>JAUCEB010000005.1:10000000-11200000 GCA_033557925.1 Phytophthora x cambivora
GCAAACTGGCTTCGAGTCGCAGCACCGGAGTCAGTTTGGCTGACGTACGTCACGAGCGAGGACGGCGCCTTCTTTTGGCGCTGCTTCCGAGCCTTGTCCTTCTCTGCCAAATCAGGTCGAATCGGTATTCCTGTGCTTGCAGTGCACTCGGAGTACCAGTGGCCATTGCCACCGCAGTTCGCGCAATTCGTCTTCTGCTTCTTGTCTGCGACGTTCTTGCTTCGCTTGCGCTGTTGCTTGCTGCGCTTGCGAGATGCACCTTGCCCTTGTCCTTGTCCTTGGCCTGCACTGACCTGGGACACCTTCAATGCCTGCGAGGCAGACTGCCCGGTCTGGCCACGAAGTTGTTCACGCTGGTGTTCAACAGCACGCAGGCGCTGCACCGCCTCTGCCAACGCGAGGCCCCGGCGGTCGTGGTTGTTGATCCAATCGCCGTGTTCACGCGCCAGTCCTTGGTACACTTCAACGCAATTAGACAGCAGTAGGCTTGCATGTTGCCACTCCGTAAACTCTCCATTCGCTTGATGCAGGCGCGTCACCTTCCGTGCAATGTCATCAACGTAGGCGGTGACGGTCTCGCCCGACTTGAGCCTATGCGACACCAATTCTTGCAGCAAGTAGTCAGGGTTGATGCCGTCGCCGGCCTCAAAGTGCTGCTTGATGCGCGTAAACAGCAGCGCGGCGGCATCTATGTTGTCGCGGATGTCGTCGATCTTGAACGTCGTCCGCAGGTCAACGGACAGCGACAGCGCGAGGGCAGAGAACGCCTTGTTCTTCCGTGCTTCGAACCACTCGTGGTACTTGGCGCGGCGCAGGCCCTCGGCTTCGTCGTATCGCTCCGTGCCGTAGGTAATGGCGCCGAGCATGCGCGTGTCGAAGTGCAGCGGCACCTCGCTGCGCCACGACTTGTAGTCCGCCTTGTTCTGCAGCTTGGGCAGCTTGATGGGCGGCGAGCTCACCAAAGCCTTGGTGTGCTGCGCCAGCTCCTTGTCGTCGTAGCGGCCGCCTGGGTTCATGTTGTCCAGGGGCGGCAGGTCGCGCGGGTCGTCGCCTTGGTTGCGTGGCGTGCACAGCAATCGCAGGTCTCGGAGGCCGTCTCCCTGGCTTGGCGGCGGCTGCCGGTCGTCTTGGTCGTCGCGGCTTGTCTGCGACGGCGAAGGATTCGAGACTGGCTAAGTTTCTGCAGAATTTGCTGGGTGGGGCGCTGAGTGAAGGTCGCGTAACCCTTCAAACAGCAGCCAATGAGCGGCCGCCCTGAATACCGACTAAGGTACGAATCAGGCGCTCGGCATCGCTTCGTGACAGCGACCTGTCATTGGCGGCAGTGGCGTTTTCGTCCAGTGAGGAGCCAGCTTGGCCTTCATTGATCGAAACGTCTCGAGAAGTGTTGTCCACACCAGGCGCCGGGCTCTGCGATTGGCCCGTCCTTGTAGGGCTCATAACCTGAGGTGACGCAGGGCGCGTCACTGGGCTCGTCAACTGTCGGTTGCTTCTAAGAGTAGGTCCCATTAGACAGTAATACAGTTAAAGAGCAAAGATTCACAATAATGCGCAACAATGGCGCAATAATGTAGGAAAGTAGAAAACACGTGAGTGCCGGGCAAAGCCTCGACAGGACCGCGGTGTCTGGCGGGCTGCTCGTTCTCGCTTGCTGCTCGCAGAGCGTCAAAAGCGGTAGTGAGCGAGAACGCAGCCACGCCGCGCACCGCGAGTCCGCAAAAGTAGATTAGCAATAGTAATACAAATACACAGTCTCCTATACTTAACCTCAGTGTTTTGCCCCCGCAGGGAGCACACCATCTTGGCAGCGCACAGCCAACGATGTAGCCTTGCATACAGTAGCGTAGATGTATTCGCAATGTCTTGCACCGTCACGCACCTGCACACGGTGCGCGACGGGCGCAAGATCAGGAGTAGGATGGGCCAGTCTTGGTCACTGCCGGTGGACGGTGGCTCGGGTGTTGGGCACCGGACACTGGCAGACTGCAACGCAGCCTCACTGTGGGCTGCAATCTCACACTTACTACGCTCGCTTCTGGGTGGCTATTGAGGGGAAGGAGGAGGAGTCGTGCAAGGCTGCGTGCGCGGAGAGCGAGTTGTCTCCTTTCACGGCGACATCAGCATTACGAAGGAAGACATCGTCGCATACTGTGCCACGCTGTGTAACGGGCTGGTTACGGTTACGTAAGTAGGTAGACAGAGTTACATAAGTAGGTAGGAGCCTCATGGCTACATACACAAAAGTAGGTACAGGCACACGGCTAGCGTGTGCACTGTTGTCATTACCTGATTGGATGGAAGTGGGGAGCCAGACCCATTTCAGCCAATCAGGCATCGACTTAGATTTGAGTGGTTCACAAAGAGAACGGGAGCCCCGCTCCCGTTCCATAAATAAACAGAGTTAATTTTGCCCCAAACCTGACACTTGGTTCTACTATTGCGAGCTTCCTCTTGCATCTATAGTGTACGCTAGTGACGGTACTTCTTACCCCGTTACACCTGGTAGCACTTCGTAGTCCTTCCAATGACCAAGTTCGAGATGAGTGAAGGCACGCCGTCGGTGGCTCCAGCGATGACCCTGGAGCACAAGGCGTTTCCCCACCTCACCACTACTTAGTGGCAAGCGCTACACCGCCTCGCGGCGGTGTCCGGAGAGTTCGTCGTCACGTCGCTGCTGAGCTCAGCGACCCCCGACCAACAGCGCAAAGCCATCCAAGAATTCATGGAGCGCGAGCTCGCCAAAGCGAAGCGGCGAGTACCAACTCCCTCGCACTCCTCACGGCACGACGCCGTGAAGATGGAGACGTCGTCCTACTCCGGCGCCGGACAAGACCGTCTCCCACTGAACCGCTGGTTCCGCGAAATCGACATCGCGATCGCTTCGAGGTTGATCGAAGCGCCGACGGCGAGAGTCAACTTCCTGTTGTCTCGCCTCTCCGGAAAGGCCAAGGAATGGGTCCTTGGCAAGCTCGTCGTCGACCGAGATGCGTTTCCGACTCTGGAGAGTCTCCAGAGTGACCTCCGACTCGCGTTCGAGCCCCCGCAAGACGAGTCGCGCACGCGTGCGACGTTCTTCGCCCTTCGGCAGGGCAAGATGTCCATGCGCGACTACGTGCAGACGACCCGACACCTGGTTTCGTGCGTCGTCACGAACCCGATCGACGTTGCCTCTCAGGTGCACGTCTTCATCTTCGGGATGCGTGAGGGCATGACACGGTACTGCCTCACGCGAGCGGAGCCGTCGACACTCGAAGCTGCGTTCGCACTCACGCTGCGCGAGGACTACACAGTCGCGTCCTCCTACGCGCGAGCGCTGACGCCGGACGCTCGGGCCTCCGCGCCCGAGCCCATGGAGATCGACGCCATCGAAGCCGAGTCGAGGTCGCGGTCGACCTCGACTGCACGCGATCTAAGGTTCAACAACGACAACCGCCCGCGCGACGGTCGTCCACTGGTCTGCTACCGCTGTCGCAAGTCCGGTCATCGCGCAGCGGTGTGTCGCGCGCCAGCTCCAGTCCTGGCAAGCGCTGAAGTCGTCGGCGAGGCCGACGACACGTTCCCGACCGCTCTCCCAAAAAACGGTCGGGGCCAGTAGGTGCGGGGCGCCCTACTGGCTGGAACGGAGGTCCGGGTCCCCCGGTGGCAACCCGACCTCCTAGCCCCCCCCCCCCCCCCCCGTGTTTTACGCACACTTCAATGCCACCACCACGAACGGCGACTCGAGACTGATCCTCATCAGTCTCCACGTCGCCGGCGCGGAGCGTCCGCTCCGCGCGTTGCTTGACTCCGGGGCCACGAACAACTTCATTCGTGACGATTGCCTCGCTCTCCTCCCGCCGCATGTGCGTGTGCGGGAGGGACCGGGCGAGATCGTCGTGAAGTTGGCCGACGGCAAGCCCCACCGCGCTCCGCGGCGCGCTGTGTCGTTGGCGTATGCCTTCGACGGCTTCTCCACCAACGACGACTTCTTGGTGATCGAGCTGAACTACGCCTTCGACTGCATCTTGGGGATGCCGTGGCTCGCTCGCTACCAGCCGGAGATCGACTGGTTAGCCCGTTCGGTTCGTCGGCGCGTCGGCTACGATGTCAGTGAGGTGTTCACTCACCTACTCGTCGCCCCGTCGCGCCATGTCGCAGTCGTGGATCGGACATCCACGACCCAGCCCCCACCACGAGAGAGCGATGGCCCTCGCTGTGTGGTGTGCGCGGCCTCCGTCATTGGTCCAGTCAGCAACCCGCCCTCGCGAGCGCGCGAGGGCCTGAAGAGAAACACGGTCGAGCAGTGGCTCCCCTACGAGAACTACGCGGTCGAGCAGGGGCTCCCGCACGTGAAGAACGCGGTCGAGCAGAGGCTCCCGCACGTGAAGAACGCGGTAGAGCAGAGGCTCCCGCCTGTGCTGAACGCGGTCGAGCAGAGGCTCCCGCATGTGAAGAATGCGGTAGAGCAGCGGCTCCCGTTCGCTGATGATTCCGTCGCGCAGCAGGACCTGCGCGACACCGGCATGACCGAGACCGAGCTCCCATGCCTAGAGGAGGGTGAAGTGTCATCCAGCGAATCCTCATCCAGCGAGACTTCGGCCTCGAGCAGTGGCTCGAGGCGACTGAGGAAGGCCAAGCGCAACCGATCCGGACGCCGCCGCCTGTGACGGAGGTCTACCGCAGTCGATCCGGCTCCGTCGAGCGAGATCCTCAACGAGTATTCGGAGGGCTCTCCGAACCAGGTTCGCGCGATCGAGGTGGCGAATCCTCCATCCGACGCGGCGACCATCACGCGGCTTCCAGGCCTCTCCTGGAAGCATTTTCTGCGCGACCTGAAGGCCGGTGAGATCGAGCAAGCCTGTCTCCTCACCAGCTCCGACCAACCCGACGTGCTTGCCAACGCAGTCAGCGACGACACCTCGTCGTCGCGACCGAAGGCGGCTGAGCCGAAGTCTGTTCGCGAGGCACGCTTCGCTGCGCAGTCTTGGCAGGCTCTCCAAGACTCGAACAACCCCGTCTACTCGCTTGCACGCGAGTTCGAAGACATCTTCCCCGAGAAGATTCCGGCGGAGCTTCCTGCTGAGCGAGGAGTTCGGCACGAGATCGACCTCGTGCCCGGGTCGAAGTACTGCGTGACACGGCAGTGGCCACTGCCGCGGGATCAGGTCCAGGCCATCGACGACTTCTTCGAAGGCCGCCGCAAGGCTGGCCATGTGCGAGAGAGTATCGCTCCGCACTCGAGTCCGACGTTCTGCGTGAAGAAGGCGACTGGCGGGTGGCGCATTGTCCACGCGTTCAACAAGTTGAACGACGCCACCATTCCCGCGCAGACGCCCATTCCTCGGAAGGACATGGTCCTCGACACCATGTCTGGCAGCGTCATCTACACTGCGATCGATCTGACAGACGGCTTCTATCAGATCCTGATGAGAGAGAGAGCGATATTCCTCTCACGGCCGTCAGCACTCCCAGCGGCATGCTCTGGGAGTGGCTCGTGATGCCGCAGGGTTTGAAGAATGCGCCGACCACCTTCAACAGGATGGTTTCGCATGTGCTGCGTCCGCTCCGTGCTTTTGCACCGAGCTACTTCGACGACATCTTTGTGCACAGCCGCGCTGAGGACGGCCTCAGGTCCGTCGTACATCTCCGGCATCTGCGCAAGGTTTTCGAGAAGATGCGCGAGAACAAGTTGTATGCAAACCTCAAGAAATGTGTATTCTGTGCGCCGGAGATTCCGGTGTTAGGCTGCTACGTCAGCAAGAGCGGCGTGCGCGCCGATCCTGAGAAGATCTCGTCGATCTGTTCTTGGCCGACGCCCAAGAACCAGACGGAGCTGCGTCAATGGCTGGGCCTCGCGAATTACCTTCACAAGTACACGAAGGATTACGCCGGCCTGATCCAGCCGATGTCTTCGCTGCTGAAGAAGGACGTGGCATGGAACTGGCGTCCTGAACACCAGGACGCATTCGACGCCGTGAAGAAGAGCCTCGCGTCTGCGCCTGTCTTGATGCTGCCCGACACGTCAAGACCCTTCCACGTGGTATGCGACGCAAGCGACTTCGCCATCGGATGCGCCCTCATGCAGTTTGATGCTGAGGGCCGCGAGCGCGTCGTGAGTTATCAGTCACGACAGATGAAGCCGGCGGAGAAGAACTACCCTGTCCACGACAAGGAGCTCCTCGCGATGCGCTACGCTCTGATCAAATTCAGAGTGTACCTCCTCGGTGAGCAGACATTCGCAGTTTACACGGATCATGCCTCGCTACGGACGGCGATGAAGAACCCGCATCTCTCTCAACGCATGGCACGATGGCTCTCGTTCTTCGCCGAGTACAACTTCGTCGTGCATTACAAGCCGGGCAAGAATAACATTCTTGCCGACGCGTTGTCCAGACGACCCGACTACGATCCGCGGCGCTTGACGCGTCATCAGGACATTCCAGACGACGATGACGATGAGGATGACTGCGCAACTTGCATGACGCTGGGCATCAACGCCACAGTGTGGAGCCCCGTTCTGCCGCTGCGTCAGCAAATTGCTGACGCGTACGAAGAGGACGCCTTCTACGCTGCGATCATTCGGTATCTGCGTAATCCAACAGCAGACACGCTCGCCAGGTTGACTCGCCCAACGCGTGATGCGATCACGCGTTATGACCTCAACGGTGATCTTCTGACGTACGCCATCGACACATTCGACACGCCGCGTGTCGTCATCCCCGCGGATGACGACCTTCGTGCTCGTCTGGTGCACGAGTACCATGATGCGCCCGCCGGTGGTCATCTCGGGCGCGAGAAGACGTTCGCGGCGCTCTCACGTGACTTCTTCTGGCCTCGCATGTACAAGTGAATACGGAAATGGGTCCTTTCCTGCGAGATCTGCCAGCGTCTGAAGCCTGCAGCGTCCAAGCAGGCTCCGCTTCGTCCGCTTCCCATCGCCACGAGCGCGTGGCGATCTGTCAGCATGGACTTCATCTTCGGACTTCCACGTGACGCCGAAGGCCGCACCGGTGTTCTCGTCTTTGTGGATCGCTTCAGCAAGATGATCCATCTTGCTCCAGCGCGGCAGAAGTGACAGCCGACGAGTCGGCCGAGCTGTTCCTCGACCTGGCGTTCCGCCACCACGGCCTGCCGGAGTCCATCGTCTCGGATCGCGACCCCCGTTTCACATCCGCGTTCTGGACGCGGCTGTTTGCGCTGCTGGGCACCCGCTTGCTTATATCCACGGCGGCCCATCCAGAGACGGATGGGCAAACAGAGCGTGTGAATCGCGTCCTCGAGGACGTATTGCGTAGCTACGCAACGTCTTTCGCCTCTTGGAGCTCCTTCCTGCCGATGGCCGAGTTTGCACTGAACAACTCGACCCACGCGTCGACAGGCTTGACGCCGTTCTTCGTGAACAACGCGCGGCACCCGCGCGTTCCGGCTCTACTGGCCGTCCGAAGTTCGAATGCAGCAGCGGTCTCCACTCTTGGTGGGGGAGGAGTGGCACCGACATCGAAGTCGGCGCAGGATTCGAGCGAACCCCCGCTGCCCCAGTCGGCCAAGCGCAACTCTCGAAACGCCACAGTCGAGGGCCACGCCCTTCACGGCGTGGCATACGAGGACTTCTTCGCAGTTGACGTGGCTTCGCCCGCCACGTCCGCCGTCGCTAACTTCGCCCCGGCAGAACCCGACGCCGATCGACTCTACAGCAGTGTCCGAGTTCCTTCTGCACCGCCAAGCCGTCACGCGGTTTGTGCGTGACGCGCTCCAAGCAGCTGTTGACCGACAGAAGGCGAATGCAGATCGGCGGGGCCGGAAGAACATGTCGTCCTTCCGGCGAGGCGAACGAGTACTTCTATCTACGGATGGCATCCAAGGAACTGCTGTGACGAACTTGGGTGCAAACAAACTGGCGCCACGTTTTATTGGGCCGTTCCAAATTTTAAAGGTTATCGGAGATGCCTACACGCTAGACATTCCTACTGCGATGCGACTGCACCCGACGTTTTACGTCGGGCGCCTCAAGCCCTACGTTCCTGCGACGATCCCTGCACCGGAGGCCGAGCGTCCGCGGCCGGCGCGTAATCCGAACCGCCCTGCTGTCGACGCTGACGCCGAGTCGGCAAGGTCCCTCGCTCCTCACGCGAGGGCGTCGCCGAGCGTGACACGAGCGACATCAAGTGACGAAGCCACTTCGACATCACGCACCGCACCTGCTCCGATCGAGTCGCTGCAGTCTTCGTAGCCGCAGTATGCTCGCGCACAGGCTCAGAGAGGTTCTGAGCCTCCATCGCGCCGCCCCTCGCCTGATCCGTCCCCTGCTCGTTCGTCAGGCGCTCCGAGTGACGTGTCGATTCGGAGCAGCAAAGCCCCTCGACAGTCGCCGAAACCGCCGAAACTGCCGAAACCGGCGACCCTTCAGAGTCGTGGCTCTGAAGCGACGCCCCGCCCCTACGAGACGACCTTTCGCCGAGATGGCCCGCCCCCGCTTGTCGATGCGTCAGGCGCTCGGCGCTGGATTGCCGAGCGCATCGTGGATCGCGAGACGTGCAAGACTCGCGCATCGGACACGGCGTCAGCTTCCCGTCGAGCGCGTGCGACCGAAACGTACTATCGGGTCCGCTGGCTTGGATTCCCGCCAGCGGAGGACACGTGGGAGCCTCGTGAGCGTCTGATGGAGGACATCCCAGACATCGTGAAGGAGTACGAGGCCACCCTCGCACTGATCTCCGACGACGACGGCTCGGAAGATGATCATGACCTCGTGAGCGCCATCGCTCACGAGTATTCGCGGCACGAGTCCCCGGGCGACGACGACGCCATCGCGACCGGCATCAGTGATGAAGCTCCAGCGAACAGTCGCGGCGCGTACAGCCGCGACCCCAGCGATGACGAATACGCCGCTAGGAGTGTTGACATGGACATTTCCACAACCACGTCGTTGGCTACGAGGTCCAGCGCGCGTAGCGCCATGCTCCCCTCGGCCTGCACTTGCGTCGCGCGCGCCTGAAGGTCTTGATGCCCCCGTGAAGCGCCCGACTCGGCTGCACGTTGCCGAGCGGTTCCCGACAACGCCATGAATTGAAGATTGAGCGCGCAGCACCTCCGCTGCGCGCGCCCGTTGTTCAGTTCGTCTCTTGAATCACTTCCCGCTGCGTCAGCACTCACCGTGGGTGAGTGCAACTTTGAGAGGGGGGTGATGTAACGGGCTGGTTACGGTTACGTAAGTAGGTAGATAGAGTTACATAAGTAGGTAGGAGCCTCATGGCTACATACACAAAAGTAGGTACAGGCACACGGCTAGCGTGTGCACTGTTGTCATTACCTGATTGGATGGAAGTGGGGAGCCAGACCCATTTCAGCCAATCAGGCATCGACTTAGATTTGAGTGGTTCACAAAGAGAATGAGAGCCCCGCTCCCGTTCCATAAATAAACAGAGTTAATTTTGCCCCAAACCTGACACTTGGTTCTACTATTGCGAGCTTCCTCTTGCATCTATAGTGCACGCTAGTGGCAGTACTTCTTACCCCGTTACACGCTGGGTCTCAGCGAGGACGGGGTTGGCGCGCCTGCCGACTTCTCGACGATCGTGTCGTGTCGGCCGCTGATCCAGTCGGTGTTCATGAAGAAGGTGAGGGGCAACTCGCTTGCTGAGCTCCGTGGGGGTGTCGGGCACGCTGTTCCGTGAGGATGGAAGATCTCACAGCGCCGACCCCCATAGATCCTCCGGTTGGTGTCACCCAGGTGGGTGCAGGTGCAGACTGCTGCTGCTGCCGCCCCCGCAGTGTCGACCCATGATGCATGAGTTGATATCGTCACGAGAAGGGAAGTGAAAGGCAAGTAGGGGGGGGGGGGGGGGCTCCAACAGGGAGCCTCTCCGAGGGAATTAGAAGCCCAGCAACTTGAAGTTTGAAATGAGCAGAAATTCCCCCAAAATGTAAGCAGAAACGCTCCCAAAATATAAGCACCGTTTTTGCCAGGTTCGACTCCCCCTAATTTGTAGAACCTGGAGGGAAATTGGGAGCAATCTGAATCGATTCGAACCGGTTTTGACCAATCGGAGGTGGCCTATGTCTCGTGGACTCAGACACACCACAAGATGTGCGCCACCTTATTAGACTCTGAGTGGTCGATTGGTGACTTCTGATTGGCTGAATATCGCACGAATCGATTTCAAATCGATTCGCGAAAGCGATTCGATTCAAGCCATTCTCACAAATTCGAATGAAACTCACATTACTACGAAGTAGTGTGCGCTTTTTGGAGTTTTCTGGAAATTCTCTTCCTCATTCCCGAATTTCTCCCCTCGTGAAGATATGAAGATCTTCTGTGCGATCGCTGGTGTGGCGGGAAGTGCCTTCTCGGTGCGTGTGGACGAGAGTGACTCGGTGGATGACTTGAAGGACGCAATCAAGGTGAAGAACCTGGCGACTTTCATGTGTGACGCCAAAGACCTGCAGCTCTTCCTGGCGAAGACGGACGACGGCGCGTGGCTGCGAAATGGCGACCCCGGTGTGCTCGAGTTGGAGGAAGGGGGGATTCATCCCTACGTGCAAACGATGATTGACGGAGACAAGATGACGGCGAATTGGACCATTAAGGACGTGCTGGACGCAAACCACCTGCCCACCCCGCAGTCAAAACAAATTCACGTGCTGGTGGTGGTTCCGGAGCAAGAAGGTACCTCAAACGAGATGTCTGTAGCGCCAATACCATTGACTGCAGAGCAGTTGAAGATGGTTGTGAATGAGGTTCTCAAGGAACGAGATGAGAAGGTGTCACTGCATTCCTTTTCCGATCTGAATACTGCAATGGAAGAGCGAATTGTCAAGAAGATGCGCTTGACCGCAAATATCCCTGATATCAAGGAACCAGTCGATAATTCTATCGGGGGTTATTCGTGGATTCCGAAAATCTCGGAGAGCGAAGAGAGTCAAAGGGCTGGGTACATGGCGTACTTGCAGCAGCATTTGAAGACGCTGATGGATCGAGGAGACTTCTTGTTGGATGACATTGCGGGCGATGAATCAGTTCTCAACATTGTGGACCCAAGACTTCCGTTTGCTATGAAAGGCACAGCTGATGTATTGCTTATCAATCGAACATCGAAGAACCCACTGATTAAGCTGGCTGGGGTCAGCTTGGTGATTGAGCTCAAGAAGAAAGTCGAACCGGGCCATGTTCCTCAAGCGATTGGTCAACTTGTGAGCTGCAGCATGAAGGCGCCTCTGATGATGATGATCACAGGTGTCTATTTAACTTTAGTTATTGTGCCTTTCGGCCATTTTGCCCTCCGATTCAAGGTCCTACGTAGGAGTAGAGGTCCTACGAAAGACCTCCTAAAAGTCAGTCCGCTGGTCAGTAAAATTAGCATGTCCATTGTTACACGAGCGAAAATGGCAGATAGCTGAGCAGTGGCTCTTTCGTAGGAGCAAATGGCCAGCGGAAAATGGCCATTCGGACCTTAATTGCTTAAAGGTACCCTTTAGACCATAGGTGAGCCCTTACGTAGGACCTTGACATCAGTCAGACACGATGGTTAATCCTAGCCATCTGCATCGCAAATCCTACCCAGAGCCCTAGCCCCTCCAGCTTAGGTCCTACTTTTTGTAGTCCGATTGGCCATTTGTTTGGAAAGGCACATTAATAGCTTCCTGAAAAGTCCTAAGCCACTGAACAATTGGCGGTCTGTGCCGCGGTTTGTCTACAGCTGGGTTGTGTGCTCCTTTCAGAGCATCTCTATATTCGAAGCAGTCAAGTACTTGCCGAAGTCGTAAACCAAACATCCGCCGTTCGATGCTTCTCGAATCTCGGTGAGCAACCGCTCTGAATGAAGGCGCCTATCAACTGCTATCCGCTGAGTTTGTTGACAGATTTGAACGACCGCTGGCATTTCTCTTGGTTCAGCGACAAGAGAGTTCTGACCCAAGTTACGTTGCAGTATCCAAAGAACGCGTTCAGATTTATCGAGGCAGCCGTACTGAGACGAACGGAGTCAGCCCCACTTCTTCCGTCATTCATGCCTGGACCTTTCAAGACAATCAAGGTTGATGACTTTTTGCCCCAACCGGATGATGCTCATGCAGAGGAGATGATGGAGCGATACGAGTTGATGGCAGATGTGGTGGAACCAGAGTTTCTCATGGCGAGGCGTATGGAGTGCTGCACCACCACCTCGTGTGTGTGCGTGCACACGCCCCACTTCAATCTTGTGACCATCACTCTACTCGTTGAAACGATTTGATCTGTGATGATCGGTTTGAACAGGATATATGAGGATAGTGGAAACGGAAGTGAGGGCGGTTTCTGTACAGATATTATACTTCGTGAAGTACTATTTTATTCTGATGAACTACTATAAAAGATTTCAAAACCAAGTCTAGAGTAGTACAGTATTAGAAGAAGTATGTTTTGAATGCAGCTGAGAGCTTACTCCTTGATTTTACTGGTGTGAATTAATACAATTCTCTTTCAAGACGGTTCGACCACACGATCTGGACAAGAGTCATATGCCAGAGCGCAGCGATGGCGGCACCCTATTGGCTACCTTGGACGCCGGAGGCGGCCCCCATTGGCCCTAAAGCTGCCGAGCGCAGCGAAGGCGGCCAAATTCGCTAAAATACGTTTTTGTGGACTACACTAATGGCACTTTATTGAGTCAGTTAGGTCTGAATGTAAACTTTGCCCCCATTTCGAACTCGGACGCGCGCGCGGACACCTCGCGGACAAGGTACGCTGCATGTACTGCTTGATAGCCTAAGTATCCACAACCATACTATGGTGGTCTGAGGTCCCTGGGGAGAGGTTAGGGTAATGTTTAATTGCCTAGGCGGGAGGGGGGTTCCTGCCAAGGGGACGCGTGCTAAGGGGTTTTAGAAAATAATAAACTGGACTGTTTAGACTATTCTTAGTCTTAATTAGTACTGTTTATTAAAGAGTATTTAACCCACCGCCCACTCTGCGCGAGAGCACACTTAGCGTCTGCCTATTTGCCATACTTAACCGATACCTTTCCGCCAGTAGGAGCCGAGCGATTCCTTAAGCCCGTACACGTCCCTGGACGATTAACCCGCGAAATCTAGAGGGATGTGCACGGGTGGAATGCGCAAAGGACCACACCCACCGTACGCCTGCCCCAACCCGGCAATTTCAACGGCACTTTGTGCAATGAATACCACTCCGGGCTGTGAGGCCCGTTGAAGGCGGGAAAGTGATTGGTTTATTATGGAAGGGGGCTTGGCGGGCGTGCGGCAACTACTATACCCAACACCCTACAATAACAAGGCCGTCTCTTCGCAAGAACAAGGACACCTTTTTCGCGGCGGTGGTATTGGGGTCCGTTCACTGGGATGGCTTTATGCTATTCAATGGATAGTACTACGATGCCTAAAGCGAGTCCGATCTGTGTAGACTTTGACTGCGTGAATGCACGTTATCTATTAGTCTTGATTTTCGGGTGCGCCTAGCGGGTTGAGCGACCCTTCAACTCTTATGATACCAGTGGAAGTTCCAATTTAAAAACAAAACACCAACAACTGAATCATTGCCCCTCTACAACCAAAAAGGTTAATTGCCTGGACTGAACAAGCTCAGTGGCATCAAGCCGAGGCTCACGCACTGTCACCGAGGGAAGTGACACAAAATAATTAGTGCGATGAGCTGACGCTTCAGCACCAAAGAAGCTCGCTGTTGCTTTCTCCAAAGGTATTGAGAGGCAACACAGGCGAGTCGTGCTTTGGGGTGGTAGGCGAGGAGGTGCGGTGCACAAAAGAAAAAAACAAAAAAACAATTGGAATGGAAGCTTGGCTATATGAGGAGTTTTACCGTCGCTTGGTCTGTGAGTCGTACCTGGAATTTACGATTATAAGATGACAACGCATGCATGCTGTTGGTCAAACGCTGTTGGATTTGTCTCAGTGGCGTCGTGGGAATTCTGTTGAGTTGTATGCTGCTATTTCGGCTGGATTGGAGTTATTGATTTCTATTTGAGTTTTACGCATGTATTGACGTTTCATCTAACGTATTCTGTTGTGTCGATCTCTTTCGGGTATATAAGGAATCATGGCTCCCAAACGCAAGCGCACGCGAAGGGAGATCGAAGAAGCCCTGCTGCAAAACGCGCTCGTGAACGCCACTCCTGCCGGACCGGAAGACGCAAACGACAGGAAGAAGCGGAGGAAGCGGAGAAACTACCACAAACGCAACTTGGACAAGGAATTCGCAGCTCTCAGCATCGACACAGCTGATGCCGACGTCCCGACAGCTAACGTTCGAGACGTGGTGATGGCTGAGGGGGCTTCTGTGGAGCAGGAAGGCAAGCAGGAAGAGGACGACCCAGCAGACCACCAGCGCCGGTATGCTGCAGAGTATGGTGAGGGGCAACGCGCCGCAGTGTCTGAAGCTATCCCGGCGGCTCCACCGATTGTTGCTTCCCCCGATAGGGCGGCTGTCGTACGAGCACGAAATGCGGAGCGGGCGAGGATTCGCAGAGCAAATATGTCGGCTTCGCAGAAGGAACGTACAAGGGCGAAAAATAAACAGCGTGCGCGAGCCTCGAGAGCTCGAAGGACTGAAGATCAGCGCGTTGCGGCGAGAGAGGCCGACCGTATCCGGAAACAACATCGCCGCGCACGTCTAACGTCTGCGGAACTGGACAATGACCGAGAGCGCATTCGCGTCCAGCAACAAATACGACGTGCAGAACAGACCGAGGAACAGCGAGCAGCATCCCGCACACTTGACCAACATCGGCATGCCGTACGGCGCGCAGATCAGACCGATGAGCAGCGAGCAGCCTCGCAGGCGCTTGACCAGGAACGACATGCCGTCGCGCGTTCGTCTCAAACGGAAGAACAGCGATTAGCTTCTCAAGCTTCAGACAGAGAGCAATATGCCATCAGACGCACTGAACTAACAGAAGTAGAGGTCGAGGCACGCCGTGAACATGAACGCGTTCGGCGCAAGTCAGTCAAGCGTTGTCATGGTCACGTAAACCACGAGAACTTCAGGGCGTCCATGGTAACAGGAGAGAACGTGGCGAACGGGCGCCACAGACTCCCTCCCACAGTAATTTGCCCACTGTGCCAAGCTTGGAAGTGGTCGGACGAGTCCGATTTCATCTGTTGTATGAAAGGCAGGGTCAGACTTCAGGTGCCGGATAATACGTTCCTAAAAATGCACCTAAACTGATCAAAAAGTCCTAATAATACCGTAAGATACATCGGTGTTTAGATCGGTTTTTAGAGCAGATTAGCCTTCAGGTCCGGTTTATGAACGTGATCTGAGGCACTGCTGGGTGGATAGTGAAGTCCAGCTGGACACTCGCGCGTTGGCACTCGCCTGTAGACTTAGCGACGACGCTGCGGGGGGGGCCGCCCCTCTCTCGCTTCGCTCGGGGGGCGACGCTTCGCGTCCTGCCCCACCCCCTTGTGTCTTACGCTAAGTCCTCGGCTTCGGCCAGGCGCGGTGTCTAGAAAAAAAAATAACTCCTTGTCAGGGCACCTACTCCGGCCCACGCGCCGACCATCGCAGACCTCCGCTTCGCTTCGGTTGCAAACGGTCTCTCTGAGGCCTCTTACATGTATTTGTACATGTATGTGGTGGTAATTTAGAGCGAATTTAGAGCAGATTCTCCAAATCGGGTAATTTACATTAGGACTTTTAGATCAGTTTAGATCAGTTTTAGGAACGTTTTCTCCGCTACCAGACTTCATCCCCTTCAGCCTGCACCGGGACGACTGTTGCAGCTGTACGGAGACAACGAGTTCCGCCGCCACATCCGGGCGTACAACCAAGCCTTTGCGTTCACGTCGATTGGTGCTTCCTCAAGTGACAACACATTTCGAGCTGTCGACCAAGACCAGGATGTCGCTGGACAACATGGCATCTATTCGTATCGTATTCAAGGAGCGATGGGCCATTACCTGGGATCAATGCTGCCGTACGTGGACCCAGCTACAGGTGAGAGAACCGCACCGAAGTTCGCGCAGATCTACATCGTTGATCCCGACATGCAAGCGCGAGCTCAACGGCGCAAAGGTATCTACGCCGACCTGGACAATGTGGCGCTAAAGGATATCGAGGATATGATGGAGAGATGTAATCCCTTCGCACAGCATTTCTTAAACTTCGGGGAAAAGCTGCGGGAGGACTTGGCTAATGGTGTCGATGTGATGGACATTCAATACCGACTGCACGCTAAGCCGTCGCAGCCTGGGATACACAACTTGCCAACCGTTTCTGAGGTTGGGGTTGCATTGACCGACGATGGAAATATTGCCAAGCCACGTGACTTGCTTCTTCTCGCTAGGGATCACCAGTTGCTGCGACTCTTTGAGACAGATGAGAAGTATGATCCTCTTCAATGCCCACTGCTGTTCCCTCATGGTGATCTCGGATGGACGCATACGCTTACGTACGCGGATAGAGCTGTTTACAGAAACAAACGGAAGATGGCTTTACGCGAACACACGGCGTATCGGCTGTTCCAGAAGGAGGGCGACCAGTCCGCACTTCACCAAGGCGGACGCTTATTCCAGCAATGGGTCGTTGATCAGCGAGCCAAGTGTGAACAGGAGCAATTACGGTGGGTGGCAACTCATCAAAAAGAGATTCGGGCAAATCAGTATCATGGTGTTGAAGATGCCCTGCTTAACGAGAACACCATTACGCTGGATGAAGGCGAAGGGCTCCTGTCTGAATACGATCGTACGCGCGGGGAGTTGGTACACCCCGACCGAAAGCAGCGAGAAGATCACTTTTTACGCCAGATCGGAAAGCGTGTCATCCTTCCGGACTCACACGTGGGTGGCCCGCGTTCATGTACAAGGCCTACCTAGATTCAATGGCTATTGTTCGTGAGTATGGAAAACCCGACGTCTTTGTGACCATGACGTGCAATCCCAAGTGGGAAGAGATCGAAGAGAAGATCTCTGACCCTCTTCAGAGTGCCCAAGACCGCCCTGACATTGTTGCCCGCGTGTGGCAGCAGAAGCTTAAGGCGCTCTTAAAGGATTTGGATGAGGGTGTACTGGGCCGTCTACTGGCGCGGATTTACGTCGTTGAGTTCCAGAAGCGCGGGCTACCACATGCCCATATCCTCATTATTCTGGAGGACGAAGACAACCCTCGCACCCGGGAGATTATGGACAAGTTGGTGTCTACTGAATTGCCTGACAAGAACGTCAACCCTGACCTCTTCGACACGGTCATGACTTGCATGATGCATGGCCCACGTGGGGAAGCATTTCCTTCTAGCCCATGCATGAAGGACGGAAAGTGCTCGAAGGGATTTCCAAAGCCGTTGGTAGAGGTTACGCGAGCAAACCCGGACGGATACCCGGTGTATAGACGGCGTCGTCGTGAACCAGGTGTTCTGACGTACAAGGGCAAAACCTACGACAACGAGACTGTAAACCAGTGGGTGGTTCCGTACAACCCTTACCTATCGCAGAAGTACAATTGCCACATCAATGTGGAAGTGTGTACTGCGATCACAGCAATCAAGTACATGTACAAGTACGTCTACAAGGGGTCTGATAGAGCGGTAATCACCATTGAGGCCGTGCGCAATCCCAACAACCCTCGCGAGGAGCCGAATGAGATCCTGCGGTTTCTTAACGCAAGATATATATCACCCGTCGAGGCATGTATGCGTCTATTGGCGTTCGAGATCCAGGGCAAGACGCACTCTATCATCAGGCTTACGGTGCACTTGGAAGGTGGTCAGATGATTGTTTTCGAGCCCACTGATGACCCTGCAGTAGTTTCAGAGCGGGGCCGCCGCACTACACTTACCAGCTTTTTCGAACTGTGCGCGAGTGAAGAACCAGAAGACCAGATCGCCAAGACCATGCTGTATCATGAAATTCCTAAGAAATTTTCTTGGGATAACAAGGCGAAGAAGTGGGTTCGTCGCTCCAAATACCAAGCGGCTATTGGGCGTCTAATCCATGTTTCTCCGCGAGACATTGAGCGCTTCTACTTGCGGGTTTTACTGTGCCACCGAAGGGGACCGACTTCATTCAAGGATTTGCAGACCGTGGACGGGGTCGTTCACCCGACCTTCCAAAAAGCGGCGATGTATGCGGGGTTCCTCGAGAATGACCAAGAGTGGGTCGCTTGCATGTCCGAAGCGTCATCGTTTAAGATGCCAAAAGCACTCCGACAACTGTTTGCCACACTACTGGTGTATTTCCACGTTTCCGACGTCCGCGCACTATGGGATCAATTCTACGGCGAATTATCTAGAGATTTTGCGTTCACATACCGCAATCTTGAAGGACAGACCAAGGAGGACACCATCCAGTTCCACACGCTCATGCATCTTAACGAGCTGTTGCAAATCAGTGGGTACGCCGTACACCACTTCGAGCTCCCACAGTTATGCGAACATCGGGAATTGGTTATCACCTCTCTTCTGGAAAACAACCTCATCCACCGTGAATTGGAGGGGTACAATCACGATGTGTTGCAAGGAGTTCATGACCGAACTGATGAGCTTAACGATGGACAACGGGTCGTTTACGACCAAATTATGGACGCAGTGGAACGTCCGCAGGTTGGCAAGAAACTATTCTTCGTCGACGGACCAGGTGGTACAGGGAAATCAACGCTGTTGAAGCATATCCTTGCAAGTGTTCGGCTTTCGGGGAAAATCGCAATTGCGGTAGCTTCTAGCGGTATTGCAGCGCTACTGTTGATGGGAGGGCGCACAGCTCACTCTACCTTCAAGATCCCTCACAAGCTAAATGAACACTCGACGTGTTCGATTTACAAGCAATCCAAGCTCAGGAAGTTACTTCAAGCGGCCAGTTTGATCATCTGGGATGAAGCACCGATGACACACCGCCACGCTTTTGAAGCTGTTGACCGGAGCCTACGCGATATTTTGGACAATGACCAGGAACCCTTCGGAGGAAAAAAGTTCGTACTGTCTGGAGACTTTCGCCAAATCCTCCCCGTCGTAGTGAGAGGAACTCCACCTGAAACAATTGACGCCTGCCTAAAGTCCTCCACTCTGTGGCCGCACTTCCAACAAGTTTGCCTTACAGAGAACATGCGCGTGCGGGCTGCCCACAGTGCAAGTACGGCTGCAGAACTGGCGGCCTTCTCAGATTTTCTCCTTCAAGTTGGTGAAGGGAGGCATGAGGTAAACCGCGCACTGGGAGGCGACTACATGAAGCTCCCCCGTGACATGTTGGTCGAGAACCCGCCCGAAGAACGTGACGAGGACGCCGAAATTGCGCCAGGTGTGGTCCCCATTGGACTCACTCGGATTGTCGACGCGATGTACGCTGATATTAACAACCCGGCCATTGCAACGGACGATTACTTCGCGAAACGTACCATTTTGACGACAACCAACGCAATGGTTCACCGTATCAACGATGCTGTATCGGCGCGTATAGATGGTGATGCCCGCGAGTACCGGTCGATTGACTCAGTGCAGGACGACGAGGAAAGTAACTTCTTTGAGCAGGAGGTGTTGAACTCAGTGAACATCAACGGAATCCCGCCGCTCAAGCTGACGCTCAAAGTGGGAGCACCGATCATGCTCATGCGCAACTTGAACCCGGACCTAGGACCATGCAACGGCACACGGCTACGGGTTGTGGAGCTGAAAGCACACGTTATTCACGCGAAGATCATGACAGGGGAGCGTCGCGGCCAGGACGTGTTGATTCCAAAGATCGTTTTCATAAGCGACGACAATGCTCGAAACTTCCCGTACCGTTTGAGGCGCAAGCAGTTTCCAGTTCAGACAGCATTCGCAATGACCATCAACAAAGCGCAAGGACAAACGGTGTTCAATCTGGGGTTGTACCTGCTTTTCCCACGGCCAGCTCTATGTCGCGCTGTCCCGAGTTACCGCTCGATCCAAGATCAAGGCGCTGATTGAGTATCCAGAGTTGGAGGAAGATGACGAAGTGTACACTGCGAACATTGTGTACAGGCAGATTTTCGAGACTGCGTAAGGAAATCGGACATTTTGATAATACATTTGCATAACGTTTGATAAGACTTTCGTATTGCTTGAGTCTGATAAAATTATATATCAGCCGAGCGAAGCGAGGCGTGTACTCAACTTAAGAGTACTATTGCCCGCCGGAGCGAAGCGGAGGTGGGCAGCCCATACTACTGGGACTAAAACTAAACCCACCGCCGCGAAGCGGCGGCGCTCGGCTAGTCTAAAGATTCAACCAGAGCAACGCTGTCCGTCGGTCCGTACTAAATTTGTCACCAGAATTTCCATTGGACAAAATTGACGCTCTACGACATATTGTGCCTTTCACCAATTCTGCCGTGATAATTTTGGCATAATTCTAATCCCATCTCGATCCTAATTATGCCTTGGGTTAGCTAATTCCATCGTTAATTCGAGGCTATCCGATCGTGGCCGAATTAAGGTGGAGATGATGAACATGAATTGAGGCGGAATAAGCTAATCCAGCCCGAGTTGGAGGGAAACAGGACGATTGGCGGGTTCGCTGCGCGCCATTCTGTGCTTTTCCGCCGTATCTCCATCGATTAGCTTGCAAAGCCGATCGCGGGTGTTAGGGGGAGTGCTCACAATCATAGTCAGAATTAGCATTAAATAACGGTAGGTCGCCCTTTTATGGATCTAATTCCGCATGAATTAACTGCCCACCCCGCCAAAATCGGTGAAAGGCACAATACATTGGGTATAAATACTACATTGAGCCCGGCCTTGATTGGATAAAAAAAATTGCTGCCGAGCGCAGCGAAGGCGGCCTTCATTGGGTAGAAAATAATTGGCTGCTGCCGAGCGTAGCGAAGGCGGCCTCGCAGAACCATTTGGTGAGTAGTGCAGCGAGTTCGCAGGCGAGCGTAGGCAGCCTCTCTTTAATAGCGAAGCGAGCGTAGTGAGCTGAGCGGCTCCAACAAATATAAAAACCACCGCCGCGTAGCGGCGGCGCTTGGCTAGTCTTCTAACGTTAAAGCATCAATAAGAGCAACGCACGGAGATGTCACACGAATTCGATTGGCCAAAATTCGCAGTCTACGACCTTCATTGGTCATTAATGCTAAAAAGCCTTCATTGGGTACAAATAGTGCTGCCGAGTGCAGCGAAGGCGGCCTTCATTGGATAATAATATTATTTGCTGCCGAAGGCGGCCCCAAATCGGTCGATACAGCGGGACCGCAGGGCCCCGACACCACCTGCGCCAACGCCACAACGAGCACCGCCGACAGCACCACCACGAACCTCGTCAGCTCCGACGCCGCCTGCGCCAAAGCTGGCGCCACCACGATCACCACCTACAGCACCACCACAAACCTCGTCAGCTCCGACGCCGCCTGCGCCAAAGCCGGCACCACCACGATCACCGCCTACAGCACCACCACGAACCTCGTCAGCTCCGACACCACCGGCGCCAACGCCACAACGAGCACCGCCGACAGCACCAACACGAACCTCGTCAGCTCCGACGCCACCGGCGCCAAAGCAAGCGCCACCACGATCACCACCTACAGCACCACCACAAACCTCGTCATCTCCGACGCCACCGGCGCCAGCACCACCACGATCACCACCTACAGCACCACCACGAACCTCGTCAGCTCCGACACCACCGGCGCCAACGCCACAGCGAGCACCGCCGACAGCACCACCACGAACCTCGTCAGCTCCGACGCCACCGGCGCCAAAGCCAGCGCCACCACGATCACCACCTACAGCACCTTCACGAACCACGTCAGCTCCACCGCCATGCCTCCCGGAATATGCACGCATCTGTGGCGTTGTGAGCAGGAGGAGGAGGAGCTGCGCGGCGGCGCGTGCTGGTGCTGCTCTCTCTCTCCGGTCCTCGCTTCTCCCCGCGCGCCATCTTTTCGTTATGAGGGAGAAAGGGTTTCTAACTCAGTATTCCATAAAGTAGGGTGTCGTACACAGCATAGTAAACCCAACATGACCCAGAGACACGGCTCCATAGCAAAGGTAGTATCAACTGTCTTGGTCACAATTACTATACTGAAATCAGCATATTTACCATAGTGCTGCGAGACCGCTGTTGCCTGAAACACTGATCAGTGCGCATAGACCATGCTAATTGTGGAGCAAAAATAATTCCCAGGATAATTCGTCGGCAGGTTGGTGATGAGATATCATGAAGCAATATGATTGGTGGAAACAAAACAAGGTAGGCCAAAACATGAAACGGCGCAAAATGCTCCGTTTTGATTGCAGTTTTCACACCCATTTTAGAAAAGACCGTCAATAAGGGCAAAATGCGCCCTTTGACCGCGAAAGGGTTAAAGTTGGGGGGGGGGGCGGCCGCTGAAATAAAATTGGTTAGGCTGTTCAGCCAGCTAAAGCTGTCCTCCCAGTAATATAGCTGCTGGATATGACATTTGCTATACGGTAAATACACTGTATCCAGAGAACATATTGGACCGATTCCCGTGGGCTTTTTTCGTACAGATTTCGTGTCTAAAAAATCGTGTACAGATCGTACAGCCCGCAGGCCACTTGCTGTCTAAATGTATAGATTCGGTACAGATCCGAGGAGCCACTATCAAGTTGAAGTGACCCTCACCCACTCACGTCAATTGCACTCCCTGGCAAGCCCAACCACTCACCAGCGATCATGGCGCCTGCAAGAAAGCGCGGCGGGCCCACAGGGACCGCATGGCTACAGTATAGCGATCCCGATACTATGGCAGTACTAACTATCATCAATGAACCACGTGGCCCGAACGAATCGGCCCGCCATTTGTGTAATCGGCATCTTGCGGCAGTCGAGGGTTGTGATATACGTTCTCATGCCGGTGTCATTGAGTGCGAAGACTCGCTGCCCCGTCACCTATGTTCTAGCGGTTGAAATTAGCCACAACGTGACTTTGGAGGACGAGGCCGGCTTAAACGCAGCGTAATTACCTGGCAGGAGACAGAAGCAGTCTGGCGAGGGCGTGTTTACAGGGAGCTCTAGTTCCGTGGCAAGTCTACCCTTATCAGACTGCTTCTGTCTCGCCGACAGCGCTTGCGGGTGGCCTCGCCCTGCGCCGGCATTGCGGCGGCAGCGCTCGTAGACTCGCCGATGAACTCGTCTTCGTCGTCCGCTCTATGCTTGCCATTGTCAACAGCAGTGCAGGAGTGAGAGAGCAATATTCACCATTCTAGCCATACCATCTATACATCTAGATATCTGTCGAGTGGACTCGAGTCGTCTAGAAATGGCCGTTTTATGTAATTCTATACGAAATCTGTACAAAATGGCCGCGACAGATCCTGCGGGAATCGGTCCATTATGCTGTCAGACTGACAACATATCTGTCTTGATTAGAATGACGGTTGAGATGGGGCACTACATGTAACACTCATGAACGATGGTCGTTGCGGGAATGCTGCAAGCGCCAGCACACGCACATGTGGAGTCCACAGGAGGTCACTATTAATAGCGGGAAACTCACCGCCAACGGAAAGTTGCGCACGTGCTGGTTGCTCCGCTGTTCGCTCGCCATGTTTGACTCGTGCCACAGGGGGAAAATAAAAGCATGTTCATATTTACAAGTTACGCGGGGTGCTGCGGCCCGCGCATATGAACCTGGTGCCTATGCTGCACTATCTTCATCTAAACATCGTGCGCACAAATGCCATCGAATCGACGAACTGCCGTCGCTGCGCCTCTTTCCTGCTCTTGCGCTTCTCCGAGGGGCTTGGCGCTTGCTTTCGGCTCTTGCCGTTCTGGAACAGCTCTTTCATCTTGTGCGACAGCTTGGACCCCGTCGAGTTGCGGGGCTCCGATGCGGTGACGACGTCGGTCTTGACGGTGTCGCTGGTCTTTCCCCGCACGTACATGAGCGTCGCTGGGGTGCTGAGTGGAAGCGCGTTGCGGGTGGCAATCATGGAGGGGGTCATGGCTACTTGTGTGCGTTGGCTAGGCTGCGAATTTGCAAATGAGCCTTGCACTCAGTCCGGTAGGTATTACCATCACTCCGATGCAACGGCATCTGCATTCTTGGATGCAGTGCCGACAAGCGAAGTCATACATGTAGAGCAGGCAGTCGTCGCCTGTGGAAACTCGCGCAGAACGTCCGTCCGGCATTCATGTCAGCGTAGTGATGCTCGATTTCGTACATGTGATGCTGCGCCGGTCCACTATCCTGTATCCTACCTATCCAGCCGACATCGACGATGTCCCTCTGCAATGCTGGACGTGCCGTGCAGTATACTGCTTTCAGCGACTCGCTGCAAGCAGTCACTGACTGCCAGTCAGCGAGTTAGTCCACTAGCACAGACAAGACAGATTATGCTGTCAGACTGACAGCATAATCTGTCAGACTGACAGCATAATCTGTCGTGATTCCGGTACATGTAAATTGAAGTTTGTCTTTATCCTGTCTATCAGGGGTTAATAGTACCGGTAGCCCAAAAAACGGGGTAGTAGTATTACCGGAACTACCGGGGCTTCGAAACTGGAGACATACTACTACTAGTAGAGATACCAACAATTGGGTAGTAGTAGTAGTAATATTAGTAGTACTACTCCACTACTACTCGAGATGCAATGGTCACATACCGTACTTAGTTTAGTCTCTGGGAAAAGAATCTTACTGTACACAGTAAAATATATCAGCGCTTGTCGTATCCTACGTAGTAAATTAATTGAGGTGCGAACGAACTCCTGAAATTGAAAATAATATAACTAGAAAAATTTATATGAGATTCATTATCGGGATTACTACGTAACGTTAGTATTCACTGCCGGAGAATAAACTGGTGTCCCATACACGCTATAAGAATCACGATTGACCTCATCGTCTTCCTGACAATCCTACATGACACAACCCATTCTTCGTTTGTTGTGCTTTGAAGCGGTTTTGAAAATGGTGATCTTCCCCGAGGCCTAAATGCGGGCTTAATTGAATCCAGAATTGCACGATGAGAACCGAGTTCTCGTTTAGGGTCCTTCAAAGTATTACTTGAAGAGTACTATAGTAGTGGAGTTGATGATAGCATAGTATCACTCATATTGAATACCGCACTATACGGTAGTAGTAGCACTACTACCCAAAAAAATCGGGTAGTAGTGTTTCCGGGGTGTACTATTTGAGCCAGTGGTTTCAGAGAGGAATCTGCATTCTCTATCGTCTTTGGGTATATTAATGTGTTGTTAGGACGTTATTGAAGAGATTAAACCGGCCTGTTTCGATAATATGCCCCACCATGCATCTCTAGAACTGTCCAACGTGGTGTCTCCATACAAACTGGGTTCAATGTGGTCTAGAGCAGCTCCGAAAAATAATAGATTTCGCGTATCAGCTGTATTTGGCCCTACAATAGGGGATATGCCCATCAATAACAAAAATGACCTCTTTACTTTAAAAAATTACAGTCTTGGTAAAAGTGCGTCTATAGTTTAGATCACCCCCGATTTTGTCAATTTTTTCCCCTCGGTTCAATTCACGGACTTGAAAAAAATGTGGTACTGCGTCCTATTTGGTGTTTTTATAGCTAGTATTGACCAGAACAACACGTTTCAAAACACAATATTCAGATCACTAGACCAAAAATCCGAGTGCGGCTATAGTTTGTAGCAGCACTGTATATTGCTATGTTTACGTGAAATTGCGCATCTCCTGCGCCTGCTTCGCAGCCGCAGTATCTGCACGCGACATACTGTATACAGTGTGCAATACTTCTACGTAATGTTCTGGGGAGGCAGATTGGCACCGATACATACCAGTGGGTACCGGCCCATACGAATAAACCTCCTGGGGAGGCAGTTTGGCACCGACATACCGGTACATATCGGTGGGTACCGGCCCAGGGGAGGCAGATTGCCACCGACACATACCGGTACATACCGGTGGGTACCGGCCCACGGAAATAATCCTGTTTGGGCTGTATCATCAACTTCGTTCCTACCTCAGAATAATTTAATTAGCACGCCCGGGCGGGCGCGCCCGGGGGGAAACATAGTTCGTAAGAACATGCTTTGCTTTGTGGTTTATGCACATGACGCCCACGCAACTTATTAAGTATTAGATGTATGTGGTATCGGAAGTTTCGGGGTATCATTTTGCACAGGTATTTGGCGTTGAGGTTGCTGTATCCTTGTCGTCAGCAGCAACGCCATTCTGCGGAGCAGAACAGTACAGTACTGCTCTTTTATTTAGAGAAAAACAGACAAGGCAAGCTGGCCGCCGCAAAGCAGCACTGCTGTTTTATTTAGAAAAAAGAGGTAATGTTGGTTTGCAAGTAACCTTAGTGCCGTGTTTTTTTTTTTTAATCTTTTCTTGAACCAATAAAGTATACCGTAAGTTATGCTTCGTCGGGTACCTTGTACTACTGCTGGCGGCAGGCGAAAATCTCGAGAGACACCTTCAACGCACGCACACAGTGTAGTAGCTCTTTGTGGCGGTGGGCCACCCTTCGGTTAGACTTATGCTGGCGATGCAATTCGAGTAATTGCACCTTATCGAGATCTGGGTGGCGTTCTTCTTGCGCAACAGAGTCCTTTGGGCAAAGTGACCGTTGCTCTGCATCTCGATCGGGGTGTGAGATTGGCGCAGGGATTCACAGCTCTGGCGATAACATACCATTTGGTTCTGTTCCGGGATGACTCTCACGTTGACCGAGGGTTTGCGCGATCTCCTGCAGCCGCGGCGGGGTCCTGTGCAGTTTCATCTGTTGCTACACTCGGCTTGCTGCACTGGCAAGGTGTGGGCGCGCATCGCCGACGCCGTGGTGTGAGGTCGAGCTCATACTGCGGAACTTTCTCTTCAGGCTCATCGCATCTCTCCGTTTCCATTGGGGTCCCTTCACCGCGTTGTAATTCGCAGCTACAGCTTCCCAGTCAGCCCTCGAAGCTGGTAGGCTTGCGTGCGCCAGCTCAAGTAAGCGTCTCATCTCGCCGATACTGTAGTTGGTTGAGCCGTGTCGTTTTGTCATCTAGTCGATGCACACAGACGAAGTTAGTGCGTTTAATGCCAATGTAGCTTGCAAGTCCAGCGTATTCTCCCACCTGCTCTCCTCCCTGCGACTTTGTCAATGATTCACTTGCTGGAAGGTCGCAATAGTGTACCCATACGACCCTGTGAATCAGACCGGAATCAGATGCATTATAATTATTTACATCGAGCCTAATTCAACTGCACTTCTACGTTTGCCTGTTCCCAGCTCAACGGGCTGAGGCGGGTCGTGAGCTGGCACTGCGTGCCGTTGTATAGCTGTAGATTCGAGTACTCGTTGATGTCGACAATGGTCCCAGGCGATGGAAGAAGCTCGGAATCACTTTCAAGATTCCAAAGCGCAGTCAAAAGCAGCGAGTCAATGTCGTGTCGGTTAGCTTCGTATGATACTTTAAAAACCTACCAGAATAACAAATATGGTAGTAGCAGTCAAGCCGCAAAACCATTGTAGACCAACGTACACTGAGCATATCGTCCAGTGTTTCAGGTGCCTGAGCATCCACAAAGTGCATGCGAATCAGCTTCCACCGACCGTACGCATGATCCGAAATCCAGAGCAGCTTCATCCGGAGCAAAAGTTTGGTCGTAGACCCCTTCCTCTGAAGCACTTCCCGTAGACCTGCCGAATGCGGTCAGATAATCAATCATACCAACTTCACCATTCGTGAGTCGTACCTTCGACACTGTCGGCCACTGTCGCTCCTTGCTCTGCCTCAACAGCCCTTGCCCCCAGTAGCTCTCGCATGCGTTGATATGGCGTTGATTTTGTTGACACCACTTCTGCATTCGTACTGGCACTGCTGGTAGGGCCCTCAGGGTCATCCTGGTGCCGCTTTGAAATACGCGGGCTAGGCTTCGTTGCCACCTTGACAGACTCTCGACGTGGCTTTCCCACCATCTTAGAAAAAGGCACAATGACACTCGGAGTCGAGCGAGCTTATACCCGCAATACTCGGCGCTTAAATCCACCGTAGACCACGCTGTATTGTACGGTACTGCGTTGAGCCTCTGCATGGTTTGAAGTGGACTCCCCCCCCCCGTCTACCCAGAGCATCTCTAGAGCATTTCTTGTCGTGGGTTTCACCAAAGGACTACGCATACACACATGAAACTCATATATTTAAAGCGGAATGAAGCTCCCTCCCGGTCGGGGTACATATCCTATACGGAACTTATACAACTAAATTTCACTCTCGCACGCAGGAAATTTACGTGTTAGGCGCGCTTAGACTGCGTGCACTCTAGCCATGCTACCAAAAGAACGCACCTCATGCACGATGGTTCTCTGAGCCCAATGGATCACTGCTTTTTCGACGGACCAAATGGGTGCATGCGCGCCTCATCCACGACGGTTCGCCAAGCCCAGTGGATCACTGTTTTTTCGATGGACCAGTGCATGCTCTACGAAAGAATTCTACCTAACAGTAGACTTCATCCTTAGAAATAATGCACTTGTAGCTGAGGGAAAGTACCTTCATCCGCGACTGAAATCGTCGATAGCTGTATTGATTTATAAGTTATATGGCATAAACACCATATTATGGTTGATAGATTTATTCGCGTCCACTAGCACGAATTGTAGCTTACGACGGCAATGATTTCGTGGCTCACTATTTTTTTGATGAACCAATGGGTACGAGAGATGACCTACCTACGAACTGTAACCGCTTGAACCGAACCAAGCGCTCAGCAATGTTTCGACGGACAACCAGAGGTGCTGGCATGGAGCATTCCATTTTCAGCGGACCAATAGGTACATAATCCTTCAATGACCTCTTGTATATGTAGTGTGGTTCAGATAAGATATACTGCCCTGATAGCAAGGTGGTAGCTGGCTTGCCGTGTAGTAGCATTCACCCAGACTAAGGCCCTCCCTCGACTCTCTTAACCCACCGGCGACCGCTCTTATCCCGATTTTGCTGGGATAAGATTAATATAGAAATTTGTATACTGGCGGGATAGGGTAAGCGAGGTCCCCAGCGGCCTGCCCCGACTCTTCGGGTTCCACCGGCTGTCAATCTCATTGGTCAGAGTTATCCAATCAAAGCTTGGATACGGCCGTAACATTTAGCTCTATCGAGATTTCAATCGAAAAAACCTTGGCGTAATTCGCAGGATAATGCGAACATTCGCTAAGTGAGAGAATTGTTCTGAGCTGAATATCGCGGTTGATGGACGTGCTCGGCAATCGCTGTGACGCTATCCCAGGGCAAGCACGGCACGACACATGAGGGACGCCTTCTACTGCAACGACGAGACGCACGAGGCACAACCGAAAGATGAACAACTCAATCTGGGTACGCTCACTCTAGCCAGCCTGTTGCCCCATTGCGGACGTGTTTCTCGACTGCAGGCGAGCGCTGGCGGCACAAGCCCCCCCCCCCCCCCATTCCATCGGCAGTACACCTGCCTGACTTCCTACTTCCTCTTCGCCATGCAGGGCTACGGCTACTCGCAGTACAAGGCGCACTCGCCGCACCACCAGCGCAGCGGCGAACTTCCCAAGCTCTACTACAAATCGGCGGCTTCAAAGGCCCGGCGCGCATGAACTCCAGCAGCACGTGAACCTGAACAGCATGCTGGCCCAGCACCAGGCCCGATGCCGCAACAGGGGGGGGGGGGGGGGGGGTCGACTACGAGCCCATCAGCGCCTAGGCAAATACTACGCGCTGTCGCCCAAGGCATATCGATACAACTGGGGCGGCTCTCAGAGCCGCTCTGTTGGGCTGCGGTCATACGTCAGCCCACACGGGCAAACGTTCGCGTGAGGCGCCCAACATGAAGGAGAAGAAGCGCGTGTTCAAGCTAAACGATGGCATCAACGATCACAAGACCCTGCAGAACGAGGCCGGACGATCAAGCAGTCCGTACTGTGATCTCGAATCAGAGTGCGGAGCGCGCCTAAAAGCAGGCGGATCGCCGAGGACCAAAATGGTGGTGGCTAAGGCGGTGACGTCAGCGATGAGGGCTATAATACCCAATGGTGCTGCCAGAACAGGCTCTCACTCCAACAGCAGCCTTTGCAGGCGGATGCAGTGAATATGTGTTTTAGTGTAAGGATCTAGTATAACATAAAATGGAGGCATTCCATAGAATCGAGCGACAGTCAAAATCAACCTGTCAAAAGTCGCGGTCGCTCCTCAGTGGTACAGTACACATCGTGTGGGGGGAGATCTTCTCCGAGAAGATCATGGCCGACGCAAGTATGTACACCGACGACACGGCGGCCGACAGCAGCAGCACTGTGGGCGGCAGCAGCAGCGATGACGACGAACGCTCGAACCAACAGGAGCTCACAGCGCGAGGGCGCTCCGAGAGCCAAGGGCAGCTCAGCGATCAAGATACCGACTTAGACAAATCCTCCTACTTTGTTCTCTCGGACCCTAAGTACACCTACGAGGCTGTCCCGGTGCGCATGAATGTTCTACTTGTGGTGTCTGTTTGATATCTAACCTTCCTGCTTGCATACAACAGGCTTTCACGCCGGATGTCAACCGAACAGCGTCAAACAACAAGAAAATTTATGGCAAGCCGAAGTCTGTTGGGGAGGTACGTGCACGTATCGTTGGTGTTTCAGTGGGCGTCACGATGGCTCAATTCCGATGAATGCCTAGACGTTGGAGAGATTTCAATGGCACCAGGGGTTCCTTGACTTTCACACCCTCCAGCCAGTACGCAAACCTTCACGCGACCGGGTGGGTATACGAATTACTTGAGTTCTGTGGCGTAGTCTAACGAATGGTATTATGCAACAGGTTTACGAGCCTAGATTCAGGTCTACCACCCATGTAGACGCATTTCTAGCCGCCCTTACGCTCTACGAGATGTATGCGCAGTTTCAGAATGACGAAGACTCGAGTCACATCTACGCGTGGTTGCAAGCGTCCCTGAAAGCCTCGAAGGTATTTCACGCGTTTTGTGGTGCCAGGTGTACTCCCAACGCTAACGTGCCATTGACCTCTGTGTAGATAACGCTGACTATGGTAAAGCGTCGACAGCGCCTATGCGAGTGGGATATTGAACGCTTAGACGCTTTTCTCGATTCCCATGTTGAACACCATATCGCCATGGAGGCAGATGAATCGTACGACGAGAATGCTATCCGGGATCATACCAAGGAGGGTTTTTTCAAAGAGCTCGAGTATAAAGCTCGAGTCCAGGAAGCCGCTGCGCTTGAGTGGCTTGCTGTCTGGACGTATCAAACCGAGGTGATGTTTCCTCGTCTTGGGGTATCGTTGAGACGCTAGTACGTCGGAAAGTGCTTAGCCCAGCTTCACAGAAGCATACATATTTTGTTAGCGATGTTGAGATGCAATGAAGAAGCCCATGCCTACATATATTCCGTCATCGCTTTCTTATTGTAGCATAGATCTCAGCTTGGCCGCTGTCGATGCCAAGGTTGGCTTCGCTCTCCGTAACAGGCGTATTTGTATTAAAGTTTGTATGGCAGAAGTCAAGATTGACTTCGCAGTGAAACATAGATCTCAACGTTGACAACCAGCTTGGTGCCAAGGTTGGATTCGCTCTCGCTAACAGGCGTATTTGTATTAAAGTTTGTATGGCAGAAGTCAAGATTGACTTCGCAGTGAAACATAGATCTCAACGTTGACAACCAGCTTGGTGCCAAGGTTGGATTCGCTCTCGCTAACAGGCGTATTTGTATTAAAGTTTGTATGGCAGAAGTCAAGATTGACTTCGCAGTGAAACATAGATCTCAACGTTGACAACCAGCTTGGTGCCAAGGTTGGATTCGCTCTCGCTAACAGGCGTATTTGTATTAAAGTTTGTATGGCAGAAGTCAAGATTGACTTCGCAGTGAAACATAGATCTCAACGTTGACAACCAGCTTGGTGCCAAGGTTGGCTTCGCTCTCGCTAACAGGCGTATTTGTATTAAAGTTTGTATGGCAGATGGCAAGATTGACTTCGCAGTGAAACATAGATCTCAACGTTGACAACCAGCTTGACCGCCGTCGAGTCAAAGCTGGCTTCGCTCTCACTTACAGACGTATTTTGTCAAGATCGACTACGCAGTGACACCTAATTATCCGACTCATTCTGCTGCTCGGCCCCGCTGAGCGTACATTCCACCGCGCCGAGCAGCTCCGCCAGCACTTCCGCCACGGCCTCTCGCTCGCTCTCATCCGGGGGCCTCTCAGTCGCAGTTACTCCTTCTTCATCCTGTCCTGCTGCATCTGCGGCTGGCCGCTCTGGCTGATGCACTTGTACCTCTACTTTTCGCGTGACACTTGGAACCGGTAACTGCGAAGATGACACCGAAGCAGCCCCATCGGCATTCTGAACATCGGTCTCGTATTGCCTTGGCGGTACAGCACCTGAGAAAGCTGTGTCCATCGTTTCCGCGCGTAACTCCTCCTTCGACCGACGCATTCGGATCCGTCCGACCTTTTCAGAGTGCGGAAGTTGATCTCCGTTCTTCCATTTCGAGTGCCAAATGTTAAAGCACGATACAGAATTACCATCGGATACATGTCGCGCCTTGGAACACAAAAACAGTCGTCCTCGATCAGTGGAGCACTGCTTGCAGTAATGACGCGTTGTGCCGGGAGGTCGATTCGATCCAGGACTGCCAGCACCACGCAGTACCGAACAAACCTTGCACACGCGAAACTTGAACTTGCCCTTCGCTGTCTTGTCCGTCGACACCATCAATTGATGCTTCGAGCTTGCTAGCGAGTACGCCGTCGAAACTGGTGTCTGGTTAGTTCTTGGCTCCACCTCGGTAACAGCGGCTTCGGCGACTGGTACCGTTTCCAGGAAGTCATCATCTCCGAGAGCGAGTAGCTCCTCGTGTAGCTGAATGAGAAAATCCGCGTGTGAAAGAGGTTTTTCCCCCACCGACTTCGCGTACTCACGATGGGTGATAAAAGCGTTAATAACAGCTATGTCGAGAAGCCCGTAGAAAAGAGTCTTGTAGTATTTCTTCGGTCGCATGATCATTTGAATGGAGTACCTAGTCAAAAGCATTTTCGGCGTAAGTAATGGGCGGCAGAACCGCAACAGAGCAACACGTACCTTTGCAGACGTAACTGGTCGTGACTGTCAACACCCCCCATGTACTTGTTGTACAATACCACAAACTCCGGACACGGAATGTTTGCCTGTGAGCCGTCCTTTTGCTTCCTCCGCACAATCGCACGTCTAGCGGAGGACCCAGTCGCCACAAAGTAGCACATTTTCGAGTCAACCCACCGCGTCGAGTACATTTGACGATTCGTATTGTTCCGAGCAAGAATGTATGAGCCGCGCGGCATCGCTCTCGAAGCTGATTTTTTGTCGGTCTTCAAGTCTTCGGGAAAGCCAAGACGCGTCGTAGCAACCGTCCCGATATTGTAGTACCCCATGTCCATCAAACGAAACCCCAACGTCACCGAAGAATACTCGCGATCAGTGATGATGATTCGCTTCTTGGATCGATCCACCCGACGCTGTTCCCACAAGGCTTTAAGGTTTCGAACCACAGCAGCTGGTCCACTTCTGGTGTCAACAAATTGACTGTTTTGTTTCTTACCGCAATAAACCTCGAACCTGAGCATGAATCCACAGCGTTCAGATACCGACTATATAAAATAGCGCAAATGAGCATACCTGGAGCAGTAGTGGGTATTCCCGCAACACACAGCGAACAGCTTGGTGCCGTACTTGTGCGGCTTATTCTTCAGGAAAACTCGTATTCTATTCCGCGAACTTCTTGAAGGGATAACCATCTCGTCGAATGCAACCCAGCGCCCTAGTTCCATTCCACCCTTGAAAGTAGTCTGTAACTTGTTTATCACGTTGCGAATCTTCCATGCCCGGTCCGTCTTAGCCTGCGGAGCCTGGTTGCTCGTAAAGTGGAGAAATCTAGCAAAGGACGTGTTAGTGGGCCCTTTATTAAAATAACGTGGAAGTTACAGTACCTGTTAATCTCCTTGAAACGCTTGCGAACCATAAATCGCGACCAAGTTCCAGCTGGGATCGCTCCACGGGCTCGCGTCTTCCAATGATCTTCCAGTCGAGACTTTATCGGGCAAATAGCCCTGGATATTACTAGGGCCAGAAAATGCATGATCTTCGCGGCAAGTACGTCTTTGAACGCGCCCAGCTCCTTCTTCTTTGCTTGAAACATTTCCTTGCGTTTGTGGATGTCGGCCGTCTTCTTTTCAATGGACAACTTCGCCTGTCGAAGTCTTTCCGGTCGTGTCTGACGCTCGTAACGATTAGTTTCCTCGGCAATCTCCGTCCAGAGAGTCTTCGGCATGTAGTAAAAAAAAAGATCAGAAGGTTTCATCGTTTTCGCTGCCTCTATAGCCGATGCAGTAAGTTGAGGAGGGTCCGTAAACACATCCGTAGCGCCGGACAGGTCCGAGTCATCCAGTTCGTCGGTTACCGGTAGCAACTCCCAACCATTGTCAGACATGCCTCGAAGCATTTCATCTGTTATGTAGTCCTGGGGGCCGGCAACCGCACGAATTTCCTCTGCTGTTTCGACACTAAAACTTTCGTTTCCGGTATCACCCGCAATATAAAGCTCATCTGCAAACTCATCTTCAGAATCGTCGTCGGAACTCTCGCCAGAACAACCATCCGATTCCAGCACCTCGTGATCGTCATCAATACCCACGTTCACTTCATCAGCAAGCATGTCCGCACGTCTTTTCGATTTCTTCCCAGATACTCGACTCCCGGGAGACGAAAGAGTACGTCGATTTTGCGAGGGCGTTGCGGTTGTTTCTGCTGTCTGCCGGGGCGATTTTCTTTTTCTCGGAGCCTTGCCTGACCCTCTGGAATCTGCTCGCGGTACTGGCGTAGCGTCTGCATCCGCATTGTTTGAGATCCCGTCACCCCTAGGCTCAACACCACCACCTGCATTTGAGATCGCCTCTTCCTCGGTAGTCTCGGGAAAGTAATCCGGGTAATCGTACTCGTAGTCATTTTCGGTTCGATCATCGGTTTGCCGGCTCTCGGTAGTCACATTGTCAGCATCATTGGTTACCACTCCATTATTTTCTGGAATCGATGCTCTGCTTGCTTGGCGAGCTGTAGATCCACCGCTGGGTTTCTCGATCTCGTCGGTATCTTTCCGAGGGCTGTCATGGCCTACCGTCCCGGTAGCATCGGTGACTTCAGCTGGAGCTGAGTTTTCGAGCATAGCTTGACGTGCTGCTTTCTGGCGACGCCTAAACTTCTCCAATTTGTCAGGGCAGTTCAGATTGGAGGCAGGCTCCCAGCTCGTTTGGGAATATCCCTTCCATTTCACCTCAAAGTAAGAAAGCCAAAACGAAAAGTTTCACGAAGAATTTTTTCCACTTCGTACACTTCCTCCAAACCTGGGCACCATTATTACAGTTAGTACAATTTCCCCTAAACCAACATAAGAGCATGTGGCAAACACGTGCTGTTTGTTACCATCAGAACCCTCTTGGTGTTTTGCAGGGATTTTAGCCGTCACGATGCTACCTCGGTCAGGCAAGTCCGCTTTTCGGGTTGCTTTTTTCTTCAACGCGCGTGCCTCTTGAAGTTGTGCTGCCTTGAACTTGTTGAGGAGCTCAGGACAATGCAGATTCGATTCCGGCTCCCACGACGTCTCGTCGTAACCCTTCCACTTCACATGGTACTTGGGCTCTCCACGCACGAACTTCATCTCGATGATCTTCTCGACTTCAAACTCGTCGTCTGCGGCATTATGAACGTCTACTATAAGATCGCTACGACGCTTTGCTAGTGAAAGATGCGATTTGCTTACCAGATGCCTCGGAGTTCACTGTCCTCGCTGCTTTTCTTCGCGCCTTCCGGGGCGGCTGGGCGTCGGGCCCGCTGCCTACTCGGCGCTTCTGTGACATCTCGACGAGTGACGGTGGAGGGGCGCCTACCATGACAGGGGGGGGGGGGCAAAAGGCGCACTTCTTGCATCCGGATAGGTGGGCATTGTTGACCTTGATCATACAACTATACCGATATTAAAATTCGAATCTACACACATCCGGATACGAAGCACGACAGAGCAAATCGTATACTTGTAATATCTCAATGTTGAGTTGCAAGTATACTTGTAATATCTCGACGTTGAGTTGCAAGTGCCAATGTTGACATGTCAGTGGGCGCGCTCGTCCGCTTTGTCGCTGGCTTGTCCGTCGCCTTTGCAGCTTTCTTGCTCCTCGTCATGGGCCCCTGGCGAGCAGCACCGCCAGCAGTTCCCTCGCTCTCTGCAGCCTGAGATCGCTTCGCCATCAGCACTTTGCTGCAGTCAAGGTTATTTGAGAAAGTGATCCTACAGTTGAAATAAATTGATGTGGACCAATTCGATTTAGAATCAAGAGGACTCTAAGTCAACGTTGACTTGGTATAAGTCGTTGTTGAGATGGCTTCAGTAACAAGTGTCTAAGCCAGCGTAGACACGTTCCAAGTCGTAGTCGACTTGATGACTCAATGAGAGATGCACGAGTAGATGCACATGGATATCTTTACAAAAAGATGCAGAAGTGGCGAGATAAGCGCCAACACAAGAGTGGATACGTCAAATTAGAGATTTACTGAAGCTACCAGTCACCACTTCGGCATTGCCGGAGCACGTTAGCGATCACGCATAAACTCTTCCAGCGTGATGATGTATTCGCGCGGCATATCGACGGTGGTCAGCTCGTTATCGATGTGCAGCTCATCGACAAAGTCCACCTCGTCGTCGGGGCGCGGCTCCTCCGGTGCGTTGCGTCTCCAGGTGTTGAAGTACTCCACGAAAGTGCGACCAGGGATAGCGTGGCCAACACGATTAGCTCGTTCCAAGAGCCGTGTTGCTTCCGTTATGCCACGGGGGCATTCGAACGAAGCAACCGCAAGCATGTCCGAGGAAATGTGCAGATCCAGATAGCGCTCAAAATCATCCATCCGAAGGTTGCAGTTGTCGACGATAACGACATCCACGCCACGGTCGGGGCTGCAACACAGGAGTTCTCTGCATTGTTCGTAGCAGCGTCTAGGCGCCTCCAAAAGCCGATTCGCGTCGAACACATAGGATCGTCCGCGCAGGACGAAGAGGCCAGCTGAGTCAGTTGAGCAAACCGAAGCGCGGAAATCAAACGTTTCTGCATAATGAGCGACCTCTTGAGCAAACATTGTCTTGCCACTGCCCGGGAGGCCTCTCATGATCACGAAGAGCCGAGGCGGGTACTGCATATGCGCGCGGCGGTCCATCCGATACGCTCGGTAGTCGTCAACGATTCGTCGGGCTTTGAACTCCATTTCTCACACGTCGAGTGTCGTCGAACCTGAAAATTGACGACTGGGTCTGCTACGGTTCTAACGGGCAAGTCCGGGAAAGGAAGACGGCATTTCTTAGAACTTTCATGTCCAAGATTCCGCTTCTGATGTTGACCACACCATATCACCGAGCATAAGTCAACATTGACCTGGGATAGTCAACATCGACATCTTGGCCGGACCAGTTCCGCTCCTGGACGATCTCAGCGGCGTGGGCGACCGTCGGCAAGCATTCCGGCGAGCCCGGCCACAGCGGCACGGCGAGCGTAGCGGACAACGAGAGCAGCATGACGAGCATGGCGGCGGCCGGCACAGTGAGAGCAGCACGACCAGCATGGCGGCGCCCGGCATGGGCGAGAGCAGCACGGCGAGCATAGCGGCGGCCAGAGTAAGGATCAGCAGCTTGGTGGCGGCCTTGGCGGCGACGGTCGATGCGAGCCGGGCGACGGCATAGTTGGGGAAGCGCGCTGGAGCAGTAGCTGGCGATTTCGGAAATGAGGTTTGGGATTGAGCGCGCGGAAACGATCTTCTGGCACGGATCGCAGCGCGAGCGTGATTGGCCGCGAAATGGCTGGCCAATTACACGTCGTAAATTCAAACGACGGGGGCGCTGATTGGCGTAGATACCGGAGCGAACCCACGGGCGAAAATCTGCGTGTTGCGCGAACTCAAAGCGCAAGTTGGAAAAGCGCGCGAAAAGCTGTGTGTTGCGCGAAGCTTGATGGCTGAAGCCAGGCTGATACCACTTCGTGTGACCTTTGGATTGAGCCAATGCTGTGCTGATTGGCTTATTAGCTTCAACTTCAACCCTCGATAAGCACTCCGAATTATAGTAGTTCTTGATTTAGTGACTACCTAGTACGAGGGCATTTCTTTTGCAGTTCTATAGTAACTTACTTTTGCAAGTTCTTCTGCAACAGAAATGATGGCAAACAGTGCCTGAACGTCGCTCGCCTCGCTACCTAGGCCAGTGTGGTGTCCTCACAAAACGCGGTACCCGTAGATATGAAATACCAACCAATGCGTGCACACAGTTTCTATAGGTGAGCGCTGATCTTGTCCGTCGAAAAAGCTCTGCTTCTGGGTGGTCAAAAGCTCATGAGACAGCACACTAATTCCCTCCTGTTCCTCGACAACACTGACACGAATAGACGCCAGTGACTTCAGCGAGGAATACGCCGCGCTAGCTAAGGTTGATGACCCCCCCCCCCCCCTCCTTTATTTTACTGCAATTTACTACATATAGGAGCCCACACACCGCTTGACCTCCCGTGCCGCGCCACCGCGGGTCGCCGCCTTGCCCGGTGAGGTGCGTCCTGCCGTCCGAGGGTGGCTGGTATCGAGGGTATGGCGAAAGTCGAGGGTAATTCGCGTCCGTTGGCAATGGCGCTCCAGGGAGCTTTGGGGGCTGCATGGAGATGCCAGTGGTGACTTGGCCGGCCCAACCACCAGTGCCGCACCACCGCGGGTCGCCGCCTCGCCCGGTGAGGTGCGTTCTGCGGTCCGAGGGTGGCTGGTATCGAGGGTATGGCGAAAGTCGAGGGTAATTCGCGTCCGTTGGCAATGGCGCTCCAGGGAGCTTTGGGGGCTGCATGGAGATGCCAGTGGTGACTTGGCCGGCCCAACCACCAGTGCCGCTCCACCGCGGGTCGCCGCCTCGCCCGGTGAGGTGCGTTCTGCGGTCCGAGGGTGGCTGGTATCGAGGGTATGGCGAAAGTCGAGGGTAATTCGCGTCCATTGGCAATGGCGCTCCAGGGAGCTTTGGGGGCTGCATGGAGATGCCAGTGGTGACTTGGCCGGCCCAACCACCAGTGCCGCACCACCGCGGGTCGCCGCCTCGCCCGGTGAGGTGCGTTCTGCGGTCCGAGGGTGGCTGGTATCGAGGGTATGGCGAAAGTCGAGGGTAATTCGCGTCCGTTGGCAATGGCGCTCCAGGGAGCTTTGGGGGCTGCATGGAGATGTCAGTGGTGACTTGGCCGGCCCAACCACCTGTGCCGCACCACCGCGGGTCGCCGCCTCGCCCGGTGAGGTGCGTTCTGCGGTCCGAGGGTGGCTGGTATCGAGGGTATGGCGAAAGTCGAGGGTAATTCGCGTCCGTTGGCAATGGCGCTCCAGGGAGCTTTGGGGGCTGCATGGAGATGCCAGGGGTGACTTGGCCGGCCCAACCACCAGTGCCGCACCACCGCGGGTCGCCGCCTCGCCCGGTGAGGTGCGTTCTGCGGTCCGAGGGTGGCTGGAATCGAGGGTATGGCGAAAGTCGAGGGTAATTCGCGTCCGTTGGCAATGGCGCTCCAGGGAGCTTTGGGGGCTGCATGGAGATGCCAGTGGTGACTTGGCCGGCCCAACCACCAGTGCCGCTCCACCGCGGGTCGCCGCCTCGCCCGGTGAGGTGCGTTCTGCGGTCCGAGGGTGGCTGGTATCGAGGGTATGGCGAAAGTCGAGGGTAATTCGCGTCCGTTGGCAATGGCGCTCCAGGGAGCTTTGGGGGCTGCATGGAGGTGTCAGTGGTAACTTGGCCGGCTTAACCACCAGTGCCGCTCCACCGTGCATCGCTGCTCCCAGCCGGGAGCCGCGGTGGCGCGGCACGGGAGGTCAAGCGGTGTGTGGGCTCCTATATGTAGTAAATTGCAGTAAAATAAAGGAGGGGGGGGGTCATCAACCTTAGCTAGCGCGGCGTATTCCTCGCTGAAGTCACTGGCGTCTATTCGTGTCAGTGTTGTCGAGGAACAGGAGGGAATTAGTGTGCTGTCTCGTGAGCTTTTGACCACCCAGAAGCAGAGCTTTTTCGACGGACAAGATCAGCGCTCACCTATAGAAACTGTGTGCACGCATTGGTTGGTATTTCATATCTACGGGTACCGCGTTTTGTGAGGACACCACACTGGCCTAGGTAGCGAGGCGAGCGACGTTCAGGCACTGTTTGCCATCATTTCTGTTGCAGAAGAACTTGCAAAAGTAAGTTACTATAGAACTGCAAAAGAAATGCCCTCGTACTAGGTAGTCACTAAATCAAGAACTACTATAATTCGGAGTGCTTATCGAGGGTTGAAGTTGAAGCTAATAAGCCAATCAGCACAGCATTGGCTCAATCCAAAGGTCACACGAAGTGGTATCAGCCTGGCTTCAGCCATCAAGCTTCGCGCAACACACAGCTTTTCGCGCGCTTTTCCAACTTGCGCTTTGAGTTCGCGCAACACGCAGATTTTCGCCCGTGGGTTCGCTCCGGTATCTACGCCAATCAGCGCCCCCGTCGTTTGAATTTACGACGTGTAATTGGCCAGCCATTTCGCGGCCAATCACGCTCGCGCTGCGATCCGTGCCAGAAGATAGTTTCCGCGCGCTCAATCCCAAACCTCATTTCCGAAATCGCCAGCTACTGCTCCAGCGCGCTTCCCCAACTATGCCGTCGCCCGGCTCGCATCGACCGTCGCCGCCAAGGCCGCCACCAAGCTGCTGATCCTTACTCTGGCCGCCGCTATGCTCGCCGTGCTGCTCTCGCCCATGCCGGGCGCCGCCATGCTGGTCGTGCTGCTCTCGCTGTGCCGGCCGCCGCCATGCTCGTCATGCTGCTCTCGTTGTCCCCACTACCGCTACGCTCGCCGTGCCGCTGAGGCCGGGCTCGCCGGAATGCTTGCCGACGGTCGCCCATGCCGCCGCTATGCTCGCCGTGCTGCTGTCGCCCATGCCGGCCGCTGTGCTCGTCGTGCTGCTCTCGCTGTGCCGGCCGCCGCCATGCTCGCCGTGCTGCTCTCACTGTGCCGGCCGCCGCCATGCTCGTCATGCTGCTCTCGTTGTCCGCTACGCTCGCCGTGCCGCTGTGGCCGGGCTCGCCGGAATGCTTGCCGACGGTCGCCCACGCCGCTGAGATCGTCCAGGAGCGGAACTGGTCCGGCCAAGATGTCGATGTTGACTATCCCAGGTCAATATTGACTTATGCTCGGTGATATGGTGTGGACAACATCAGAAGCGGAATCTTGGACGTGAAAGTTCTAAGAAATGCCGTCTTCCTTTCCCGGACTTGCCCGTTAGAACCGTAGCAGACCCAGTCGTCAATTTTCAGGTTCGACGACACTCGACGTGTGAGAAATGGAGTTCAAAGCCCGACGAATCGTTGACGACTACCGAGCGTATCGGATGGACCGCCGCGCGCATATGCAGTACCCGCCTCGGCTCTTCGTGATCATGAGAGGCCTCCCGGGCAGTGGCAAGACAATGTTTGCTCAAGAGGTCGCTCATTATGCAGAAACGTTTGATTTCCGCGCTTCGGTTTGCTCAACTGACTCAGCTGGCCTCTTCGTCCTGCGCGGACGATCCTATGTGTTCGACGCGAATCGGCTTTTGGAGGCGCCTAGACGCTGCTACGAACAATGCAGAGAACTCCTGTGTTGCAGCCCCGACCGTGGCGTGGATGTCGTTATCGTCGACAACTGCAACCTTCGGATGGATGATTTTGAGCGCTATCTGGATCTGCACATTTCCTCGGACATGCTTGCGGTTGCTTCGTTCGAATGCCCCCGTGGCATAACGGAAGCAACACGGCTCTTGGAACGAGCTAATCGTGTTGGCCACGCTATCCCTGGTCGCACTTTCGTGGAGTACTTCAACACCTGGAGACGCAACGCACCGGAGGAGCCGCGCCCCGACGACGAGGTGGACTTTGTCGATGAGCTGCACATCGATAACGAGCTGACCACCGTCGATATGCCGCGCGAATACATCATCACGCTGGAAGAGTTTATGCGTGATCGCTAACGTGCTCCGGCAATGCCGAAGTGGTGACTGGTAGCTTCAGTAAATCTCTAATTTGACGTATCCACTCTTGTGTTGGCGCTTATCTCGCCACTTCTGCATCTTTTTGTAAAGATATCCATGTGCATCTACTCGTGCATCTCTCATTGAGTCATCAAGTCGACTACGACTTGGAACGTGTCTACGCTGGCTTAGACACTTGTTACTGAAGCCATCTCAACAACGACTTATACCAAGTCAACGTTGACTTAGAGTCCTCTTGATTCTAAATCGAATTGGTCCACATCAATTTATTTCAACTGTAGGATCACTTTCTCAAATAACCTTGACTGCAGCAAAGTGCTGATGGCGAAGCGATCTCAGGCTGCAGAGAGCGAGGGAACTGCTGGCGGTGCTGCTCGCCAGGGGCCCATGACGAGGAGCAAGAAAGCTGCAAAGGCGACGGACAAGCCAGCGACAAAGCGGACGAGCGCGCCCACTGACAAGTCAGCAAACGCTGCCAAGACCACGCCTGCCACCGGCAATGGCAAGCAGAAGCGGAAGAAGGGGGAGGGGCGAGACACTTCGCCAAGCCCCCGTAAGCAGAGGAAGACTGCCAAGAAGACTGGCGAAGGATCCCACGGGGCGACGCGCGAGTTGGGCGCCGCGAGTGCATCGGAGGACAAGGCGACGACTCGCGATGAAGAGACGACTCCCCTGGTACCCAAGCACGCGCTCCGGTCCACGTGCTTGGCTCTACAAAAGAAGATGGCAGACGAAAAGGGCGAGCACCGGCAAGGCCCACGGCGCAACGCAGGTGATTACTACAAGATGGCAGACTACCAGAAGCGTCTGTGGGCGGAGAAATACACAGCTGCTAGGAACAGCGGCAACGACTTGGACTACAAGTATTTGAGCACGTTGAAACAATTCAAGCAGTTCAATGGCAACCCAGAAGAGCTGAGGCGTCACGAGCCTGCGCTGCTGAAAGAGTTCTACGAGGTTTACTTAGCGGACCAAGCCCTGAAAGCAAACGTACACGCGCAGACCGCTGGATCGGGTTCGTCGAAGCTATCGCATCGTGGTGGAGCCGAGCACCTGGCGATCGAGCAATGCGACATCCACGCGGCTCAGCAGCTTACCGCAGCCAGAAACCAAGCATCGCTAGAGTCAGACCAAGCTCCAGGGCCTCCAATCTCGCAGACACCCGTGGCCGTGCAGGGGGAAGGTGCCCCAGCTCGGAGCCTGCAAACCCACCCTTTGCGAGGGGGGTATGCGAATTTTGAACTCTCTATTTCGCAAGTACTGCAGCAGTTCCGAGAGATGCTAGAGGAGGAGCAAGCGCGCTCAAGGAAATTAGAGGAGCAGTTAGCCGCCGCTGCGAAGGAGCTGACCGAACGCAGGAATTTTGATCTCACGGACAACGATATAACTACCGCGTTGACGAAGGAGTTGCGGAATTCGATTTTACAACTAGCCGAGGAGAAGGCGATTTTAAGTGGCTTGCGCAACAAACTTGCCCAGGTGGAAACTGAGTTGAATTTGTCGAAGCAATCCGTCACCACGCCCGCAGACAATCTACTTGAGGCGCAGGGTAGCCATGCTAAGAAACTCCAGGCTCGAGTTCTGGGAGAAAAGAAATGACATGGTCCACGCCAAGACAGGTACCGTCATTCACTCGATGGACCACGGCAGATACGTGCGTGTATGGGCGAAGATTATGGAAGCATTGGCTGCGTTTGAGAGTGCCATCCGGCTGTAGTTGTGTGTGCTGCTGCGTAACGATGAATGAATACACATTTCCAAGTCACCGATGACTTCGAGCGAGTCAACTTTGACTCGAATACGCTTGTTTTATTGATCGCGAAGTCAACATGGACTTAAACCAAGTCGACATTGACTCAAACGTACTAGTTTCAGTAATAGCGAAGTCAACGTCGACTCTGAACGAGTCTGCATTGACTCATTTGTGAAATGGCCGTTTTGTTGTTGAAAACACCAAAGAGTACAGTGATGGGCGTCTTGGAGAGCCAGTTTATATGCAATCACCTGTAATCACACATGTTATTATTTATGGAGATACACAGGTTTATGTATGTTGATTGGCCTATCACAAAGAGAGCCCCGTCTAAAACGATATTATGAAATGGCTCTCCAAGATGCCCATTTCTGTATCTTGTTTCAGTCAACGTTGGCCCATTCCTAGTCGCTGTCGACATGACAGCACGTACCGGTAGTTGATAGTTCATAAAGATTACAACACTCATATCTGTGTAACACGGCCCTGATGCATTAAAGTCCTCCTATACAGCCTCTCTTTGCCTGTCCTATCCTATATGTTGGGATCGACGGTGTAAACCTTGGCCATGTCCTCACTACTATCTGCGACGTATTTTTTGAATCGAGCTCGAAGTTCATCGTCCGACAGCGATCGCCACGATCTGGCGTAAAGCTCAAAAGCGTGCGATTCGTCGCGGCATGATAGCTTAACCATGCACACCTCTCCATCGCACTTCATGTCTCTCAACTGAGTGGTTACCGTGTCCAGAATTGGTTTCCTTTCGCTCTCCGTAAGATTCATCTCGTCGATAATCACCACGTCCGCAACTTGTAAGGAAAACGTAATATCCTTCTCAGCAAACGTAGCCGGCGTGGGGTCCCTTGTCGCTGCACACACTGCATGTACTTCGTCAAATGACGAGCTGCACACCCGCACTAGACGAGAGCTGCCGTCCTTGTTTGGTTTCTCACGCAAAGCCTCTCTGAACTCTCTAGCCAACACTTCGCTGAGCGCGCTCTTTCCAGCCCCAGGAAGGCCACTGATAAGCACCACATACTTCCGGCAAGTCCAGGAACTTTCAACCGTATCCGCCACGACCTGGGCGACGATGTGACTCCAGTTGGCTTCCTCCCACTCTGCGGGCGGCTCCACGTGAGCCAGCTCCATCTTGTTGAAAAATGAAAGCCCCCAACTCCAACTGGTCAAATCCATATCCTTCAAAATCAATTTCCATCAATCAAATCAATTTCCTCGATCACCTTGATCAACCAAAAACCGATCTCACCGTTGACTTTCAAGTCCAGCACTGCGGCAAGGTGCTGATGGCGAAGCGATCTCAGGCTGCAGAGAGCGAGGGGACTGCTAGCGGTGCTGCTCGCCAGGCGCCCATGACGAGGAACAAGACAGCTGCAAAGGCGACGGACAAGCCAGCGACAAAGCGGACGAGCGCGCCCACTGACAAGTCAGCAAACGCTGCCAAGACCACGCCTGCCACCGGCAATGGCAAGCAGAAGCGGAAGAAGGGGGAGGGGCGAGACACTTCGCCAAGCCCCCGTAAGCAGAGGAAGACTGCCAAGAAGACTGGCGAAGGATCCCACGGGGCGACGCGCGAGTTGGGCGCCGCGAGTGCATCGGAGGACAAGGCGACGACTCGCGATGAAGAGACGACTCCCCTGGTACCCAAGCACGCGCTCCGGTCCACGTGCTTGGCTCTACAAAAGAAGATGGCAGACGAAAAGGGCGAGCACCGGCAAGGCCCACGGCGCAACGCAGGTGATTACTACAAGATGGCAGACTACCAGAAGCGTCTGTGGGCGGAGAAATACACAGCTGCTAGGAACAGCGGCAACGACTTGGACTACAAGTATTTGAGCACGTTGAAACAATTCAAGCAGTTCAATGACAACCCAGAAGAGCTGAGGCGTCACGAGCCTGCGCTGCTGAAAGAGTTCTACGAGGTTTACTTAGCGGACCAAGCCCTGAAAGCAAACGTACACGCGCAGACCGCTGGATCGGGTTCGTCGAAGCTATCGCATCGTGGTGGAGCCGAGCACCTGGCGATCGAGCAATGCGACATCCACGCGGCTCAGCAGCTTACCGCAGCCAGAAACCAAGCATCGCTAGAGTCAGACCAAGCTCCAGGGCCTCCAATCTCGCAGACACCCGTGGCCGTGCAGGGGGAAGGTGCCCCAGCTCGGAGCCTGCAAACCCACCCTTTGCGAGGGGGGTATGCGCATCTTGAAAAAACCATTTCGCAAGCACTGCAGCAGTTCCGAGAGAAGCAGGATGAAGAGAAGCAGAAAGGGGCTCGACAGCTGGAGGGGGAACAAGCACGCTCAAGGAAATTAGAGGAGCAGTTAGCCGCCGCTGAGAAGGAGCTGGCCGAACTCAGGAATGATGGCAGTGGTGATGGCAGTGGTGACGACAAATGTACCGTGATAGCGCATGAGTGTAAGAAGACGGCTACAAAACTATCCGAGGAGAAGGCGATTTCAAGTGGCTTGCGCAACAAACTTGCCCAGGTGGAAACTGAGTTGAATTTGTCGAAGCAATCCGTCACCTCGCAGGCAGACAAGCTACTTAAGGCGCAGGCTAGCCATGCTAAGAAACTCCAGGATGTGCACGAAGACATGAACAACCTCACGAGAGAGGTGGACAAGCGCAAGAAAAAACTGGAGGACCGAGAGAACGATGTGGCTTCGCGAGAGAAGAATATGGCGAACAAGGAGGAAAAACTACAAGTCAAAGCCAAGGAGCTGCAATCTCATGAGGCCAAGCTCAAAGAGGAGGACCGGCGTCTCCAGAACATAACGCGTCGCCTGCAATGGGAGCGGGAGCAGTCGGACGCGGATAAAAAGAAACGAGAGAAGCCGAGTCGAGAGAAGCAACAAGGAGACCGAATATCGCTGAGGGAGGCGAAGATTATGATTGAAATGAAGCGCCAGACCCGGCTCCTGGAAGAGCAGTTCAAGAACAACGGGTGCCCAGCTGCGTTTAAAGAGCTCGAAGCCAACCACAACCGGATCAAGGAAGAGAGGGCGGCGATGCAAGCAGAACGGGATGGAGTGAGAACGCAGTTGGAATCGATGAAGGCTGCGCTAGAGGCGGTGAAAACGGAGAACAGCGGATTGGAAGACACCATCGCGAGGCTAGAGCTGTACTTGAGTATGTTCGAGCATAGCGCGGTGACCGAGAAAGCTATCGAAGAGTTCACGGAATGGAACGCCGTCATCCGAGATGGTAAGCCGCTTGAGTTTCTGCTTCAGTATGGTTTGACATTGTATTGACTTTCATTGTCTCTGAACTGAAAAAATGTAGGTAACATGGGCACAATGCAGAAGAAGCGCGAGTTCATTCTAGGCAAAATGAAGGAGGCGTTTGGATCGAACACGGCGGATGCTGAAGAGTTCAAGGCGCTTGCGGTCGAGTTCTGGGGGAAACGAAATGAGTTGGTTCACGACAAGACAGGTACCGTCGTTCGCTCGATGGACCACGACAGATACGTGCGTGTATGCGCGAAGATTATGGAAGCATTGGCTGCGTTTGAGAGTGCCATCCGGCTGTAGTTGTGTGTACTGCTGCGTAACGATGAATGAATACACATTTCCAAGTCACCGATGACTTAGAGCGAGTCAACTTTGACTCGAATACGCTTGTTTTATTGAACGCGAAGTCAACATGGACACTTAAACCAAGTCGACATTGACTCAAACGTACTAGTTTCAGTAATAGTGAAGTCAACGTCGACTCTGAACGAGTCTACATTGACTCGGTCGACAGCGACCCAACGTTGACTTACAAATCCAAAAAAAATAAACTCGGTTTCAGTATGAACACCCAAAGGGTCGTTTTACTTGAGTTTGTATAGACAGTATCCGAAGCGAAAAATGGCCGACTTTTCAGATGAAGAGGATCGCCAACTCGTTCAGCTCGCGGCGGTGTACGAGCAAGCGGGAAAACGAATCGACTGGGTGTCAGTGGAGAAAGACATGAGGCCGTCAACATGGACCGCAACCAAACTGCAACAGCGAATCAAGACGCTCAAGAGACGATATGGCAATAACGTGCTGAGTTTCCCCCCACGCTATTTCCGCCCGCCACCACACCGAGCAGGACTGCATTTGGAAGCCAAAGCCGCGTCTACTCTACGGTTTTCGCCTTCACCACATACCATTTCGATCCTATCACCGCAAGAAACCTACAACGCCACTGAAGGACTATTCTGCCTACTCACCAGGCGTGATGTGCGCGCGAGTGAACGTCAGCTAAATACCGGGGAGATTACAATGGCTGGGGTCCATGCTGATCGAAGAAGCGAATATTCAAGTGAATGACGTGTTTTTGGATGCTGGATCCGGCGTGGGAAATGTTCTCGCTCAAATCGCTCTGCAAACGCAAGCATTTCGTGTGGTTGGTATTGAGATCCAACGTGACCTGGCCGCTAGAGGTATGGAGCTGATTGCGTCTAGGGCATCGCGCTTTCCACACTTGCTCAAGATCAGCGTCGTCACCACAGACATCCGCAACATATCTGAAGGCAGCGATACTGTCATCAGTGCTGATCCAGACTCGAAGTTGGCTCAACCCAGCTCCTTTATCAGCTCCGCCACCCTTTTATTTTGCCACGACACTGTGTTCGAAGAAGATGTGGTTTTGGCAATGCGTGCTTTGTGCATGAAGCTACCTCATCTACGTCTGGTGGCGCTGGCAACACGAGTGTGTCCGCGGCATCGTAATACGTGCCGAAATTCGTTTTGCAAGCGGTGGAAGTTACTGAAAACAATTCAGGTTCCGATGACTTACAGCAGCTCCCTTCGGGATTTACACCTGTACGCAGCTGAACCAAGATGGTCGATGCAGTAACTACGATCACTACTCTAACATTGCCGCCGAGGGTCAAACCAACAACTATGTATTAATTGTATGAAAATCAATCACAACTCTAATAAACTTCGACCTGCAGTTGAGTTTGACAGCGTAATGAAGCCGCTGTCGCCCATGAGCTGTCATACGAGGTCGAGAGTACCCAATACAAGATGAAGTGTTCGTAGCGGACGAGCTTACTCGAGTCGACGTACGGCATCGTGGGCTCCGTAGCGACCATGAAGTCTCCATGCTTCAAGCCGCCGTTGTATCTATCGTTCTTGGAGTCTTGTCACACCCCGCTGTTGTATCTGTCGTTCTTGGAGTCTTGCCACACCCCGCTGTCCCTATCGTGCTCTTGGCGTCCTCCCTGCCGCTTGTTTCCACCGTCGTGCCTTCGGCATCGCGCTCGGACATTCGCTGTGGAGTCGACTCGCGTTAGGGTGAAGTGTCAGTACCCGCACGGTTTCAGCGGTGGGGGCACGTAGCTTAGGTGGGCGCAGATGCGCAAGATCGCCTCCTTGCTCAACTCCTGCCGGGTGTAGCCGGTGAACAGCTCGTTCTGAATGTAATACGCCTGTCGACAACAACAACACCAGCATGAGCCCCTAGATATGAACGCCAAAGCTGCCAAGACGCCACCTTACCTTGTGGGGGTTGAAGATGGTGTCCAGCTCGCACACCTACCGAGTCCACAACATCTCTCAGCGTCAGCCTCCCTTCTGCTAAAGCTCCAATAGCCCTGACGCCTCACGTACATTGCCGAAGTAGCGGTCGGGCTCCTCCGCGAACAGGAGCGTCCAGGTCTCGATCGAAATAACTCGGCCTTCGCAGTGGCACCGACAGAGCCGTAGTCGTAGCTCCGCGACCAGCGTACCTCGCGTGTGTGAAGGCATCTATAGAAGGCAATCAGACAAGGGAAAAGAAAATTAACATTAGTGAGCGGTGCATCCTGTCAACTCAGAATTTTACCATAGCGGAGAAGCGCTAATCCTTCGCGGGCACCTGGCAATCCGCGGATGTAAATGCCAGTGCGGTGGCCAATGGTGGCGCGGAAGCCCGGCACCCATGCCCATCCACCTTTCAAGGTGACAAATCCGCAAACAGATCGCATTGGTCAAAACGCTCTCGGCGGGACCTTGAAGAGTCGCAGTTACCCTAACCACCTGTATGGCTTGAACCGGCACTTTCCCCCGAGGTTTTTCTTATCCCAGCAAAATCGGGATAACGGTCGCCGGTGGGTTAAGCTATGGGCATAAGTTTAAGCATGAATCAACGCTTATTTTCAAATTTGCTGCGCACAACTTACTCACCGCCCCCCCCCCACCACCACCACCACTACCACTACGCGTCAACGCCGCAATGAACATTCGTATGAAGTTTCTTTCGGATGGCAGTATCGTCTTCTTGGCCGCTGTCGCCATGGAGCAAGTGAACGCGTGGAGAGCTCTGATCCGCCCCACCGGCATCTGGTACAGCGACATCCTAGACAATGTCGTGGAGGAACTTGGTCGTCTCCAGTCTCCAGTGCGTGATCAAGAAGCACGTGCCATGGCGGACACGCTGCAGCGATTCTACAAGACTTTCATCCCTGATTCGGAAGCCAATGATTTTCGTTGGGTGGAGATGCTTGCTAGCAGGCGGGACCTACCTGTGCGCCGCGACTTCCAACCCGTGCAGCCAGGTGATGACCCCCTCGATGTTACCGCTATTCCTGGGGGAATGGTGGTCGCTTTGGAGAATGACACGTGCTTCGACGTGTATGGGTGGAACCACACCGTTGCTCTCCGGTCCAACCGCAAAGAGATCACGCAGCACAAAGGCGACGTATTTGTTTACCGTGGCGATTTAATTTTTGCCCCCGTCACCAACGACGACACCAACAACGTGTACCCTCATGCATATCTCGACACGCCGACGTCGGAGCGTCTCGAGAATCATCAGCCTGTCATCGTCCCAACGGTCAATGATACTGCTCGGATGGACGACCCGTTCTGCTTTGTGTGGGATTGTAAATTCCGGGCTGCCCATATCATAGGGGTTCGGCGCCACCTGAATCGCTTCCACGGATTCCGCTTTCACCACACGTCCCCTCCGGAGGAGTAAGCCGAGTGTCAAGCCGTGCGACCCGATTACCACCTGGTATTTCGATTTCATTTTCTGCCTGTTAGCTAGTAGTTATATTGCAACTGAGCCGTAATATATTTTCTTGTTTGTGTCTACATGAAGTTGTTCTGGCAATCTCCTGCTGATGGTAGCAATATCAGTAGCGCGGTTGGAATTCGGAAAATGTTGCTGACGATGAGCTTACCGTGCTATGACCAATTCAACTCGACTTGTGTTTTTGTATTTTACACATGGATTTATCCAAGTGGGACAACCTATGACTCGAGGCTGGGGACAGTGAAGTGGTTCATTTCATACCTTATACATGGTTCACCTCTAAAGATCCAGCAAGCAAGTGGTCGGTCGAAGCCTCACTGATAGCACTATTGACATCAGATGAGAATGGGAACTACACATTAATGTACCTCAATCCAAGATCAAAAATCTAAACACCCAGCAGAACCCCGAAATCGTTCTCTGTTTCAAGCAGAGCGATTATTAGGGTTCACCTCAATTAAGCAGAGGTTCTGAAGAAAAGAGTGGCAAAATCTCAACCAACCGGATGCTTAGACCGGACTCGTACCATTTCGGCAGGCAAAATAATTAATGGAAGTATGTGTTCCATGTGAGTTAGCCAATGTGCTCTTGTACATCTATCGTCGTCGCAGGCAAAACAATTAATGGAAGAATGTGTTTCATGCGAGTTAGCCACTGTTTCGCTTTTGTATCTCTATCAATACTGCTTAATTTTCTCATTCATCACACTATCCGAGTCAACTGAAGTTATCTATCCGACGGCTGCTGTAGTCTTTGAATTGTTTCACAGCTAAGAAGTTCCAGGCGATCTTCTTCATCCAGCGCCGCTTGCGAAGGATGAGCCCAGCTCATGGTATCATCAGTCAGTGGCTGTAAAGTTACAAATGCTTCTCTGGTTGTCACTCGCGACACCAGAAGATACGGCTGCTCTCTTTTATTTGCAGCAACCTTCTTCGACCGCCACTCAGTGACTACCATCGAATCTAAAGTTTCACCTTGGACTTTATAAGCGGTTGATGATACCGCACAAACAAACGGAAACTGCTGTATTCGAAGCGAAAGTGAACGGGGAACCCCACCAACAGATCCTGGTAGTGCTATATCATATGGGCCGTAGGCTTGAGACTCAAAGAAAAGAGGGAATAGGTTTGCGCGGGGACAGCCGTGCATTGCAATTGCAGAAGAATCTCGGTCGATTCGCACTAATGTGGAAAAGCAGGATCCGAGAATTCGGAGATCGAAGCTGGCCAGCGAAGTGAGAGATTGGGACCCGGCCAGTCATTAATTCGGGACTACGACCGGGTGGATCTGGAGTCAGGATCGGGATCAGATCTGATACCCCGGATCCGGACTCAGTATTGTGGATCCAGTGATGACGACACGCCTGAGGCCCGGATGACGCCGTAATGGAGGTAAAGGGAGGCTACAGGGCCAGTAGGTATCGATGGGATGATAGCTGGATAGAAGGATAGGTAGGCAGGATGGGATCGGACTTAAGCATAAATCAGTATCGAATTTGCCTTGGACATCGCAACCGCCTTCGCCTTCGCCTGGAAACGGGAACTACATTGGCCCTACAAAAAGAAGAAGAGTTAGCGGTAAGAGATCTAGTGTTGGTTAAGTCTGGATAATACATTGGCCAGATCTAGACCTTCCTAGTGACCTACCCTCAAGTGCAGATCCCAGATCCACCGGAGTTCACAGCTTGGCCGGTCGGGTCTTCGACGCTCAACACCCACAGATCCCGCTATAGGAAGCGGCAAGCGTCGCAAGGAAAGGAACCCGAAAGGGAACGTAAAGGACAAGACCCCGCAAAGGCAACCCCACGGCCGTATCCAGATCCAGGCCGCCAGATCCAAGTCTAAGACCACTTGATCTGGAAGTACAACCGCGAGCTGCGTGAATATTTCCGCGCCGCTCCACCCCATCACCGCGTCTCGCCAAGACTGTCTCGACTTCAAGGCGTTGACACTTCGGAAGACACCAGAAGAGCAAGATCCAGCCCTACCGACGGGTACACAAGGTGACCCAGTTCAGCACACGTCACGGTACCCCCTCCGTTAGTCGGTGTTCGGGCGCAGTTGGTAAGCCGGACTAGCGATCTCGCAGATTTTGCTGATCCCGCTACACCACAATGGTGCGCGTGCCCGGATCTTCTGGTGACTCGGGATTTCACCGTGAGTCCCAAGAAGAAGTCAAAGTGAAGATAGAGCAAGGGGGCCAGGCGTCATCGGACCTCGGATCGACGACGACGCCGCTGAATGAAGCAAGAACCGCAGATCGACAGAGTGCTGGGAGGAACTCTATCGACGGAAAGGAGGCAGATCCGGATCCGGATCTGGAAGACAAACCTCAACCTCCTCCCTAGGTCCCTTCGGGGACCCCTGTGAGTCTCGATTCACATCGAGACTCACTAACAAAACAAACTAAGGCCGGACAGAACCGGTATGCGTTCGCTGACTCGCCCGTCAAGCTGCCAATAGGAGATCTGATGTTGAAACCCAGTTGGGAGTGGGAAGGCAAGGTGCCCACCAAGCGGACGGCGCTCAAGGCCCCAGATCTGGAGGACGAGCCCAAAGACAGACGGGTTCCAGCCGGAGTCAAGACGGAGACGTCAAACCCGACATGGAACGAAGCAGATCTGGAGTCCAGGTACCACCGGAAGAAACTCCAGGACTTCATGACCCACGACCCGATCATGCAGATCCTACGACCGACGTAGATCGGTGATCAACTCGGACCAGTGACAGCATCAGCTTCGACAGACAACAAGCTGGAGGCGATCAAGATCCTCATGAACCTACTGTGGGAGGCAGGTCTGGTAGCGGGAGCCTTCGACGCAGACGACTTGTTCCGTCCAGGTCTACGGATGTACCAGACGTCGACGAAGGAACTCTTCGACAAGCTGAAGGTAATAGTAGGAGAGAAGGTGGCGAACCCCAGCACGATCTCAAGCCCTGACTCACCGACACAGATCGGAACCACAGGTGACCGGACTTCCTCACCTTTCGTGTCAGCAGCTGAGGTGGAATCGGACGCGTCGTCGGAGCCACGACGGATGTCGCTAGGCCCCACTGGTGCCGCTATGTTGCAAGCCAGATCCAAGGTGTCACGACCAAAGCCCACCCGAGCCAAGGCGAAGGAGACTTCAGGGACGGCGAACAAGCCGACAGCTTCCCCTCCCCATATCGTGGTCGTGGGCGACGACGCTACGACCTCGACGGACAAGATGGAGTCCTGCTTCCAAGCGGCCATGAGTCGTTTCCTTCGCGAACAACAGATCGCCATGCCAGACTTGGCAGCCAGGACCCTTCCGAATCCGGGGACCAGAGATGTGGAGATGGAATCCGCCGGATCGGACGACTTGGAGAGACTACAGTGGGAATATGACCAGGATGACTTAGATCTTCCCACAGCAGCACCAGCAGCAGTCGCGACTGCAGTGGCCGGATCCTCGGACACGACACTGATCCAACGAGTCAGGATCTCCGCTACTTCAGATTTGAAAGAGTTTACAGGAAAGGACCAAGATGAAGATCGAGCGAGGGCCTGGATCCGCAAGGTGAAGTCTTCGTTCATGCGAGACCAAGCCTCCGATGAAGAGAAGTGCTTGACCCTCGCAGACCTGCTGTCAGGGCGGGCGAAGAACTGGTACCGGCAGCTGCCGAGATCCACTCGCAACAAGTGGACTGAATTACTCAGGAGCTTCCAGATCCAATATTGCGGGTTCGGGATCTCAGTAGCTCGCCAATACTACCAAGCTCGGAAACGCTCGGATGAGTCTGCGCTAGAATACCTGCACAGGCTCAATGTGGCAGGCTTACGAGAGCGATTGAAGGTCAAGGACGGCGGCACCAAGGAACAAAAAGAACATGTGGACCATTTCATCGAGACAATGGGAGATCCTGAGCTGGCCGACAAACTGACGTTGCTACGACTGTCGGACGCAGATGATTTGGAGGAATTGTTGCGGGCCCTAGACAGGGCGAAGAGTCGCCAGAAGAAGACGACCGCTGGATCCAGCCGGTACCGGCAGAAAGCAGCTCCATCGCCGGCGCAGGGCGCCTTAGCCAAGCAAGTGCGTGCGATACAGATACAAGCACCGGGCTCTAACAACAGTACACAAGAAAAAGTCATTAGTCATTATCCGTTGTTTTAAAGGTACTCAAAGAATTGCCCGGCTGACATGCATATATGCTTTGGCGCTTTGACGTAGGCATGCATATATAATGACGTTAACGAATCAGCCAACGCAGCAGAGAACTTGCCAAATGTGACCCGAATTCCAGAAACTTAGTCGCTACAGTACACTTGTACATGTACGAAGTCCAGTATGAGGACATTTGCCCAGCTCGTTAAGCAGGGCTTCCGCCTCAAAAACACTCCACTGTTGAACGCGGTACAGGTGTATTGTGTATCAGAGGTCGCAAACGGCCAGCCGCAGCCGTACGGATTAGTTTTGGCCGTGGCCGCGGACAGCCGCGGACAGCCGAAATATCGCACTCGTGAGATCACGGATAGCCACGGCTGCCCGGTTGAAATCCACGGCCGGCTACGGCTAACCGACTCCCCAAGGCACAGCACTACATACATAACTTAGAGGCATTAACAGTTCGGACATGGTCCGCAGGCTACGGATTTAGAGTCAAATGAAGCATGATAAGCCCATTGGCACTAAACAATATACTTACTGGTCGCGAGATCAAACGTAGACGCCATGTACGAAAGCTTCTCAAAGCCATAGAGGTTCAGAAAAAAATACATGTGTTTCACGGTTAACCGAAATCGAGATGGCGGCTAGCCACGGCTGCCCGAAATATATCTACGGATGTCCACGGATACCCGAATCGGATCCTCGGTATGGTACGGCCGGATACGGACAGCCTGTTTTCAGCGTTTGCGACCTCTGTTGTGTATTGATGTCTGTATCTTTTCGAAGCTAACGTCATGAAAATGTGCGGCCCAAAACCTCGCGGACGACTACGCTCTCCTTGTCCCGATCGCAAACTGCTGGGTCTTGTCTTGGTTGGTTACAAGTACTACACTGTCCACACACAGCGAGTTGTATTCAACGTCAGCAGCTTTGCCGGTCGAGCAATCACGCAGCTGTAGCCGCAGCATAAACGGAGGGTACTTCTCCGGGTTATCAAGTGCTTCAGCTGCAATTGTAGCAGTGTTACGTTTGAGCAATGCAGCTTCAGCGTGCTTGCTTAGAAATGCGATGGCAACACCGCCCAATACCATGATGAAGCAGCCGAAGAACGCGAAGGTCATGCTTGTTGTGGGAATAGACGCCCGTATGTGCATGTCGAGTATATTTCCTGAAAATTCGAGTGATGTTGCCAATGGAATGTCGCTAACGTTAATTTTCTTGAGCACCACAGCATTCTGTAAAATGAAGTAGAGACCTGCCGTGTACGCCGGCTGAAGCGTATGCTCGATGTACAGGTGATTTTTCTCGATATGGTTCAAATACTTGTCAACCATGCGTTCACAACTTGCATCTTCGCTTAGCATGAAGGTTGTGAGTGATGAGTCCCTAGTCTTGAAATTGCGAGGCAAAATAATCTGCGCTGGTCTGAACTCGTTGGTCAGTGTCCCCGCCTCAAGTGTTGCAGCCAATACTTTCCACTTCGTCCCAAAAAGCATATCGATCGGGCTGAGTAAATCCATAGGGATACTAGTGTCTCTGACCAGCAGAGTATCGCTAGCATTTCCATCATCACCTTGCTCGAGTGGAAACCGGACACCATAGCAACCTTCATCACTAATACAATCGGCCCCATACGCTTCGGAAAGATTCTCCCTTATCCATGAAAGACGCCCCACGGTGAGAGAGTACACTATGCGAGCATTGATCAGATCGCTCGGTATGGGCCAAGCCAAGTCTGTGCGGGTAGTATTTGCCAGAGAGTCACCTTCCACCCTTTTACCGACGCTGATGATAATCATGGATGTGTTTGAGCGCTGCTTACAAGCTTGTACCACATCGTACTTGAAATCGACAGTCAATTCTTCTCCACCGGCGTCATTCAGACAAATTGCAATGGCCTGGACACGTGGGTTGATCGTTGTCTCTAAAGATGGTTTATCCTGACTTCTTTTCGTAAATTCGTATACATCGTTAACGAGACACGCTTGTGTATTGCACGTGTACTCAGCCAGCTCTTTGAAATACGGATTTGAGCTTGAAGAATTGTCCTCTTGTTCACCAAACTTTTGCGTCGGAATCTCGATTGTGAGAGAATCAAATACCACAGTGTCCGACAGGTCCACGTGTGTAAATTCCAGCTTTGCAAGCTCATCTGTTGTGCTAGCATTTTCTGCTTCCTTGAAGTGGTCAACAATTACTTCGTGGACGTCACTCACAAACGTTGCATTCGTGGATGACCGAGTAGTCAAGTTCAAGTAATCTGCCATGGCAAACGGTTGGCGTGTAGAATTAGCCACATCGGAAGACAAAACCCAGGCTATCGATGTATCATCCAACCACCCCCACCACCCCAAGAACCCATTGCTCACTACCATAGCATAGGCGGCAAGGTTTGTGGCGTTTCCTACACTCATCGGTAGCTCCTCGTCTGGTGGGAGATCGCTTGCAGCGGCGTTCATCGGCATGCTCAGGACGCCTGTGGGTTCCAATGCTTTGGAAAGAACGCGTTGCTGCCAAGATCGCGAAGGGAATCCATAGCTAGCGAAAACTTCCTTAAATGGAACAAGGTAGTCGTCAATGCTGTCGCACCAAGTCGGGACATCCTCCATCGAAATAAACAAATTGCGGAAAATAGTGTTGAGCACGCTGTTACCGGGCGTATCCTCACGAAATTTGGTGTCCCATGTCGTCGTTAAAAACCCGTTCGCGTCCACATCTTGGGCATGATCCTGAACGTTTTCCACAGCAAGATCGGCAGAAGCAATTCTTGGGTGAACTCTTCCAGGAACCACTTGCAAATTCAGGGAATTAAACCCAGTGTTCATCAGATAGCCCACGACTCCAATGGCACCCATCATGAGATATCTGCGTCGACTTTCAAAATACACCCCCATTTTCGCCGCGTAAATCACGAATATGACTGCGACCACCATACTAAGAGCAACATCGAGAGGCTTCATCATCAATGCCGTCAGACTACCCAATCTCTCATTGTACTTGTCCAGTAGATCTTTTCGCGCCGTTTCATCCAGGTCGATTGACCGAAAAGATCCCACTTGGATTCCGTCCCCTGCAAATGGCAGCGTCACACCCACGAAGAAGCCAGCCATGGCCACAGGGATTGCAACCGCGCGGAACCGAAGAATGTTCACATTAAGGGTGAATTGCGATGGAGATTTCTCTACCGAGAGCTCGGAAGACTCGCTCGTACGGTCCGTCTCTGTCTGTGATTCCCCTCTGGACGCCATCATTGCGCCTTCTCGTCTGTAAAATGGACAATGAATGTGCTGCCACTGGCAGCACATTCATTGGCAGCCTGCCAGTGAGCTCAATAGACTTTCTGATCCTCTCTCGACTTGAAGTCGGACTTCTACCGACAGGCAGACAGCCCCATATCCTCAGCACCACAAAAGATCCTGAATCAGGATTGCCAATGGGTTCCTAATAGAAACGCCAGAATAGGGCATGCTTGAACATTGTTTGAACATTTCTGTAGATGTGTTTGTTGTACGGACTGCGCTGAAACTAAATCACTCAAACCCATGGATCTTTTGTCGCGTTATCAAAGCTAGTCGACAGCTCGAACATGTTGGTCTTCCATTGCCTTCTTCTTGTGGGCAGGGGGGTAAGTTCGGGAATCTTGTTATGCTTCGAAGTACTACTTACTAAGTAGTACTTAGTGCTGTAGTATACTACCTGTAGTACTATAGTATACTACTATATATAGTAATAGTTCATCGATACATCCACTAATTATTACTACTACAGATACCGCTCACTAAGTTGTACACACAGTCAGTCTATACACCCTCAAAATCGGTATTGAAGCCTCATCGCTTTTAGGAGGAAAAATCCAGTTTTCCCGCCCAGAGGGATCTTTCACAATTCAAACAGAGCCCTGCAAGACCCCCCCCCCTTTAGCCCGCCATGACCTGCACAACGAAGCAAACGAAGGGCAAGTGGCTCACGATCGCGCAAAAATGGCAAGTTATCGAGGAGCATGGACGATCGCAGCCGTCGCCATCGCTCGCCGATCTGGCACGCTGGTCACAGGCCAAGTTCAAGCTGTCGCAGCCGCCGTCTCGAGCTACCATCGCGATTATTCTGCGCAGCGCCACTACTGTCAAGTCAAAACTGGAGGCAGCCTGCACGCCCAAAGTCCGTTCCCTAACGCTGCGCTGCCCAGAGCTCGAGGAACGGCTTGCGTCGCACGTGGAGGCGTGCCTCACAGGAATTATTTTTCCAGAGGAGAGTGCCATGCCACCTCCACCAACACGACGAGAGCGCGTTCAGCTGAGTGAGCTGTTGATTTGAATGTCCGTAAACTTCAACTTCGACCATCTGTAATACCGTATATTCTTAACACATATAATATACTGTAGGAACTAAAAGAGTACCACTGTACAACTTAGTGGGCGGTATCTGTATATTCTACGTAGTATTAGTGTACAGGGGTTACAGTAATTAGTCTGGCTTCAAAATTGGTCTGGCTTCAAAATTAGTAGGTGCCAGACTAATTCATGTTCGTCTGAATTCAAGAAATTCAAAATTAGTCTGGAGGAAAATACCATAATTAGTCTGGACTGGGCACGACTTGGTGGAGTGGTCTGGTTTCCGCTCATCCATTATTCCCACGGTCTGATCAAGTCCCCATATGTGATGGTTAGTCGACACATATATCAAGACGCAAAGCGCCGAGGACAGACGTTTCTTTCTTTGTGTAGGGGGTGGATAGATGCCGCTATATGAGCAGACTGCAACATGGAGAGGGTGGGGTGGCGCGACCATGGATTCCATGGTCGCACCACCCCTGTTCCGTTGTTGCCGCTTCTTCTGCAGACCCACCATCGCCTTGTGCTAACATGTAAGTACAAGGCAGCGGGTACTTCGGCCCAGTCGTTTTGTGTCAGCGCCTCGTGTTTTTCAGCTCCATCTCCGCGTACATCGAGGCGGCGTAGTAGTATGAGGCGGCAGAGCTAGGGTATGCAGATGCAGCGGGAAGTACACGGCGGTGAAGCACAAGGCGACCAGGGGATCATTTGATGATCTACTTAAGTAATCACTAGTGTGTTCCAAAGGTTTAAAGATCAGTTTGATATTTTGCAAATTATTGTTCTTATAATTCGCTACTTTGAAACCCCTAATATACTTGATTTGATTATTGTAGTGGTTATCAAGTAGTACTACTGTGCAGTAGTACTTGTTAACCATCAACAAATACTACCAGCTTCCCACATGAACGGTATGAAGAATAACACTCGCTACCAGCTTCCGGCAGTCAGCTACCGTATGAAGAATAACACTCGCTAACAATTCCAAGCAACCGTCATCTTCACTACCGGTAGAACTCTATCACTCGAACCCATGGCTCGTCTTATCTTTCAGTTGCATACACGCGTGTAGGAACGAGATCACCGAAGCTAGCGTGCTGCTCGAGCGCGTTGGCCACCTGCAGTAGTCGCTCCTCGGTCTTGCGAGCCCCCATGAGCTGCAGTCCAAGAGGGTAGTCGCCGTCGCTTGTCAGTGCCGCCGGAATTGAGATCGAAGGTACACCGGCCATATTCGCGGGCACAGTCATGACGTCGTTCAGGTACATGCTCACAGGGTCCTCCTTCGCCTTCTTGTTGTGGATAGGGAACGGACCCGAAGGCGTTGTCGGAGTCAACAAGACGTCGATGCCTTGCTCTTGGAATGCTTGCTGGAAGTCTTCGCGAATGCGTTGGCGCAAAACCACGCCTCGCTCATAGTAATCGCTCATCGCACCGGCGGACAGTACGAAGGTGCCCGAAAGGATACGACGCTGAGCAGCAACACGACCGTTAATTTAGACGCATACAGAATTGGTACGACTTCAAAATGAGGCTCACCTGCACTTCTTGTCCAAAACCCTCGGACCGTGTTCTGCAATACAGGTCGTGGAGAGCATCGGACTGGTCTTCCTGCGTCTCCAGCGCGATGTCCTTCGCCCTAATGACAACCAAAGTCAGTGTATTCATTTCAAAACACACGCGCACCAGACTTGAGGGATTCAGTTACCTGTATCCGTAGCGAACACCATCGTAGCGAGACAGGTTGGAGGATGCCTCGGCGCAAGCTAGGATGTAGTACGCCGGGATGCACAGCTTCGTGGTCGGAAGCGACACGCTCACGACCTGAGCTCCTGCTTCACGAAGCCACGCGACGCCTTTATCCCATACGTTCAGGATTTCCTCCGGCAGCTCCTCGACGAAGTACTCAGCGGGGACTCCCACTCGAACACCCGTTAGATCCACAGTACTGGATTGCTGTGCAGCCTCAACTGTGTTGGAGCACTGCATATGACAAGCAAAATGTTCCATGAGTTAATTTGTCTAGACACAATCAGCCAGCGACAATCAAATAACCTACCCAGTTTTCAGGCAGTGACTCAGTCATGCAGGTCGAGTCCATGTGATCAGGACCCGCAATCGCCTTCAGCACAACTGCAGCATCACTAGAGTATCGCACACAACAGTCAGTTCAGCACCACCAGTACCTTCAACACCAGCACACTTCACTTACCCGACCGATCTGGCGAAAATGCCCGGCGTATCCAGCGAGCTCGCGTACGAGATCATGCCGTGGCGGGACACCCGTCCGTACGACGGCTTCAGACCGACAATGCCACAGTACGCAGCCGGCTACAACCACCGACAATAAAAAAACTCCTCAGCCTCATTTTCCATCCTTCCAAGCTCCCACACGTCACTCACCTGACGGACGGAGCCTCCCGTGTCCGACCCCAGCGCCGCAAAGCAGCATCCGGCCGCCACCGCCGCCGCACTGCCACCTGAACTGCCGCCTGCCACCACCGCGTTGTCTCCCAGATCCTTCGACCACGGGTTGATAGTTGCACCGAATTTGGAGTAGAGCGTGCCGGAGCCCATGGCGAACTCGTCCATGTTGAGCTTGCCCAGCGGCACGGCGCCCTGGTCCAGCAGCCTCTGCGTGGCCGTGGACTCGTAGGGCGACACGAAGCCCTCAAGGACCTTTGATCCGGCAGTGGTGGCCAAGTTCGTCGTGCAGAAGATGTCCTTAATCCCGACGGGGATGCCATCCAGCAGTCCGCGCGCTTTGCCAGAGGCTCGACGCTCGTCCGACGCCCGCGCGAGCTCCAGCGCGTGATCGAAGTCTGTAGCCACGAACATGTTGAACGCACGCGTGCTCTCCACCTGCTGGATGCACGCCTGCGTCAGCTGCACCGCCGATACGTCGCCACGATCCAATGCCGCCGAGGCGGCCAGCAGCGTCTGGCTGCACCAGTCGCTGACGCTGCGGGAGGAAGAGGCGCGCCACGCGGACTTGGCCACATGAGCGCGGGACCTAAAGGAACGTATAAAATCAAGATTGAGCTGCTGTTATGCAGCACAGCCGCGGAGATGCATGCAGCACGCACCGCTGCGAGATACCGACGCGCATCATTTTCGACCGCACAGGTATGTGGCGTTTTCAATACTGTCCAACGGCATACTACAAGTTATCATGACATACAACAGGTCTGTTTGATTTTACGCCAATCGTCGCGATTATTGCCGTATCCACGACGTGCATTGGTTGAAAAAGAGGCGACGTAATTACGCTTCAACGCGCGTAAAAAGTCAGCGCCAGGTTTTGACGGGAGCTTGGGCGAATCGATTGGTCGAGCGTCTCGCTGGCCTGCCGGCTTCCGCGGGCTCGGCCATCCCATTATTTCCATCGAAGAAGCGGAAAAGGTGCGGTCTCCGCTTTGCACATGGCAATACAGGGTCTTATTTGGGTCTAACATGCTCAAAACTACGATGAAATGAATGCGTAATCTTCTCTCAGATGTCGAGCGATACCCTTACGTGGCTGCTGACCAAGAACACGTCGTCCTTCCTCGTGAAGCGCAACGGCTCGGAGTTCGCGCGCGAGAAGTTCAACCTGCTCAACCGCAACTGCCGCAAGTACTCGGGCCTGGCCGCCTCCAAGGCCGTGGACATCTCGATCGCGGACAAGAAGGTGACGCTCACCACCAAGATCGAGAAGGCCGCCAAGAAGCCCGCCAAGGCCCAGAACGCCGTGCCCCTCCGCAAGGGCGCCCGCGGTGGTGCCAACACCATCCGCGCCAACATCTCGCGCAACTTCTACCGCCGCGACCTGAAGAAGGCCGCCCTGGCCAAGTGGTCGCGTCTGTCCACGGTCGCCAAGGTCGAGAAGGGTGCGTTGACGTCAGATTTTTCTTATTCAGGCTACGGATTCAGGCACAGACAGGGACTTTTCTCTTCAGACAGGTTGCTGATCGTGGTTATTGTTATTTTTTCATTGAGCAGGTGTTCTCCAGAAGAAGGCCATCCGCAGCCGTCGCATCAAGGCTTAAGCGCGAGGAGTTGCAGGTGTCGTCAGCCGCTCTTCGGTCGGTGTGGAACTTTCGAGTTGGGAATAATGACTGGGAATAGAAGTGCAGGTCTGCGACTTTTGCTCCCGTGAAATGTACGAGCTCTCCTCTCCTCAGCGTTCGTGCGTCGTCTTCTGTACATATTTTCGCTCTTTGAAGTGTTTGTGCCCGTTCGAGTCCATAGCGTCAATAGCCACCAGGTACAGACCAACAGTCGCCGCCGAGTATAAGCATCGATGCCGTTCCTAAGGTCGTTGGAGGCGGTGGATAGCAGTCTGGAGCTGCGTAGCTCCAAGACGCTTATCGGTTCGGCGGCCTCGACGTGCGATGTGGTGGTTACTGGGGACAACGTCTTGGAGCTTCATGCATTGCTGAACCTAGCGGCTGACAAGGCGTCGGCCAAGTTGGTTCCGTTCTCGACGACGGAGGCTGGAGTCTGCTACGTGAACGACCTTGTGGTGCCTCGTGAAGGAGCAGTGGTGGTGCACGGCGACCGTGTAGCTTTCGGACATCCACGCAATGTGTTCTTGTTTGAGCTGACACCGCGTCCGCAGATGACCGCGGTGTCTTCTGCTCAGTCGATTGAGACGGAGAACTCCACACAACACTCGAATGCTAGCGCGAACCGAGCGTTTCGAAAGGCATTGGACACTCTACGAGGAGATCGCAAGACCACCACCCCCACTGCATCCGTCATGGCCTCCATTCAGAGCAATCAACCGGCGGCACGGAATCGCTCCAGCATTTCTTCAGCTGGTACTTCCGCGCCTTCATTATCGAAGTCGAAGGACCAGTTGAGTAAGTTTTTGCTGGAGGCGTCAACTGATTCTTTGCTCAGCGACTACGTCGAGCGTAAACTGAAGCAGCACCAAAACGGATCAAAGACTCGCTCTAGTCCAGCATCAGTGGCTAGCTCACAGCAACGTGATGTTAGTCGCCGTGATAGCTCAAGCAGCGCCCGGCAGTCAAGGGAAGAACGAAACCTGGCAGAGATGGAGAAGCTGCGACTCTCCCAGCGAATCCGTGAAGTCAACGATGTAAGGCGAGTCCTGCGAAGCTGTGGTAAGGCTTGTTCACTTAAATGGTTGAACGTGTTCTGTCCTGTAGGTACTCAATGGAGACATGGAATTTCGAGAAAGCTGCTTGTCACCATCAGCAAAGAGTGTGAGTAAACCACACTGGAGGGACGGCAATAACAGGAAGCCTATCCGTACGAGCATCAACGAGAACGATGACGAAGACGACGAAGAAGAAGACGAGGATGATGACCTGCCATCCATGATGGAAAAGCACACTAGCCCTCTAGCAGACTGTCGTCCAGCCAGTGTTTCAGCCTCGATTCAGACAGAGCACTCAGAGCAAGATAACATTTCACCTCGACCGGGCCATGTGAAAGCCGAAGAAGTTGAAGGAGACGTACCGGACAATTCGCTTGAAAGTTTACCAGTGTCCGAGGTTAATCACTCCCAACCGCAGCTACAGAGCCAAAGACAACCCTACCACCCACCCAAGGCGCGTGACTTCTTTGCGAAGGCGATGTCCCTGGGACTGAATGATCTTACCCGCTCACACCCACGTCCGATCAAGATGGAGCGACGAGATGTAGCGAAAACTGCAATGCACGAGAAACTCATTAACCAGACGATCCGATTGAAGCGGAATGAAATTATGAGTCGAGCTTTCGTTCGCTGGCAAAGAGGCCTCCGAATACAGAGTCAAAACCGCGAGGGTAAAGCCCGACAGCTTCAAGAGGCCAGCGCAGCACTCGGTAAGCTGCGTTGTGGTCAAGTTTTCAATCTCTGGCGCGATGTCGCGGCTACGAGTAGCCAAGTGATAATCTGTCGACTAGAAGCGTACCAACAGCGACGTGAAAGCCGACTGGTTCGTAAATGCTGGATGGCTCTCTACCTGCATCACCTGTTGACGGCACAGAGATCGAAGCTGCTATGCAAACTTGTCGATAAGAAAGCGACGATAGTAAGGCGCATAGCATTTCGAAGATGGGAACGGATGGCACAAAACTACACAAGGGACCACCTGATCGAATTGCAGCGCCACGAGCAGCACAGGGGCGACATTCATCTTGAAAGCATGTCAAAGCTTCACTACCGTCACCGAATTCTCCAACCCTTGCTCGCCCAGATTCTTCGTAGGTGGAGAGCGAAAGCTGATCAGCACAAAAAGCAGCGGCAGATGTTGCGGAAGGTTTTTCTCCGTGGTGTCTCCAAACTTGTCCTGTGTGCGTGGCGAAAGTGGATTGAGATCACTCGCTTTGACCAGTATCACGTAAAAATTATGACGCAAAGTATGCAGCACGTTCAGCAAACAACCGAGCGTCTTACCAGCCAACATGATCAAGTACACTCTTCGATGCGCGAAAGTCACGCTCAGCAACTGCAAAAACTCATGGAGTTGATCGAAGAGAAAGATCAAGAATTGGCGAAAATAAAGCGGCAACAACGGGCAGAGACTCTCGACAAGGTTTGTTATTCGAAGCGTTTTCCATCAGCTGTACCCCTTGGCTAACACGAGCATTAACCTGTTCAAGGCCGCGGCTAAAATTCAGTGGGAGAAAGACTTGCACAGCTTCTTTGAGAGCGCGGTTGTCAAGGTAAAAGCCAGCTCCGGTGCTGCCCACATACATATCCAGTCTCCAAGCAATCTAATTATTTGTTTTCATCAACAGTGCGATGAACAGATCGCAGAGGCCAGCGACCAACTCGAAGGACTTCTCCAAAAAGCAGAAAATGACGTTCTCGCCGCTCGCTTCGGCGCTGCCCAGGTTGGTAGTCAGTCTCCTCCCCCTCGAAATATCATCTCCCACCTCCCACTAACTCCGTTCCAATCATCAACAGTTCCTCGTACACTGCATACTTCAGCAGAAAATCATCAACGCCAACGAGAGCATCCGTCTGCACGAAGCACATCTCTCAACGCTGCCACACGGAGCATCTCCACCCTCACTCAACCCGATAGACGACCCCGTGTCCAAACTCTCATCCAACGGGCGGTTCCTCTACGACATGATCCAGCAGGTAAAAAAAAACACTTCACCCTCTCACACCTGCATCATCTATCTCTCTTCTAAGCCCCCTCTTCTGCAGCGTCTCACACGTCTGCAGCAGCTCCACCAGTCACTAGCGAAGCTCGCAGCAGTCTCAGACGAATGCAGCGGCTCTCTGGATCCGGAGCGTCTGCGCCACAGCAGCTTCCTGGCCGACGCTTTGCTCCAGCGCCAGCAGAGCCACCTCCTCCTCGTCATTGCGCGCTTCCGCCCCTAGAAGTCCAGCAGCAGCTGCGCCAGGATCTGCTCCACGTGCTGCGGCTCCACCTGCTCGCTGTCGTCCACCATGGCCTCCATCTGCGCGCGGCGGAAGGCCTCCACCACGAACAGCCGCAGCATCTCAGCGCTGAGCTTCACGGCGTCCGCGTGGATCTTGCGCACGCGCGCGGCGGCGGCGGCCGCGCTCATCAGCGGCGCGGAGTCGAACAGCTCTTCCTCGTCGCTGCTGTCGCTCGCCACAGTCTCCGCCGCGCTCGCGGCGTTGGCCGCCCACGTGGCCTGGAAGAGCTGCTCCACCAACGCAGGCTTGAAGCTCCGCGCCATTTTCGACATGATATGTAGTCATGGTGTGGAAGACACGAAATCAGGTGTCACACACTACTTGAAGTTGGGAACGAAAAACTGAAGCAACGTTGCGGTACCACGGGTACACTGTACCCATTAATGCTCAGATGACGCAAATCGGTGCAGCTTGACCTCAACCACAGCTCGGCCGTCATTCACTCGAAGCCTGTCATAGTTCAATTTGCGTCCTAGAGATCAAGTCAAGAAGAATATCGGACGGAGGATGACGCAAACCCGCAAGCACGTTTTGGTCATCGGCTCCGTGAACGCTGACATCGTCGTGGAGATCAGCCGCCTGCCTGTGCGCGGCGAGACGCTGTCGGCCTCCAAGCCCGACACGGGCAACTTCTTCCCTGGCGGCAAGGGCAGCAACCAGGCGGCAGCGGCTGGCAAGATCATCGGTGCCAACCACCCCACACTGTCGGCCAAGTTCGCCGGCCAGTTCGGCAATGACACGCACGGTGACGCGCTCAAGCTGGCGCTGCAGGGCGCCGGCGTGGACACGGCGCTCGCCGGCCATCCGGACTGTCCGTCGGGTCAGGCCTTCGTGTTCGTGTATCCGGACGGCGACAACTCGATCGTGATCGTGGGCGGCGCCAATCGCGCGTGGCCTGACGAGCTCCCGACCGCCCTCACGGACGCCGTCAAGTCGGCGGCCATTGTGCTGCTGCAGTGCGAGATCCCGGAGCGTATCAATGCGCTGGTGGCCAAAACGGCTGCGGAGACCAACGTGCCGGTCATGTGGGACACGGGAGGCGACGACACTCCGATTCCGGCCGACCTGCTGCCGCTGCTGACGTTCGTGTGCCCCAATGAGACGGAACTGGCGCGCTTGACCAAGCGCGAGGTGAACAGCACGGACGACGCCGTTGCTGCAGCGAAGTTCCTGCAGGAGCAGGGCGCCAAGAACGTGCTGGTAACGCTGGGATCGGACGGATCCGTGTTTGTCCCGGCGGACGGATCGGAGCTCGTGCACCAGAAGTGCTTCAAGGTGGACAAGGTGGTCGACACGACGGGTGCGGGAGATTGTTACCGTGGTGCCTTTGCGGTTGCCTTCGCGGAGGGCCTCGAGGTGCAGGACTGCATGGCTCGTGCTGCCGCGGCCAGCGCACTGTGCGTGCAACGTGCTGGTGCACTGCCCAGTCTGCCCTCGGGTGACGAGGTTGTGGCGTTCCTCAAGGAGCACGGCTTGTAGACATGAGGTATTCGTATGATGTATGGACTGCGTTGAATATATGCGCGCACGTACAGCGATTTTGAATTCATGGCAATTCACCAGAGTATATTGGAATACACTTGTCAGTTAGCTAACGCGACGAATTCAATGCAAACAAAAGGAGCGCAGACTTTAGTCCCAGCAAAGCTGATTCAGCCCGCGCATTTCTGCTTGGTTGCAGCAGAAATGACAAAAACTTGCCCGAGCTTGTTTGAGCTGCGGCGGATCGAAGTAGCCCACGCAAGCTGATGCAGACTTACCGGTGCCCTGATGCGTGACAACGAGGTTGAAGTTCAAATGAGTTGCTGCTGAGAGCCCTCCTTGAAGCACATACACGTAGTACTTCACTGTCTTTGAGCTTTTCCATTCGAAGATTGTCGAGCTAAAGCTCACACCAACATCCACGAAGACGACCATGACGCAGACTCGCCGACACATTCTCGTCGTCGGATCCGTCGGAGCCGACATCGTGGTGGAGGTTGATCGTATGCCAGCTCGAGGTGAGACGCTGTCTTCTAGCAAGCCGGACACGGGCAACGTCTACCCTGGCGGCAAAGGCGACAACCAAGCTGCTACGATCGCCAAACTCATTGGAGCGGACCACCCCACGTTGACGGCTAAGATGGCTTGTCAGTTCGGCAACGACAACCACGGCAACATGATCAAGGAGACGCTGCAGTCCGTTGGTGTGGACACTTCGTTGTGCTCTCAGGCAGAGTGCTCCTCGGGTCTTGCTTTCGTGTTCGTGTATCCCGATGGAGACAACTCGATTGTGATCGTGAGTGGCGCCAACTCCGCGTGGCCCAACGATCTCCCCAGCACTCTGACCGACGCTATCAAGACCGCAGTTTTTGTGCTTGTCCAGTGTGAAATCCCTGTGCACGTCAATGCTCTGGTTGTGAAGGCAGCAGCAGAGACCAACGTGCCTGTCATGTGGGACACTGGAGGTGACGACTACCCGATTCCAGCTGATGTCCTTCCACTGCTGACCTTCGTGTGCCCGAACGAGACGGAGCTGGCGCGTTTAACGAAGCATGAGGTGAACGACATGAACGACGCAATTGCAGCTGCACGGTTCCTACAGGAACAAGGTGCGAGGGATGTTCTGGTCACTCTCGGCGCCGATGGATCGGTGTTTGTCCCTGTTGACGGAACGGAAGCTCTGCGCCAAAGCTCCTTCAAGGTCGACAATGTGGTGGATACGACTGGCGCAGGAGACTGCTACCGTGGTGCTTTTGCTGTTGCGTTTGCTGAAGGTCGTTCGATCCAAGATTGCATGGTTCAAGCCTCTGCTGCCAGTGCTTTGTGTGTCCAGCGTGCTGGCGCGCTGCCGAGTCTGCCATCAGGCGACGAAGTCGTGGCTTTCCTGAAGGCGAACGGACTGTAGGCGTTGTATATGCACGGCCTAGCGTTTATCCGGTAATTACTTGGTCATCCACGACTTTGATAGCCTCAAGTCGATCAGCCCAGCGCTTGTCAAAGGTCTTTTTGCGTGCTTCCAAGCCGTGCGGAGTAATTTGAAACACCTCCACGGTCATATTCAACTGCGGAATCGGGTGCTCTCCCATACGATCAACGTGAAAAATATGTCCGATGGATGAACTATTCACCGATAGCCATTCTGCAACTCGCCGAGTGACGCAAATCTGCCCACCAGCACCGAAATCGCCGATTTCATTGGCAATAACTTCCGATAAGCCTGTGTACGTAACTTTGCCCGTGACAGGATGGATGTCCTTCACTAGGGAGCCTTCCGATTCTTGCGCGTCGTGGATCCCCATCCGAATACGAAGACCACTAAACACAAGACGTTTAGTCTTCGTCTTCTTGCGCGTAGTGGCTGGTACGAGGTTGTGTAACTTCTTCGGCCAGTGAGCACTCAGCAACTTCATCTGGACCTGAAAACAATACTCGACCGCCTCCTTGATAGTGAAAAAGGCAAGTTGGAAGGCGTCACCGGCCGTGGTGATTTCATACCCACGGAACTGCGCCAGTGACCCACGAATAATATCCTCGTGGATTTCATTTGCTCGACGCATCAAGGCTCCGTCCTCAAACCCCCACAACTGCGTAGATGACTCAACGTCCGTGAAGACGAAAACAGGATTCTCCATCGGCGGGCTGTAGCCAGCGGCTGCGTTTGCCATTGCAAGTGCAGGGTCCGACATGTAGAAAGCCTCCACGTACTCTTCCGGCATGTAGTGGTGGAAAGACCGGAAGAAACACTCCTGACTACACCCCATCACGATAGACAAAGCTGTGCCCAAGTTGTTGAACAGCAACGTGCTCACACCGATGAGTATTGTCGGCATTCGCACCTCAAAGTGACTGTACAATAGGATCAGCGAGACGATTTGGTACTGGAACGAGAAAGCCATGTACACAATCCTGTCAACACGAGCAAAATAGAATAGTAAGTCAGTGTTGTGTAGCTAACTAGCTACCAGACCCTCAGTAGAGTATCGACCGTACATGATTCCCTTGATGCGTTTATACAACGGTGACAGAACGATGGAGCCATCGATCGTCTCGTAGTTTCGACCCGTGCACTTGAGACGGATGAGGATGTAGATCACGTAGACCAGCGTGATGGCTTGCAGCATGTTGCCGCTGATGAGGATCCGGTACGACCTGTTGTTGAAGCCCCTGTTGTAGATGGTGTACGCTGCCTCGCAGACCAAGAAGACCACGGTGACCACGTGAATCCACTTGCAGTACCATCTCGCAGCTTCGCGCTCTCCTGTCGGGCCTCGGTCCATGCTCTTGCGTGCGAGTCTCGAGAGCTCCGCAGTCATCGGCACCATCCAGAGCGAGCACGCGAGCAGCGCCGTGTCCCCTAGAACAGCCGTGCACGAGAGCAGAACCGACGTCATGTCGGACGACTGCGCGACGCCCAACAGCCCCAAGACGTCGTTGTAGTCGGCGGCGTCTTGAGACTGTGAGTCGACCAGTGGCTCGGACATGAACGCGTCCAGAAAGAAAACCCCGCGGAAGAGCGACCAGAGCCACGAGTAGAAGAAGAAGCAGAAGAAGATGAAGCGCACGGCGGATTGACGCAGCTCCGCGTGGAGATACATCTCTGCAGCGATGGAGCAGGACGCCACGCTCGACACGAGCAGCGAGATCGCGTACAATAAGCTCCACAGACGCATCCACGCGTTTGATTGACACGGGAGGTATCGGACTGAAAGCGCCTTGCTCACGAGAAGACGCCAGCACAGCGTGTCAAGAGCGTTGCCCATTTTTGCGGCCAGTTCGGATCCACAGGATTTGGATTAGCTTGGTTCTACTATGGGCGTAGTTGAAGTTACATGTGCAGCACAGTGGTGCCGCAGTATTAATCCTCTTTGCGGTCACAAGTAGAGCTCATGGGCTGCAGAGACCGTCGGTGTATTACTAGCGGATGTGATGAATCCAACGAATGTGAACGGACACTAGCGTTCAGAAGAAAATCTTTGCTGCTGTACGTGATGTATCCGCAAGGCACGCAAGGGTGCATTGCGACGACTTCTCCATTAACGGGTTTCAGACAATTCGCTCGCTTCTGGTGGTAGATCAGCCGGAAAAAAACTAGGGCGTCTGACGCTGCACCAAATTAACTAATACTAACTTATTGTGCCTTTCTGATCAAATGGCCAATCGGACTGCAAAAAGTCGGTTCTGATCAGGAGGGGTTAGGGCTCTTGGTAGGATTTGCGATGCAGATGGCTGGGATTTACCTTTGTGTCTGAGGTCCTACGTAAGGACTCACCTTTGGTCTAAAGGGTACCTTTAAGCAATTAAGGTCCGAATGGCCATTTTTCGCCGGCCATTTACTCCTACGAAAGAGCTGTTGCTCACCCATCTTCCATTATCGACTCTTGTAACATAGGACATGCTAAATTTAATTACCATCAGACTATCCTTTAGGAGGTCTTACGTAGGACCGCGCTACTCCTACGTAGGACCTTAAATCTGAGGGCAAAATGGCCGAAAGGGACAATACATGTTGTACGCTAAACAAGATGCACCGCCTGCCACTCGTGGAAATCATTGATCTTCTCCACCATGCAGAAAAGTGATGTACGCACTGACGAGAGCTTTGCGTAGGCTGGGATAGCTAAAGAACTTTGATTGAAGCGAAATACAAGGCACTGGTACGGTGAATTTGTACTGTATTTAGTTATGACGGAAGGAGCGGTGGCCTTTTCAAAAATGAGAATCATTTTTAGGCAGTGATGGCCTACCATAGATGCAGAGTACATGTGAGTCGGGGTTCACTTGCCTTCGACCGAGAGGGGCATCTGGTGCGCCTGCTTCGCAGCCGCACCATCTGCCCCGTGCACAGGTAACTGGCAAACTATTAATACATGTAGCAATTATACTAACAGAAATACATCGTTAATTCAATTTAGGCGAAACTGTCAAGCCAGAGCGTAAGGTATCCAATCAGGAGTCCGCCAGTTTTGCGCTAGTCGGTGCGAGGAATTCTATAATTCGGCAGCATGATACCCGCAGCATCCTGAATGGCATCATGTGCATTTTAGGACGTTATTGAAGAGATTAAACCGCCCTGTTTCGATAATATACCCCACCATGCATCTCTAGAGCTGTCCAACGTCGTGTCTCCATACAAAATGGGTTCATAATTTTTGACCATGTGCATGTGGTCTAGAGCAGCTCCGAAAAATAATTGGACGCGCAGATTTCGCGTATAAGCTGTATTTGGCCCAACAATAGGGGATATGTCCATCAATAGCAAAAATGACCTCTTTACTTTGAAAAATTACAGTTTTGGTAAAAGTGCGTCTATAGTTTAGATCACCCCCGATTTTGTCAATTTTTTCTCCTCGGTTCAATTCATGGACTTGAAAAAAATGAGGTTCTGCGTCCTATTTGGTGTTGTTTTAGCTAGTATTGACCATAACAACACGTTTCAAAACAAAATATTCAGATCACTAGACCAAAAATCCGAGTGCGGCTATAGTTTCTAGCAGCACTGTACTGCCTTCGGCGGGGGATCAAGATCACTGATCCTGCAGCTAAACCGAAATGATCTCGGGTGATGTAGTATTTGATATAGAATTACTTACAAAAAACACTATTTTAGGTCACCATGTCAAATTTAAGACCAGGAATTCGTAATGGCAAACCTGGATAGGAGCTACCGCGGTACCACGCAAGTACAACATTATTCAATTATACCGTTGAGTGGATGTCCTCAAGAGTTTATAGATTAAGGCAGCCAAGAGTTCATTGGTATTGCTGTCTTGATGAGAGTTCACCTGTGTATCAACTGCTGCGCAAGACCGTATGGTTTGTCTAAGTAGTCACTAAGTACGTACTAGTAATAAGTCTACGCATCCGCCTGGACGATGATCGAGCAGAGCAATTTTTATACTATGTCTAATGAAACTTGGAAGAGCTTGAAAAATAAGTCGACATTTGGAAATATATATAATCTGGTGTCCAACAAGCTCACTCCGGCCTATTTCATCATATGTAATATATTATCTGACACCACCTAATGCAATACCTCCCCACTCTTTAGACAATCTGTAGGTTTGCATTGGTATTCACGATGGGTGAACCGCAAGGAAAGCAAGGCCCGCTTCTTCTTATGCTCGGACCACTTCATGTTGGACGGTGACACCCTGCGTAAGTGCAGGTAGGAGGGCGTCACACTTGGAAACTTGATCTGGATGCTGGTGTTGGCCTTCTACCACAACAGCAAGGTCGACAAGAAGCTCAACGGTACGAAGGCTGCGCAAACCTAAGGCTGCTTCATCAACGCTGGCCAAATACTGTATCCGTGGTAGACCTTAAAGGAGCCAGGACAAAAATAGTGCCACCTTGTCCATACAAAACCCAAGATGTCCGCAAAAGCAAAGGTGTTTCGCGCGCGAATTTGAACGACTTGCGCGTCGAATTCTGCTGCAGGTCTGGGCTCTGTTGTGAGCCGAGAGCTAGTGTTTTACAACACAGCCTCCAGATCGCAGCTTACTTCGTAAATAGCAGCACTGTGGACGGTTCAGTATGTAATTGATATGATATTGATACCTGATGGACGGAGTATCAGCATCAGGTGATCCTAGCCTCAAGCGTATGTGTCGGTAGATCAGTATCAAGCATATAGTAAAAATGGGCAGTGATATGAACCCCTGCTTATGCTGTCTAAGCAGCATATTAGTCGTCATAAAACTTCAATACCGGCTACCGGCTTCAGTTTTACCGGCTTCAGTTTTACCGGCTTCAGTTACCGGGCGACCGCCTAATTAATGTGTGTTGGGCTGGCCACAGCACTCCCTCCGGGGTTACTGCTATCCCAGAAAAATAACGAAGCAATAAATACGTGATGTGCTGCTGAATGCAGGTCTGTCTCGCTTTGTGAGAAGTCATTTTCACGTTTACCATCCCTCAATCGGGCTTACCCCTAAAAAAGCTGCAGCTAATTGGGTAGTCCCAAGCTCCACACTGCTTCGGCCAGTTGATTGATATTTTCTTGCGTGGAGCTGTGCCCGTAGTTGTTGATCAACTTATCCAGCGTCGGATCCAGCGAACCGGTATAAGGAAGCCGGAGGATATCCCGTGTGAGAATCTCAGCATCAACTTCTTTAAAAACAGTGCTCCCTTTCATCACTTCCACAAGATCAATCCAGAGAGACTTTCCCTCACCGACGATCACATTCGGCACGCGAGGATCTCCATGGACCAGACCCTTCGCGTGGAGCTGCCATAACAGCCGAAAAAGGTCTTGAACTTCCTGTTGTGTCGTTGGTCTAGGCAGAGGATGCCCAACAGGAGACATCAATAATGCCGCGCCAATATCTGCGTTATCAGCCGCGCCAGCATGAATGTCAATAACCTCCCCCACAGGAATGGCCGTTATCCCTGTACCCTGAGCATTCTCCAAGGCCTCCTTCTCTTGATAAAGACGCCCAACGGAGCATTCCTCAACGATTTTTAGTGCGAGTTCCTTTCGACCTTGCCGAACCTTGAAAACACGTCCAAATGCCCCACTTCCGAGAAATGCGTTGCCCTCTTCTACAACAACGTTCAATAAACAGCAAGCATTGCTTACGCGTGCCACCCATGGAGACATGCTCTTAGTGATGAAGTCGTGAAACAATTCTTTCGAACCCTTTCTGATCCACATCGTTTTTTCGACCTTGACAACAACAGACTTGTAGCTTCTGATCAACCAAAAAGAGGATTTGTCAAAGAGAACAGCGCTTGCTGGTCCCTGGGGGCAAATACTCTCCAAATATCGTACCACTAGACCAAACGCAGCATCGGATATAGTGAGCTTGCTTTCAAATAAAACGACGCAGTCGAACAATTCTTTCTCTGCTACTCCAAAACGAAATTTAAATCCATCCTTGCGTTGCACTCCATCATTTGGTTCTGGTCTCGCGTGAAACATCGCGGGGTGGGTCGCAAATCCACGGGGTTTGAGATCTACATGTATACTCTTGCGCGCAAATGGAGACCGAGACAACCATTGATATCTCTCGCTATTGACGAACACCATACCACAGCGGTGTAAAACTTCGCTGAAATACGGAGTAATAAATGCGTCCAAGTCAGCCTCATTCCCAATGGTATCGACTTCAATCTGGATCTCTTTCGACCAAAATGCTGTTCCGTTCTCATCTGGTGCAACATCGAAGACCAATCCGTATTTTTCCAATCTTTGCAACTCAAGTTGACCCAACTCCCGATCAGTATAGGACTTTGAATTTTTGTGTGGTAATGCTTCCATGACTAGCTCGAGTTGTGCTTGAATACGTTTTAGCTCAACGATAATTTGTCGATGCATCTGAAATGAATCTTGGGCGTTCTCACCCAACTGTTGACCCTGATCTGGCAGCTTCGCCAGCACGTGAACAGGGGTCGTTTTCGACTCAACATGTTGTTTCGTGACGTGGAACCTCAAGTTGTTCTTCGACAAGCCGTATATGTGGAGCGGTGCTCCCGAATTGTCTAACGGCATCAGCCCAGTTGTGTCACTCACGCCTTTGATCACGTCCGCCTCTGTCAACCACGCGCCGGTCGTCGTCTTCGCCAGAAAGAGCTTCAGGTTACGAGGAGGACCCTTGATGTCTTCATTATCGGCCTTAATCTCCTTCCTCAGGTGGGCCACCGTCTTTTTCGCGTCGATGTCCACGACGAACGCGGGCCCCGCCACTCCAACGATTCCACAGAAGAGATTCACCATATTTCCTCGAGGTGGTGGATTCAGGAGTGAGCAAGTAGAGAAGTTGAGGAAGAACTAGGCGGATGCGGAAAATGAAGCCGGACTCCGAGTCGGAACCTCTCTCTTCGGTAAGTTACGGTAAGAAAAAAAAATGCTGCATCGTAGCATATTAAATATGCGCACGTTAAATTTTAACGTGCGCGTGTTCCACTGCAACGACTCGTATAGACTCGTGCTAGCGATGCAAAGTGTAGTACATGTACAACTATTATGGTATCCGCTCGACTTCCGAAATGGTCTCATCAAATCAAAGGCGCATTCCTGACTCCGTCATCCGAATGAATACGTAACGGAGCACGTTGAAGTGCCAACCAGATCGGACGCCTTCTTCGCGTCAGCAAGCTCGCGTTTAACAGACCGCTAGCTCAGTTCCCGATTTGACAGCAATCAAGCAAGCGACCATGCCCTACTACCGTCGCATCCAAGTTCACACGTACTCGACGGACTTCCTCAAAGCGACCGAGATTGTGGAGGAGCCGGAGCTGCCCACTGCCGGCCCTGGCAACGTGGTCGTGGAGAACCGCTTCTTGGGCATCAACGCGACGGACGTGAACATCACCAACGGTGGCTACGGTCGCACCACACTGCCCGTAAAATGTGGCCTTGAAGCCGGTCAGTAGTTACAGGATCCACAGCTTTTTGCCTTATATTTTCCTGCTCTTATTGACTCCATTTGCTTTTACCTTCCTAGCTGGAGTTGTCGTTGAAGTGGGTGAAGGTGTCGACGACATTAAGGTCGGAGACAACGTCGCCTACTCAAGTACGTCCACCGTCTCTTTTGAAGCCCTTACGCACACTGTCATGTTCACCCAATAGCTACTTCTTGTGAACTTGTCACCAGACATTGGTGCCTTCTCCGAGTACCTGGAGGTCTCCGCCACGAAGATCATCAAGTCGCCAGATCTATCTCCCGCACTTGTCCCTCTCACTGTCTGTGCAGTGTCCGCCTCACTTGCCCTGGAGAAGGCTGGGGAGATGAAGTCCAACGAAACGGTCTTCGTGTCTGCTGCAGCGGGAGCTACGGGTCAATTCGCCGTGCAGCTGGCCAAACTCGCAGGCAACCACGTCATCGGTGCGTGCAGTTCGGACTTTTGCCAAATGATGGCACTATTTTGATAATCTAGACAAACGATGATGACCTTCGCCAAATGATGGCACTCCGATATATTGATGGCACTTCGCTCAGTGCAAGATTACTCTTCTAGTGTGTTAGGCTCGTGGTTTGTACACGTGCGCATGTTGTGACCGAAGCCACCACAGTTTCCACAGCGACGCCGCTTGGCAGTTGAATTGCTCGGTGTTTCCCCACCACTCGCAAAGCGCTTCTTTTGACTTCGGCCCTTCTTCACGGTTGGTATAGGTTCAAGTACTGTGATGTCTTTCTTTACAGCAGGTTGAGCCGGAAGTTTGATGTTGTGGTCGTGCTCAATGTCGTACAGATCTCTGTACTTCTTCGCCAAATAGCAGTCGTCGAAATAGTCGTAGATGGTATGATTGAGATTGAGTGCCGTAATAACGGAGATCATGTGTCGGCATGGAATCCCCATTTGACGCATGTACGGGCATTCACAGGTCTTGGCTGCGATATCGACACACTTTCGGATGGCTAGTGTTGACCTCATGTCGTATGCATACGCTTTGGTCGGGCTGCTCATCTGCACAGACAAAAATCCTGAATTTTGGCGTTCAACTTCGTATTCATCTTCAGCATATTTGGTGATCACCTTTCCTTCAGCAATCCACGCCTGAGCTTCATCCCAGCGTTCAAATTTCGTCTCCATAAACGACTCCATGTAGTGCATGAAGAAACCAGAGGGATGAAGCTCGCGCGCGGGAATTGCCCGTCCGTTTGCAGACTCTACAAAGTTGGTTGTTCGCCAACCGTATAGCTTGTTAGAGTCTAGATGTGGGTATAGTACCCAATTAGCTGGAGGAATCTGTCGGATGTACGACTCGATGTCCTTGTTGTTGGCGCCAAACACCACCAACTGCGACTCATAGTGCTCTTCACACTTCGAGCGCTGGATCTTGTACAATTGCTTCTCGAGGTCTGCCGTCAACCGCCCCTTGAAGTTCTTCTTGACGTTGCCAACAATGTGGCGCGTGCAAAAGTGTAGCTGCAGACCAAGTGTCGAACCCGCGGCAATACCAGCCTTGCCCCGATCCATGAAAAATGGAATGTCAGTCATATCAATGCCAGCTTTCATGCAATGCAACAGGAACCATTGACAGTCTGCTGTGTTCTCAGAGGGCACCAAACCCACCGCCATGACCATGTTCTTGTTGTTGCCATCGCGCCCGACAAGAATAAGCATCGTGTTCTTTTGCCCCACCGTCTTCATGAATGCACCATCAAATCCGAGAATGCGTTGAGCGTTTTTAATTATCTGCTTTGCGTCGGGGTTTGATAGAAAAGCCCGATAGAAATGGTGGTCGTCATCAACTTCAAATGCCATGTGAGCGCCAGTGTTTAGTTCACAAAACAGAGTCAATAGCGACTCGAGTCGCTGACAACCTTCTTCGTAACTGCCACCGCTAGCCTTGTTGATAGCTTCGCGGATGCGATAGCTCATTCTGTTGCTGACCGCTACACCAGTCATCGTCTTCACTTGACTAATGATCTTCTTCCCCTTGACAGTTGGGTCGCTTTGCACACATGCAATCGCCGATGCCATGGCGCTCACTTGTTTTGCTGTGGGTCTTGAAACCCCGGTGCAGCCGTTGTGGTGCGCGAAGAACGAACTCAGGAAGAAGCCATCGCTATTCTGTCTCTTAGATCTTAAAACCACTGCTACGAACGAGCACTTTGTCTTGCTAGTGCAGACATACACGGTGCGATCCTTTCCGGTGCGAGCACGGCATTGGATGACGCGCTTCCCTTGAGCCAGCACAAAGTTCTTTATGTGAGCAGTTGCAGCCTTCCTCGACTCAAAGTCCATCTTAACACGAAGTGTTAATGTCTTCCCTTGAGCATCAGCCACGGAGAATTCATCCATGGTAACCCCCGAGAAGAACCAGGTACTTGTGGCGGGGAGGGCGAAGATGAGGGAGCTGGTCCTTGTGGCAGGGAGAACGCACGTCTGAGGATGACAACTTGTGACCCTGGCACGTATAAATAACGGACATGCCGCAGCCTGACAATCATAAATAGCTGAGAGCTAAGTGCCATCAATATATCGGAGTGCCATCATTTGGCGAAGGTCATCATCGTTTGTCTAGATTATCAAAATAGTGCCATCATTTGGCAAAAGTCCGTGCAGTTCCGACGAAAAGGTTGAGTATCTCAAGTCTCTTGGCGTCGATCGACCCATCAACTACAAGAAGGAGGACCTCAACGCCGTCCTCAAGAAGGAGTATCCGAATGGCATCGACCTCGCCTTCGAAGGAGTGGGGGGAGACATGTTCAAGGCGGTGCTGGACAACATCGCAGTCTTCGGCCGCATCATCGTCTTCGGCAATTGCGCTCACTACCACGGCGACGCCGGTGAGGACCCGCAGTTCGGCTATCAGCAGAACCGCAAGATGCAATTGCGCTCGGCGTCTCTGCGTGGCTTCCAGCGTCGCCACCACCCGAAGGACGAGCCTGAAGACCTCCACCGTCTCCTGAAGCTCGTCGAGGAGGGCAAACTCAAGGCTGGCATCGACCCGACCATCTTTCAGGGCTTCGAGAGCATCCCAAAAGCTCTCGACCGTCTGTACGCCCAACAGAATATCGGCAAACTCGTCGTTCGCCTGTAAGTTGAACAGCACCAACTTGAAGTGCATGCTCATCAAATGGCTACATTTTAGCTAGTCACGCAGCGTGACTGTCAAGCGTGACTCACGCTTGACGGGTCCAACCCATTCGAAAATCCATACTGAACTGAAATCTAATCTGATTCGTAATTAAGCCCGGGTCTCACACGTCGCATAAATCATTTCGGATCGCGAAAAGCTCAGTTCTGAATTGACACGCAAGTGTTCAGGTCAAAGAAGACAAGACAAGATGCCATCGTTCCGTTACGTCCAAGTGCACACGTGGTCCACGAACTTCCGCAAGGCCACCAAGATCGTGGTGGATCAGGAGCTGCCCAAGTCCTCGGCGGGCAATGTGGTTGTCAAGAACCACTTCTTGGGCATCAACGCCACGGACATCAACATCACCAACGGCGGCTACGGCCGCACGACGCTTCCCATCAAGTGCGGGCTCGAAGGAGGTCCGCCACATACCAAACAACAAGAGCTTAATACCATACTACAAGTAAACTAATGTCTGCAATTGGTGGATGCAGTGGGCGTCGTCGAGTCGGTGGGAGAAGGCGTGACCGACGTCTGGGTCGGCGAGACTGTCGCCTACCAACGTAAGCGCACAAATGCATTGAGTCGAAGTTATAGTGAACTTTACTCACATGTTGTACTCTAATGCTGCAGATCTGGGTGCTTTTGCTGAGTACACGGAAGTTCCGGCTGTCAAGATCGTCAAAACGCCGGAGCTGTCGCCCTCGGTGATCCCTCTCACTGTGTGCGGCGTGTCGGCTTCGCTCGCTCTGGAGAAGGCTGGAGAGATGAAGTCCAACGAGACGGTGTTTGTGTCGGCGGCTGCAGGGGCAACCGGTCAGTTCGTCGTTCAACTGGCCAAGTTGGCTGGCAACCACGTTATTGGAGCATGCAGCTCCGACGAGAAGGTCGAATACCTCAAGTCTCTGGGCGTCGACCGCCCCATCAACTACAAGAAGGAGGACCTGAGCGAGGTGCTGAGGAAGGAGTATCCGGCCGGCATTAACCTCGCCTTTGAGAGCGTAGGCGGAGAGATGTTCAAGGCCGTGCTGGACAACATTGCGATCTTCGGTCGCATTATTGTGTTTGGCAATGTGTCGCACTACCACGGCGACGCTGGTACCGACCCGCAGTACGGATACCAGCAGAACCGCAAGATGCAGCTCCGTTCGGCGTCGCTGCGCGGGTTCTTGCTCTTCCACCACGCCAAGCACGTCCCGGAGCATCTGCAGCGCCTGCTCGATCTGATCAAAGACGGCAAACTCAAGGCTGGCATCGACCCCACAGAGTTCCGCGGACTGGAGAGTATCCCCGACGCCATTGATCGCCTCTACGCGCAGCAAAACATTGGCAAGATGGTCATCAGGCTGTAAGCTGGAGTCGTTGGGATGAAACCCCGAATAATTCCAGCGTTTGTGACCATGCGCGTTCGGTTCGGGATAAATGGGTTCGTAGGGATGCACAGGTAAGCTAACCTCACAGAAGAGTTTTTGCAACGCAGGGCTCACGCTCACATGCAGATGTTGAATCAATTGTCGTTGAAAACTGTGCCCACATACCTAACATCGTGGCCATGGATTTCACGTAACTCGGCCGCTGCACAAGCGTATGCCGCCCATCAATTCTCCAGTATGCAGGCATTTTGACGCGGTGGTTTGTGGGATGATGAAGTGTTTGCTAAAGCGCGGATTCCTCGAGAGAAGGTGATTGTTCGGACCTGCTAAGACGAAGAGCCTATGGAGAGGTCTACGCTGGCATGTACATGTACAATGACCAGCTCGTCGCGATCAGAATGCTCCTGCAAGAAAACCGGAAAAGTGTCCGGCATCTCAATGAGTTTCTGGCTATGAAGCGGAAAACAATGCTGGATCACCCCTAATCGTTCGACTTGTTGGTGTGGCCTGGGACTCCTTGACCGATCTTTGTGGTGTCTTGCGAGTATATCGGAAATGAAGGGAGGTGACTTGAGAGGTTTACTCGATAAACGCATAGCTCAAGGGCTTCGACCAAGACAGTGCGATCTTCACGTCGCGCACGCGCTCACCTATCTGCATTCGCTGGACTTACCCCTGATCAACTGTGACTTGAAATCCAAAAACATTTTGCAAAGTGAACTTTTGGACGCAAAACTCGCCGACTTTGGCGTCTTGCGAGAGGAGACCCATGATAATGACCGCGGAGATGATGATGGGAGAAATGCGACGACAAGGCAGATATGTTTTCATTCGGCGTGGTATTATCCGAGCTGGATACGCACTGCTCCAACGCCAGGAAGAAGACTAACCAGTCTGAAGCGGCAATGCTTCAAATGGTGGCGGCTCGAAAGTTACATTTTGAGTTCTCTCTTTGGGCATTGGTCGATCTAGGACTTCCTTGCGTCTCGAATGGGAGCACGTTCCGACTCAAAGCAGACGAAAGCACTGTACAAACTCCACAGTGCAGTAACCTTACCTTGTCCCAGGGGATATGAGACCAAGGCAAAATCGAGAACGTGGGGGAAGGAAACTCGTATCTCTGTCGAAAACCAAAAGAAGGGAGCACAAGAAGAAGAAGCAGAAGCACCATGCGACGACCGGGACGCCCCACCCCACGCCTGCGGTGGATGTCACCTGCATCTCCTGGCGAACAAAAACCAATGGACAGATTGATGATTTGGCTGGAGCGCAACCGAGAGGAATATCGTGCGTCGAAGCGCAAAGTTGATCTACTGGAACAACTGGGCGAAGAGATGGCGACGAATGGCATCTACGGACTGACAATCAACTCCATCCGCTCGCAAATCTCTCGTTTGAAGCACGGGGTGCAAGCTAAAGCTGAAGGTGGCAAGTGCGCCTCAAAGGATGTCAACGCCTACTACGATCGTCTCTTGGACGTCCTGTTCGACGATAACGAGAGAGCTGAGATGCGTGAGCGTGCCCGTGAACATGAACATGAAGGTGGACGTCCAGTTTTGTCTGCTCGGGGGAACCTCGAAAATCGTCAAACTCGGACTACTAGGTCGAAAGCTCCGAGAGAACTCCAGACAATCAAGACGGAGTCTGAGGTCACTGATGAAAGTGAAGCTGAAGATCAAGGAACTGCTGCCAGACCGCTCTCAGGTGCCAATTTCCAGCGATTGGCGCCAGTCGACCCCATCCTGGACACTATGGAGATTCGCCGTCGCTATGAGCTTCTTTCTGCGCGCCAAGGACTGCAGTCGCAAGGCGTCGACCCCGAAACTATCGAGTCATTCCTGCCTCTGAATCTAACGTAAGTAAGTTTCTTGGTTTGGCTTTGGATCGGCTTTGTTGAGACCGTTGCACTGGAAGAAAGTATTGTCAATGGCAAGTTTTTGCTTTGGTATTTTGTGATTTGTCTATCTCGCATCACTGTCAAACATTGCACAGCTCTTCGATCATGCCTCGCCACGGTTCGTCGCGTTTGACTTGGCTCGAACCATCATCTAGTGGTGGCTTGAGTCCGATGCAACTACTTGTCATCTGGCTTTCTCGTCAATACACCGCGTTCATCAGTTCCAACTCGAAGGCTGAAATGTTGGAAGAACTCTGCCAAGGCATGAGAGACTCTGGATTTCCTGGTTGCACGGTGTACGCAATCCGATCGAAGATCGACAGTTTGAGGAGGGAAGTCCGAAGAGAATTTAGTGGAGACCATCGTCACTCCCTTGTCTTTCAGCAGTTCCAGCAGCCTCTGATGGTAATTTTCGCGAGCGAGCAGGCCGCTACGCGTGAAACGAACGACACGAGCGATACCGAAGCATCGGATAGTGATGATGGTGCTGCTGCAGATAGTCAGGTGAATGAGGAGTCTGAAGTCAAGACCGAACCAGAAATTTTACACGGATCGAGGAGCGCTCCCTTTGTCGTCAGCGAAGGAGAGAACATTGGGCGAGTTGTTGCTGAAGAGAGGCATCAGAGAATGCTGCAGTCCAGAAGCTCACTCGACGTGACGGAGATTCGACGGCGCTTTGAGCTGCTATGTGCGAGACATGAACTACAACAACAAGGCATTGCGATGGAGTTAATCGAGAGAATACTTCCGTTGCCAGAGGAATAGCTCCAAACATCAAACAGTTTGAGGACAAGCGGGTGAAGGAGTAAATATACATCGCAAGCAAACAAGTGTTGCTCAGTTTCGTTTTCAGGAACCTGGAGCGACGCATCAAAGCTGCAAAATGGAGCGGTCTATTGTATCACCCGTGCGTCGTGTGGCTCTGGAGCTGGCACCCGAGGACCAGCAGGCCGAGGTTTGAGCTGGTTTATCTCGGTTTTATTCTCACCATGAAACTAATACCATTATGCTTGTTCTCTACTAGTTCAGCAGCTATGGTATCACCGTTGGCGATGCGAACGCACGTTTGGCGGCCTTGCAAGATAAATACGACGACGAGTATGATGCCGCTGTGGTTGAGTACGAGGCAGCTCTGCATAAACTCGAGATGCAAAAAACAAAACAAGCCTATCAAGACGCTCTGAGCACTACTGTTGCATTGGAGCGGGAGGCTCTAGAACGCGAGCCCAAGTCAGCCACAATTGTTCACGAAATCGAGTCCAACGTGGCGCCCAAGAGACTTGCAGTGCGTGGAATCTCACAATTGGCTTGTTGTGCACTGCTACGAGCAATGCGACACAACACGAATTTGATTTCGTTGGACTTGTCGAACAATGCACTCACGGATGTCATCGGCGTGGCGATAGGGAACATGTTGACTGGAAACAAGAAGCTACAGGTGCTTGATCTAGGCTTCAACCATCTCACCAATGCGTCGTTGCAGTCTATCGGAGAGGCGCTCCGGACCAACACGGTGCTGACTTCGCTGATGCTGAACTCGAACCCAGTTTTTCAACTACCGAAGGAGCTGCCGACTGGCAGTGGAGGTGCTGGCAGTAGTGACAGTGTGCAGTCGGGTTCTCCATCCAAGTTGCCTCCTCACTTGGCTGCAGCTTTCGCTCACGTGGTGCCTTTCACGGACGCTATTGTCGCCAACAACTCATTGACGTGCCTCAATTTGTTCAATACTGGTATATCTCATGAAGTGGGGCGTTCTCTGGCTCACGCGTTTGCAAAGAACACCAGTTTAATCACCGTCGAGATTTCTGGCAATACGTTGAACCAAGCCGACCTCTCTAGCATCGCGTCGTCTTTAGAGAAGAATCAGGCGTTATTTTTCCAAGCGGAGGCCAAGAGTGCACAGTTGATGGAGGAGATGAAAGAACAGGCCCATCAAGTGCAAGTGGAGAAGGAAAAGGAGGCGAAACGAATTGCAGATGCCGAGTGGCACGATGGGAACGCTCGCAAGCGAGCAGAAATTCGTGAAGCCGAAGAATGGGAACGCGCACGACGCACTGCTGAAGCGGAGGTGCAGCATTTGCTCAACATGGAGGCGGAGAACAAGAAGTACTTGGAACGACTTGAGGCCGAAAAAAAGGCTGCCAAGGGCAAAGGCAAGAAATAAGTTGCATTTTCATGTTTTTAAATGCAGAATGGAGTGCCGGGCCTCCGTACACCAGCTCTTCGAACTTTTCGAATTGGTTAGCATCCGTTCAAGTGTGTCTCGGCATGAAAAAAAAATAAGAAAAAGATAGCAGGATGAGCACATCCCCGACGTCAAAGTTGATCGATTGCTACATTCAGCAAGTCCAAATGCACACGCAGACAACCAGTTAATACGTACCATGGCTCAGAATGACAGTCTTATTCAAGTAGTTATCAGGTGCCATTCTGGGGTCTCCAAAAGATGAGATTGCTGTTTTTTTTGCGTGCACAAGCTTAGGCCTCCTGTCATTTCTCCAACCAAACTTGGTCACTATGGTTTTGCTCCCGTTCGTTCAGTACCCACCTAAGTCTTCGTTTAAATACGAAAAAATCATTCCTCTTACTCCGTTCTCGTCCTCAACGTCCAACTTCTCCTCTCTCGTGTACATGTACCAAAATTTCCGAAATAAAAATTCAGAAGTTGCCCAATTCCCTCTTCTCTTTTTCCCCCCCAAAAATCTCATCGCAACTCAAAATCGAAGCTGCCTGGACAATGTCAGCGCTGGACGTCGAGTGGCACCGTCCTGTGTCTGCGGACGGCCCCACGCCGGTGCAAATCCTCATCGACTGGTTCACGCACAATGGCGTCGTGTACCACGCGTCCGCGCACCAGCGGGAGGTGCTACGCCCGCTCTGTATGGAGCTCAACGCACGCGGTGTACGCTGCGAGACGGACCAGGTCGTGGACTACGTGAGTTACCTACAGGAGGCGGTGCACGAGGCCGCCACGACGACTCAAACTCTACCGGAGCAACTGCGGCCCTACCAGGCGCAACTACAGCAGCTCCTGTTCAAGGACGGCCGCCATGAGGACGGTAGTACCGTTCTACTTTTGCAGCATAAGGCTCGCAATCGCTCTACCAGTCGCCTATCGTGGCTCAAACCATCGGCCATTGGCGGTCCCAGTGCCATGGAGGTGCTGGTAGAGTGGCTGCGGGAGAACTACACGGCCTACGCCCACTCTACCAGGAAGGGCGGCAAGGGGAGGATGCTGGAGCAACTGGTGGACGTCATCAAGGAGGCCGGACACCTCGACTGTGCCGTTAATACGGTGCGGTCCAAGATCGACGTGTTGCAGAGAGAAGTGAGAGGGGAGAAGGGTCGCTCTACTGCCTACGAGCAGTTCGGGGCGGTGCTGGAAGAGATTTTCACGGTGGGGGACGGAGCGGAGGACCAAGAGCCAATGAAGTTGGAAGATGAGGACGAGGAGGGGGACGATCATGAGCCCAGACTCCCTCCTATTCAGAGCAGTGTGCAGTATACAGGGGACGGTCAGCTGTCGTTGGCTGAGAAAATTGCTCGGAGTAGCCCTACAGGTCGACTTTCGTGGATGAAGCCACCGACGTCGGGAGGACCGTGTGCTATGGAGCTGCTTGTGGAGTGGCTGGAAGATAATTATGGGTCGTACACGCACTCGGCTAAGAAAGGAGACAAGGGGAGGATGCTGGCCAAGCTGCTGCGTCAGATTCAAGAGAACGGACATCGCGGATGCACCATTCATGCCATTCGAGTGAAGATTGACAGTCTGCAGAGACAAGTGGAGGGGAAGTCTCGACCTTCCGCGGCGTTTGAACAGTACGGAGAGTCGCTTAGAAGAGTGTTCGCAGGGAAGGACAGCTTTGAGCGCGTTACGCACAAGACCATTTCTCCGCGTATTGTCGTGGAGAAGCGAGAAGATGGAGATTTGAACAAGAGTGACAGTGAACATGATGGGAGTGAAGAGACTACTAGCAGCTTTTTGACAACATGCGACGAGAATCCTGTCAGCTTCGTGCTGGAACAAGCTGACATGAACGACATCGAGAACCGTGGCGTCGGGAACAGGAATTCGCATACGTTCGACAGCAGTCCGAGTCACGCTTCCAACCCCTTCGATAGCGATGTGGAGGACGAGCCGACACAGGTGAGCACCAGTCCGAAGGTGATGCAGGAGAGAGTCGAGCCGATGAAGGGGAGTGCCAGTCCGAAGGATATGCCGGAGAGAATTGAAGTGGCGACAGTGAACGGCAGTCCGTTGATGCTGCAAGAGAGAATCGACCTCGCGAAGGTGAACACGAGGCTGGAGGTGCTGCAACCGAAAGTTACTCCGGTCAACTCTCCATCGACGAACGAAATCGTTCGAATTGCGACGCTACTCCGTGAGCGACACGACCTTCATCAACGAGGTGTGCCTCAGGACCAGATCGACAAGTTCCTCCCATTGCCCGACGTGTAAATTCATAGGAAGGGAGAGCTTGCATGATATTGACAAGCTCCAAGACATCCGTTTGGATTTATGAACGTAATCTAAAGATTGTTTTTGTGTCGTTTGCTCTTGCCGGATACTACAGTAAAAAAGTAAGTTTTAACACACTTTTTATCTAAAAATGTACTTCGAAGTAGCAAAGTAAAAGAGACGTTCTAAATCCCACCAAAGTATCCTAATCCCACAAAACTCGACCTGTGATTGGTCAATAATTTTCAGTCTCCACTAAAATTCTCAGATTCGCATCACAACTCCATTCGATGTCTCTGCAAACCGTCAACCTCCGTATCAACTGGCTGCGTCCGGTGTCCGAGCCCGGGCCGACGCCCGTGCAGCTGCTCCTCGACTGGTATCAGGAGAACGAAGACTCGTACCTACAGTCACCCGACCAGCGCAAGGAGCTCCGCCGACTGTGCAAGCAGCTCAACGGCCTCGGCGTCAAGTGCGACTTGGACGACATCCTGGCGGACTTCCAGCAGTTGCAGGCGGTTCTACTGGACCAGTCCATGCTGCAAAAGGCGGCGTTTAAGGACCTTTTGCCCTTTCGAGAGCGGCTTCTGCATTTAGTGCTGATTACTAAACAAGAGCCGGAGCAAGAGGTGCAACCTGCAACTGGTGAAGTTCAACTCAATTCCAGCAACTTAGGCGACCGCAGTGCCTACTTTGGCTGGCACAAACCGTCGCCTTCTGGGGGACCGTGTGCTATGGAGATTATGGTGACTTGGCTGCAGGCAAATTATGGCAAATTCTCGCGTGCAAGTAAAACACAACGAAAGAAATTGTTGGACGAGATCGTACGGGAGATTCAGGTATCCGGTCATTCGGGGTGCACCGAATCGAAAGTTCACTCACAGATCAGTCATCTGCGCTTAAAAGTGAAGAGAGGGAATAAGTTTTCGGGTAGCTTTTTGCCGTACTACGCGCGCCTACGAGAAATCTTTAGTGAAGGAAAATCCCGCTCGACTCGCGAAAATGTGGAGCCAAAGGGCGACAGTAGCTCAGATAGTGAAGTCCCCGATCTGGTACAAGTGCATGAAGATGGAGACAATGGATTCGACAGTGCTGGTGTGGATGTCCCTGCTGTGGAAAGCGCTAACGCTGACTTGCCTCACGACGCGCCGACTCAACTGTCGGAAGCTGCTCCGGCTATCAAGGTCGAACACACTGGTACACGACGCACTCCAATTGAGTTGGACAAGGACGATGATCGCCAATGTGAACACGAACCGCTTGCGCAAATGTACCATCAGCGCGCTCACCTCACGTCTCCGAGTGAAGTTGCCTTAATTGCGTCAATATTGCGCGAGCGACATGATTTGAGGGAGCGAGGCGTGCCTCAAGGAGAGATCGATGCGTACCTCCCACTGCCGTAAAGGCGTAAATGTCGGCGAAGCGGACAGTTCAAGTTGGGCTATGTGGTGCAAAGCTGTCTATAATGACTTAAATGTGAAAGCGAACAACTCAGTAGCTGCTGCATACGTATTGCACACAAGTACTGTAGTATCACTTATATTTTTAATGTCGAAGTTTATCAAAAAGTTTTGCTGGCCACAATTGTGGCAATATAAACGGAAACTACGAAGTACTTCGAAGTACATGTTTGCTGTGCTAACGCTTGGATCTGCTTGTGCGACATCGGCGCAGCAGGATTTATAGCGCACTCCTTGACACAAAGGAGAGGTTAACAAGTGCACCATCAACGAAGCACTTTTTTCTTCTTTTTCGTGGAGTGAATAAATGAGCTCCTTGTGAATCTGCTGCCACGGGTGTGAACTAACTCCCTATCACCAGGCTAGCACTGTCAGCGCGCGTATTCTAGTTGTTGTTAGGACCCCGAGTCCTACACGTGCACTGATACCTTTTCACCTCCCGCGAGATCCTTCTTCGACACATTATACGCAGACACAGTGTCAGGCAGCTCCTTTTCGATGTTCAGGAACGACGGCATCACGATATCCTGGTCGTTCTCGCACGACGCTTGCACGTGCAATACGGCCACACCAGCGAGTTCAACGGGCTCCTTGTAGACGTGGACCTGGAAGGACTGGTTCTTGTACAGGAAACACATGCGCTGCTGCTTAATCACATTGCGCGTCGGGTCACTACGGTGCCGAACGGCGTACGAGTACTCACGTGCACTGAGGACGCGCTTCAAATGCACCCTGTACAACATCAACCAACAGAGCAATACAATTAGCAAGCAATGCAGCTGTAAGCCGAATTAGCTACATTAAACGTACGCATCGCCAGTATCGAGGTAGCGGACGGTGGTCATGCCGTAGGCTGGGATACCGTACTGCGAACGGCAACGCACAAACGAGTAGTCCTTGCTTGTTTCTGAAAAAAATTGAGACAAAAAGCATAAGCACCACAAATGCAGTTGTTCGCAAAACCAACAACGTACTCGCAGCTTCCGGCTTGAGGTAAACCTTCTCGACCTCAAAGTCCTCGTGGTGGAACGGAATCTCGATCGGCGTCTTAGCCAGTTGGTACTTCCGAGACGCCTTGACAGTGGTGGGAATGCCACACAGACCCGCCGCCGTGTCCACAAGACGCTGCATCTTGCCCTCAAACGTCGTCGAGTTGTCTGCATCATTGCAACAACTTCATAAGCCACGAAAAGTACCAACATCTACCTAAAAACAATGTTCGTACCGAACACGTAGAGCTTCGGATGTCCGATCCAGGCGCGACATGTGCGAGCGTCGATCTCGCGGGCTTGATCAATGGACTCAATGCGGATGCCATTGTTCTCCAGCGAGTAAAATTTCTCAGCACCTTCGGCGGCCGTCACCAGGTGGAAAATGGCAATATAGCGTCTGAAACAGGGAAGTCACCACTGTCAGAATTTTTAGAACCGTTTCAGATTCTAAATGTTTTGACGTACGTGTCTCGCAGCGTGACGGTGTCCAGGTCGTGCTCGAGCTTGAGCTCTTCCCATTGCTCGGGCGTCATGTAGGCCGAGCCGTCCATCACTCCACGGTCGCAGAGGATCACACAGGGCTTGCCACTGTCCTGGGCCAGCGAATAGAACGAGTCTTCGAGCGAGATCTGAAGATTTAGAATCTGCCACTGGAAGTTCAGAATGTCCTTCTCCTTGAGGTCTCTAAAAGTGAAATGCAACAAGTTGCGCGGTTAGCACCTCGGCGGTTAGGATAGTGTTAACGCGACAGGGGGTTAAGTGCACTCACAGGAAGAAAGCACCACCGGTCTGCAACAGCGTGGACGCCTCCGGCACCACATAAACGCGGAAGCCACGGTCTCTAAAGAAGGTGCTGAGCCTGTCGAGCGACGTCGTCTTGCCGGCACACGGGCCGCCCGTGAGCACGAACTTGTAGATGGGCGCGATGTCCTTCTGGCCGCTTTGCAGCGGGCTCAGCAGCGGTAGGGGTGACTCCCCGTCCGACACGGCGCGGTCCTGTGACCACATCTTGCCCTTGCCCATGCTCATCGAGTCGAGTCTGTGAATGCGAGGCGCTCGCCACTTGCCGAGTCAAAAGCGGAAAAGCTCTCGCCTTTGTGGCAGACGGGATAGGCAACTCTATCCTTGCGAACACGTTTCAAGAGGGTTTTAGCAATATTGACAGGATATCTAATCTGTGTGACTACTTAATTATTTGCTTAGCATTATTGTGTGGTTTAATATTGTACGCTAATACAGAATACTAGGTTTGGGTGTAGATCTGTTGCAGTTTTGTGCGAATGCGGTACGATAATCTGTCGGACACCATCCGTTTTGTAGTTGCATCACCGCAAGAGTAAACATGCATCGCTTCATTATTGGCGTGTACAGAACGATATTGGCGATCAATTTAATATGTTACGAGGCGTGCGTAAAAATGTAATGGAAGCCACGATATTGTGATCGACGGCGGCCATTGCCATCTTTGCTTGCAAAGCATCTACCGTAGAGACACCGACGCTTACCTGCCAATATGAGGTCTGTAGTGTCTTGACAGCCTGAACGGGAGCTTAGGTCGGCGACAGCCTTGCTTGTTAGTCGACTTGAGCTCCGGAATGCAAATTCAGATGTGATTACGAGTTAGCCTCTCCTGCAGCTACTCGAGCATGCTTGCTCCTAGTGCTCCCTAGGTAACCACCGTCTGGTGCCTCTTGCCACCAGACGGAGGTTTTGCAACTACAGGATCCGTTGCTCGTCGCAGGAAACGGATGGCCAAATGATCCACACACTACACAGCCCACCAATGTAGGCTATCCGTAGTTGCGTTGTCGGGTCTTGTTGCCTCGAGCAGTGCCTGATCCACGTTGTTTCTTGGTCTGCGGTCGACTCGGTGGTATCGATGTCGTTGTCGAAGACTTGGGTTTGGTGTTGTTGTCCGGCGTTAGCGTCGCCATGTACGCAGCAAGGTCGTCATCGGCGACCTCATCAATGTAGTGCTGCAGTTTGATTCTGACGTCCTCGTGTAGTTGATTTATGGGCTCCCATGAGTTCTCGATGTCTTCGAGTCCTTCCCATGCCACAAGGACTTCATAGCCATGATCCAAGCTCGGACGATGCTCGACAAGGTTTCGCACTGTCAGGTATACATCTTGATTGGTGATGTGCTCTATCACTTCTTCCGTGACGTCAAAAGAGCTGTCTGCATACATTTTGAGACGAGAGCCATGCACTTCTCTTGTGGCACCAGTCAGCAGGTGCTCTACAGTGAATGAGTTGGGTTTGGCGTCTACGACACGGTAGGGTCCAACCCACTTCACAGATAGCTTGTTGGTCTTCAGACGTGACTCAATTCGCGACCACAGTACGAAATCGCCGATGTGAAAGTTGGCAGGCGTAGCGCTGCGTTGATTGCGCTTGTTTCGACGGGTTTGTGCGCTCTTGGCTTGTTCCAACTTTTGGTGCATGCGGTGCAAATGTTGACGGAGCGCGTCCACCTTCACCATGATGCTGGCTGGTATGTCCTCAATGCTAACCACTTGTGCGTTGCCCTTGGCTGTCTGCACGACAATGCTTTGTAGTGGAGATGGGCACGCCAGGCCCGTGAATACTTCAATGGGCGACAAGTTGGCAAGTGATGGCACAGCAGTCTGATTGAGGTTTGCTTGAACTAGGGGGAGAAGATCGACCCACTGCTCTTGTCGGAGCCGAAACTCTAGTATCATGACACGGAATACTTGCAAGATGTCCCTGTTGATCCGCTCGACGCTGCCATTGATCCATGGGCAGTATGCGACAGTGAAACTTTGGCGACTCTGCATGCGGTGAGCAAGCTCAGCTATCAGCTCGTTTTTGAAATGGGTTGCCGTATCACTGATCAGTACTTGTGGTGATCCAAAGCGCATGTTCCATTCCAGGATAGCATGTGCTGCTGTTGCTGCATCGGCGCGCTTGCACGCCACTAGTTCGCAGAAGTGAGAGTAGTCGTCCTTCAGCACCAAGATGTAGTCGTTGGTGTTGTCATAGTTTCCAATGTAGAGAAAATCCATGTGCAGTCCTTCATTGCGCTCCTTGGATCGAAACAGATCGCCATACGGTCTAGGAACAATGTTGCCCCCCTTGACATGGCGGCACAATAAACAGTCAGCGCAGAATGCTCTTGCCTTGATATGTACATTTGGGATGTCAAAGTACCGCTCTAATTGTTGCACCATCGCATTGACTCCACGATGTCCCTGAGCTCCACAGTGGGCTACGATCATGAGGCGTAGAAGGAGGTCATCAGCTTTCTCTGGAATCCACGGCCTCGAGCAGGAGTCGACGTACACATCTTGTCCGTCAAGCTGATGCGATGTGGGCGCTACTTTGCCCCTCTGAGCGGCTTGTATGTCCGTGATACTGGGCCATTCCATGTCTACTAGAGGTCGTAGCTGGTGCGACGTCGTAGTATTCCATCGCTTCATCGAGCTAGTGTGAGTTTCGGCCGGTTTCTCTCCAGCCCACCTGGAGAACATGTCGGCCCAGACATTGTCCTCGCCAGCAATGTGCTCGATCTCATAGTTGTACTCATTGAGCTTCAGACTCCAGCGAAGCAGTTTGCCACGAATGTGCTTCTTGATCTCAGAGCCCGGTGCAAATATGTAGATGAGATTTCTATGATCTGTGAACATCTTGAAACCCTTGTCTCTGATCAGTAAGTAGTCCAGCTCGGAGCACGCCCGCACAATCGGGTAGCCCTCCTTTTCAATGACGCTCCAGTTCCGGGAGGCGCCATGGAAGGTCCCGCTCATGCAGTGCAAGAGGTCATGGTGCTGGTCTCTGACCGGTGTGCGGTTATCCCAGTCCTTCACTTGCGTCAAAATGATGCTCCAGCCCTCGTCACTCGCATCACTGTACATGCAGATGGTGCCTGCTGGGTCTGGTAGCGCAAGAGTGGCAGCATTTTGCAACAGGTTCTTCACGTGTTGAAAGCTTACAATTTCATCTGGGGTCAGCTCGATAGAAATGTTGCCAGCTACACGCTTGGTTCGACGAGTGCCAGCCAGCTCCTTGTCCAGTCGCTCTTGCAGGGGCTTGCACATCCGAGCAAAATCAACCAAACTGCTGCGCATCCAACCGGCAGCACACAAGAATTGTTGTAGTGCCCCAGCAGTGGTGGGCATGGGCATGTCAATCAGTGCTTGAATCTTGCTCGAGTCGTACGACACACCATCCTTGGTCAGCACGCGGCCACACCACTTCGCGGTTTTGGTGTACAAGCAGGTCTTGTCCATTCCTAGGAACAGGCCATACTTCTCCAGCTGCGAGTAAATCAGATCAATAGTTTCGAGAAATTCATCAATTGTTCGTGCGTATATGAGTAGGTCATCCACCCAAACCAGTACGTGCTCGAACAGGAGATTCTTCTCGCGCATCACCTTCTCAATAGACTGCTGGAAATGCAGAGAGGAGTCAACAGATCCTTGCTGCAGGCGAGTTGGCGTGATGACTTCGCCATCAGCAGCCATGTATGATTGGCATTCTTGACTCTCAGCAGCAAGGGCCATCTGAAAGAAGCTCTTGATGAAGTCCGCTGTTTGCTTGTGCTCCTTGTCCCTTACATCTTCCAGATGAGTTTCATTGTTAGTCATGCCGCCTGCGAGTGGCTGCGTGAGAGCGTTGACCGGTCTGAAGTCAATCGTCTGTCTCCACTCGTTCTCTTTGCCGGGTTTGCGCACAGGCAGTGCCGGGCATGCCCAACGGCTCTCAGGGTTTTTGTAGGCCCACCCAATGTCAATTAGCTTTTCGTTGAACTGCCGTAGGAAATCTCGCTGTGCAGGGGCATACTTCCTGGGCTTGCAGCGATAGGGCTCCGCTCCATCCTTCAGTCGAATCGTGAATGGTGGAAGACGAGCTGGGGGGTCATCGCTAATTTGTAGACGCCAAATGTCCCTTTTTGATGCAATTGCATACAGCTCTTCACTCCTTTCAGCCGGAAAGCCATTGTTCACTGCCTCTGTAACCATCTCACGAAGACGCACTTTGATGGCATCAGCGTCAGGCCCAGCAATAGGCTTGTAGTCCCGCTCATCATCGAACGGATCAATGTCAGCAACTCCCCGGGTGACCAATCCTGCCAGAAGTTCGTCGACGTCGATGCCGAGAGCCTTCAACGTCCTCTTGCCCAGTAGGAATTCTTCTTCAGGGGTCTCGGTGATAATGCAGGTCAGCCCACGCAAATTCACGCGTCCAGCAACAGTTTGCAGTCCGATATCCAGATCTACAAATTCTGTGCATGTGATCAGAGCTCCTCCGACAGCTACTCCCTCAATCGGAGTGTCAAGTTTCAAAGGCTCCACAGTGGGGTCCAGAATTTGCAATTCTTGGACGATGGATCGCGGAATGATGTTGTAGGTCGTGCCGTTGTCCAAACAATAAGGCATTACAACCAGATCGTTGAAAATGACCTCTCGATCACCAATACATTCACTCGTTGCTAGGCGCTTCACCGTCGTCTTCTCAGAACCACCCTTCTTCTTCTCCAAGTAGGCCCTCAATGCTTCCCTCTTCTGTGTTTCGTTGGCAGTCGGGCAGTCCTCCAGCCAGTGGTCACTACGTCGACAATGTAGGCAGCCATTCGGCGGAGGACCTTCACGCTTCCTGTGCGTTTGTCTCTGTGCGGGTCTTCGATCGTCATGGTGACCCTGCTTCTTGTCATTGATGACCTGCTTCTTGTCATAGTTGAACTGCTTCTTGTCATGACCGAGCTGCTTCTTGTGTCGGTTGTCCTTGTTGCCGTTGTCCCGCTTGTCCATGCGCTGGTACAAGTCGAACGCCTCCTGGTTCTTGATGGCCTCATGCTTCACGACATCAAAAAGGCGGTGCAAGTCTGCCTTGAGAGCAGGATCATACTCGATGGCCCGCTTGACTTGATCTTTGAGAGTGCCGGGTCTCAGATTCTCCACTATGATCTTGCACTTCAACTTTGCATTGGTTTTTAGGATCTTGCCCAGACCGTGCACCTCAATTACTTCCTCCATACAGTCGAAGTAGTCCAGGATGCGTGCTTTCACGTCCTTCTGCCCCAGGTCCATCTTCAGGTGCTGTGCCATGATTCCCATCACGTCCGGCGTAGCATCATTCATCACGCTGCCAAGGATGTGATCAATTGCTGCAGTCAGCATCTCCTCGGTGATATTCTCAACAGGAATTCGTAACTCGAACTCCGAGAACGACTTCAACAACCTCTTGTTTATGCTCTTCAGCACTGGCCTTCGCACGGCGGCGATAGCCTCTCCCGTTTCCGCGCAGCGATTCTCCACTGCATCTTCATACAGGACTCGCTCGTGCTTCCACTTCACCAGGGCTTCATGCGCGAAGCTTGTGATGAGCGGTGGTTCTTGCAGCGTAACCCCCTTGGGCCTCACGCTGTTGTTTCCCGCGTCGCCGTCCGTGTTGGCACGGCTTCGCTTTGGCGGACTTGGCTCCGCCATGCTGCTTGAACACAGCTAAAGTATACTTTGTAGTGTCTTGACAGCCTGAACGGGAGCTTAGGTCGGCGACAGCCTTGCTTGTTAGTCGACTTGAGCTCCGGAATGCAAATTCAGATGTGATTACGAGTTAGCCTCTCCTGCAGCTACTCGAGCATGCTTGCTCCTAGTGCTCCCTAGGTAACCACCGTCTGGTGCCTCTTGCCACCAGACGGAGGTTTTGCAACTACAGGATCCGTTGCTCGTCGCAGGAAACGGATGGCCAAATGATCCACACACTACAAGGTCGTTGCATGGTTTGGTGTCTCCGGAGTACACGCGTTTCTTCCCACTTTGCAGCGTTAGCACGAGTCCATACGAGTCGTAGCAGTGGAACACGCGCACGCTGAGTATGCTGGTAACAGCATAACTGATCTCCGACAAAAGCTGCTGTCAAAGAGGGTGACGCGGTAAGTTGAAGTCCGAGCATGTCATAATTCGTGATCGGACGGAACCAAGTCGTAATATACCAACGAGAGAGGTTGACTCAAAGTCCGCGGGCTTCATTCTTCGCTTAAATCCGTAAATTCTCTTCTCTCTCTTCTTCCTCATTCCCGAATTCGCCGACTCGAGGAAATATGGTGAATCTCTGGTGTGGGATCGTTGGAGTGGCGAGGCCCGCGTTCCCCGTGGCCATCGACGCGGAGAAGACGGTGGGAGACCTGAGGAAGGCGATCAAGGAAGAAAACAAGAACAAGTTGAAGAAAGTCGACGCCGGCGACCTGCAGCTCTTTCTGGCGAAGACGATGACCGGCGCGTGGTTGACGGAGGCAGACGTGATGAAAGGCATGAGTGGCACAACTGGGCTAAAGCCGTTGGACAGTTCAGGAACACCACTCCACGACTATGGCTTGTCGAAGAAGAAATTGAGGCCCGAAGTCACGAAACAACATCGTAAGGTGAAAACGACCCCTGTTCACGTGCTGGCAAAGCTGCCAGATCAGGGTCAACAGTTGGGTGAGAACGTCCAAGATTCACTTCAGATGCAACGACAAACTCAGGTTGAAATAACGCGTCTTCAAGCGGAAATGGAGCTACTAAAGGACGCATTACCACACAAAAAATCGAAGTCCTACACGGATCGGGAGTTGGGTCAACTTGAGTTGCAAAGATTGGAAAGAGACGGATTGATCTTCGATGTTGCACCAGACGAGAACGGAACAGCATTTTGGTCGAATGAGATCCAGATTGAAGCCGATGCCATTGGGAATGTGGCTGACTTGGACGCATTTATTACTCCGTATTTCAGCGAAGTATTACACCGCTATGGTATGGTGTTTGTCAATAGCGAGAGATATCAATGGTTGTCGAAGGCTCCATTTGCGCGCAAGAGTATACATGTAGATTTCAAACCCCGTGGGTTCGCGACCCACCCTGCGATGTTTCACGCAAGACCTGAACCAAATGATGGAGTGGAACGCAAGGACGGATTTAAATTTCGATTTGGAGTAGCAGAGAAAGAATTGTTCGACTGCATCATTTTATTTGAAAGCAAGCTCTCTATATGCGATGCTGCGTTTGGCCAAGTGGTACGATATCTGGAGAGTCTTTGCCCCAAGGGACCAGCAAGCGCTATTCTCTTTGACACCTCCTCCTTTTGGTTGATCAGAAGCTACAAGTCTATCGTTGTCAAGATCGAAAGAATGATGTGGATCAGAAAGGGCTCGAAAGAATTGTTTCACAACTTCATCACTAAGAGCATGTCTCCATGGGTGGCGCGCGTAACAAATGCTTGCTCTTTATTGAACGTTGTGGTGGAGGAGGGCAATGCATTTCTCGGATGTGGAGCATTTGGACGCGTTTTCAAGGTTCAGCAAGATCGAAAGGAACTCGTGCTAAAAATCGCTGAGGAATGCTCCGTTGGACGTCTTTATCAAGAGAAGGAGGCCTTGGAGAATGCTCAGGGTTCAGGCTTGACGGCCATTCCTGTGGGGGAGGTCATTGACATTCATGCTGGCGCGGCTGATAACGCAGATATTGGCGCGGCGTTATTGCTGTCTCCTGTGGGGCATCCTCTGCCTCGACCAACGACAAAACAGGAAGTTCAAGACCTCTTTCGGCTGTTATGGCAGCTCCACGCAGAAGGTCTGGTCCATGGAGATGCCCGTGTGCCGAATGTGATCGTCAGTGAGGGAAAGCCTCTCTGGATTGATCTTGTCGAAGTGGTGAAAGTGAGCCCTGTTTTTAAACAAGTTGATGCTGAGATTCTCACACGGGATATCCTCAGGCTTCCTTATTCCGGTTCGCTGGATCCGACGCTGGATAAGTTGATCAAGAACTACGGGCACAGCTCCACGCAAGAAAATATCAATCAACTGGCCGAAGCAGTGTGGAGCTTGGGACTTCCCATGTCACTGGAGTTTTTTTAAGTTGTAAGCCAGGTCCAAAGGTGGTAAACGTGAAAATGAAATCTCACAAAGCGAGACAGACCGTATTCAGCAGCTCATCACGTATTCATTGCTTCGTTATTATTTTCATGGCGTTCATCACTCATCTGCACGGTGACATCCAGGAAAAGATCAGTGATTACGAGTGGCAGGCGGTGCATCTTGTGAAGCGTACTAACGTTACATGCAGTAGTGGAGATGGTGTCGCCTGAAATGACGAGGCTTATCAACTCGATCTCCATGCTGCAGTACCCAAGCATCCAGGAGCTATATGAACATCTTCAAGAAGATTGCTCGCGAGGAATCTGCAACGTTCGCAAGGCACCTATGATCTGAGTTAGCCGACAGCGCCCACAACGCGCTACTACAGTAGCGAAATCGACTTAGAATGGCATCGGGTGCACGAATCCGTCGTACGCGCAAAGCACATTTGGCGTGCTATTGTCGCTGTCTAACACGGGCGGCGGCAGTGACGAGTACCGCTGACTGAAATGCGTGAGAACGACTTGCCGCGCTTGCATTCGCCGTGCAATGTCCAGCGCTTGGCCCTTCATCGCGTAGTCATCGAATGTCGCCTCGTGCACCACCAACTCAGCCTCCAGCCCTGTTGCGTTATCAGCAGCAGCAAATGATTCAGTCCGTCAGTGCAAGGTGATAGCGTATTTTATTTCGTGTGCTGCAGAGAAACTGAAGCTTACCTGCCAATACGAGGTCGTTGCATGGTTCGAGTCGTAGTAGTGGAACACGCGCACGCTGAGTATGCCGGCAACAGCATACTTAGCTGCTGTCGAAGAGGGTGACGAGGCAAGTTGAAGTTCGAGCACGTCATCAATCTGAATAACTCGTACGTGGTGGGTTTGCCGAGAATCCGAGGCAACCAACTCTCCACGTGCTGACCCACTGAATCGTTATTGTTCTTGACTTCATCTTCACCAGTCCCAGCGATCTCGCGATGTTCTCGGAGTTCGCTAGAAATACGACGTTTGCGGTAAGACGAAGGTAGCAGTCTACATTATGTGCCTTACGCGAATCCCAGGGCGACCAATGAAGTCAGCCAATGATGTACTAAGTACATGTGAACCTTGTCCCGACTCAGCTTTGTAAGTCAGCCATACGAGAAATTTAAACGAGCAATTCCTCCTTGAAGATGTTTATAACCCCTGGACGCTTGGGTAACTGCAGCATGGAGAGCGAGTTGATAAGACCTGTCATTTCAGGCGGCACCAAATTCACTACTACATGTAGTATGCTACACAACATGCACCGCCTGCCACTCGTTGAAATCACTGATCTTCTGGATGTCACCGTGCAGATGAGTGATGTACGCACAATGAAGCAATATATACGTAGTGTGCTGCTGAATGTGGGCCGTGTCTCGCTTTGTGAGAAGTAACTTTTACGTTTATCACCCATGAATCGGGCTTACAACTAAAAAAGATGCAGCTAATTGGGTAGTCCCAAGCTCCACACTGCTTCGGCCAGTTGATTGATATTTTTTTGCGTGGAGCTGTGCCCGTAGTTGTTGATTAACTTCTCCAGCGTCGGATCCAGCGAATCGGTACGGGAAAGACTGATGATGGACCGTGTGAGAATGTCAGCATCAACTAGTTTCAAAGAAGTTCTCACTTTCTTCACTTCCACAAGATCAATCCAGAGAGGCTTTCCCTCACTGACGATCACATTCGGCACGCGAGGATCTCCATGGACCAGACCTTCCGCGTGGAGCTGCCATAGCAGTCGAAAGAGGGCTTGAACTTCCTGTCGTGACGTTGGTCGAGGCAAAGGATGGCCAACAGGAGAGATCAATAACGCCGCGCCAATAACCGCGTTATCAGTCCTGCTAGCACGAATATCAATGACCCCCCCCACAGGAACGACCGTCAACTTTGTACTCTTAGCATTCTCCAAGGCCTCCTTCTCTTGACAAAGACGCCCAACGGAGCATAGCTCCACGATTTTTAGCGCAAGTTCTTTTCGATCTTGCTGAACCTTGAAAACGCGTCCGAACTCTCCACGTCCAAGAAATGCGTTGCCCTCCTCCACAACAACTTTCAATGAAGAGCAAGCATTGATTACGCGCGCCACCCATGGAGACATGCTGTGAGTGATGAAGTTGTGAAACAATTCTTTCGAACCCTTTCTGATCCACATCGTTTTTTCGACTTTGATGACACGAGACTCGCGGCTTTTGATCAACCAAAACGAGGATTTGTCAAAGAGAATAGCGCTTGCTGGGCCCTCGGGGCAAAAATGCTGCAGATATCGTACCACTTGGCCAAACGCAGAATCGGATATAGAGAGCTTGCTTTCGAATAAAATGGCGCAATCGAACAATTCTTTCTCTGCTACTCCAAATCGAAATTTAAATCCATCCTTGCGTTCCACTCCATCATTTGGTTCAGGTCTTGCGTGAAACATCGCAGGGTGGGTCGCAAATCCATCGGGTTTGAGATCTGTCACCTTGCGCGCAAATGGGGCCTGCGACAACCATTGATATCTCTCGCTATTGACGAACACCATGCCATAGCGGTCCAATTCTTTGCTGAACAGCGGAGTAATAAACGCGTCAAAGGCAGCCTCATTCGGTCTGTTATTGGCTTCAATCTGAGTCTCATTCGACCAAAATGCTGTCCCGTTCTCGTCTGGTGCAACATCGATGACCGATCCGTCTCTTTCCAAATTGTCCAACTCACATCGACCCAACACTGGATCAGTGTAGAACTTTGAACTTTTGTGTCGTAATGGATCGTTGGCTAGCCCCACTTCCGCTCGAAGACGCGTTATTTCAACCTGAGTTTGTCGTTGCATCTGAAGTGAATCTTGGACGTTCTCACCCAACTGTTGACTCTGATCTGGCAGCTTCGCCAGCACGTGAACAGGGGTCGTTTTCGCCTTACGACGTTGTTTCATGACTTCGGGCCTCAATTTCTTCTTCGACAAGCCATAGTCGTGGAGTGGTGTTCCTGAACTGTCCAACGGCTTCAGCCCAGTTGTGTCGCTCACGCCTTTCATCACGTCTGCCTCCGTCAACCACGCGCCGGTCGTCGTCTTCGCCAGGAAGAGCTGCAGGTCGCCGGCGTCGACATTCTTTAACTTGTTCTTGTTCTCTTCCTTGATCGCCTTCCTCAGGTCTCCCACCGTCTTCTCCGCGTCGATGTCCACGGGGAACGCGGGCCTCGCCACTCCAACGATCCCACACCAGAGATTCACCATATTTCCTGGAATGAGGAAGAGCAATCGGTATTTAAGCGGAAATGAAGGCGTGTCGCATAGACTTCCAGCCAATGGAGAGTCACGACTGGTGAGACACCGCTCGAGAAGTAGCGCTTCCTTTGACAGAAGGCACCCGTTGCTGCAACCAACTGAAAAATGTGTGACATGCTACGAGCACCCAGTCGTGACCAGACCATACCCTAGTAGCACCCATGTAGCACCCATCTGAACCCCAACTCGATAGATTCAGTGCCGATAGGTACACCTGAGATATATCCGGAAGGCGGTGCTTGCCGATCGCTACGAATGGACGACGGTGGACACACAGCTTGATGACACGGCGCGCGTCCTGCAAACAAATCGAGCTTACAGAGACGAGCTTACCTGCTTAAAACGCACTTACATGCTTGAATCGCACTTAGAGACTTGAAGCTGAAATGTAGATGTCACTTGGAGTGTGACAGCACAAGTTGTTCTTCTTCAACCTCATAGACTCGCGAGCAGCCTTAGCACAAGTTGGAATGGACGAACCTCAGAGACCAGCAAGTATCTTGAGTAGCACGAACAAATACATTGATTCCAAAGTTGTTATCATCTGTTAGCTCCTGCTACCTTAATCTTCCAAGCACATACGTAGGTAGCGGTATCGCAAGAACTGTAGCGTCTTCTTGTCAAGGTGGCCCAGCGGTTCAGCTCCGCAAAAGATCTCGAAAGCAATCAACACGTAGATACCACAGTTGTAGCTATCTGTTTGCACCCCGAGGCCCGACTCGTATGTCTACACGCGCAATCTCATTTCAACGGTACTTGGTAGAAGAGGTATTAGCGTCTGCGCCAGAGCACGAACACCAAGCAGGTATGAAGAACAGCTAGAATCATAGATGGAAACCTTGCCTTTGGCGAGGTTTATCATGATTGAGCACCAGTGGTTGTTGCTGCAGTTCACCGGAAAGAGCACAATATCCGTTGACAGCCCCCTCATCGCCCGCTGAATGCTCGCAGTGTCGGCACCGACACTGCCGTCCACGACGACGCCCAGCGCCGAAGCGTCGAAAATGACGATGTTGGGATCAGGACCAAACTTCTTGAGCATCACTGTTCTCATCACTTCGTCTGTAATGCATTGCTTAGCAGTGAGGTCCAGTACTTGAGTCTGCATGTAAAACCAATTCACCACAATAGTCAGTAAATAACCATGGAAAATAACAGAGATAATGAGTTTACCTCGGTAGATAGAATTCCAATGGCTTTCAGCTTTTCCGGAAGCTCAGGGTCATCTTCAACAGCAAAGCTCGAATTTGCGAGGCGAGAAAATTCTAGCTGCTTCATCCATTTCAACGTCTTCTCGATCTGCTTCAGGACGTCACACGCCCGGTGCCATTTCTTCATGAGTGCGACAGTAGAATTAGCAAACACCCCAACACCGATGATCTCAAGCGCGATATCAAGTTCGCGAACACCGGGATGCTTCCGCTGGTAGGCCGACACCTTCGCCATGCACTTTTTGATTAGGTCCGTGGAGAACATGCGCACAATCTCTTCTGGTCTCACCAACGGCTTGTTCGTGGGTAGCTTTGTAATTTCATGAGCAATAGGAGGTTTCTGCTTGCCCACGAAAACAAACAACTTGAATTGCAGTAGTTTTTCATGAGCCGAGTTGAACGTCGGGAGTTCTTCCAGTAGCTCGTACGCTGAAACCAGGCTGAGGCCATTTTCGTGCATGTTGACATCCTCTTCGACCCTGGCAGCATTCTCGCTTCTCTTTGCCTTTACTGCTCGTGTATTCTGCTTGGGTCGTCTTCGTGGTTTGGGTGGGCTTTCAAGCACAAAGTCACCTGTTGCTTCGCGAAGAGCCACTGCATGTTGTTGTTTCTTCTTGGCTTGAACTGGGGGTGCAACCGCCACAGGTAAGGTTCTCTCGGCTTGGCTAGAATTGACTTCTTCGGAGGTGTCGAGGCCGCCTGGGTTTGTCGGATTTTCTTCAGAGACCAACTGGAACCCATCTGACCCCATCTCTGACCCATCTGACCCCATCTGTGATCCATTCATTGGTCTGCACACTAGCGGAGGAAGACACGTCAAGATCTTGCGCAACGTGGTGCTCAGCTGGTAGCTCCGTAGATTGCAGAGCATCTGCAGGTTCAGCCACGTCCGTCATCCTGGATATTGCCGTATATTCACCGTGCTTGAAAAGCTTGGCCACATCTTCAAGAACTTTCATCGCCGTCCTGTACTCCCGCATACCCAGGCCGCTCAGATGCTTGCTAATAGTAGAGGCGACTGCATTAGCCTCCCTGAACTTTCGATTCGAGTCCCAACTTACCCTGGGCTCCGGCAGAACACTAGAAACTGCAAACGGTGCCCCAGGCAACTGGGGTGCGTCGGTGCTTGAGCGCAGCGTCGTCAGCAACCACCTCGGGTGTAGCAGTTGGGTAGGAATGATGCTCTCAAAGCCGAGAGCCTTCCGAAGATAGAAGACATGGCGGCATGGGAGCAGCCGTGACGTCATGAACATGCACGAGCACGACCAGTCACGCTTCATCACCGAGTATGTACTTGTTGGTTCATCGAGCGCGTCCTTTTCGTCCGATACGTATTGCACCAAAAAGACACCCGGGACCGCCTCCTTGTACTTGTACTTGCCCCGTGTAGTCGCAAACACATACTGCTCATAGATGAGCTCACACGCATGCGAGCTGATCAAGTTCGAAAGCAACTGCATTTCGCGATCATACTTGGGATCGTGCACAACGGAAAGCTTGAACAAGCTGTCCATTAACTTCTTCTCCTCCTGGGCTTGGTAGTACATAATCGAAACAATACACTCATCAAATTTCATGAATGAGTCCACCAGATCTTTGAGTTGCTTCCACGGTGCCTCAATCCGGTTGTTTGTGTTGTTACCGAGCGTGACTGGGTTCTGACGCTCGAAAGCACACTACATACTCCGACACTTGTCCCAGTTTTTATCGAAGTACGCCTCAAAGGGATGCTGCGGAGCATCATCATTGCTTTCTGCAATGGCACCCAACTCTGCACGGCCAGCACCCAGCTCCGCGTCCAATTCAGCACCTTCAGACTCCAACTCAGCACTGCCAGCACCCAACTCAGCACCACCAGCGCCCAACTCAGAACTACCCGGACCCAACTCGGTACGACCAGACGCACTTCGACGACCAACTCCCATGATATAATGCATATAGTCCCGCAGTCTCTTGTACTCTCGCTCCGTCTTCGCGTAGACGAGAAGCTGTATCAAGCCTTGTAGCTGCTGCTTCTGCCACACGTTGAATCCATATGCTGCTGAAGCTATCTCCTCTCGGAGATACTTGATGACGTGAAACTGGCAAAGTAGCAGCACCGCGTCGGGAAAAGCCATCTTCAGCACTGAAATCTCGGTAAAATCCTTGTCGATAAGGATACACCGAATCCGAGTCCAGGCCGGATTGTTGCGCTTAAACTCCTCTAGCGCTGTTAGCAACGTCGGCAGCCGCTCGTTTTGCAACACGGCATGCTGAACGAACTGCCCTTTGCCGAATGCGTCGTGAGCCATAATCGAGAAGACCTTGTACTTGGAGGAATTGGTTCCATGGGTGGCATCAATCATCAATACTTCAGGGAAAAAGTCAAATAATTGACGCATGTGCGCCGTTTGGAGGGTAATGCAGGTAGCGATATTCTACAAGCAAATACAACGGATAGGTTAGATTAACACATGTTCAATCAATGCATCCCCAAACAAGCTCATACCTTATTTTGTACGGAGTCAACAAAAATTCCTGCAACATTGCCACTTTCTTCCGAGAATTCTTGCACCCACTGCTTGAGTCGCTTTGCGCTGATAGAGGCGGTGTGTTCACGCTTTTTCAGTCGTCTCACGAGGTTGCGCACGTCCTGGTTGGTGGGGGTGCATACGGAGTTCTCGTGAATGTACTGCTGGATTCGTTTCTTCGAGGCACCAGTCTTACGGAGCGTGTCCACTGTGGCAAGCACCTCCGACTCCAACGCGTTCCTGTTGCGTGGGTACTGGCGGAACGTGTGCTCACTTAGCCCGTGGTTGTGGTACAGTCGCCATGTAGTAAACCGAACAACATATTCAGGAACCTCGGCGTCGTTGTCCACGACTTGGACGCAAGCATTAATCTACAAGATATCACACATGCACCAATGAGTACCAACCCACCCCAACTGAGATACAATTAAGTGCCCAGATGCACCCAACTCGGGACAATCGTGCCCAAATATACCCAACTAACTCACCTGTGCCTCACATTCCAGCGCTCTCGACTGCTGGCGCTTCCGCTTGCCTTGACCACGAGCGTTGTACTTGCCTGCATGCGTGCAGACGGACGAAGGTCTTCCCGTAAAACACCCACTTTTCTGGAACCAACGGCTTTGTCGACCCCGACTCCTTGATCTTCTTGTTTCGCGCAGACACCTTGTTGTTAGTGCGGACGCGGAAGCTCTAAACAATAAAATAAAATGAGTAAATGAGCTTTGCATCAGTTGTTCTTGTGTTCTGTCAGCATACCTGGTAGCTTGCTGTCGAATATTCGGAGAGATACTCCTCCAGCTCCCCCCACGAGCCAAACTCGCGTTTCGTTAGAGGGGGGGGGGGGGGGGGGGCGACCTCTGGCTCCTCTTCGTCAACAACGCGCGGAGTACGCGGATGCCCTAAGGATTCCGTCCGGCCTTGCTTTGGCTGCGACGCGTGGCTGCTCGCCGAGCTCGCTGAGTCTTCCCACTCTTCTTCACTGCCGATGTCTGCTGGGGGGGCAGTAGGAAGAATCACTGCCGTCGTCGCCGCTAGCCCCGCGCGCTGCCTGGCGGGCGGCGCTTCGGCGCGGCGCGCGCGCCACCGCTTTCACCCGCAGGACGTGCACCATTCGCCGCTGATTTCGAAATGGGTGGCAAGAGAGAGAGGGGGTATACACTATACTCCGGACGGATATTTTCATGTCGCAAAAATCAATTAACCTACCCCTTCAGTTGGGTGCAATACTCACTTCCTTGACAGAATGAAACCTAAGAGCATCTCCAGCGGTAGGACTTATTTTTCGGTCCTATCGAGCCCCTTAAGACCACGAAAAATAAAATAAGTCGGTGTTCAGAGGACAGCTCCCCACCGGGAGGATGTATTCGCCGTCTTAACTAAATCCTTGGCCACGAATTTTCGTCCTGAGAAGCTTCGATTATCGAGCTCCGATCCCCATAGTGAAAACAAGTCAGAAAGGTTAGAATTCGAGTCTTATTTTAAGACCGAAGAGTCAAAGTATAGACCCTGGTGAAGTTAAAACCCGCGATACGACCTACCGATGGGAGCATTAAATCTCTCTCGAGTCTCAACGGCGTTACTTTTACGATAAAACTGGTGTTAGAGCTTACCGCTGGAGATGCTCTAACCCTTACCGGACTCATTTGGGCTAAGTATAGTTACCCTAACCCTAGCCGGCGGCGGGTCGCCCTTTGTTCCGTATGAACATTGAGCAACTTCCGCATTCTACCATTTTGTATCGGATTTTGGCGGAAGTGACTTCCGCGATCTGGTGTAACAAGAGCTGTTAATACACCGATAAGTTTATTCTGAGGAGTCATAGCAAGACATTTTGCTACCACGACAAGACGTTCGGCTACTAAGTGAAGTGGTCCACACAAAAGCAGAGGACTCCCAGCCACGCGGGGAGAAGAAGGTAGTTCTGTCTGGACGGGGGCGAAAGCCAAAGTGAGGATTCTTCTGGGCTGTCGGCCAAAATAGCCTAGTCTAGATAACCTCCTAATATAGTACCGGGAAAACCTCATTTAGAGGGAAAAACCACGGTTGAAGTTCAGCTGTCAGGTGTCACACACCATAATCAATACCAATAGAAACCCGGTATCTTGACAGCCTCACTTGGTGTGGGGAAACCTTGACAGGGAGACGCACTCATCTCGCACTTCTAGCAGTCCACCACTGCACGAAGCGTCTTGGGCGAAAACCCCACACGGGTTGTAGAAATAATAGTAGAACCGCACTAGTTCATGTCACCAAGGACCACTGTGACGGGGCACACAGCACTTCTTAACAGAGGAAGCAGGAGTATACAAACTCCAAGTGAACAGCCGTTCACGTGTCCCTGGTCTGAAGGGGACAATTGACTTGACTTGTAACAGTAAAGCGGTAGATCTAAGAGCATCTCCAGCGGTGCACTGTAAACGGTACCCGGTAAACGGCTTTTAGAGTGAATTTTATGTCCCCGCTACAGTGATTTACCGTTCCGCTATCTTTTTTCCTATCGGTACACTGTACGCGGCACACGGCAAATAAAACTCATCAGATCTCGGCTTGCACGTTGCGAGATCCAATGGAGCCCCCGCTGTGCCAAGATGCCGCACCGGGTGCAGAGCCCAACCTGTCGCTGTGGTACGCTGAAGAGCCTTACTGCATGAACATCTATTTCGTCTTCTGCTTCGGCATAGATCTCGCGAAGGCGCTTCGCGCGAGCACTCCGGCCCATGCTTTTTCTCAAAGGGGGGAGGGAGGAAGGAAACGAAAGCTTTCGCTAGCCAATGAAAACGCAGCTTTCGATATAGCGTCTTTGCCGTCCGCACGGTAAATATGCCCGATTTGCCGTGATGCCGCTAAATTTTGCCGGGTTAAATTTCCCGTTTACCGGTACCGTGCACCGGTGGGACATAAATTACCACGCTATCCCGGTATATCGTTTACCGTTACCGTTTACAGTGCACCGTTGGAGATGCTCTAAGACTGAATGTATTTATAGGTTAGTACGGATTTAGCCTGCATACAAATCCTAAGTTCCCTATAGTTTGTGTCATACAAAATGTATCTGTTGGCTCTGAGGCCACTTGGGACACTATCCAGGGGAGTGACCTTTGATGTATCCATCAATGAATAGTGACAGAGTCACTATTCCATGTAACCCCGTTACATCCTCCCCCACTTAGATTCGATCTTATCGACCAATCAGAGCGAGGTTACGCCGGCGACTCACATTTCACTCGCAAAGTCGAAATCCATCGACGACGGCGCTAGCTCTGGCGCCTCAGCTCTCGGGCCTCACAGAGCAACTGGCGCATCGCCGAGCAAGCCGCAGGGTCTCCACGTCGACCGGAAGCATGCCTCCAAAGCGCAGTATGCGCAGTGCGAAAGCACCTTCAAAACCCCGGGCTGTAGGGCCGAAGACCAGAGCGGCCAAGGCCAAGCACGATTCGTCCGCGCTGAAGGAGGCCACGGAGACGGCCGAGGAGGCGGTGCGCTCTCGTGGCAGCACGCCGGAGGGTGAGCGCCGGTCTCGGAGTCGGAGCAATACTCCCGAGGCCGCGCCAGGTAAGGAGGAGAGCCCTCAGTCATAGTCGGAGCGGCGCAAGCCGCGCTTCGACTGGACGGCCAACCTCGAGAACTGCACGCTGGTTGTGCATTCTGGTGAGAGCTCACCTGAGGGCAGCGAGAACGCTACCAAAGACGATCAGTTGGCGGCGAGCGGCGTGTCCAACTCCCCGCCCTTCCCACCTGCTCCGTCCGAGCAGGGGGCTGGGGACATCGGACCCATCGACGGCGACGACAAGCAGGTGGGAGACAACACCACCATGGCCGATACGGAGGCCGTTGCTGGGATGTCGCCGAGCGACACGGCGGGCTCCAAGCCCAAGGCGGACCCGCCAGTCAAGCGCTTGACACTCGCTCAAGGCCTTGAGCGTGCCCAAGCGTCGAAGGCTGCTGCGAAGGCCGGGGAGGCCAGCGCGAAGAAGCGAGCCGCTCCTAGTTTGTCGCCCAGGGGTTCCAGCTCCAAGCTGTTCAGCGACTCGGAGTCTGAGAACGAGGAGGGCACCATCCGCGAGGTCTCGAACGACCTCGATGAGCAGCAGCAGAACCAATCTGCTGCCTCGGGCTCACACGCCTGGCAGTCGGCTGCCGCGACTGCTGTCGGATCTTCTTCAGGCGGGGGTGCCTCGTATCCGCAGGGCTACTTCCCGCCCGAACCAGGCACTGGAGCGCCAGCTCTGTTGGAGAAGCTCACGGCTCCGCGTGGCCTTATCGGCGGATACACCTCAAGGGGTTCCTATGAGCGTGCTCTCGTTGAGAAAGAGCTACTCTTTCTTGACGACATTGAAGTCGCCCGGTGTGTGCTACTAGCACCACACAAGCTCACACTGAAGGAGTTCACCACGCTCCGCAAGAAGCCGGAGGACAAGGGTGGGCTCCATCCTGTGTGGGGTTTCCACTGGATCAAGCCTAATGAGAACATGACCTGGAATGAGGTGGATGACCTCTTCTGGCGTTACGTCCAACGCAAGGGGTATTCCGACCAGGAGTATAAAGAACTCCGTGAGGATCGCACTCTGTCCGCTATCCTGGACATGCGCGAGCTCCGCATCGAGTTCGCTCAACTCGTGAGCAAGCGCAAGCTCCGCCCGAAGATGGACGAGCTGAAGCAAGAGGCGAGAGCCAAAGCTCGTGAAGAGCGTGGGCGCGGTGCGACTACGTCTGCTACCGTGCCCCGTACACCGGCTAAGAAGCCACGGACTACTTACGAAGCTGCTGCTGCTTCTCGTCCCATATCGCAACAGCCTTCGGGCAGTCTGCCTGGAGCTGCTCAACGGGCTCCCACGAGTTATCCGACTCAGGGTAACCTCTCCACTTCACGAGCAGCTGGCGCCTACCATGGAGCCGCCGCTCCCGGACGACTCGTTCCACGTGATAGTGGATCTGCCCATTACGATCAAGGAGGGCCGGCGGTGGCCTCGCACGACCATGGCTACGAGCCAGAGGCAACGCAGCCGTATTCTGGGGCCCCGAGCCAGGTGGTGGCTCTTCAGCAAGAGGAGATTCGTCTTCTCCGGGACCGCGTGTACGCCCTTGAGATCGCACTTAACGTTGGCCTTGGTGGAGAGGCTGCCTCTCGTGCTGGTCAGCCTGGTGCCGTGGATCGGCTCCGTGCGGAAGTTTCTTCGCTGTTTCGGGAGACTCGCGATCTCCATGGCCGCGTGGATCGTCGAGCCGACTTGTCGTCTTACGACTCGCTGCGAAGCCAGCTTGCTGGCCTTCGGGCCGAGCTTCATGGTCACGCGCCGCAGCAGCAGCAGCCCCACTCGTATCAGGTCCAGTTTGACCAGGGCTCGTACGGAGCCCCTGCGTATGCCGCTCCGATGTACGCCGCGCCGTCTTACGACCAGCGCGCGTACCAGGCGCCTTACCGCGACCCGACGCCGCGCTTCGAGGAGCTCCGCTCGTCCCCACAGGGCCACCCACCGCTTCCTGCGGCGCAGCCAGAGCCAGAGGGTCATGGTACCTCTTAAGACGACCCACGTAAAACGTCGGGTGAGTTGTCATCGACTTGGGTAAGTCTATGGTGTACGCCGCGCCATGCCGGCTGAGGACCGTGAAGGGTCCAATGAAGCGGTGCTTCAACTTGTTGCTCTCGACCGAGCTAACAGTGTTTAGCGGTAGGTTTCTAGTGTCTAGGAGAACTAAATCCCCAACCTTAAACACGTTCAAGTTTCCTCTTCCATGTCGGTCAGGTACTCCTTCTGTTTGTCTTGGACTTGCGCCATGGTATCTCTTACCCTGCTGATTATGTTCAGCCTGTCTTCAACAAACGAGGACAGTTGCTTCCGCAAGGCGGCTGGACTCACGTCCGAGACTTGGGAGGAAAAGGTTTTCCGAGCCTCTCCCCCACTTATGACCGAAGCCCCGGTGCGGCCTCGTAATGTGAGCGGCACCTGAGGGTGTCGCAACCCATTGAGGTAAAAGGGCGTAAAGCCCGTCGAAGCATGCACCGCATTGTTGAGTGCGAACTCAACCATGGGCAAGCGATCAGCCCAAGAGCGGGGCATCTCCGCGCAGATACTGCGGAGCGTGTCCTCGAGCACGCGATTGACGCGCTCCGTCTGGCCATCCGTCTGCGGGTGGTCCGCCGTCGACATTGACAGCCGTGTGCCAAGAAGGCGAAACAGCGCCTGCCAGAACGCAGCGGTGAACCGCGGGTCTCGATCAGAGACAATGGTCTCGGGTAGACCGTGGTGTCGGAAGACACAGTCCATGAACAGGCGAGCGACCTCGTCGCCAGTGACGGTGTCACGAACTGGAGCAAAGTGTACCATCTTGCTCAGACGGCACACAAAGGCAACAACACCGGTGTTGCCACGGTCATCGGCCGGAAGTCCGAAGACAAAGTCGAGACTCATCGACTTCCAGCAGTCCGCTGGGACCGGCAGGCTCTGCAATGGTGCCGAGGCGTGACCCGCAGGCTTCACACGCTGGCACGTCTCGCACGTCCGGACGTAGGTGGCGACCCACTTGTACATGTGACGCCACCAGGACGTCTGCGAGACTGACGCATACGTCTTCTCACGGCCGAGATGGCCGCTGGATGGAGCGTCGTGCGCCTCCATCAGGATGTCGTACTTGAGATCCTCGTCGTTGGGTACGACAATACGGGGAGGATCCTCGGGCTCAACCCGATATTGGAGCAAACCATCAGCCCACTCATATCGGTGCAGCCTTGCACGTTGTCGTGGCGTAAGCCACTCGACCTTGGCGTCGGAACCAGCGGCCAAGAACCGCACAAGAGGTCCGAGACTGGCATCGTCTCGGTACCCCAGTCTGATGCGATCATACAGATCCGTCGTGACCTGACTAATGTGAGCAAGCTCGTAGTCGGGCCGGCGCGACAGCGCATCGGCAAGCACATTCAGCTTGCCCGGCTTGTACTCGACGCGGAAGTTGTACTCTGCGAAGAAGGACAGCCAGCGCGCCATCCGCTGAGAGAGGTGCGGCGAGTTGACGGTAGTCCGCAAGGACGCGTGGTCTGTATAGACTACAAAGGGCTTCGAGCCCAGGAGGTGCACTCGGAACTTGACAAGAGCGTACTTCATTGCAAGTAGCTCCTTGTCATGGACTGGGTAGTTCCGTTCGGCTGCCTTGAGCTGCCTGGACTGGAACGAGATGACCCGTTCACGGCCTTGATCGTCGGCCTGCAATAGCGCACAGCCAATTGCGTAGTCGGACGCATCACAGACAACGCTGAAAGGCTTCGTCTCGTCCGGCAATGCCAGGACTGGCGCGCGCTGTAAGCTCGCTTTGATGTCGTCGAAGGCATCTTGATGACGACGCTCCCAGCGCCAGTCGGCGTCCTTCTTTAGGAGATCCGACAACGGCCGTGCCAACCCGGCGTAACCAGCACTGTATAAATACCACCGATTTGTGCAACCGGTTTGCTACTTTATTTTAATTGGTTGAAATCATTTAGTACTGTAGGCACGGAGACTTGAATGCCTGTCGCGCTTTTTATCATTGCGCAGGGCTACTAGAGTACTGGGAGTGACTTACTGTATGCGCACAATCTTTTTCAATCCTGTATTACAAGTAAAACGCACACCATGAGCTTTCACTAGGCTCTGCCGAATGCCTGAGCGTGCAATGTGAGCTTTTCACAAAGCTCTGCCGAATGTCTGAGCTTTATTGGTCTGATCTTCATATTAAGCATATATCGCATCGTAGAAGCAGACTACCGTGCGCGCATTTTGGCGGGCTACACCCCAAGGAAGGTAGCCCGCCAGAATACGAAGGCGCTAAAGAAAAGTTTGACGGTCTGCGTGGTCACTAAGCACTGCCCAATGCCTGAGCAGCTCATATAGCTCAGTGAGCTATATTGGTCTGATTTATCTTCATATTAAGCAGTGTCGCGTCGTAGAAGCAGACTACCATGTGCGCATTCTGGTGGGCTGCCCTCCTTGGAGTGTAGTCCACCAGAATGCGAGCCCGCTAAAGAAAAGTTTGACGGTCTGCGTTGGCGCGCAGCGCCAGAAGAAAAATCGTCTAGTGGGGATCTCCACCACGGAGAGCACTCTGTTGCTACTACATTTAGCTATTATATTCCACATTGCTCCTATAAGACATGAACTGCACGAGCTCGAGCTTGTAGCGACTTGTCATGGTGCGGATTGCCTCTGCAACCCTTCGCTACAGTAGAAATATACTTAGATTTTGTATGGGAGGCGTCGTTTTGCAACCCTGACTGACTTTTTGTATGGGACTTGGGTTGCAAATCGGCGCAGTACATGCTACTGTAAACGCAACCGCAGTTGCAATCCATACCCCGTCTTTTCGGTGCCGTATCAGCAACAATCCTGGTCGATACTGGGCAACCGTCCAATCAGCGGCCAGCGATGCGAGAAATACAACCCGGGTTGCAAATGGCCGGTAATGTACTTGTGCAAGTAGTTGGCAAGGCCCAACCACTGTCGTAGGTCCTTCTGCAACCGAGGTGGCGGCCAAGCCGCGATGGCTTTCACCTTCTCCGGGTCCGCCCAGACCCCGGCGCTGCTGACAAGGCAGCCCAGGACCTTGATCTCCTCCGCGGCGAACACGCACTTGTCGATGTTGGCGTACAGCTTGTTCGCCCGCATGACTTCGAACACGCGACGGAGGTGCTGGAGATGCACCTCCATGGCCGTCTGGCCTGCCTCGGCACGGCTGTGGACGAAGATGTCGTCAAAGTACGTCTGTGCGAACGCTCGCATAGGTCGGAATAGTTGTGTGACCAAGCGATTGAACGTTGCCGGGGCGTTCGAAAGCCCCTGGGGCATGACAAGCCACTCCCAGAGCATACCGCTCGGCGTACTCACAGCCGTGAGAGGGATGTCGCTCTCGCGCATCAGGATCTGGTAATATCCATCCACCAAATCCAGCGCGCTGTATAGCGTGCAGCCGGCCATGTTGTTTAGCAACACATCCTTGCGCGGGATCGGCGTCTGTGCTGGCACCGTCGCGCTGTTCAGCTTGTTGAAAGCATGAACCAGACGCCACTTTCCGTTCGGTTTGCGAACACAGAAGGTGGGCGTCGAGTGTGGGGACTTCGACTCCCTCTCCATGCCTGCCTTCGCCTTGGCGGCAAAGAAGGCATCGATGACTTCACACTGCTCCCGGGGAAGAGGCCATTCCCTCGTGACACAGTACTTCGTGCCCGGCACGAGGTCGATCTCGTGCCTGATTCCCCTGTCCGGTGGGAGCTGAGACGGTGGATTCTTCGACACCACGTCCTCGAACTCCTTCACTAAGGGATACACCGGGTCCCGGGGGTTCTTGAGAATCTCAGAGCCCATACGCGAAGCGCGCTGTCTCTGGAACTCCTCCAGGACTTCCTTGTCCATCTGGAACTCTTCCAGGACTTCCTTGTCCATGACCGAGGATGAGTTCAACTCGGTCAACGTGGACTCCGGTCGGAGGAGAACCAACTCTGCGATCTCCCCGGCCTTTAGCTCGGCCAAGAAGTCCTCCATGGCGAGCTCTTCAAGGTTCAGCAACTCTGAAACCTCAGGCAGGGCTGTAAGTTCGACAGCCCCTGCCTTGACACGACGACCGGTCACGCCTTCGAAGATGTGATAACACTCTTCGGCGGCTGGAGCCTTAGTTGGAGGCTCGGAGTCGCTGGCGACTGGCGTCGTCGGCCACGCGACCAGGCCCGGCTTACGACGTGACCCTCGGGTGTCTTCGTCCCGTGGCACCACCTTGGCGGCACCACTGATCTTCTTGATCCCATGCGGAACTAGGTTACCCGCCTTGTTCTTGAGCGGAACTATGTTACCCGCCTTGTTCTTGGGCGGAACTTGGTTACCCGCCTTGCGGGGTGGAACTATGTTACCCACCTCGCCGTGTGGAACTTGGTTACCCACACCAGGAGCGCCTTCAGCGACTCCCGCATCAGTTATGGTCTGAGTGACCTCCTGTGGAACTATGTTACCCACATTGGAAGCGCCTGCAGTGCCTTCCTCATCAGTTATGGTCTGCGTGACCTCGCGTGGAACTTCGTTACCCACGCCAGCGCCGACAGCGCCTTCTCCAGCAGCCCTTGCTGCCTGCGGTACTTTGTTACCCGCGTGTGGACCTAAGTTACCCACCTGGTAGATGCTGTCCGGCACCTCCACTCTCAGGCCTTGACCGGCCCGGCAGAAGTCGTCATCAGTCTCGACGACTCCCAAAAACTCGTTAGACGCTGATGCGCCCTGGCGGCCCTTGCGGGCGCCCCAGCTGCTGCCAGAGGTGGGAACATGACTCACGAAAGCTTTGTCAGAGCGTGGGGGGGGGGGGGCGGCTGGCCCCGATGGCCTTGCCGCGCCAGTCGATCCAGGGCTCGTGCTTCTCCAGCCACGGCATGCCCAGGATCAAGTCGTACTTGTCCATGTCCAGGACCAAGAACGGCTCCGTGCTGTCGAAGTCTTCGAACTTGACAGCGAGGTCCATGTGGACCCGAGGTACTTCTACCACCGTACCGTCGGCCAGTCTGACGGAGACCAGCCCATTGCCTTTGCTGCCTCGCAGCGCATCGGCATACTTGTCGCGATTGCCTGCGACAGTCTGGCGGCGTGCAAAGTTCTTTGACGCCCCAGAATCGATCAAGATTCTCAAGGGATGATCGTATCCCGGTACACTCGCGTGCACCACAAGCAGCCCGCCGCTGCCCTTCTCCGCTTCGAGAGTACAGAGACTCTCAGGGGCTAAGTCCCCATGACGTGCGCCACCCGCACGTCCCTCATGAAGACTTAGAGTTTCTCCAGTAGGCCGCCCCGCCCCTACTGGTGTCCGGCGTTCCCCTGGTTCCCGGGGCGCGGCTTCTGCCAGCGACCCCTAGAGCCAAAGGGCTTCGAAGAGAACTTCTTCTTCAGTCCCCCCGCAGGACAGGCACGTTTCATGTGCCCAAGCTTGCCACAGCCATAGCAGCGAATGTCACTCTGCTCGGCCATGCCCAGATCCATGGGAACCGGTCCTTTGGTCGCTCCATTACCGGAGCTACCAGTCGGCGTACCGCCCGAGGTAGGGTTACTCTGCCATACCGTGGCGGGGGTACGGGCCTGCTTGTGGCTGTACTCCTCCTGGAGGGCGATCTGGATCGCCTCCTCCATAGTGCTTGCTTACACACGGAAAAGTTGGGTACGGGCGGGACCGACGCGCAGGCCGTCCATGAACACAGTTACCTTGATGTGTTCAGGCAGGGGGTTCCCCACCAGAGACGCAGTGAGTACTCGCATCTCTTGGATGTACTCATGCAGCTCGCGCCTTCCTTGTTTGCAGGCGAGGAAGCGCGAGCGCCGGCGGTACTCGTAGTTCGCCGGAAGAAACGCGGCCCGCAGCTGCTCACACAGCTGGGACCATGATGCGAAGCATCCAGGCGTCGTCGTTTCGCGCGTGTACGCCCAACTCTTAGCGCGACCACTAAGGTTGGAGAGCGCAAAGGCGACACGGAGTCGCTCGTCCGAGACGAGAGCCGCGTCCATCGCGAGCTCAACCTCTCGGACCCAGAAGTGTAGGTTCTCACCTTCCTTCCCTTCGAAGGGGTTAACCTTCAGCCTCAATGGCTTTGGTTGCACCGGCTTCGGCACGGCTGCAGTGGCCTGCAGCCCTTGAACGTGGGCGATGAGCCCTCGCTCTTAGGTGTCAAACGCGTTGATACGCTCAACCTGCTCAGCCGGCGTCGCCACCGCTAAGCTACGCAGGACATCTGTCCCAAAGATGCCTGCCATCTTCCGAACAGACTCGTACTGCGAGTCGCTCAGATGAGGAAACTCCGTCCGATCCATCTTGGCTCACTCGATGAGACCACAGAGGATTCAGGTAGTCCAATCTACCCGCGTAGGCGTAGGATTGACTACAAGTGCTACCAAGTGTGACGGGGCACACAGCACTTCTTAACAGAGGAAGCAGGAGTATACAAACTCCAAGTGAACAGTCGTTCACGTGTCCCTGGTCTGAAGGGGACAATTGACTTGACTTGTAACAGTAAAGCGGTAGATCTAAGACTGAATGTATTTATAGGTTAGTACGGATTTGGCCTGCATACAAATCCTAAGTTCCCTATAGTTTGTGTCATACAAAATGTATCTGTTGGCTCTGAGGCCACTTGGGTCACTATCCAGGGGAGTGACCTTTGATGTATCCATCAATGAATAGTGACAGAGTCACTATTCCATGTAACCCCGTTACAACCACCGTCCTGGAACGCACGCCGAGTAGGTCACGTAGTCGGCAGTACAGCTCTGGTGTCAGTGCCTTCGTCAAAATATCGGCGGGCATCTTGTCGGTAGGACAGTAGAACACATCTATGTCTTGTGCATGTTGTCGTTCTTGAACGAAGAAGAAGCGGATATCAATGTGCTTGCACCGCCCATGATGTTCCGGGTTCTTGGAAATCCGAATCATAGACTGGTTGTCTTCTCCAATCTTCACCGGACCCACTTGGTCGTAGCCTAGTTCAAGCATCACCTGCTTGAGATAGAGGACCTCTTGCACGGTAGAGGCGAGAGCCACATACTCGGCCTCTGTAGTTGAAAGCGTCACCAGCTTTTGCAGGGAGCTCCGCCACGAAATAGGCGATTTTCCAAACAGGTACGTCACGTAACCTGAAACAGAGCGACGTGTGTCGACACTGTTCGCGTAGTCAGCATCGATGTAGGCGCTCAATGCATGTGCTAGGCTAGCTGTGGTCACGTCACGTGCACCAAGCGTAATGCCAAAGTACCTCGTGCCATTCAGGTACTTGAGGCCCCGGACGACGTAGTTCCAGTGGTGGGGGCCTGGGTTCTGCAGGTAGCGACTGACTTGACGAACAAAGTTCGCAAGGTCTGGCCGGGTCCCCATCATCAGATACATGAAGCTGCCCACGGCTTCTCGGTACGGGAACTTCTCCATGTCTTGCTTCTCCGCATCGGTTTGCGGGCAATCGCTCTCACTGAGCTTCTGCGAGGTCTCCTCAGGTGACCGCACCGGTCTACACTGGGCGAGGCCGAAGCGATCCAACACCTTGGTCGCGTACTTCTCTTGGTGCACGAAAATGATGCGCTCACTGCGTCTTCGTTCAATGTGCCAGCCGAGGAGATAGCTGACTCCACCGAGATCAGTCATCTGGGGTCGGCGTTTGAGGATGTCCTTCATCTCCGAAACGAACGCCTTACTGCCGATCAGCAGCAAGTCGTCCACGTAGACACTAATAATACAGATCTCTTTGCCCCTTGTCTTGATGAACACACAGTGGTCTTTGATAAGTCGCACGAAACCTTCCGCCATCATGGCTTCGTAGAAGCTGTAGTACCAGACACGTGGTGCTTGTTTGAGGCCGTAGAGACTCTTCTTGAGGACACACACATGGTCCTTTTTACCAGGTTGAACATAGCCCACTGGCTGTTCCATGTAGATCTCCTCTTCGAGAAATCCATTCAGGAAAGCAGTCTTCACGTCCATCTGCTCTACTTCCCAATCCATAGCAGCCGCCTGGGCTAGAAGTAGTCGTAGTATTTCCATGCGCACCACCGGCGCAAAGATCTCCGTGTAGTCAATACCGTACTTCTGTAGGAAGCCCTTGATTACAAGCCGAGCCTTGAAGCGGTCCACTGACCCATCTGCCTTGTACTTGATAACATAAACCCACCGGTTTTTCAGGATGTTACGTCCTCTTGGTCTTGGCACGAGGACCCATGTCTCGTTCTCTTCGTGAGAGTGGATTTCACAGTCCATGGCTTTGCCCCACTGGGCAGCTTCTCCACTGCTTGTATGTTTGTGGCTCGTTCACGTACTTGATCGCAAGCAGAGCGTACACGAACTGCTCATAGCTTGGCAGGTCCTTGTCCGACGTGACAGGATCCTGTTTGGTCTCGATGCCAGACGTACGTAGGTAGTCAAGGACTGCGTCTTCTTCAGATGGAAGGGCGCAAGTAGGTTCAACATGGAGTGCACTCACTCCTGCACGGGCAAGGAGAGCCACTGCTCCCTCGTCCTCGTAGCAGCACATGCATGATCGTCCTCGTCGCTTGAATTGGTCCGAGTCACGTTGCGCGTCCACTAGCGCCTGCTCATTGAGGAGTCGATCAGCTCTTCTCCGTTTGCGGCGTTGCCGTCCGCTGATGTTGGTCTTATCGCACACAGCGAGTGAACCATGCTCGAGTACAGTGCCTTGCCGGCCGGGGTACGTCCTGTTATGCCCACCACTTTCAGCAGTCCGTGCCACCTTGGACGCAACAATGTCTTGCCTGCCGGTACATTCCCTGCAAAGTGTCTCGCACTGACCAACGCCATCTCCCATGGACGTAGCGTACACAGCAGCTTGTCGTAGACGGCAACACACACAGTGTTGTTTTGTATAATGATACTTGCACTGGTAGTCTTGAGTGAGAGGGGGCTCACCGCTTACTCTCTCGCAGGATAGGAATGACATGTGACCACTGTCCTTGTCGTGATGGAGTCTCTTGTTGACTTCCTCTGCAATAAATTGCTGGAACCATTCCACAGCACGTTCATCCAACACTGGAAGTCCATGAGGCTGGGTTGGATCTATCGGATTCGCCTGCAATCTCGCTTGTCTGCTTAGTGTAGGCTGCCTTTGCACGTCTGCTTGACTCCTCGATGCGTCCACCGAAACTGGATGCCACTCATGGCGAGACTGAGCATCACTGCTTCCTCCGATAGTGGTTCCGGATGGTTGAGCTTCCACGCTCCATGTACTTGGGTGATCAGTCCTCGTACGCAAGTTTCCGCCACTACGAGGACTCACTGCCCTTTGCGGATCCATCATCCTGTCATCGCCACTCTCGATGACCCTTGGCAGTAAGGTCTCACTGACCTGCGCGCTTCCTGCCTGAGTCGGCTGCTCCAGCCTTGACGCACGCGTCTGCTGTCCACTCCAACCATCCTGTCATCGCCACTCTCGATGACCCTTGGCAGTAAGGTCTCACTGACCTGCGCGCTTCCTGCCTGAGTCGGCTGCTCCAGCCTTGACGCACGCGTCTGCTGTCCACTCCAAGCACCCGACGCCTCACTGGCACCGAAGGCCTCACTGGTTCTCGGTAATGGAGCCCCTTGGGTTCGAGTGAGCTGAGCCTCACTGGCTCTGGTCTCACGTGCCTCACTGATAGACTGTGTGTCTATGGGCTCGGTCCCACTGGACGTAGATTCGACCTCACCTGTCTGCTTCCCTTGTCTTCTTGTGCGTGCCTTGGTCGCAGCATCTTCTGCACGTAGGATCGCTTCCACTGAAGCTGTTGCCTGCGCCAAGCTGTCGTCACAATGATGGCACCCACAGGTACGTTGTCTCTCATCTGGCAAAGGGGACAGCACTCTGTCTGCAAGCCTGGGAAACTCGTCTTCATTGAACCTAACATCACGTGAATGGATGACTTCACAGTCGAGGAGACGCAGTAGTCTGTAGCCTGAGCGGTCCTCTTCGTCATAACCCACGAATATACACTTCACTGCATGTGCTTCGAGTTTGGTTCGTTTGTCCTTTGGTATCCAAGCGTACGCAGCACACCCAAACGTACGTAGCTTGTTGATCCTTGGGAGACGATTGTGCCACAGCAGGTAAGGTGATCTCATGTCGATTGCCGCACTCGGCGTAAGATTGATGAGGTAAGTTGAGGTCATCACGGCCTCGCCCCACAGGGCACCGGACAAATGTCCTTCGAATAGCAGGCAAAGTGCCTTCTCCATCACCATGCGAATGCGCCTCTCTGCCATGCCATTCTGCTGTGGAGTGTAGGCTTGAGTGAAGCGGAAGCGTGTGCCGTACTTCACAATGATACGTGCCAGCTTCTCGTACTCCTTTCCATTGTCACTTTGCACTCTCTTGATCTCGTCGTCGTACTCTGACACCACTGTGTAGATGTACTTGATCTTGTCTCTCACCTTTCGCCGCAAGTCCTCGTAGACGTGGTAGAGCTCGTCACGCTTCCGCATCAGGAAGGTAAACACGTAGCGTGTGTACTCGTCCACAAAGACAATGACGTATCTGTAACCACTGAAAGATGCAATTGGTAAGACGCCAATGTCCGTGTGGAACACTTCCCCAGGACGTGTGACCATCTTAGGGATAGCTTTACTAAAGGGCAGGCGAGTGGACTTAGCGAATGCACACGACTCGCAAAAGAGATCATTGATTTGGGACTTAGGGAAGCTCACCGCTCCCGAGTCGAAATAGATCTGATGAAGTTGTCGCATTGCATTCACTCCAGGGTGTCCAGTCCGCCTGTGCCACCGCAAAGCCTCTTTAGTATTAGCATTCCCACCAGCAAGCAGAGCACACTCACGCTTACCGATGCCACGCAGAAGGTAGAGGTCCACTCCTCCGCCTCCGGGGGCGGACAACACATATCCGTCGCCTTCATGACGCAGGGTGCACTCCCGCTTGTCAATGGCAATCTCGAAGCCATCGTTCACCAGGGCCTTGATCACCGAGAACAGGTTGTGGGCCACACGAGGCACGTAGTTCACGTCCTTGAGCTCCACCGTGCGCACATCATTAGAAGAGTCCTTGACAGGAAAGCGTACGGTGCCTTTCCCGAGAATGCGGAGCGGATTGCCAGCCGTCTCCATGCTCGACTCAATGGGCTCGAACTGCATGAACAACTCGATGTCCTTGCACATGTGCGACGTAGCTCCCGTGTGGACAACCCACGTCAACTCTGTCGTGTTGAGAGTCGATGTCGCACTCACCAGGCCAATTGCTGGCTTGGCTTGTGCACTTGCATCGTCAGCCACTGCTGCACTTGGTTGGCTTGGAGTTGGATCAGCCACTGCATCACCTTCCGTAGTCGCAGGAATTGACGGGGCAAGCTGGTTCTCCAGACTCTTGAGCTTTTCTTGTTGTTTCTCTTGAGCTTCAGCAGGAGTGATGAACCGCAGACCTTCCTCCGAGTAAACTGACACGATGGGAATCGAGATTTCTCTACAAGTGGAATGGTGATTGGTTGAAAAGCCAATATACCAGTGAGTATGGAATTGTGGGACGTGGTGATATTTGCGGGACAAGGTGCTCTCACGTTCAGACATGGATCGGGTTGGATACCCCAGACGTAATGAGTCTGGATGGGCCCAACTACCGGACGACGGGTCAAGCCTACGGGAGCGACCAAAGGCCCCAGTTCACATTGGACTGGCGGCCGCCCGTCTTGACATGCCTGAACGTGGCGAAGAACACCGAAGAACACCGAAGAACACCAAAGAACACTGAAGAACAATGGACACCCTGGACGAGAGGATCAAGGTATAACCAAGCCAAGTGATATCCGACCGACCAAGGCGACCAACCAGGTTCCGGGAAGATTCCGTGGAACCTTGAAGTCCTACGCCTGTACCCACGACATCACAATGAGATCAAGGATGCCTAAGATGATGACGCCCCCTCAAGGTATACTGAAAGTAAGTCAAAAGCTGAATACGTGTCTATTGCAGGAAGATAGCCACAAAAGATAAAACCAAACAGAGTTCAATTATCCGTGTACCCCGCAAGCGCTCGGACAGCTTCGGCCGGACAAATACCGGCGGCCCCGATCAAGTGCTGAAGGCGAAAGGCCCTCTGTAGAAGGACATCCAGAGGTGTGGACTCCACCCCCAAAACTCCAAGTCCAAATTAGGGTGAGTAGCGGATGTGGAGCCCGTGGTAAATCTGCCCTATTTCATATTTCAATTGTAGTGTGCGCTTAGGCGATCCTACATTCCATATTCCATATACATCCTGAAAAGAGTGGAAGAAAGTCCCATTCAGGATCGTGATCGAAGGACATCTTGTGTGATAGGTAGTGAGATTGTATTGAACTATCCCCAGTACTTCTGGGGTGGTGCGCGTTTGTAAAAGCTGACCGGGACTGACCAGTGTCCTGGAAGTGCAGCTAAGTTGACTGGTGTACGACCCACCGTTCAAGGGTCTAAGAATAAGAACGGTTGTATATTTGTGTGTATACCTCTGTATTGATTTTGGTTATCTTGGCTGTTGGAGCTACGTCTAAGTTGGTGACGCTACGCTCTTCTCCAAAGACCGATATTGGTATACAAAACAACTAATCCCCGCGGTGCATCTCCCGGTTCGAAGACAAACGAACCTAGAGGGGTTACTACAAGGAGCGCACGTCACCTGTACGGTTACGTTCGGGAGTTCCCAGTGGAGGACTTCCTAACCGGAAGCACCTTCCAGAGTCTGGAGCACAGCACTGTACACCTGGGCGGTCAAAAGGCGTTCACCCGCCTCGCCACAGCTGGTGCGCGTGCCAGGATTCGAACCAGGGATTTCACCGCGAAGTTGTTTGTATATTTTGTATTGGTTTACTACGAGGAAGCGTACTAACCCACTAAACTAGTTCTTATGGCTAAAAGCAAGAAGGACATGCGAGACGCCGGTCGTGAGGGTCGCGAACGCGAAGAAGCGACGCGGAGTTCACGGCGCGCGGAGGGGCTGCCGCCCGAGGAGCATGCGAGTCTGGAGGAAGTTGTCCGGACGGCTCGGAAGGCGGGCACTGCAAAGCGCAAGGCAGCCCGTGAGGAGAAGAAGCGGTCTTTGAGTCAAGACCAGCCGGCTGCAGAGCCACCCGTCCAAGACGACGCGCACCAAGTGTCGACGGATCGGAATGCTGGAGGCGAGTTGGAGCCCGGTCAGGGTGAACCCGGTTTGGGTGAACCCGAAGTGGCGTCTGCGGGAGACGTCGACGTGGAAGAGTCCCAGGTGGAGGGTCGAGTTTCGGATCCCCCTTAACCTGAGCAAGATGTGAGCGTGAGGGCACCCGCTCAAGATGTGCCCTTGCCGACAGCCCGGGAGGGCGTGTCTGGCGAAGACATGGAAGCGTTAGCACTCCTGGAAGAGAAGGCTCCGTCAAGTCTACAACTCTCGACGACGGTGCAAGGGGCTGTGGCCCCGAGTTCGCAACGGCTGAGCGATGATTTGGCTAAGGCGTATGTGGCAAAGCAAGTTTCCCGGTGGGAACAGGTTCGTTCTGAACGAGTTCTTCCCCCCGCGGTGCAGTATGACTGGCCGAGTTCTCGGCCTGACTCTCTGCCGTGGCTTGCAGCCACACTCGCGACGTCCAAGTATATGGCTGCCCGTGCGACCTTGGGTGATGCCATCCAAGCTTGTGTGGTCGAGATCAATCTGGACCGACGTGATTTGGCTACTGCCCAAGATGTGGTTGCGGCCGAGATCCCGGTCAGCATCTTCTCGCCCCGGGAGTGCATTGCCGTTCTGCAAACACTGCTCTTCGAAGCAGGTTTCCACTTTGACAACCTGGTTCCAGTGTGGTTCAGGACGCGTGCGTCCAAGATCACAGCGGATCTCGTACGAAGTCTAGTTGGGGACCTACAACGTCTTCTGGCTGCTGAGTTAACGGAGTGGCGGACACTTTGTGTCGGAGCCACGCTCAAGGTGACTCCTGCAATTGAACGAGAAACTGAGGTGGAAGAAACACCCTTCCTGGATTACCATGCAGACGATCAAGATGAAGACTTACTGATGAACGATTATGAGATCAACCTTCTTGGACGGAGTTATGTCCTGCGTTTACACTTGACTGGTCTTCGCCCTGCTCGAAGTGCGACTAGCTCTTCAGCTGGAGAACCCCCGTCGAAGCGTCAACAACATCGACCACCTCGACCGGAAGATCCACTTGCATCTTTACCATCCGAGCTTCCATCGACTGCGACGTCCGATCAGGAAGATCTGTCTATGGTGCCAATATCGGACCCTGTCCCGAGCTTGGTTGGCACCACCGATGGGTCTGCCCGTGGCACGACGTCGGAGTCCCTTATATCCAGGAACAGTTCGCCAGGGTCCTCTTCGACGTCACTGGAGTCGGGTGGAGGGGCGCATATGCCACTCACCGTTTACGGCCCAATGGTGATGTCTGCCAGGACCGCTAGTTCAAGCGCGCTCGGAAGTGGAGATCTGGGATACTACCTGACCCGTCAGACAATCACTCCAGAACGGAGAATCCTGCCGGATCAGGATGATGTTGTCATGACAGAGCCCGATGTTGCAGTGAGTACAAAGGTCAGTGAGACACCCGAGTCGAGAAGACGCAGGATTTCCAACCGGAGACACTCATATAGTGAATCTGAATCGGAATCCGACCGGAGTCGCCATCATCGGAGTTCTCGAAGCCGACGTAGCTCGTCCAAGAAACCATCAAGGAAAAGGTCCTCATCACGACACTCGAGTTACTCCAGACATTCACATCGTTCGGGAAGGTCCGGATGGTCGGTGTCGACGGGAGTGGCTGAAGCTGCCGTGAGCGCATTACGTGAGGCACAACAAGTCCGCGAAGAACTGGCGAAGCTGACCGAACAACTTGCAGTTCAGAAGTCGGTGAGTCAGCCGGACGTGAACTTCCAACAAGCACTTGCAGAAGCCGGAACACGTGCCCGTGAAGCGGAGCTGCGAGCGCAGGAGGCTGAACGCCGTCTAACTGGACTCTCTGCTGAACACGCTGAAGCTACTTCCCAAAGGGAAGATGTTGCAGCTGCTATTCAGTCAGCATGTCTCCAGGCGGCCAATGCCGAAAGAAAACGTGTGGAAGCTGTGGCGATACAGCTCTTGCAACAGCAACAAGCAGAAGTGGATGCGAGACGGGAAGCTGAACAAGCTGCTTGGCTCCAACAAGCCCAGAAGAGTCTGGACGAACAGCAAGTTGCCTTTGAGCAACGTCTGGAAGATGAGCGAGTAACTGCGAAGAATATGCAGCGATACCAGGCAGAACAAATTCGAAATCTTCAAGCAAGCTCTACTCCAGGACAAGTGAGTCACGTGACACCACCACCCAACCCAGTGACACAAGTCAAGACCGAAAGGACTGGCTCTGAAAGAGCAGCTGGGACAAGTGGCGTAAACATGGAAGAGGTCACCAGCAGTAATCAAGCCGGAGCTGACTCGAGGAACACAGTCGAACGACTGTTGGCGCAAATCAGAGGGGCGTTACCAGACCCCTCGATCACGCGTCGTGCTGGAAGTGTGCCAGCCCCGAGGAAAACTGACGCGAATGCTGCCACGATCAAGACGAACGTGCCACAAAGGACCCGGACGGAGACACCCAAGGCGGACGACAAGAAGAATGTAAAGTCAGAACGCTACTCGGGGTCGAAGAAGCCGAACAAGAAGCCTCCTCCCCCAAAGAAGTCCAAACGTGGTCCCCCATCTGGCCCCAGCTCGAGCTCCAGCTCGAGCTCGAGTTCGAGTTCAGGCTCAAGCTCGAGTGATTCCGCGGATAGTCTGGATGAAGACTTGTCGACAGGTGTGGATGCTTCGGATGCGACTAAGGTTGGTGGAACCCTCTTGACACTCCGCCCGTATGTCTCCTCCAGTACATTGGAGAAGTTCGATGAGAAGGCCTCCATGGGAGATCGCCGGAGTTGGTGGGAACGTTTTGTCAACATGTCAGTTCAAGGTGGTTGGACGGACAAGATGAAGATCAGCGAGCTTAAGATGAAGATGTCCTCGGCTGTGCGAAATTGGCATGGCCAACTCTCCAAGCATGTACAAAGCAACTGGAGAAGACTCTCGGGAGAGTTCAAGCGCAAGTATTTGAAGGCTCGGACGTCCGAGTCTGAACGATATTACACTATGCGTCAGAAGTCGAACGAGAGTGCCATGGAGTTCTTCTACAGGCTGAACGAGGCTGCAGTCAAGGCTGGCATTCGTTATAAGAAGGGCAAGAAGGATTCTGCTCACCACATCAAGCGTTTCATCAAGAATATGAGAGACCAACAACTCAAGGCCATCTTGCGCAATAGGAGATTCCACAACTTGGATGACCTCGAGTACGTCCTGCAACAGGACGAAGACCTTGATCTAGACGGGGGGTATGACACCCCACCGCACCGGACGAGAGACTTCAGGGCGGACAATATCCCGCCCAGACGTGTCAAGCCCGGACGACAAGGTCGAGCTTACATTGGTTTGAGCGGTGGAGAATCCGAAGGCGAGACCGAAGGGCGCGTACGTTTTGAAGATGAAGAAGATGACTCAGATGAAGCACCTCCGGAACCCCGGAGTTCAGGACGAAGCAAGCCAGAAGTCGCTAGCCTGGAAGTGCCAACTCGAAGTGTGCCTACCCAGGAAGTGACAACGGAACAAGATATCCGCAAGGCAGTGTTTCGTGTGATGGAGCATTCTGGGTGGAGACCACCCCCACAGGCAGATCCTCGCCCGGGCTGGCAGTCGCCTCGCCCTGGTTGGCAGTCTCCTCGGCCAGATAACCCGAACAAGAACGAGTTCTGTGAGAAGTGCAGCAAGTTCGGCCACAAGGAAGAGAACTGTTGGAGAGATATGAAGTGCGACAAATGCAAACGGACAGGACACCCGACACACGCGTGCAGAGTCCCTCCGTGCAAGGATTGTGGAGATTTCCATGACGGTCAGTGTGCAGACCATGAAGACCTTCAAGCTGTGAAGACTCTCGCTCGTCAAGGCATGCTAAAAGACCTGCCCCCTCACATCCTCAAGAAATTGTTGGATGGAGATGCCAATCAAGGGAAGTCGTTAAACGAGTAAGCCCGCTGGACAGGGGTCCAGAACGCGTCGGGCTGAAGAATCCCCAACGATTGTGTGTCTTAGTGTATGTCGGACCAGAGCTGAGAAAGAAGATGAACGATAACCAACAATGCATGACTTCTATTCGAGATGATACCGCTGAGTCTGGAGGATGTGACCCTGAACGGACCCCTCCAAGATTGAGCGACCAAGACGCTCCAACCGAGATCGAGTTAGGTCCCGGTCAGCGTTATGGTTGGTGGGCAGATCACGAACAAGAAGACAGTCGCGATCTTGCATCAGTACATGGAGCAGTGAATGATCTTCGGGTACAGATCCTGCTGGACACTGGTGCGTCTGGAAGTATGGTCAGTTTGAACCTTGCGCGTAGGCTCAAGCTGAAGCTCCAGATGTTACCAGAACCTATCAAGGTGTCCGGCCTAGGGGGAGTCCCGACGTATATCACTGCGAGCGCGAGAGTCAAGATCACGCTTGGAGTGCGAGTGGTTTATGTCATGGATGTCTGGGTGACGAACATTGGCGAAGATGTGGAAGTACTTCTGGGAATGAACTTCATATACGCCGCTGGAGTTCGATTATGTGTGCGCGAAGGACTCGTCCAACTCCCGGACGAGGAAACCATCCTGATGAGTGGAGGGGCGTCGCGCCAACACTTGGGGTTAGACCTACCTGTGTTGTCTACGCGCAGTCTCTATCTTCGCCCGGGGGAACATGCGATGGTTCGTATTGAATATGGCCAAAGCAGCCCCCAGCAAGATGTAGTCTGGGCAGGACGAGGAGATCGCTGGGTGACTCAAATCATCTACACGGCACAATCAGGAGCTACTGCAGTCAAAGTGGTGAACATTTCCGAGCAGATGGTGTGGTTAGACACTCGAACCCCGCTTGCGCGAATAATAGAGTTTGGAAACTTTCCGGACGATTCGTCCGCCCAGGATGCCAGAAGTACAAGGAGTGGAAACAGCTCATTTATGAGAGTACCCCGTCTCCTGAAATGAGGAGACGCGAGCGCGAGCTTGATGAACTCAGACAGGAACAGGAACCACCGGCTGTCTCCACCCCCCAATACGATTGGCCTTCCAAGATCATGTTACGACCGCGGCCGGGAGCAACTGCGGCTAGAATTGTCCAGCTACAAGCCCCGCCCAAGCATTTTCACCCGACGACTACGGAACCTCCGATCAAAGTTGTATGCAATGTGGCTACTCAAACGACGGAGCTGACGGACGTCGGTACTCAGACAGACGTGGTCCAAGAAATCACGGAAGTGACAATACTGAGAGCAAGTGTGTCGGAGAGTATCGAGGCTAGTCCTAGTGAGGCAGAGTTGGATTCTGATCCGGAATCTCTGGATGCAGAGGTTCAGGAATGTCAAAGTCAGGAGGCTGAAGAGATGGACTTCCCAAGCTGTGCGTGGCCATCCACCCCCATCCGAAGGCTGGAAGAAGAATATGCCAGATGTATGAGAGTCAGTCAGGAAGACCTGGATTTGGAGCCAGCTATCTACCTTCAGGAAGGCAGTGAGCTCCTATCACAGTTGCGTGATGAACTTGCCATGTTGCCCGAGTTGAAGGACCTGAGTCCCGAATGTGACATCTCCAAAGCGGACGTTGGCGATCCCGATCGGACTACCGTCGCGGAAGAGAAGAAATTACGGTCCATTCTGACTTATCATCGGAAGCTATTCTTCGGCGATGGTAATGCAGCGCCTGCTCCGGCAAGGGGAGTGGTGTGCGACTTGGACGTGGGAGATGCTAAGCCAGTAGCTCAACGTCCAAGGTCCATTGCTCCACATATCATGTTGAAGGTCTACGAGTTGCTCAAGAAGCTGTTGGAAACGGAATTGATTGAATTCTCGGTGTCCACGTGGGCATCTCCGATTGTGATTGTCTTAAAGAAGAACGGTGTGGACATCCGGATGTGTATCGACTACCGGGTGGTGAATGGTTTCATTCAACTTTCAACCTACCCGCTACCCCTGATAGATGACCTGCTGATTGGATTCGAGAGTGCAATGTGGTTCATGAGCCTCGACATGGCGAGTGGTTTCTGGGCGATACGGATGACTGAACGTGCGAAGCTGATTTCTGCTTTTGTGTGCCCATTCGGGCATTTCCAGTGGGTGCGAATGCCTTTTGGTTTGAAGAATGCCCCCCTCGTTTATCAGGCGGTAATCAACAACTGCCTGTGGGGATTCGTCCGACTGCCTGCAGATGAAGAGAAGCTGGTAGATCAGGATGTGCTGGAATTCCTCGGGTTAGACCCATCTGAACGAGACGAGTCCGAGCGAGAAAAAGCTGAGCGAAGAGTGCCAATACTGACGGATAAGATCACTGCGTTCAAGCGCGATATCCCAGCGCCATCCCAGATGGGCCCGGTGATTGGACGTAGCTCGTATGTTGACGACATCGCCCATGGGGCGCCAACCTGGGATCAGCTGTGTGAAGATCTGAACGCTTTGCTGTTTAGACTCCGCTATTGGAATATCTCGGTCAGCCTCCCCAAGAGTGAGTTCGGCAAATTGTCTATCACATACCTCTCTCATGAGATCAGTGCGGAAGGACTTCAAGCCACACCCAAGATTGCTAAAGGCGTCCAGGACCTCCCATTCCCGAAGACCCTGAAAGGAGTCCAGTCCTTCCTGGGAAGTCTGAACTATTATCACAAGTTCATTGAAGACTTTCCGGTGGTGGCTGCAGTTCTATATGAGCTCACGGATGAACAAATACGTGCGGGAAGAGACTTGTCCAAGGCGAAGGAAGCATTCGAGATCTTGAAGAGGAAGATTGTATCCACTCCACTGCTCAGACATCCCGACCGGACCAGACCTTTCGTGATCATACCTCATGCCAACCAGTGGGCTGCTTGTGCAGTTCTCGGTCAGGAATACGATGGCGTGATACACCCAGTCAGGTTCATAGGGCGTGTCCTGAACGACGCGGAGCTCCGATATCATGTCGCTGAGAAGGAGGTGGTGGCCGTGATGAGAGTCCTGGATGTTTTTCAGACTCTTGTCCAGAACTGCCTGATCAAAGTTTTCACTAGACACCCCGTCCTGAGTTGGTTACGGAAGTCCAAGACGGCTGATGGGAGATGTGTTCGCTGGGGAGTCATATTGTCTCACTGGAACCTGGAAGTATGCAAGATTCAGAAAGACGAAGATGGCTTACCTGCCATTCTAGGGGCAGGCATTACCCCACGTGAACATTTGGACGAGGTTGCTGAGTCACTCATTCCAGCCAAGGGGCGAGTCAAGGCACCGCCAGTGATCAGCATGGAGATGTTGGAAGCAGACTTCACCGGTTACGTTCTAAGTTTCGACGGAGCAGCTAAGACTTCGACGCGTCAAGGTAGTTGTGGTTGTATCATCTGGGAGTTACCAGGTTGGAATGTCCTGGCCGCACATGGTTTCATTCTGGAGGATGTCACTGTCAACGATGCTGAGTATTATGGACTGCTGAAAGGTCTCACACTCGCGTCCGAGCGAGACATTCGGGATCTGGTAGTGGTCGGAGACTCTCGCATAGTCATCCAACAGGTGCAAGGGCTGATTAACTGCGACCAACCGAATTTACAACGACGCTTGTCTGAGGTGGGAACATTGAAGGAGAGGTTCACATCAATGCGGCTAGTTCATGTCAAACGGGAATACAACCAGGCAGCAGATTACCTTACTTCCAAGACGTTAGCGTTGGGGACATCCTGGCGGACTGAAGATCCGGAGGAGCTGAAACACCTTGTACAGGTATCCAAGATACACGAAAAGCTGATGAAGCCACTCGTGATTGTGGACGAAAGTACTCAAGATGTTTCCCCCCAGGAAGGCTTGCCCGAGGAGATCCCAAACGGTACACGTCCAGGACCGGAATCTGCACCACTGTCTACAGCCGCTAGAATCATGGTGGCAGTGACTCGGAGCCGTGCCCAAGAACAACCCGAACAAGGAGAGCCAATGGGGCCACTAGAGTATCAGGCTGAACGATGGCGCAGGATCAAGGACCACCAGGAGTGTGACGACCAGCTCATGGAAATCAAGAGATTCCTAAAAGGTGACCTGGACAGTTTTTCTCGTGAACAGATACGGAGAATCTCTAAACAGGCAGAGTTGTATGCCCTGGACGTGAGAGATGTGCTCTACCGGCTGAGCCGCGCTACAAAGGATCGTCCTCGAGACATGTCAGATGAGTTACGTCTAGTTGTGCCAGAGTCACTCCGCCCGGACCTCCTCCACTATGCCCATGAAGATTTTCAGGGCGGGCACCAAGGGATAACCCGGACGCACGAAAAGTTGAGGTCTGAGTTCTACTGGCCCGGCATGTACGCGGACGTTGAGACTTTCGTGAAAGAATGTGTGGACTGTGCAAGTGGCAAGGGGCGACCGCCCAATCCAGGGCCGTCCCCAGGGAACATCGAACCGAGATACCCTTTCGAAGTGGTCTCGATGGATTTCGTCACTCATCTTCCGAAGTCCGAACGAGGTAATACGTTCTTGCTTCTCTTTCAGGAGACGTTCTCAGGATACGTGATGTGCCAGCCCATGGATTCAACTACCGCTCAAGATGTCGCGGAAGCATACGAAGAGAGAGTGTTCCGAAGTTTTGGGGCCAGCTCGTTGTTGCGTCACGACCAGGATCCTCGTTTCATGAGCGAAGTCTTCACCCGTTTCCGGGAACTCCTGGGTAGCAGACAAAGAGCTACTTTGGCCTACCGTCTTCAAGCGAATGACCAACAGGGAAGATCTGTCCAGACGGTCATCCGGAGTGTACGCGCCTACGTTGCAGAGTCCGACCAGAGTGATTGGGATGAACACGCCGAGACGCTGATGTTTGCTTTGAATACCTCATACGATGCCACACGGCTGGACACTCCATTCTACCTGGTTCACGGTTGGGACGCTAAAGGAACAGTGTCGGCCATGCTAGGTCCTAGACCATCCAGCGTCCCTGAACGTACGGCATATGAATGGCGGAGGAAGTTCCAACGGGACTACAGCTACGCTCAGGCTTGTGCGGAAGATCTTCAAAGGAAAGCCAAGAGGGCCAGGTCTGACGAGCAGACGCAAAAGTGGAAGGAATTGTCCGATAGACTCAAGGCAGGCTTTCACGTTGGAGATGCGGTTTGGTTATATATTCCCAAAGTGCAGACTGGGTTGAGTCGCAAGTTGGCTCACCTCTGGCATGGTCCTTTCAGGATCGCTGAAATGCATGACGATTTTAGAGTGAAACTCAAGATCGAAGACACAGGCTATCGAGTCAACCCCTGGGTGCGTGTTAGTCGACTGAAGCCGCGAGCGCTGTATCCCAGAAGACCCTCCGTCCAGATAGACGTTGAGGATGAAGATGATTTTGACACTGCACTACTACCAGAAGACATCTGGGAAGCTGACAACGACAATGACGAGTATGAAGTGGAGAAAATCTTGGACCTTCGATGGTCTAAACGAACACGCACATCCAAGAGGGCTCGTGAATATCTGATCAAATGGAAATGATACGACGAACCCGAATGGCTTCCAATGACACAACTAAACTGTGGCGCGTTGTTGTATGAGTTTAACCAAGGGGCGAAAGCTCGGGCTCGATTCCAGGCTATGCAATCGGGGATGACCACCCGAGAGTTTAGCAGTCCAGCTGGACACCCTTGAAACGCAACAGACCGCCGCCAGAGTGAAGTGACAAACAAAACAAGTGAATGTGAAATGTGAAGAAGAATGTGACGAGTGTTCTACGGCCATGTAAGATGAGACTAATCCACTGAGATCCTGAGTGCAGAAAAGTTTAGATGGACATGCAAAAGAAGACCGCCCAGAAAGAGACGAACGAGAGAGGCTCAAAGGTGATTATGATGTTACGCTACTTAAAGTGGAAAGATGTCACCTACAAAGGAGCTTCACTGGACATGAACGGGTTAGGCGGATCACAGTGACAGTGAAACCGGGTTTTCCTTGCGCTCATCAGGTGAAAGCAGCTTCGCACGAAGCTCCTTCGAGACATGCGCAATTCGCTCGGAATCCGTGCAGTACTTGGTCCACTGGGTGCGACTAGGCTCCGCTTGCTCTGCCATGTCAATCTGTTCCTCCAACGAATAAGGTTTTCCAGCTGCATTCAGAGTGGACTCGTCCGCAAGGTAGAGGTGACAGATCTTGACGGGATACTTCCAGACGCCAGGCGCTTCGAACAATGAGGCGGGCATCCCTTTGGAGATGTACTTGCGGATACGAGCACCCATGGAGCGACCCACGCTTTCATGACGAGCTGCACGCTCGCAATACAACTTAGCAGAGACCGAGTATTGATCCAGGTCATCATCCTCCTCGTCGCGTTCGGGCTTGTACTTGATGGTGAACCAGTGGAGCACCTCCCAGAAGGCTTCGGCGTGGTCTCGAACGTACTCCAGATACTCCTCCAACAGATTCAACACCTTCGCGCTCAAATCTGCACGCCTGTGGAAGTAGAAGACCTTGACCTAATTCTGGAACATGACGTCCCAGGGTTTCTTGGCCCGAAGCATCACATAGGCGCCCTCAAAGGGAGTCCAGCGCTGGGCGAGATAACGGATTTCAGTCTTCTGGGGGGAATACCCCGGAAAACCGGCAGTCTGGTCCTCATGGTCCCCATTTCGGGGAGTACGCTGAGTCAGGATACCCCGACGACGCCACGAGAGTATCTCCGGGCCAGGAATCTCGATTACTGCCAACTCGGTGGGACTTAGGTCTTCGAAAGACTTGCGCGCGAGGAGTGATCGCACTCTGTCCAGACTTGAACGAGTTTTCGACCGAAGGCTTCCAGACTTCTTGCTCGGGCGGTCACTAGAGCGCGAAGGACGAGGACGCTTGGGAGATGGAGTGTAGACCAATTTCTTGGAAGTGGCAGTGTCGCTACCCTCAGAAGTATCAGAGGAAGAGTACACCTTCTGGACCTTAAGTTTCCGCTTGGACCGCAGAATCAGGCCGTCGCTGTCTGGTGGGGAACTTTCACCGCCATCCACGTCAGCCTGAGGAGGGTCCACTTCCGCACTCTCGGGAACTGGACCATCAAAGTCGGGATCCTCCAGATTGTCTTCCTCCTCTGACGAGCTGCTGTCCAAAGTCTCAGGGAGATCATCTGTCAAGTTACGGAGTTCCAGCCAGTCTGCAGGGACGATTCCTTTTTCGAACCAGCTCTCCAACAGCACGTCAGCCATCAGATAGTAAGAGACGGAGACGTACTTGGCCCATGGAGTTTCGTCCAGCATTTGACGGTACATCATTGTGGCCAGCATCTCACACAAGCTGTCTCGATGGAAAATCTAATGCTGAATTTCGTCGGCCAACATCATCTCGACCGCCTCATCGTACCCCACACCAGTGCGCATTGTCCATTGAACATCCAGGCGGACATCATCCCAGGCGACGAAGTCTGGGAGAATAGCGCAAGCCTCACGAACCGTGTAAGGTAACACACTTGACGCTGCGCGGGGTCCGACGTTGGACTCTGGATGGACAGTAGGACGGTGCTGGATCTCAGAAGACTGGACCCGCCTGGACGAGGGACGCTGCTTGGGCTTCGACTGACGCCCCGAGTTATCACTAGGAGGAGACGGTGAACCTGGAGGAGATGGAGGATTATCCTCACGCTTCTCTTCCTGCTCGGTGTCGTCGTCATCATCAGCGTCGCTGTCTGGAGGGGCCGGACCAGGATAAGGAGGAATCATTCGAAAGGCCTTGTCCGCTGCCTCCACCGTGATCCAGGTCTTCCACGAACTGGGATTGGACGTGCCCCGTCGGAACTGACCCAGCAGTCGACGAAAGCGAGGCCAATTCCCACGAACTTCGTTGCTCCCTCCATTCAGGAAAGCTAACAACCCATCAGCGTCAAACTTGCTCTCTCGGACTTGCCTCTTCAAGGAAGCGACTTGAGTCTGAGAGTAACGCAGTTGAGACTCGAGGTCACCCACGCGTTGACGTAGAGCCGCTGTCTCTTCCAAGTTTTCACGAGCGAGGCGCGCGAAGTCAGTTTCGAGTAGGCACCGAGTGCTGGCCGCTTCATTCTGGACGGACTGCACCTCTTGTTGGTGGTACTCGTACAGGAACACGAAGTCTTGCTTGAGCCGATCGTGCTCGCCTTGGAGGCACAGGAGGCGCAACGGAATTCACATCCATATCCTGGATGATCCGGTGACGCTGCCGATCCCGGACCAACACACGATGCAACAGAGAAACCGTGTAGAACACCCGTTGTGCGAGCTCGAGTGGAGAAAAGTGCATGATCAACGAGGCGAACTCTCGACGAGCCATGAGGGAATTCAGTGTAGTCTCCAAAGCATCGAGAGTGGGGGCTTGCTGGTCGTGGTATGGACGAAGTATCATTTGTCGGACCTCCGCAGAATCCCCAACCAAGGAACACAAGTCCTGAACGTCCGGCTCTGACAAGCCGTCTAACAGCATTAGCGCCTCGACACCGCCGTATCCCGCTCGGACGTACGCCCCATTGCGGTACGCTGAGACCTGCGCGGGAATGCCGATGATGAAAGAATCACCTACCAGAGTACGGGGCGGAGGAAGTGTGTGACGCGCCGGCAGGACGTTGGAGTTGCTGGAAGAGCCTTGATCACGATCAGGAAGAATCCCTGCGCGGACTCGCCGGATCAGCTCATCAGGACTGAGTAGCCCAGTGCGCGAGACGTTCGCCTGCGAGGACCCCTGTTGGGAGTCGTCCACGACGTCGCCTGTTTCTCCAGTGTTGCCCTCATGCTGCGGAGAGTGGAGAGTGCTGGAAGTCGAAGCCGCCGCGGGCACTGCTGGCTCCACGCTTGCGTTACCCGGAGTCTCGGCACCCGGTAGCGAGTGGCCTTCCTGACCATCGCTGTCAGGGACGGATGGAGAGGACGTGTGCTTGCTGGGGCTGCTGCCCACCGAAGAATGCGCGCTCATCTTGTGTGTGCGCGGGAGAAAGTTACGTTGTGAGCCGAAGGCGTACTGGCGGGAGCCTGAAAGCGAAAACGAAGGTCTGGGACCAGGCTGGGAAAGGGCACACAGAACGGTCGCCAGGGCAGGAAGATTATCAACGGGATGAACGTTCAGACCCGCGTTACGTCGGGACAACTGTAGATCGTGTGATCTAGTCATGTTCGACCAATTCGGCAAATGACCTCAATGATGGACCAAGACTAGAGGGGCGGTTGACACGATGGGAATCGAGATTTCTCTACAAGTGGAATGATGATTGGTTGAAAAGCCAATATACCAGTGAGTATGGAATTGTGGGACGTGGTGATATTTGCGGGACAAGGTGCTCTCACGTTCAGACATGGATCGGGTTGGATACCCCAGACGTAACGAGTCTGGATGGGCCCAACTACCGGACGACGGGTCAAGCCTACGGGAGCGACCAAAGGCCCCAGTTCACATTGGACTGGCGGCCGCCCGTCTTGACATGCCTGAACGTGGCGATGAACACCGAAGAACACCGAAGAACACCAAAGAACACTGAAAAACAATGGACACCCTGAACGAGAGGATCAAGGTATAACCAAGCCAAGTGATATCCGACCGACCAAGGCGACCAACCAGGTTCCGGGAAGATTCCGTGGAACCTTGAAGTCCTACGCCTGTACCCACGACATCACAATGAGATCAAGGATGCCTAAGATGATGACGCCCCCTCAAGGTATACTGAAAGTAAGTCAAAAGCTGAATACGTGTCTATTGCAGGAAGATAGCCACAAAAGATAAAACCAAACAGAGTTCAATTATCCGTGTACCCCACAAGCGCTCGGACAGCTTCGACCGGACAAATACCGGCGGCCCCGATCAAGTGCTGAAGGCGAAAGGCCCTCTGTAGAAGGACATCCAGAGGTGTGGACTCCACCCCCAAAACTCCAAGTCCAAATTAGGGTGAGTAGCGGGTGTGGAGCCCGTGGTAAATCTGCCCTATTTCATATTTCAATTGTAGTGTGCGCTTAGGCGATCCTACATTCCATATTCCATATACATCCTGAAAAGAGTGGAAGAAAGTCCCATTCAGGATCGTGATCGAAGGACATCTTGTGTGATAGGTAGTGAGATTGTATTGAACTATCCCCAGTACTTCTGGGGTGGCGCGCGTTTGTAAAAGCTGACCGGGACTGACCAGTGTCCTGGAAGTGCAGCTAAGTTGACTGGTGTACGACCCACCGTTCAAGGGTCTAAGAATAAGAACGGTTGTATATTTGTGTGTATACCTCTGTATTGATTTTGGTTATCTTGGCTGTTGGAGCTACGTCTAAGTTGGTGACGCTACGCTCTTCTCCAAAGACCGATATTGGTATACAAAACAACTAATCCCCGCGGTGCATCTCCCGGCTCGAAGACAAACGAACCTAGAGGGGTTACCATAAGGAGCGCACGTCACCTGGACGGTTACATTCGGGAGTTCCCAGTGGAGGACTTCCTAACCGGAAGCACCTTCCAGAGTCTGGAGCACAGCACTGTACACCTGGGCGGTCAAAAGGCGTTCACCCGCCTCGCCACAAAACACTATCACTCTGGTAGGGGTCTTCGGGCGAGGGTGGCGAGCCGCCGAGCACTTGGCGCCAATTGGCAGGGTTGTCTCCACGACGAATCGCACGAGTAGCACGCCTCACTGCTTTCTGGCGGTCGGTGTAGCCCCGACGCTTAGCTTCCATGCGAGCTTCAAGGTCGAAGCGCTTCTTGACACTAGCACGAGTAAGTCGCTTCTCTGTGCGTGTCATCTTCGGGTTCTTGTTGATGTTCGCAATGATATCATCACGAGTGATCACTAGAACGCCCGAAGATCCGCCCTCATCACTGTCATCTTCCTCACCGGAATTGGAGGCGCGGTTGCGCTCAAACTTGTACTCGTAATTGCCGTCACCACGTTGAATACATGCCATGTCCTTGTCACGAATGTGGGCGGCAATGAGGTCCGTCTCGCCTTCTTGGAACTCGGTGCGCCACTGTGCAGCCGACGGTCTTGGCGGAGCTGGGGGTAGTGCACTCACAAAGTACCCACGCTCTCGCGGTTCATCACGGGGCTTGGGTGACTGCCGGCCTCCGCCTTGAGGGAAATGCGGACTGCCGTATGAGTCTCGGCGACGGGGTGATCCGTCACCACGACGGTCGTACGAACGCCCACGGCGCTCATCAGGACGGCCACTGCCTTGCTGATAGTGAGGGCGTTCACGTGAACAAGAGCGGCCTCGCGGTGGTGAGCGTCCACGTCCTCGCGCCGGAGAGAAGTCTCTTGGTCCACGTGGCGGCGAGTAGCTCCGTCCGGGTGGTGGTCCACGTTGATCACCAGCCCGGAAGGGTGGGTCTTGTTGGTTTCCATACTGCTGTGACAGCCCAGTATTGCCGTACTGCGGTGGTGGGCCAGCATAATACTGTGGATTGTATCCACGATCATCATGCCTCGGGGGTTGATAGCCGTGCTGGCGTTCATCAGGACCTGGGGACGCAGGTCGGTAACCAGCCCCACGTGGCTGGTTGTAATACGGGGTCTCAGGACCTCCGTACCCGTACCCACGAGGCTCGCCGCCGTATTGAAGAGGAGGTGGTCCGTAACCAAAAGGTTGACCCCTCTGATTACCGTAGCCACCATAGTCTTGACGTCCTCGGTCACCTTCGTGAGCACCACTGTGCCCACTGGTCCACTGACCACTTGCATGCGACGCTTGTCCACGTGGTGGCGAGCGTCTGTCCTCATGACGTCGTCCTTCGTCGCGCTTGTGATCACGATCTCTGTGATCATGACGCTTGGTCACCTTCTTGCTGTACTGCTTCCCCGTGTTCTGCTTCTTCTTGGGAGGCTCGGAGGTGCCGACCTTCTCGCCCCTGTTCGGGTTCTCGGGGCAGTCAGCGACGAGGTGGCCTGGCTTCTTGCACGCGAAGCACTTGCGCTCAATGGTTCCACCAGTAGGCCTCGCTTCCACCGCTGCATAAGCCTTCTCCGCCTTGCCCTTGTCCTGGCCACTGCCTTCGGGACGGCGACGCTTCATCTCCATCAACTTGACGTACGAGAGGGTCTTGACCTGTCCCAGCCAGCCGCGCACAAGGTACTCCCACGATGCAGGCAATGAATGTTGTAGGATCATTGACTTAAAGATGTCGCTCAACTTGGTGTCAATGACACGCTCGAACGTAATGATGTTCGAGTCCAGCGTCTGCACGAACATCTCGGGGTTCTCGGCAACGTCGAGCCGGTACTGGAACACACCCGGGTACAAGCTCGCGTAGTCGGTCGGATCTCGGGTCCTGAAGTGGCCTTCGATCGCCTGCCACATGGCGTGCGGACACACAAGTCCCTGCACGAGCTTGCGGTAGTTGACCGGGAGGCTGGACACCAAGATGTAGCACACGTCCGCCTTCTCGGTCTCCATCCGCTTGAGCAATTGAGCAGCCTCCTCTCCGTCCGTCACCAGGCCGGAGGGGCTCGTCTTCTTCTTGCCCTTGCGTCTCTTCTTCTTGCCGCCTTGGTTGCCATCACCTCCGTCTTCTTCTTCTTCATCGCCGTCGCCCGAACGAGGTGTGACTGACGCACGAGGTGTCGCGCTGTCCGGACCACTGTCCTTCCCCTGCAGGTTCACCACCGGCGGGTACTCGCGCCCTTGGAACTTGTACGGCTTGGCCGGGTTGTAGTCACTCACCGCGATGTAGCCGAGCTTGCCGTCTCCACTGAGCGCAAACACCAGCAACTGGCTGAAGACATCGAACTCCTCGCGGTTCCCGCTGAACGTCGGCCACTCGCGCTTGCGACTGCCTTCTCTGGAACTTGGGCTCATAACCTGAAGTGGTCCACACAAAAGCAGAGGACTCCCAGCCACGCGGGGAGAAGAAGGTAGTTCTGTCTGGTCGGGGGCGAAAGCCAAAGTGAGGATTCTTCTGGGCTGTCGGCCAGTTAAAATAGCCTAGTTCCTAATATAGTACCGGGAAAACCTCATTTAGAGGGAAAAACCACGGTTGAAGTTCAGCTGTCAGGTGTCACACACCATAACCAATACCAATAGAAAACCGGTATCTTGACACTAAGACAATACAATCTTCTACTCCGACAAGACATATAGCTATTGCGCGCCCGGGCGGACGCACCCGGGGGAAGATCACAGTTCGTAAGGACAGCTGTTCTGAATTTTGTTGTACATTTCTGAATGTTGTTGTACTTTTCTGTATGTTGTTGTACTGCTCTGAATTTTGTTGTACGATTCTGAATTTCGTTGTACGATTCTGAATTTTACGGTTCTGTACCGAATGTTGCTGTCCTGTCTTGACGAATTTACCAATCAAAATACCAATGTCGAACCACACATGATGACTTTCAGTTTATTTACCTACCCAAATACCAACCGTGGGGATCACACTACTCATACTAGAGCTCAATCAGTTTACCAACCCAAGAAGCAACCTAGGGCGATCGTTGGCAGTGAACCTCGGTATATTGCTCCACAATTAACCACTGCCTAGCAGGACCTCCTAGAATCCGTAGAGAGTGCGCCCTTGGCGCTTCAGGGCGTACACAACGTCTCTGGTTGTGACCGTCTTTCGGTTGCCATATTCGGTGTAGACAACGGCATCGCGGATGAGGTTCCCAAGAAACACTCGTAGCACAGCGCACGTCTCGGAGTAGACAAGACCCGAGATTCTGGTCACGCCCGCTCGACGAGCGAGCCGACGAATCGCTGGTCTGGTGATGCCTTGGACGTTGTCACGAATTACTTTGCGGTGGCGCGTAGAACCGCCTTGACCGAGACCTTTTGCACCCTTGCCCCGTCCAGACATGCTGTCTTTATGAAAACAAAGTTAGATACCAGCAGTATACCCTGATGCTAGCGGCAGGTACCGTTTGCGTTGTCCAAGGGCAGTTGAGGAGTGAGGATGTCATGAACGGGTTCAAGCTTCAACGTCAGCTCAAACAAGTTGTTTGAGCCGAAACGAGACAGCCCTTTCATAGAGTCTTCACTACTGGTAAAAAACTATAATTGTGCTCAACTGAGACACTGGTTGGATTCTCGGTTGGTAAATTTACAGATTTTCACCATACCAATTTGGCAATGGAAGCCAAAGACACCGGTTGGTATATCGATTGGTAAATTTACAGATTTTCACCATACAAATTTGGCAATGGAGGCCAAAGACACCGGTTGGTATATCGATTGGTAAATTGACTAAGCTCTAATATGCATACTTGACTGAGAAGTAAACCTCAAGACATAACGTCTCTCTTTTAGCTTGTCGATCTTCCTGCCGTGCTTGCCGACGCCGTCGTGCCGCTGCCGATCTTCCACTCAGGGATGGAGCAGGATGTTGTGGCGAGCCGCTGCTGGTCGACCTTGTGCTGCCGCTGCCAGTCAATGTGGAGTCGTTGCCGCGCTTGCCGACGCCGTCGTGCCGCTGCTGACCTTCCTGCCGGGGATGGAGCAGGATGTAGTGGCCAGCCGCTGATGGTCGACCTTGTGCTGTCACTGCCGGTCAATGTGGAGCCGTTGCCGCGCTTGCCGTCGCCGTCGTGCCGCTGCTGACCTTCCTGCCGGGGATGGAGCAGGATGTTGTGGCCAGCCGCTGCTGGTCGACCTTGTGCTGTCACTGCCGGTCAATGTGAAGCCGTTGCCGTGCTTGCCGTCGCGTTTCCAGTCGTTGCCGTCGTGCGCCCACCCGAGCGCCAGCTCTCCGATCGCAGGCCGCGTTCTCGCTCATCGCCGCGCTGTACTGCATCCACAGCAAAGCACACCCAAACGCATTAGAACAATGAACAAGCCACCATGCATGCGCAGCTTACGCACCGTTCGCAGTTCAGGTCGTTGCCGTCGTGCGCCCGCCCGAGCGACAGCTCTCCGATCGCAGGCCGCGTTCTCGCTCATCGCCGCGCTGTACTGCATCCACAGCAAACCATACTCAAACGCATTAGAACAATGAACAAGCCACCATGCATGTGCAGCGCAGCGTGCGCACCGTTCGCAGTTTAGGTCGTAGCCAGCCCCCGTTCCAGCTGTCGTGTGCCCCGCTGCGAGTAAAAGTCGGAATGAAAGCGTATGGCGTTTGTCGACAAAAGCAAAGCTGTCTTGTTTGAAAAGGATCCAAGACGCCACATCACCTTTGGCGTCTTGCTTGCTTACGCAACAAGACGGCCAAGTTCAACTCTGTCTCGTTGATAAAAAACAAGACACCCAGGTTCAAGTTGGGCTCCGGCTGGCAACAGCTGAGGCCGCTGAGCAGCCTAAACAGACCAGGCGCATCCCTCCCATCATCCTTGGTCTTCTTCCTTGGCGCTCACGGCAATTTTGAAATCAGCTATTAGATCTCAAGAGAATCAATATTGAAATTAGCTATTAGATCTCAAGAGAATCAATTTTGAAATTAGCTATTAGATCTCAAGAGAATCAATATTGAAATTAGCTATTAGATCTCAAGAGAATCAATTTTGAAATTAGCTATTAGATCTCAAGAGAATTATTTGCAAAGAAGCTTGCACAATTACTTCAACGACCTCATTTACCAACTGTCAAGAATGGAGCGCAAAGCATACCAAGTCGTCGACGACTACAGGGCGCACTGTGAAAGGTATCGCGAACACATGGATCACCGGCCTCGATTGTTCCTGATCATGAGGGGCCTCCCAGGAAGTGGGAAGTCGACGTTTGCACGAGAGGTTGCTCAATATGCTGATCAGGTCGGCTTGCGCACGCTTATCTGCTCTGCCGACCAGTTTTTCCAGCGTGGGGGGTCTACGTGTTCGATCGGAACCGACTCCATGAAGCGCATGAAACATGCTACACGCAGTGCCGCGAAGCGTTGGAGCGCGACCTGGACCGAGGCGTCGATATTGTCATCGTTGACAACACCAACCTCCGGGAGCACGAATTCGAGCGTTATCTGGATCTCCACATACGTCCAGACAAGCTTGCAGTTGCTGCGTTTGAATGCCCACGTGGTCCAGCCGAAGCGACCATACTTTTGGGACGTGCTAACGCTGTTGGCCATGACATCCCAGGGCACACTTTTATGGAGTACTATGAGATCTGGCGCAGCAACTTCCGAAACCGGCTGCATAACTACTTTATCGAGCTGGAACTCTTCATGCGCGATCGCTAACCTCCAGCACAGTAAGCAATCGACACCTAGGACGAGGTTACTTGTTTCAAGCGCTAATAAACCCAACAATGTTTTGCTCGAACTTCATCTTATGTGCCCCGATCTGCTGAGCGATAGCTATAGTCACTCGAAACATAGAACGGAGCAATGACGGCAAGATCGCAGCAATTTTGCAAGCCGAGGCAATGTTGACACACAGCGTTATCGTTAGTTATGATTCACAGAAGCTGATCTTCAGCTAATCAAAGCTGCACTGCTGTATTATTCAGGAAAAAGAGGCAATGCTGGTTTGCCACATATAAGTTGTATATAAGAAAGACAACAACGGGGTAACTTAATTCAACAAAGTGTATTGTTCGATTAGTAGCGACATCGCCGCCCTGCCACTTCCGGGGTCATGAACCACCTGCTCGGTGACGGCAGCTCGGCATTTGTGGCGCCGGACGCCATCACCGGCTTCAACCACGCTGCCGGACACTGCTGCAAGCATCATAGCCACAACAATACATAGCAATCGTTAGCACCTCCATCTCCGCCATGCACGTCACCAACAGCCGCGCACCTTGCTGGTGGGCAGCCGCAGCTTGCCATCCGCGAGCGCGGACACCATCACCAGCTTTGGCCATACTGGTACAAGAATCATAGCCACAACAATACATAGCAATCGTTAGCACCTCCATCTCCGCCATGCACGTCACCAACAGCCACTCACCTTGCTGGTGGGCAGCCGCAGCTTGCCATCCGCGAGCGCGGACACCATCACCAGCTTCGGCCACGCTGCCGGACACTGCTGCAAGAATCATAGCCACAACAATACATAGCAATCGTCAGCACCTCCATCTCCGCCATGCACGTCACCAACAGCCGCGCACCTTGCTGGTGGGCAGCCGCAGCTTGCCATCCCCGAGCGCGGACACCATCACCAGCTTCGGCCAAGCTGCCGGACACTGCTGCAAGAATCATAGCCACAACAATACATAGCAATCGTTAGCACCTCCATCTCCGCCATGCACGTCACCAACAGCCGCGCACCTTGCTGGTGGGCAGCCGCAGCTTGCCATCCCCGAGCGCGGACACCATCACCAGCTTCGGCCACGCTGCCGGACACTGCTGCAAGAATCATAGCCACAACAATACATAGCAATCGTTAGCACCTCCATCTCCGACATGCACGTCACCAACAGCCGCGCACCTTGCTGATGGGCAGCCGCAGCTTGCCATCCCCGAGCGCGGACACCATCACCAGCTTCGGCCACGCTGCCGGACACTGCTGCAAGAATCATAGCCACAAATATATAATACATAGCAATCGTTAGCACCTCCATCTCCGACATGCGCGTCACCAACAGCCACGCACCTAGGTGGTGGGTAGCTGCAGCATGTCAGGAGCGAGCGCGGACGCCATCACCAGGTTCAGCCACGCTGCCGGACACCGCTGCAAAAAATCATTTAAAAAAAACAAATGTTACAAGCAAATCTTGCTTTATCTTATGTTGTTGCAACTTGCATGTATACCAGGCTGTCCGGATACCGGTAGCCACAAAAACTTAAACAACGAGTGAAGTATGTATTTGAGACAATCATGTATTACAAGTAGATAGTCTAGTTGCCATAGCCGTAAATCATTTTCCCTTGACGCTTTAAGGCGTATACGACATCCAAACTAGTTACGGTCTTTCTGTTTCCGTGCTCCGTGTAGGTCACAGCATCTCGAATGAGATTCTCCAGGTAGACTCGTAGTACTGCTCGTGTAGTATCGTAAACGAGTCCAGATATTCGTATCACACCAGCGCGGCGAGCCAATCTGCGGATAGCCGGTCTTGAGATGCCTTGAATACTATCTCGAAGTATCTTGCGGTGACGCCTGGTGCCGCCTTTGCCGAGACCTTGTGCCTCTTTGCCTCGCCCAGGCATGTCTTGCACTGACCGGGCAAATGATGAAGTGATGAACGAAGGGCGATACGGCGATGCATTGGCCTCCATGATGAATGCAAGTCGTAGAAGTGATGAGCTGGCTCGTTATATTTTTTTCGGACCATTGAAGTAGCAAGCAGGGGAGATGTGCTGGCTCATGTTGTTTTTATTGGACCACAAAGTATACCGTAAGTCATGCTTCCTCAGATACTTTATGCTACTTCTGGCGGTAGGCGAACGTCTCCAGAGACACCTTCAACGCACGCATGCACTGTAGTAGCTCTTTGTGGTGGCGACGGGCCACCCTTCGGTTAGACTTATACTGGCGATGCACGAGTAGTTGCACCTGATCGAGTTCTGGGTGACGTTCTTCTCGCGTAATAGTGTCCTCTGGGCAAAGTGACTGTTGCTCAACATCTCGAACGGGGCGTGAAATTGGCGCCTGGACCAACAGCTCTGGCGACAACATACCATTCGGTTCCATTCCGGCATGACTCTCACATTGGCAGAGGGTTTGCGCGATCTCCTGCAGTCGCGGCGGGGTCCTGTGCAGTTTCATCTGTTGCTGTACTCGGCTTGCTGCACTGGCAATGTGTGCACGCGCATCGCCGATCCCGTGGTGTGAAGCCAAGCTCATACTGCGGAACTTTCTCTTCAGGCTCATCGCATCTCTCCGTTTCCATTGGGGTTCCTTCACCGCGTTGTAATCCGCAGCTACATCTTCCCAGTCAGCCCTCGAAGCTGGTAGGCTTGCCTGCACCAGCTCAAGCAAGTGTCTCATCTCGCCGATACTGTAGTTGGTTGAGCCGTGTTGTTTTGTCATCTAGTCGATGCGCACAGACGAAGTTAGTGCGTATAATGCCAATGTAGCTTGCAAGCACAGCGTATTCTCCCACCTACTCTCCTCCCTGCGACTTTGTCAATGATTCAAGTGGTGGAAGGTCGCAATAGTGTATCCATATGACGCTGTGAATCAGACCAGAATCAGATGCATTATTTACATCGAGCCTACTTCAACTGCACTTCTGCGTTGGCCTGCTCCCAGCTCAACTGGCTGAGGCGGGTCGTGAGCTGACACTGCGTGTCATTGTATAGCTGTAGATTCGAGTACTCGTTGATGTCGACAATGGTCCCAGGCGATGGAAGAAGCTCGGAATCACTTTCAAGATTCCAAAGCGTGGCAGTCAAAAGCAGCGAGTCAATGTCCTGCCGGTTAGCTTCGTATGGCACCTTAAAAACCTACCAGAATAACAAATAAGTTAGTAGCAGTCAAGCCGAGAAACCATTGTAGGCCAACGTACACTGAGCATATCATCCAGCGTTTCAGGTGCCTGAGCGTCCACAAAGTGCATGCGAATCAGCTTCCACTGCCCGTACGCATGATCCGAAATCCAGAGCAGCTTCATCCGCAGCAAGAGCTTGAACGTGGATTCCTTCCTCCGAAGCACTTCCCGTAGACCTGCCGAATGAGGTCAAATAATCAATCATACCAAATTCACCATTCGTGAGTCGTACCTTCGACACTGTCGACCACAGTCGCTCCTTGCTCTGCCTCAACAGCCCTTGCCCCCAGCAGCTCTCGCATGCGTTGATATGGCGTTGATTTTGTTGACACCACTTCTGCACTCGTACTGGTACTGCTGGTAGGGCCCCCAGGGTCATCCTGGTGCCGCTTTGAAATACGCGGGCTGGTCTTCATGGCCACCTTGACAGACTCGCGACGTGGCTTTCCCACCATCTTAGAAAAATCACAATGACACTCGGAGTCGAACTGGCTTATGCATGCGGTTTTCCATATTTCATGCTTAAACCCATCGTGGATCACGCTGCACTGTACTGTACTATACTGTACAGTATTGGCGCTCTAGTTGAGATACGAGCCTCTGCTCAAGCCTCTTGGGGGGCACCAACAGCCCCCCCCCCCCCCTCTCGCACACAGAGCATCTCTAGAGTATCTTCTGTCGTGGGTTTCGCCATACCAAAGGACTACGCATACATACATGAAACTCATATATTTAAAGCCGAATGAAGCTCCCTTCCGGTCGGGGTACATATCCTATATGGAACTTATACAACTAGATTTCACCCTCGCCTGCAGGGTATTTACGCGTTAGGCGCGCTTAGACTGCGTGCACTCTAGCAAACGAACGCACCTCACGCACGACGGTTCTCTAAGCCCAATGGATCACTGCTTTTTCGATGGACCAAGTGGGTGCATGCGCACCTCACCCACGACGCCCAATGGATCACTGTTTTTTCGGAGGACCAATGGGTGCAGGCGCAGCGCATGATGCGCTACGAACGAAATCTAGCTAAGACTTCATCCTTAGAAAAAACACAATAAATTATGCGTTGCTAAGTCTTGTAGCTGAGGAAAGGTACCGTCATCGGCGATTGAAATCGTCGATAGCTGTATTGATTTATAAGTTATATGGCACAAACACCACATTATACATCTTCTAGGATGCCTAATGTCTAGGTTGATAGATTTATTCGTGTCCGCTAGCACGAATTGTAGCTTACGACGGCAATGATGTCATGGCTCACTATTTTTTCGATGGACCAATGGGTACGAGAGACGACCTACCTACGAACTGTAACCGCTTGAACCGAACCAAGCGCTCAGCAATGTTTCGACGGACAGCCAGAGGTGCTGCCATGGAGCATTCCATTTTCAGCGGACCAATAGGTACATAATCCTTCAGTGCGCTCTTGAATATGTAGTGTGGTTCAGATAAGATATGCAGCACTGCCCTGATAGCTGGTTTGCATGTAAACCTAGAATAATGACCACCCTCGAGTCTCTTGAGGTCTCGGGCATAAGTATAAGCAAGAATCAGCGCTTATTTTCAAATTCGCCACGCACTGCTCACCCCCCCCCCGCCCCCACGCATCATCGCCGCCATGAACATTCGTCAGAAGTTTGCTTCGGATGGCAGCATCATCTTCTTCGCCGCTGTGGCCGAAGAGCAAGCGAACGCGTGGAGAGCTATGGCCCGCCCCGTCGACATCTGGTTCACCGACATCCTTGACAACATCATGGAGGATCGAGGTCGTCTTCAGTCTCCAGTGCCTGATCAAGAGGCACGCACCATGGCGCGCATGCTGCAACGATTCTACAAGACTTTCATCCCTGATTCGGAAGCCAACGATTTGCGCTGGGTGAAGATACCTGCTGGCATGGGTGACCTACCTGTGCGCCGCGAGTTTCGACCAGGTGATGATCCCCTCGATGTTGCCGCTATTCCTGGTGGAATGGTTGTCGCTGTGGATGACGACACGTGCTTCTACGTGTATGGGTGGAACCACAACGTTGCTCTCCGGTCCAACCGCAAAGAGATAAAGCTGAACAAAGGTGATGTATTCGTTTATCGTGGCGATTTAATTTTTGCCCCCGTCGGCAACGACACCAACAACGTGTGCATTCATGCATACCTCGACACGCCGACGTCGGACCGTCTCGAGAATCATCAGCCTATCATCGTCCCAACGGTCAATGACACTGCTCGGACGGACGACCCATTCTGCTTTGCGTGGAATTGCACTTTCCGGGGTTCCGGGACCATAGCGGTTCGCCACCACCTGACTCGCTTCCACGGATTCCGCTTTCACGATGCGCCTCTTACTGGGGCGTAAGCCGAGTTGCCAAGCCGTGCAACCTGATGACCACCTAGCGCCTTTCGATTTGCTTTTATTTCTGGCTGTTAGTGAGTAGCTACAATGCAACTAGGGCGCAATATATTTCTTGTTGTCTACATGTTGTTGTTCTGGTAATCTGCTGCCGATGGTACAGTAGCAAATCATAGTTTTAGGAAAATGCTGCTTGCGATTAGCTTTCCGTGATAAGATCATCTCAACATGAAATATCGACACCGACGAATACTTTTTTTTTATTTTACACATGGATTTATCCAACTGGGACATCTTACGACTTCAGGCTGGGGACACTGAAGTGGTTCGTTTTATATATTATACATGGATCACATTTAATAACCCTATAAGCAAGCGGCCGGTCGAAGCTTCATTGATAGCGCTAGTGGCACTAGTGGTGATAGCTCAGGTTGGATGTCATTAATATACCTCAATTCTAAATTAAATTAAAATTCTTAAAAACCAGCAGAACGCTCTCCGCTTCGAGCAATTAAAAGTAGTCAGAATGAATATTTGGGTTCACCCCACTTAAGCAACGTGTCTGAAGAAAGGCGTGGCGAAGCTCAAGCAACCGGGATGAGAAGACCGTGCTCACAGACGCATGCATGTATATATTAACGTCGTGTCGTTGTTGCAGACATAATATGATCGATCTTAATGGCAGGGGAAAGAAGTATGTGTTTCATGTGAGTTCCTCGTTTCCAGCCAATTTGCTTTCTATCTCCACCAATACTGCTTGAATTTATCCGACTTAACTGAAGTTATATACGGCTGCTGTAGTCTTTGAATTGTTGTACAGCTAAGAAGTTCTTGCTTGGGGCACTTCAAGTGCCAACATTAATTCTGGCGAAACTCCGCTCGAATATCCCCAAGATGCTGCACTTCGTCGTCTCGACGAGCACGGCGGTCGGCCATTATACAGACTATCAATTCTTCCACATATTGTGCTTCTGCTCCAGTTGTTTCTCCCCGTGCCGCCATCCAGCGTCGGCGCATCGCTTGGAAAGTATCATCAGCATGTCCCATGGTTTCGGCATCTGCACCCGAACGACCAAGCTGGAAGGCGTTTCGGGCGGCTTGGACAACGTTTCCGAATTCAGCCTGCTCGACCAAGATTGCGCGAGTCATAGCAGCTCTGGCATCTCTCCGAGCCCGATGAGCTTGCTCTGCAGCAGTTCTTGCATCCATGCATGCACCTATAACAGCACAGTAAACATCAATACTGCGTCCATATCATAGTCTCAAGAACAATTGCACCGCAATAACCACGCAGAAAAGCAACATACCTGCGACTTCTTCGTTGAGCCTTACCGCATCCGCTCATCATCCCGATTTCATTGGTTCACGTTAGCTAACAACCTCGGACGACCTGGAAACGCGAAATGATCATGCATTGGACTAGGTGCCGTGCCTTTCAGCGAACTTTCACTGAAAGGAGTGAAAACTTTTCTTTCACGGTAGTTTTCTTTTGGCCAATGGGGGCAACCTTGGCGTGATTGAGGGGGGGTGATCGACTGCCCTGACCAAGCAGGACTTAGTTGACAACACAACAGAATTCGCAACGGCAAACAAGAATGGAGGCCCCGATCGACTGGCAACATGGGATCAACCAGATTCTAGCGGACACCGTGGAGGGTACCTGGGCTTATGCGAAGTATGTGGTGCTACTCTGTGGGCTTCCTGGAGCGGGAAAGAGCGTGTTTAGTGGGTTTTTGGCAGCGGAATTTCGTGAAGCTTTCGAAAGGCAGCGAAACACAGACGGCATCACTCGCCAAGTGCGGGTGTGTGGCTCGGGATTTCACGAAGAGCTCAGAGGATGGGGGCGACAAATGGCAGAAGATGATGTTAAAGTATCGTTGCAAGCAGCGGATGTTGTGATCATCGATGAGATGAATTTAACGGCAGCCGATAGGCAGCGAATTATTGACATGGTGAACTCTGAATGGGCCAGGGACGGGTACGAGGGAGCGGTGGTCACGGTTAAGCTATCGTGCCGTGACGAAGCCCATGCGTTAGAATTGAATGAGCGATCGCGGCGCCCGATGCCGCCAGCTAAACTTAAAGTGTCATCCAACTATTCGCCGCCGATACTGAGGTGCCCACAGTCACCGTTGAATCATTCGCGCAGCCAGAGTAAGGCAATTCAGAAGATGTGAACCTCGCCAAACGCGGAAATAATTGGCCAGATTATTTCAACGTTGGCCGGGTTGCCGGAACCTCGAGGTGTTAGCCTGCTGCTTGCAGTAGCTGTTTGTGAGTTGCGTAACGATGATTCAATAACCTTTTTCATCGCTCTTTAGTATGCTGAGATCTAAGGCCATAGAATGTGAGCTCATACCAGTAAATCCACACAGCGTGACACAACGTTGACTGAAAAAGCAAGGCGAAATACACTCGATCTGCTGCTACTAATACCAGCAGTACAATCATTATAGTAATTAGTCAATACAGCGGCTCCCAGCTTGAGAGCGCAGAATAGAAAGCCTACTACAGCGACGACAAAAAAAATTCGTCAACCAGAATCGAGTCCCCACACGCCGACAGCGCCTATTCGCCGAAGGTGTTTTCGCCGCTGTAGGTGACATAGAGAAAACCATCAGAGTCTTTCTGCTCTTTGTAAATGTTCGACATTAGTGCCGCTAAACCAGAAAAAAACATTTTAAAAAATGATCAATGCGTATTAGATGTTAAATAACACAAATAATGGCATAACATAGTCACATACCTGTGGGTGGGAGGACGCTGTTGATGAAGATGAAGATTGCCTTCTCTGGACTCAGTTTGTTGCGCTTTCGGATCACGTACACGAATTGGCCGACTGTCAGATCCGCCGGCACCAAGTACTTCTTCTTGTCAATGTCCGGGATGTCGCTACGGTCTGCCTTTTCACAAATCACCTGCACCACGATAACAAGAATACACGAGTTAGATATCACCAGTGAATCTATACCGGTAAAGCATACACACCGGAATCCGGTCAGAGTACTTGAATCGAATGCGTTGGGCTTCGGCTTGGCGCTTCTCTGCAAAATGGCATCGTTGGCTTAATTCTGTGACCGTAGGGGGGAGGTCTCGACCAGCTCAAGAGCTACGCATTGAACGGGTGTTCCTTCTTGAACGAGCCCATCGTCGCGACGAAAAGGACCGATCCTGAGTCTTCCCAGTATTCGCGGGTGGTGGCCCTGTAGTCGTCCGTGTTGTTGAGCGGCTCGGCGGTACTGGTGCTGGTGGCGCTTCTGCTCACGGAGGCGCGGACGCGGTAGTTCAAGCGATTAGGAAACGTCATCGGCGGCGACGGAGGAATTAAAATGGCTAACTGTAAGTAGATTACAAGTACCCCGGATTGTCAAAACGTAAACTGGCTAGGTTGATTACCCCGAATTGTCAAAACGTATACATAAGACAGTTAAGCTGCGCGGCTGTGGCGACTGAAGAGGCACTTGTTTGATCGTAGCGAAACAGAATCGAAGCAATGACAGCTGAAAACAGTACAACAATTCAAAGACTACAGCAGCAGTATATAACTTCAGTTAAGTCGGAAAAATTCAAGCAGTGTTGGTGGAGATAGAAAGCAAATTGGCTGGAAACGAGGAACTCACATGAAACACATACTTCTTTCCCCAACAAGAAGTGATCACAAGCCTGTTACATTCCGTTTGAAGTCGAAAAGCTTGCACGTATTCGCGGAGACGTCAGCTTCTAAAATGAAGTGCGAGCAATTGGAAGCACGGTGCGAGGTAGCAGATAGGAAGTCATAACAGCAAGTCCAAGATACATTATATTAAAACTATGCATCATTCGACATACATTTGTAGGGGAAATCAGAATTAATTCAAAACCAAACATCACATTCAATTATGGTCGAAAGGCACTTTCTTAACATTGGCACTTGTACTCACCGCCATAAGAAGTAGCATGCACGACCGCATTGCTCTTCTTCGCGACCTTGGAAAACTCACACATTGATCTTGTCTCGGCAAGCCACACATCGCCCGGATAGCAGCTGGAGATGCCAACGGCTACTTGTCTGGCAGTGGGGATGGCTTGGGCTGTTTAAACGAACGAGCATGGGCAGCCATGCGTTGACGCAGCTCCAGAAGTTCGCGACCTGCACATAAACACAATGTAGCACATTAGACAATCGGTAATATTCAATACACCACCACACTGCATTTCGTACGGCGTTGCATCTTCTCGGCTTTCACGCTTCGAGCGTGTGCAGTCCGTTGCTGCTGCGCTTCGGTAGACGAGCTCGCCGACGGATTGCTGTCGGGACTGGCTCCTTGACCGTGCGTCGAAGCTTGCTGCGAAGATGTGCCATCGGCACTGGCGGCGCTCGCAGCACTCGATCTACCGATCTCCGTACTTCCCTCAAGGCCGCTTCCTGCTAGCAAGAACTGTCAGATTACGCAGGGCTATTAGAGAAAAAACGTATTAACGTTCACATTCCTGAACGAGAAGACTTAGATCTGGTAACGACCGAACCAGATCCAGCTAGTATTCACATAATTCACAGCACAATGTGTCAAGTTCATGTAGAGTGGCACATCTACCCCACACACATGTTTGCTCACCTTTGACGGAGCGCTGCTTGCTTCCGCTCGCTGGCGTCGTCTTCGTTTTCGCCATCTTGTCAACTGACGTCGAAGCTTGCGCCGCCCAAAACTTTGTGGACACACAGATTTAGTTGCCGCTCGTGGCTGTTTTTTGGAAGGAGAAACAGGCAATGCTGTTTTTTTTAGAAAAAAGAGGCAATGCTGTTTTTCGGAATGCTGTTTTTTTAAGAAAAAAGAGGCAATACTCTTTTTGTAGGGAAAAGATGCAATGCAATTCTCTGGATTTTATATCCAGAGTCCATCCCAGGAGGCGAATGGGGTGGTATCCTTGCATAACGCATACCACCCGTAATCCGATAATAATTGGGCGTGCAATATAATAGTTACAGCCTCCGTTATATACTTACCTCTATCGTAAACATATTATGGTTGTATGTTGACCCATCCACTCAACATTAGGTCAAACTACCCATGATAAATAGTATTCGGTAAAAAGAAATAATCACTTTAGCATTCAATATTATCTTACTGTAAAACCCGTATCCCCGTGATAAATGGTTGGTCTAGACTCCGATTGAGCAACATTTCACTCGCGGATTTTACTCCGCAATATCAGCGGTGCTCGGCAGCAAGATCACGAAGGCGCTACGCAGGACACGCTCAAGCAGCCACGCAGGCCATGAGCACGGTGCACCACTACCCGCCCGCGGACTTCCAGCCGGTCATCAGTCACCTGACCGAGTCCCTGTAGCCCAAGAGCTGAAAGCAGAACCTACAGCTGCTGCTCAGAGCTCATCGACCTGGTGATCCGCAGCGTGCAGCCTGGCAGCTAGCGCTCCAGCAAGGATGACGGCCGTGAGATGATCGCGTGGAGCGACCCCAAGTCCGCGCTCACGTGCCTCGTGAATCCCACGAACCCCGCGGGCGACAAATATGGACGTGGGGCAGATGAAGAGCTACATCGAGACCACGTGCCCCGACGACCACACCATCATCGTCAACAAGATCATGCAACCGTGGGTGGAGCCGCGGTGGCGCCAGGACTCGACCATCAATCGCGCGAGTGGGTCAAGTAGCTCAACAAGACTCGCCCCATCAACGTCTGGGTCGTGACGAGCTGGACCAAGATCTGGTCGTGCAAGGGGCAGCGCATCAGCAGCGTCGTATCGCCGACGCCCCGCACGCCGCCGAGATTAAGCGTAAACAGGTGCCGTGGTCAGACACCTTGATGACGCTGGCCTTTGTGTCCGCCGTGGTCAAGGACGACGCCTACCTGCAGCAGACGTCGGACGTGACCCCCCCCCCCCCCCCCCCCCCGGTGGCGCACCAGCGCCGTCCAGCAGCTGTCCACGCGGGAGTTCTTCGGCAAGCCCTTCCTGTCCTGAATCTAAATCGACACCAAGTCCGTCGACACGTGTGAGTAGGTCTGCAATCTGGCAAAGAAGCACGGTGTACCCGTGCGCAGCGGCAAGCCCGGCTACAACCTCCCCGCCTTCTTGCGCATCGCCGTCCGCAGTCCGAAGCAGACAGCCGTGCTGCACCGGGTTGAAGCGGCACTGCGGCGGGTACCGGATGGGGCCCATCCGATGGGCACGTTCGCGAACGCCGCATTCATCTCCGACAGCGCCATCTCGCCCGCCGCATCAAACAGCGACAGCAACGAGAACAATTCGCGTTTAGAGGTGTGCACTGCTACTGAGATGAATGAGATGAAGAAACAATTCGAGCAGCAAGCACATGAGATTGGTGCGTTGAAGCAATAACCGCAAGCGCTTCACAATCTGGTTGCTATGTACCCTTCCTGCTACTGTAACAACTATTCACAGTCGTTCGTGCTATTAACGAAAATCGTTTTTACAATCATCTTGACACATTGTTTACATTGTTTATCAAAATTACTCTTGGTGATCAATCTTTGCAGCTGAAACACCTCGTGCGCTCACAACGCGCTGCTGTTTGTGTAGAGCTGTTCCGTGCGAAGTCGCAGCTTTGTTCGTCTAGCGCAGTTGAAATGGCTACGCCCATGAAAAACGATAAAATCACATATTACAGGTGTTGTTTTTGATACACCAGTTATCTCACACGAAACACATAACCTTGAGCTACTGCGCGACAACCTGCAGAAGACAACAGCCACGATGGCAAAAGACGCCGGCCACGTCGATGGATCTTCCGAGGGCCCAGCGTCACCGAGCAGTTTGCTTGGGGCGTCCTCTTCCGGAGCCAAGCGCAAGCGCGACCAAGACTCCGGGCCGATCGACAGAGCTTCGGCGACAAGCGGCAAGAAACCCCGCAAAGAAAGATCGGCGAAGCCAACCAGCAATGCAAGGATGACGACCCGACAGGCGGCTAAACGTAGGCGAGCCTCCCAAGCAATGCTGGTGACGGCGATGTGGCCAGCGGTGCTTCCGGCGACAACGACTGCGAGGCAGCATCAGTTGCAGGAGCAATCCAAGACTCGGACGACTCCATTTTGACGCTGGACGAGGTCGAAGAAGCTTGCAAAGCGTTGCAGCAAATGTTCGATCGGCAGAAGGGTGGCAAGCGCCAAATAGAACGCAGAAGACAAGCAGAGAAGTTCAAGTTGAGCTCCTCGCAAATTGTGCTGCTCGCGAATCGATACAAGGCGGCCAGAAATCGCGGCGGGCAAGTTGACTACGAGAAAGCATCAACAAATAGGAATTTTGATAATTTCACGGGGCATGCTGACAAGTTGAAAGCCTATGAAGGCCATGTGATATCGATGTTGAAGAAGGCGCTGCAACAGAAGCGAGCACTTGACGCTGGATGCCGCAAGAAAACACAAGAGGAAGGGACTGAAGAGCTGGTGACGCGTGAGGCACAGCATCTACAGCAAATCGAAACGCTACAGAACCACATACATAACCTGGAAGCTCAAGCGAACTCTGACAACATGCAAGCAGAGAATCGCAAATTACACAATGATTTGGAAAACACCAACAAGCAGCTTCATGCTGCCTTGAAGCTATCAGAAGAAGACTGTAACAAGGCCCAGGAAAATGCCCGTCAGGCAAATGAGCTTCAGCTGCAGCTCGCAACAGTTCAAGAAAAAAACACCAAGCTCAAGAAGAAAAACACCAAGCTCAAGAAGAAACTACAGAGCGAAAAAGCTGCAACCCAGCCAAGCCAAACCACGGCGTGGCTGCAAACCCGAGCATCTAAACTGGAATTGAACGAGCAGCGGTTGGAGACTGCCAAGTTCAAGCTGGAATTGAGAGAAAACAAGTTGAGCAGCAAAGAAGACGAGCTGGAGGAGAAACGTGTAGCATTGCAGAAACAAGAGCAAGAGCAAAACAATGAGCGAAGTCGCTTGAAAGCTCAGCGCTTCATGTTGGATAAGGAAATCAAACGTCATGACGAAAAGGTGACGACGGATAAACAAGCACATGAAAAGGATATGATGGAGCAAAAAGCAATGCTGGACGAGATTACGAAGAAGAAGGACGCGCTAGCTTCACATGAATATCTCAAGAAAACTGCCGACGACTGGAAACAGAAGTGTATCCGAGCTGAAAACGAGGCGGCAGCGGCAAGGGTGCCCTACGCGACTTTGGAAAGTCTCCAAGATGAGAACCGATTCTTGAAAAAAATTGTGGATTCACTCGATGCCTGCTGCAGTACCGAACGGCGCATCGACGATTTCGCCAAGCACCAGGTCAACAACGACTGTACGTATCTGGTGCTCTGAATTATTGCGGTTTATTTTGACTAACAGGTTGCTCAATTTGTCTCTATAGCTCAAACAATGCCAAGAAAGAGCAGACGTGAGCTCATTATCAGTTGGCTGGAACGTTTTGATCGTCGTCGCGCAAGCTGGTTACATGGCCGATTCGCTGCGTTTGTCCACGACCGGAATCGCATTTGCCATGATAATGGTGTGTTGCACGTAGACCACAACAGCTTCCTTCGCGTGTGCGACGAAATAAAACAACACTTGGATCGGCTCGATGAGGACACGCGCGATGCGCACCTGCTTCTCTAATTTGAATTTTAATTGATGTTTCATTTGCCTACTCCGCGAGATTTTGATAAAGAATTATGACTTGTTGTATGAGTTGCATATATGAAAGACAACAACGGGCAATGCTGTTTTTATCAGGAAAAAGAGGCAATGCTGTTTTTTTTAGAAAAAAGATGCAATGCTGGTTTGCCACATATGAGTTGCATATAAGAAAGACAATAACGGGGTAACTTAATTCAACAAAGTATATTGCTCGATTAGTAGCGCCAGCTCCGCCCTACTTTCGGGGTCATGAACCGCCTGCTCGGCAGCGGCAGGTTGCCATCCGCGGCGCGGACGCCGCCACCATCTTCGGTCACGCGTGCCGGACACCGCTGCAACAGCAATAAGCAAAACAATACAGGTCCGTTAGCACCGCCAAAGCCGCCATGCACGCCACCAACGACCACACACCTTGCTGCTGGGGAGCTGCAGCATGCAATCCGCGGCGCGGACGCCGCCACCATCTTCGGTCACGCGTGCCGGACACCGCTGCAACAGCAATAAGCAAAACAATACAGGTCCGTTAGCACCGCCAAAGCCGCCATGCACGCCACCAACAGCCACGAACCTTGCTGCTAGGGAGCTGCAGCATGCGATCCGCGGCGCGGACGCCGCCACCATCTTCGGTCACGCGTGCACGACACCGCTGTAGCATGCAAAAGTAATACAGGTCAACCGTTAGCACCGCCACCAACGCCATGCACGCCATCAACGACCACGAACCTTGCTGCTGGCCAGCCGCAGCTTGCCATGCTCGAGCTCGAGCTCGGACGCCGCCACCACGCTGCCGGGCGCCGCTGTAGCATGCAAAATCAATGCAGAACAATCGTTAGCACCGCCACCAACGCCACCAACGCCATCGACGACCACGAACCTTGCTTCTGGCCAGCCGCAGCTTGCCATGCTCGAGCTCGAGCTCGGACGCCGCCACCAGCCTCGACGCCGCTGTAGCACACAAAACCAATGCAGAACAATCGTTAGCACCGCCACCAACGCCACCAACGCCATCGACGACCACGAACCTTGCTGCTGGCCAGCCGCAGCTTGCCATGCTCGAGCTCGAGCTCGGACGCCGCCACCACGCTGCCGGACGCCGCTGTAGCATGCAAAATCAATGCAGAACAATCGTTAGCACCGCCACCACCGCCACCAACGCCATCGACGACCACGAACCTTGCTGCTGGCCAGCCGCAGCTTGCCATGCTCGAGCTCGAGCTCGGACGCCGCCACCACGCTGCCGGGCGCCGCTGTAGCATGCAAAATCAATGCAGAACAATCGTTAGCACCGCCACCAACGCCATGCACGCCATCAACGACCACGAACCTTGCTGCTGGCCAGCCGCAGCTTGCCATGCTCGAGCTCGAGCTCGGACGCCGCCACCACGCTGCCGGGCGCCGCTGTAGCATGCAAAATCAATGCAGAACAATCGTTAGCACCGCCACCAACGCCATGCACGCCATCAACGACCACGAACCTTGCTGCTGGCCAGCCGCAGCTTGCCATGCTCGAGCTCGAGCTCGGACGCCGCCACCAGCCTCGACGCCGCTGTAGCACACAAAACCAATGCAGAACAATCGTTAGCACCGCCACCAACGCCATCGACGACCACGAACCTTGCTGCTGGCCAGCCGCAGCTTGCCATGCTCGAGCTCGAGCTCGGACGCCGCCACCACGCTGCCGGGCGCCGCTGTAGCATGCAAAATCAATGCAGAACAATCGTTAGCACCGCCACCAACGCCATGCACGCCATCAACGACCACGAACCTTGCTGCTGGCCAGCCGCAGCTTGCCATGCTCGAGCTCGAGCTCGGACGCCGCCACCACGCTGCCGGGCGCCGCTGTAGCATGCAAAATCAATGCAGAACAATCGTTAGCACCGCCACCAACGCCATGCACGCCATCAACGACCACGAACCTTGCTGCTGGCCAGCCGCAGCTTGCCATGCTCGAGCTCGAGCTCGGACGCCGCCACCAGCCTCGACGCCGCTGTAGCACACAAAACCAATGCAGAACAATCGTTAGCACCGCCACCAACGCCACCAACGCCATCGACGACCACGAACCTTGCTGCTGGCCAGCCGCAGCTTGCCATGCTCGAGCTCGAGCTCGGACGCCGCCACCACGCTGCCGGGCGCCGCTGTAGCATGCAAAATCAATGCAGAACAATCGTTAGCACCGCCACCAACGCCATGCACGCCATCAACGACCACGAACCTTGCTGCTGGCCAGCCGCAGCTTGCCATGCTCGAGCTCGAGCTCGGACGCCGCCACCACGCTGCCGGGCGCCGCTGTAGCATGCAAAATCAATGCAGAACAATCGTTAGCACCGCCACCAACGCCATGCACGCCATCAACGACCACGAACCTTGCTGCTGGCCAGCCGCAGCTTGCCATGCTCGAGCTCGAGCTCGGACGCCGCCACCAGCCTCGACGCCGCTGTAGCACACAAAACCAATGCAGAACAATCGTTAGCACCGCCACCAACGCCACCAACGCCATCGACGACCACGAACCTTGCTGCTGGCCAGCCGCAGCTTGCCATGCTCGAGCTCGAGCTCGGACGCCGCCACCACGCTGCCGGGCGCCGCTGTAGCATGCAAAATCAATGCAGAACAATCGTTAGCACCGCCACCAACGCCATGCACGCCATCAACGACCACGAACCTTGCTGCTGGCCAGCCGCAGCTTGCCATGCTCGAGCTCGAGCTCGGACGCCGCCACCAGCCTCGACGCCGCTGTAGCACACAAAACCAATGCAGAACAATCGTTAGCACCGCCACCAACGCCACCAACGCCATCGACGACCACGAACCTTGCTGCTGGCCAGCCGCAGCTTGCCATGCTCGAGCTCGAGCACGGACGCCGCCACCACGCTGCCGGACGCCGCTGTAGCATTCAAAATCAATACAGATCACCCGTTATCACCGCCACCAACGCCATGCACGTCATCAACGACCACTAACCTCGCTTCCGGGCGCCGCTGTAGCACACAAAAGCAATACAAAGCATTCATTAGCGACGCCACCAACGCCATGCACGCCGCCACCAACCACGAACCTTGCTTCCGGGTGTTGCGTTCCGCGGCGACGTTCCCTGTAAAATGCAAAAACGAAGAATGAGGGTGAGCCATGCACGGCGCTCGCCCGACCACGTACCGTAGTGGTCTATAAATTTTTCCATGGGCCATCAACACGTACCGTATTGGTCGTGTTGACCCTTGGCCGCCCTCCCATCACCCTTGGTCTGCTTCTTTGGCGCTCTGCGGCTGCATGCGCGTCACTTGCGTGCGGCGCTGTGGCGCTCTGCGCCGGGCATGGTCCCTCGCATCCCCCCGCGCGCCGTGCGCTTCAAGGTGGCGTGCCGGAAATGGAAGTTTTCCGTGTGTGCCACACGAAAATACCGCGATACCGGGTCGGTTTGGGTGCCTTACGGACTATTTCACGTAGAATGCTATGTACGCTACACACTATTGTGTGGTTACACATTCTGTGATTACACTAATACCGGTATTTGTGTCAAAACTTACGTTTCGACCCCCCAATGTCCGATACTATACATAGTTCTTACGAACTACGAACTAGACATTGCGCGCCCGGGCGGACGCACCCGGGGGAAGATCACAGTTCGTAAGGACAGCTGTTCTGAATTTTGTTGTACATTTCTGAATGTTGTTGTACTTTTCTGTATGTTGTTGTACTGCTCTGAATTTTGTTGTACGATTCTGAATTTCGTTGTACGATTCTGAATTTTACGGTTCTGTACCGAATGTTGCTGTCCTGTCTTGACGAATTTACCAATCAAAATACCAATGTCGAACCACACATGATGACTTTCAGTTTATTTACCTACCCAAATACCAACCGTGGGGATCACACTACTCATACTAGAGCTCAATCAGTTTACCAACCCAAGAAGCAACCTAGGGCGATCGTTGGCAGTGAACCTCGGTATATTGCTCCACAATTAACCACTGCCTAGCAGGACCTCCTAGAATCCGTAGAGAGTGCGCCCTTGGCGCTTCAGGGCGTACACAACGTCTCTGGTTGTGACCGTCTTTCGGTTGCCATATTCGGTGTAGACAACGGCATCGCGGATGAGGTTCCCAAGAAACACTCGTAGCACAGCGCACGTCTCGGAGTAGACAAGACCCGAGATTCTGGTCACGCCCGCTCGACGAGCGAGCCGACGAATCGCTGGTCTGGTGATGCCTTGGACGTTGTCACGAATTACTTTGCGGTGGCGCGTAGAACCGCCTTGACCGAGACCTTTTGCACCCTTGCCCCGTCCAGACATGCTGTCTTTATGAAAACAAAGTTAGATACCAGCAGTATACCCTGATGCTAGCGGCAGGTACCGTTTGCGTTGTCCAAGGGCAGTTGAGGAGTGAGGATGTCATGAACGGGTTCAAGCTTCAACGTCAGCTCAAACAAGTTGTTTGAGCCGAAACGAGACAGCCCTTTCATAGAGTCTTCACTACTGGTAAAAAACTATAATTGTGCTCAACTGAGACACTGGTTGGTATCTCGGTTGGTAAATTTACAGATTTTCACCATACCAATTTGGCAATGGAAGCCAAAGACACCGGTTGGTATATCGATTGGTAAATTTACAGATTTTCACCATACAAATTTGGCAATGGAGGCCAAAGACACCGGTTGGTATATCGATTGGTAAATTGACTAAGCTCTAATATGCATACTTGACTGAGAAGTAAACCTCAAGACATAACGTCTCTCTTTTAGCTTGTCGATCTTCCTGCCGTGCTTGCCGACGCCGTCGTGCCGCTGCCGATCTTCCACTCAGGGATGGAGCAGGATGTTGTGGCGAGCCGCTGCTGGTCGACCTTGTGCTGCCGCTGCCGGTCAATGTGGAGCCGTTGCCGCGCTTGCCGACGCCGTCGTGCCGCTGCTGACCTTCCTGCCGGGGATGGAGCAGGATGTTGTGGCCAGCCGCTGCTGGTCGACCTTGTGCTGTCACTGCCGGTCAATGTGAAGCCGTTGCCGTGCTTGCCGTCGCGCTTCCAGTCGTTGCCGTCGTGCGCCCACCCGAGCGCCAGCTCTCCGATCGCAGGCCGCGTTCTCGCTCATCGCCGCGCTGTACTGCATCCACAGCAAAGCACACCCAAACGCATTAGAACAATGAACAAGCCACCATGCATGCGCAGCTTACGCACCGTTCGCAGTTCAGGTCGTTGCCGTCGTGCGCCCGCCCGAGCGACAGCTCTCCGATCGCAGGCCGCGTTCTCGCTCATCGCCGCGCTGTACTGCATCCACAGCAAAGCACACCCAAACGCATTAGAACAATGAACAAGCCACCATGCATGCGCAGCTTACGCACCGTTCGCAGTTCAGGTCGTTGCCGTCGTGCGCCCGCCCGAGCGACAGCTCTCCGATCGCAGGCCGCGTTCTCGCTCATCGCCGCGCTGTACTGCATCCACAGCAAACCATACTCAAACGCATTAGAACAATGAACAAGCCACCATGCATGTGCAGCGCAGCGTGCGCACCGTTCGCAGTTTAGGTCGTAGCCAGCCCCCGTTCCAGCTGTCGTGTGCCCCGCTGCGAGTAAAAGTCGGAATGAAAGCGTATGGCGTTTGTCGACAAAAGCAAAGCTGTCTTGTTTGAAAAGGATCCAAGACGCCACATCACCTTTGGCGTCTTGCTTGCTTACGCAACAAGACGGCCAAGTTCAAGTCTGATAAAAAACAAGACACCCAGGTTCAAGTTGGGCTCCGGCTGGCAACAGCTGAGGCCGCTGAGCAGCCTAAACAGACCAGGCGCATCCCTCCCATCATCCTTGGTCTTCTTCCTTGGCGCTCACGGCAATTTTGAAATCAGCTATTAGATCTCAAGAGAATCAATATTGAAATTAGCTATTAGATCTCAAGAGAATCAATTTTGAAATTAGCTATTAGATCTCAAGAGAATCAATATTGAAATTAGCTATTAGATCTCAAGAGAATCAATTTTGAAATTAGCTATTAGATCTCAAGAGAATTATTTGCAAAGAAGCTTGCACAATTACTTCAACGACCTCATTTACCAACTGTCAAGAATGGAGCGCAAAGCATACCAAGTCGTCGACGACTACAGGGCGCACTGTGAAAGGTATCGCGAACACATGGATCACCGGCCTCGATTGTTCCTGATCATGAGGGGCCTCCCAGGAAGTGGGAAGTCGACGTTTGCACGAGAGGTTGCTCAATATGCTGATCAGGTCGGCTTGCGCACGCTTATCTGCTCTGCCGACCAGTTTTTCCAGCGTGGGGGGTCTACGTGTTCGATCGGAACCGACTCCATGAAGCGCATGAAACATGCTACACGCAGTGCCGCGAAGCGTTGGAGCGCGACCTGGACCGAGGCGTCGATATTGTCATCGTTGACAACACCAACCTCCGGGAGCACGAATTCGAGCGTTATCTGGATCTCCACATACGTCCAGACAAGCTTGCAGTTGCTGCGTTTGAATGCCCACGTGGTCCAGCCGAAGCGACCATACTTTTGGGACGTGCTAACGCTGTTGGCCATGACATCCCAGGGCACACTTTTATGGAGTACTATGAGATCTGGCGCAGCAACTTCCGAAACCGGCTGCATAACTACTTTATCGAGCTGGAACTCTTCATGCGCGATCGCTAACCTCCAGCACAGTAAGCAATCGACACCTAGGACGAGGTTACTTGTTTCAAGCGCTAATAAACCCAACAATGTTTTGCTCGAACTTCATCTTATGTGCCCCGATCTGCTGAGCGATAGCTATAGTCACTCGAAACATAGAACGGAGCAATGACGGCAAGATCGCAGCAACTTTGCAAGCCGAGGCAATGTTGACAGCGTTATCATTAGGACTGACAGTCGTTATGATTCACAGAAGCTGATCTTCAACTAATCTCTTGTTTCAAACAAGATGTCTTGTTTCAAACAAGACAGCTCCCTTCAAGCTTCAACGTCAGCTCAAACAAGTTGTTTGAGCCGAAACGAGACAGCCCTTTCATAGAGTCTTCACGACTAGTAAATAACTATAACTGTGCTCAACTGAGACACTGGTTGGTATCTCGGTTGGTAAATTTACAGATTTTCACCATACAAATTTGGCAATGGAGGCCAAAGACACCGGTTGGTATATCGATTGGTAAATTGACTAAGCTCTAATATGCATACTTGACTGAGAAGTAAACCTCAAGACATAACGTCTCTCTTTTAGCTTGTCGATCTTCCTGCCCTTCAACTAATCTCTTGTTTCAAACAAGATGTCTTGTTTCAAACAAGACAGCTCCCTTCAAGCTTCAACGTCAGCTCAAACAAGTTGTTTGAGCCGAAACGAGACAGCCCTTTCATAGAGTCTTCACGACTGGTAAATAACTATAACTGTGCTCAACTGAGACACTGGTTGGTATCTCGGTTGGTAAATTTACAGATTTTCACCATACAAATTTGGCAATGGAGGCCAAAGACACCGGTTGGTATATCGATTGGTAAATTGACTAAGCTCTAATATGCATACTTGACTGAGAAGTAAACCTCAATACGTAACGTCTCTCTTTTAGCTTGTCGATCTTCCTGCCGTGCTTGCCGACGCCGTCGTGCCGCTGCCGATCTTCCACTCAGGGATGGAGCAGGATGTTGTGGCGAGCCGCTGCTGGTCGACCTTGTGCTGCCGCTGCCGGTCAATGTGGAGTCGTTGCCGCGCTTGCCGACGCCGTCGTGCCGCTGCTGACCTTCCTGCCGGGGATGGAGCAGGATGTTGTGGCCAGCCGCTGATGGTCGACCTTGTGCTGTCACTGCCGGTCAATGTGAAGCCGTTGCCGTGCTTGCCGTCGCGCTTCCAGTTGTTGCCGTCGTGCCGCTGCCGATCTTCCACTCAGGGATGGAGCAGGATGTTGTGGCGAGCCGCTGCTGGTCGACCTTGTGCTGCCGCTGCCGGTCAATGTGGAGCCGTTGCCGCGCTTGCCGACGCCGTCGTGCCGCTGCTGACCTTCCTGCCGGGGATGGAGCAGGATGTTGTGGCCAGCCGCTGCTGGTCGACCTTGTGCTGTCACTGCCGGTCAATGTGAAGCCGTTGCCGTGCTTGCCGTCGCGCTTCCAGTCGTTGCCGTCGTGCGCCCACCCGAGCGCCAGCTCTCCGATCGCAGGCCGCGTTCTCGCTCATCGCCGCGCTGTACTGCATCCACAGCAAAGCACACCCAAACGCATTAGAACAATGAACAAGCCACCATGCATGCGCAGCTTACGCACCGTTCGCAGTTCAGGTCGTTGCCGTCGTGCGCCCGCCCGAGCGACAGCTCTCCGATCGCAGGCCGCGTTCTCGCTCATCGCCGCGCTGTACTGCATCCACAGCAAAGCACACCCAAACGCATTAGAACAATGAACAAGCCACCATGCATGCGCAGCTTACGCACCGTTCGCAGTTCAGGTCGTTGCCGTCGTGCGCCCGCCCGAGCGACAGCTCTCCGATCGCAGGCCGCGTTCTCGCTCATCGCCGCGCTGTACTGCATCCACAGCAAAGCACACCCAAACGCATTAGAACAATGAACAAGCCACCATGCATGCGCAGCTTACGCACCGTTCGCAGTTCAGGTCGTTGCCGTCGTGCGCCCGCCCGAGCGACAGCTCTCCGATCGCAGGCCGCGTTCTCGCTCATCGCCGCGCTGTACTGCATCCACAGCAAAGCACACCCAAACGCATTAGAACAATGAACAAGCCACCATGCATGCGCAGCTTACGCACCGTTCGCAGTTCAGGTCGTTGCCGTCGTGCGCCCGCCCGAGCGACAGCTCTCCGATCGCAGGCCGCGTTCTCGCTCATCGCCGCGCTGTACTGCATCCACAGCAAACCATACTCAAACGCATTAGAACAATGAGCAAGCCACCATTCATGTGCAGCGCAGCGTGCGCACCGTTCGCAGTTCAGGTCGTAGCCAGCCCCCGTTCCAGCTGTCGTGTGCCCCGCTGCGAGTAAAAGTCGGAATGAAAGCGTATGGCGTTTGTCGACAAAAGCAAAGCTGTCTTGTTTGAAAAGGATCCAAGACGCCACATCACCTTTGGCGTCTTGCTTGCTTACGCAACAAGACGGCCAAGTTCAAGTCTGATAAAAAACAAGACACCCAGGTTCAAGTTGGGCTGGCAACAGCTGGCAATTGAAACCGGTACGAACGGTACAAAAGCGGTAAAATTACGTGACACCAAGACCGTGCTATACTAGACACAGTCCTTACGAACTGTGAACAGTCCTTACGAACTGTGAACAACGACAATATATTTAGCTACTATGACAAGACATTTGACTGCTATGACAAGATATTTGGCTACTTCGACAAGACATCTGACTACTAATGTCTATTAGCTAAACATGGAAGTAGCGAGTCAAAGAGACGCTGAGTAGCTACATAATGTCTTGTCGTAGTATCATAATATCTTGTCGTAGTATCATAATATCTTGTTCAATTAACTACATAATTCCCACTAACACATCAAGTTTTGGTACGGTTACTTGTCACTACCCGTTCATTCGGAGCCACTATCTGGTCCGAAAACGGCAGCAAGATTCGCATCTTGCTGCCTTTTCGCATCCTTTTCAGCAAAACTAGCAGCATGCTTGGCAATAACTTCGTCCAGAGTGTTGCAGTCTTTGAACGCTTTCAGACCGTCCAACTTGCCTCTCAGCGTCACCCTCACCTCAGCGAACTCGTGCTCTTCAACGGCGGCCTCCCGCTCCCACCGGTCGACAGCTTTCTTGAACGCTGTTTTTGTGTACTGCACGTAAGCCTTAACCCACCGGCGACCGTTATCCCGATTTGGCTGGGATATGAAAAACCTCGGGGGAAAGTGCCGGTTCAAGCCATACAGGTGGTTAGGGTAACTGCGACTCTTCAAGGTCCCGCCGAGAGCGTTTTGACCAATGCGATCTGTTTGCGGATTTGTCACCTTGAAAGGTGGATGGGCATGGGTGCCGGGTTTCCGCGTCACCATTGGCCACCGCACATGCATTTACACCCGCAGATTGTCAGGTGCCCGCGAAGGATTAGCGCTTCTCCGCTATGGTAAAATTCTAAGTTGATAAGATGCACCGCTCACTAATGTTAACTTTCTTTTCCCTTGTATCATTGCCTTCTATAGATGCCTTCGCACATGCGAAGTACGCTGGTCGAGGAGCTACGAGTACGGCTCTGCCGGTGTCACTGCGAAGACCGAGTTGTTTTGATCGAGTCCTGGACGCTCCTGTTCGTGGAGGGGCCCGACCGCTACTTCGGCAATGTACGTGAGGCGTCAGGGCTACTGGGGCTTTAGCAGAAGGGAGGCTGACGCTGAAATATGTTGTGGACTCAGTAGGTGTGCGAGCTGGACACCATCTTCAACCCCCACAAGGTAAGGCGGCGTCTTGGCAGCTTTGGCGTTCATGTCTAGGGGCTCATGCTGGTGGTGTTTTTTTTCGACAGGCGTATTACAGTCAGAACGAGCTGTTCACCGGCTACCCCCGGCAGGAGTTGAGCAAGGAGGCGATCTTGCACATCTGCGCCCACCTAAGCTACGTGCCCCCACCGCTGAAACCGTGCGGGTACTGACACTTCACCCTAACGCGAGTCGACTCCACAGCGAGTGTCCAAGCGCGATGCCGAAGGCACGACGGTGGGAACAAGCGGCAGGGGGGACGCCAAGAGCACGACAGGGACAGCGGGGTCTCCAAGAACGACAGATAGAACGGCGGCTTGAAGCATGGAGACTTCATGGTCAGCTACGGAGCCCACGATGCCGTACGTCGACTCGAGTAAGCTCGTCCGCTACGAACACTTCATCTTGTATTGGGTACTCTAGACCTCGTATGACAGTTCATGGGCGACAGCGGCTTCATTACGCTGTCAAACTCAACTGCAGGTCGAAGTTGATTAGAGTTGTGATTGATTTTCATGCAATTAATACATAGTTGCTGGTTTGACCCTCGGCGGCAATGTTAGGGTAGTGATCGTAGTTACTGCATCGACCATCTTGGTTCAGCTGCGTACAGGTGTAAATCCCGAAGGGAGCTGCTGTAAGTCATCGGAACCTGAATTGTTTTCAGTAACTTCCACCGCTTGCAAAACGAATTTCGGCACGTATTACGATGCCGCGGACACACTCGTGTTGCCAGCGCCACCAGACGTAGATGAGGTAGCTTCATGCACAAAGCACACATTGCCAAAACTACATCTTCTTCGAACACAGTGTCGTGGCAAAAAAAAAGGTTGGCGGAGCTGATAAATGAGCTGGGTTGAGCCAACTTCGAGTCTGGATCAGCACTGATAACAGTATCGCTGCCTTCAGCAATATTGCGGATGTCTGTTGTGACGACGCCGATCTTGAGCAAGTGTGGAAAGCGCGATGCCCTGGACGCAATCAACTCCATACAGGTCACGTTGGATCTCAATACCAACCACACGGAATGCTTGCATGTGCAGAGCGATTTGAGCGAGAACATTTCCCACGCCGGATCCAGCATCCAGAAACACGTCATTCAGTTGAATATTCGTTTCTTCGATCAGCATGGACACCCCAGCCATTGTAATCTCCCCGGTATTTAGCTGACGTTTACTCGCGCGCACATCACGCCTGGTGAGTAGGCAGAATAGTCCTTCAGTGGCGTTGTAGGTTTCTTGCGGTGATAAGATCGAAACGCTATTTGGTGAAGGCGAAAACCGTAGAGTAGACGCGGCTTTGGCTTCCGAATGCAGTCCTGCTCGGTGTGGTGGCGGACGGAAATAGCGTGGGGGGAAACTCAGCACGTTATTGCCATATCGTCTCTAAAGCGTCTTGAGTCGCTGTTGCAGTTTGGTTGCGCTCCATGTTGACGGCCTCATGTCTTTCTCCACTGACACCCAGTCGATTCGTCTTCCCGCTTGCTCGTACACCGCCGCGAGCTGAACGAGTTGGCGATCCTCTTCATCTGAAAAGTCGGCCATTTTTCGCTTCGGATACTGTCTATACAAACTCAAGTAAAACGACCCTTTGGGTGTACATACTGAAACCGATTTTTATTTGTTTTGGATTTGTAAGTCAACGTTGGGTCGCTGTCGACCGAGTCAATGTAGACTCGTTCAGAGTCGACGTTGACTTCACTATTACTGAAACTAGTACGTTTGAGTCAATGTAGACTCGTTCAGAGTCGACGTTGACTTCACTATTACTGAAACTAGTACGTTTAAGTCAATGTCGACTTGGTTTAAGCCCATGTTGACTTCGCGATCAATAAAACAAGCGTATTCGAGTCAAAGTTGACTCGCTCTAAGTCATCGGTGACTTGGAAATGTGTATTAATTCATCGTTACGCAGCAGTACACACAACTACAGCCGGATGGCACTCTCAAACGCAGCCAATACTTCCATAATCTTCGCACATACACACACGTATCTGTCGTGGTCCATCGAGTGAATGACGGTACCTGTCTTGTCGTGAACCAACTCATTTCTTTTCTCCCAGAACTCGACCGCAAGCGCCTTGAACTCTTCAGCATCCGCCGTGTTCGATCCAAACGCCTCCTTCATTTTGCCCAGAATGAAGTCGCGCTTCTTCTGGATTGTGCTCATGTTACCTACATTTTTTCAGTTCAGAGACAATGAAAGTCAATACAATGTCAAACCATACTGAAGCAGAAACTCAAGCGGATTACCATCTCGGATGACGGCGTTCCATTCCGTGAACTCTTCGATAGCTTTCTCGGTCACCGCGCTATGCCTGAACATACTCAAGTACAGCTCTAGCCTCGCGATAGTGTCTTGCAATCCGCTGTTCTCCGTTGTCACAGCCTCTAGCGCAGCCTTCATCGATTCCAACTGCGTTCTCACTCCATCCCGTTCTGCTTGCATCGCCGCCCTCTCTTCCTCGATCCCGATGCGGTTGGCTTCGAGCTCTTCAAACGCAGCTGGGCACCCGTTGTTCCTGAACTGCTCTTCACGGAGCCGGGTCTGGCGCTTCATTTCATTCAAAAGCTTCGCCTGCCTCAGCGATATTCGGCCTTCTTGTTGCTTCTCTCGACTCGGCTTCTCTCGTTTCTTTTTATCCGCGTCCAACTGCTCCCGCTCCCGTTGCAGGCGATGCGTTACGTTCTGGAGACGCCGGCCCTCCTCTTTGAGCTTGGCCTCATGAGATTGCAGCTCATCGGCTTTGACTTGTAGTTCTTCCTCCTTGTTCTCCATATTCTTCTCTCGCGTAGCCACCTCGTTCTCCCGGTCCTCCAGTTTTTTCTTGCGCTCGTCCACCTCTCTCGTGAAGTTGTTCATGTCTTCGTGCACATCCTGGAGTTTCTCAGCATGGCTAGCCTGCGCGTTAAGTAGATTGTCTGCGTGCGTGGTGACAGATTGCTTCGACAAATTCAACTCAGTTTCCACATGGGCAAGTTTGTTGCGCAAGCCACTTGAAATCGCCTCCTCCTCGGCTGGTTTTGCAGCCGTCTTCTTCCACTCATGCGCTATCACGGTACATCTGTCGTCACCACTGCCATCACCACTGCTATCATTCCTGAGTTCGGCCAGCTCCTTCGCAGCGGCTGCTAACTGCTCCTCTAATTTCCTTGAGCGCGCTTGTTCCTCCTCCAGCTGTCGAGCCCCTTTTTGCTTCTCTTCATCCTGCTTCTCTCGGGACTGCTGCAATACTTGCGAAATGGTATTTTCAAGATGCACATACCCCCCTCGCAAAGGGTGGGTTTGCAGGCTCCGAGCTGGGGCACCTTCCTCCTGCACGACCACGGGTGTCTGCGAGATTGGAGGCCCTGGAGCTTGGTCTGACGCTAGCGATGCTTGGTTTCCAGCTGCGGTAAGCTGCTGAGCCGCGTGGATGTCGCATTGCTCGATCGCCAGGTGCTCGGTTCCGCCACGTTGCGATAGCTTCGACGAACCCGATCCAGCGGTCTGCGCGTGTGCGTCTGCTTTCAGGGCTTGATCCGCTATGTAAACCTCGTAGAACTCTTTCAGCAGCGCATGCTCATGACGCTGCAGGTCTTCTGGATTGTTTTTGAACGCCTTGAATTGTTTCAAATTGCTCAAAGCCTCGTAGTCCAAGTCGTTGCCGCTGTTCCTAGCAGCTGTGTATTTTTCCGCCCACACACGCTTCTGGTAGTCTGCCATCTTGTAGTAATCACCTGCATTGCGCCGTGGGCCTTGCCGGTGCTCGCCCTTTTCTGCGATCTTCTTTTGTAGAGCCAAGCACGTGGACCGGAGCGCGTGGTTGGGTACCAGGGGAGTCGTCTCTTCATTGCGAGTCGTCGCCTCGTCCTCCGATGCACTCGCGGCGCCCAACTCGCGCGTCGTCCCGTGGGATCCTTCGCCAGTCTTCTTGGCAGTCTTCCTCTGCTTACGGGGGCTTGGCGAAGTGTCTCGCCCCTCCCCCTTCTTCCGCTTCTGCTTGGCATTGCCGGTGGCATGCGTGGTCTTGGCAGCGTTTGCTGACTTGTCAGTGGGCGCGCTCGTCCGCTTTGTCGCTGGCTTGTCCGTCGCCTTTGCAGCTTTCTTGCTCCTCGGCATGGGCCCCTGGCGAGGAGCACCGCCAGCAGTTCCCTCGCTCTCTGCAGCCTGAGACTGCTTCGCCGTCAGCACTTTGCTGCAGTCAAGGTTCTTTGAGAAAGTGATCCTACAGTTGAAATAAATTGATGCGGACCAATTCGATTTAGTAGTAGAATCAAGAGGACTCTAAGTCAACGTTGACTTGGTATAAGTCGTTGTTGAGATGGCTTCAGTAACAAGTGTCTAAGCCAGCGTAGACACGTTCCAAGTCGTAGTCGACTTGGTGACTCAATGAGAGATATACGAGTAGATGCACATGGTTATCTTTACAAAAAGATGCAGAAGTGGCGAGATAAGCGCCAACACAAGCGTGGATACGTCAAATTAGAGATTTACTGAAGCTACCAGTCACCACTTCGGCATTGCCGGAGCACGTTAGCGATCACGCATAAACTCTTCCAGCGTGATGATGTAGGCGCGCGGCTCCTCCGGTGCGTTGTGTCTCCAGGTGTTGAAGTACTCCATGAAAGTGCGACCAGGGATAGCGTGGCCAACACGATTAGCTCGTTCCAAGAGCTGTGTTGCTTCCGCTATGCCACGGGGGCATTCGAACGCAGCAACCGCAAGCATGTCCGAGGGAATGTGCAGATCCAGATAGCGCTCAAAATCGTCCATCCGAAGGTTGCAGTTGTCGACGATAACAATATCCACGCCACGGTCGGGGCTGCGACACAGGAGTTCTCTGCATTGTTCGTAGCAGCTTCGATGCGCCTCCCAAAGCCGACTTGCGTCAAACACATAGGATCCTCCGCGCCGGAAGAAGAGGTCAGCTGAGCAAACCGATGCGCGTAAATCAACCGTTTCTGCATAATGAGCGACCTCTAGAGCAAACGTTGTCTTGCCACTGCCCGGGAGGCCTCTCATGATCACGAAGAGCCGAGGCGGGTACTGCATATACGCGCGGCGGTCCTCCCAATACGCCCGGTAGTCGTCAACGATTCGTCGGGCTTTGAACTCCATTTCTCACACGTCGAATGTCGTCGAACCTGAAAATTGACGACTGGGTCTGCTACGGTTCTAACGGGCAAGTCCGGGAAAGGGAAGACGCCATTTCTTAGAACTTTCACGTCCAAGATTCCGCTGCTTCTGATGTTGACCACACCATATCACCGAACATAAGTCAACATTGACCTGGGATAGTCAACATCGACATCTTGGCCGGACCAGTTCCGCTCCTGGACGATCTCAGCGGCGTGGGCGACCGTCGGCAAGCATTCCGGTGAGCCCGGCCACAGCGGCACGGCGAGCGTAGCGGTAGCGGGGACAACGAGAGCAGCATGACGAGCATGGCGGCGGCCGGCACAGCGAGAGCAGCACGACGGACATTCACGGCAAGCACAGCGACAGCAGCGTGGCGAGATGGTGAGCATGGCGGCGGCATGGGCGACCGTCGGCAAGCATTTCGGCGAGCCCGGCCACAGCTTTGCGGCGATCTTAGCGGTAGCGGGGACAGCGAGAGCAGCATGGCGGCGGCCGGCACAGCGAGAGCAGAACGACGAGCATGGCGGCGCCCGGCATGGGCGAGAGCAGCACGGCGAGCATAGCGGCGGCCAGAGTAAGGATCAGCAGCTTGGTGGTGGCCTTGGCGACGACGGTCGATGCGCGCCGGGCGACGGCATAGTTGGGGAAGCGCGCTGGAGCAGTAGCTGGCGATTTCGGAAATGAGGTTTGGGATTGAGCGCGCGGAAACGATCTCCTGGCACGGATAGCAGCGCGAGCGTGATTGGCCGCGAAATGGCAGGCCAATTACACGTCGCAAATTCAAACGATGGGGCGCTGATTGGCGTATATACCGGAGCGAACCCACGGGCGAAAATCTGCGTGTTGCGCGAACTCAAAGCGCAAGTTGGAAAAGCGCGCGAAAAACTGTGTGTTGCGCGAAGCTTGATGGCTGAAGCCAGGCTGATATATGGATACCACTTCGTGTGACCTTTGGATTGAGCCAATGCTGATTGGCTTATTAGCTTCAACTTCAACCCTCGATAAGCACTCCGAATTATAGTAGTTCTTGATTTAGTGACTACCTAGTACGAGGGCATTTCTTTTGCAGTTCTATAGTAATTTACTTTTGCAAGTTCTTCTGCAACAGAAATTGTGGCAAATAGTGCCTGAACGTCGCTCGCCTCGCCACCTAGGCCAGTGTGGTGTCCTCACAAAACGCGGTACCCGTAGATATGAAATACAAACCAATGCGTGCACACGGTTTCTATAGGTGAGCGCTAGCACCATTGATCTTGTCCGTCGAAAAAGCTCTGCTTCTGGGTGGTCAAAAGCTCACGAGACAGCACTCCTGTTCCTCGACAACACTGATACGAACAGACGCCAGTGACTTCAGCGAGGAATACGCCGCGCTAGCTAAGGTTGATGACCCCGCCCACTCCTTTATTTTACTGCAATTTACTACATATAGGAGCCCACACACCGCTTGACCTCCCGTGCCGCGCCAATCAGCATTGGCTCAATCCAAAGGTCACACGAAGTGGTATCCATATATCAGCCTGGCTTCAGCCATCAAGCTTCGCGCAACACACAGTTTTTCGCGCGCTTTTCCAACTTGCGCTTTGAGTTCGCGCAACACGCAGATTTTCGCCCGTGGGTTCGCTCCGGTATATACGCCAATCAGCGCCCCATCGTTTGAATTTGCGACGTGTAATTGGCCTGCCATTTCGCGGCCAATCACGCTCGCGCTGCTATCCGTGCCAGGAGATCGTTTCCGCGCGCTCAATCCCAAACCTCATTTCCGAAATCGCCAGCTACTGCTCCAGCGCGCTTCCCCAACTATGCCGTCGCCCGGCGCGCATCGACCGTCGTCGCAAAGGCCACCACCAAGCTGCTGATCCTTACTCTGGCCGCCGCTATGCTCGCCGTGCTGCTCTCGCCCATGCCGGGCGCCGCCATGCTCGTCGTTCTGCTCTCGCTGTGCCGGCCGCCGCCATGCTGCTCTCGCTGTCCCCGCTACCGCTAAGCTCGCCGCAAAGCTGTGCCCGGGCTCGCCGAAATGCTTGCCGACGGTCGCCCATGCCGCCGCCATGCTCACCATCTCGCCACGCTGCTGTCGCTGTGCTTGCCGTGAATGTCCGTCGTGCTGCTCTCGCTGTGCCGGCCGCCGCCATGCTCGTCGTGCTGCTCTCGCTGTGCCGGTCGCCGCCATGCTCGCCATGCTGCTCTCGCTGCCCCCGCTACCGCTAAGATCGCCGCAAAGCTGTGGCCGGGCTCGCCGAAATGCTTGCCGACGGTCGCCCATGCCGCCGCCATGCTCACCATCTCGCCACGCTGCTGTCGCTGTGCTTGCCGTGAATGTCCGTCGTGCTGCTCTCGCTGTGCCGGCCGCCGCCATGCTCGTCATGCTGCTCTCGTTGTCCCCGCTACCGCTACGCTCGCCGTGCCGCTGTGGCCGGGCTCACCGGAATGCTTGCCGACGGTCGCCCACGCCGCTGAGATCGTCCAGGAGCGGAACTGGTCCGGCCAAGATGTCGATGTTGACTATCCCAGGTCAATGTTGACTTATGTTCGGTGATATGGTGTGGTCAACATCAGAAGCAGCGGAATCTTGGACGTGAAAGTTCTAAGAAATGGCGTCTTCCCTTTCCCGGACTTGCCCGTTAGAACCGTAGCAGACCCAGTCGTCAATTTTCAGGTTCGACGACATTCGACGTGTGAGAAATGGAGTTCAAAGCCCGACGAATCGTTGACGACTACCGGGCGTATTGGGAGGACCGCCGCGCGTATATGCAGTACCCGCCTCGGCTCTTCGTGATCATGAGAGGCCTCCCGGGCAGTGGCAAGACAACGTTTGCTCTAGAGGTCGCTCATTATGCAGAAACGGTTGATTTACGCGCATCGGTTTGCTCAGCTGACCTCTTCTTCCGGCGCGGAGGATCCTATGTGTTTGACGCAAGTCGGCTTTGGGAGGCGCATCGAAGCTGCTACGAACAATGCAGAGAACTCCTGTGTCGCAGCCCCGACCGTGGCGTGGATATTGTTATCGTCGACAACTGCAACCTTCGGATGGACGATTTTGAGCGCTATCTGGATCTGCACATTCCCTCGGACATGCTTGCGGTTGCTGCGTTCGAATGCCCCCGTGGCATAGCGGAAGCAACACAGCTCTTGGAACGAGCTAATCGTGTTGGCCACGCTATCCCTGGTCGCACTTTCATGGAGTACTTCAACACCTGGAGACACAACGCACCGGAGGAGCCGCGCGCCTACATCATCACGCTGGAAGAGTTTATGCGTGATCGCTAACGTGCTCCGGCAATGCCGAAGTGGTGACTGGTAGCTTCAGTAAATCTCTAATTTGACGTATCCACGCTTGTGTTGGCGCTTATCTCGCCACTTCTGCATCTTTTTGTAAAGATAACCATGTGCATCTACTCGTATATCTCTCATTGAGTCACCAAGTCGACTACGACTTGGAACGTGTCTACGCTGGCTTAGACACTTGTTACTGAAGCCATCTCAACAACGACTTATACCAAGTCAACGTTGACTTAGAGTCCTCTTGATTCTACTACTAAATCGAATTGGTCCACATTAATTTATTTCAACTGTAGGATCACTTTCTCAAAGAACCTTGACTGCAGCAAAGTGCTGATGGCGAAGCGGTCTCAGGCTGCAGAGAGCGAGGGAACTGCTGGCGGTGCTTCTCGCCAGGGGCCCATGACGAGAAGAAAGAAAGCTGCAAAGGCGACGGACAAGCCAGCGACAAAGCGGACGAGCGCGCCCACTGACATGTCAACATTGGCACTTGCAACTCAACATCGAGATATTACAAGTATACGATCTGCTCTGTCGTGCTTCATATCCGGATGTGTGTAGATTCAAATTTTAATATCGGAATAGTTGTATGATCAAGGTCAACAATGCTCACGTATCCGGATGCAAGAAGTGCGCCTTTTGTCCCCCCCCTGTCATGGTAGGCGCCTTTACGCCGGTGACCCCTCCACCGTCACTCGTCGAGATGTCACAGAAGCGCCGAGTAGGCAGCGGGCCCGACGACCAGCCGCCCCGGAAGGCGCGAAGAAAAGCAGCGAGGACAGTGAACTCCGAGGCATCTGGTAAGCAAATCGCATCTTTCACTAGCAAATCGTCGTAGCGATCTTATGGTAGACGTTCATAATGCCGCAGACGACGAGTTTGAAGTCGAGAGGATCATCGAGATGAAGTTCGTGCGTCGAGAGCCCAAGTACCATGTGAAGGGTTACGATGAGACGTCGTGGGAGCCGGAATCGAATTTGCATTGTCCTGAGCTCCCCAACAACTTCAATGCAGCACAACTTCAAGAGGCACGCGCGTTGAAGAAAAAAGCAACCCGAAAAGCGGACTTGCCTGACCGAGGTAGCCACGTGACGGCTAAAATCCCTTCAAAACACCAAGAGGGTTCTGAAGGTAACAAACAGCACGTGTTTGCCACATGGTCTTATGTTGGTTTAGGGAAACATGTGCTAACTGTAATAATGGTGCCCAGGTTTGGAGGAAGTGTACGAAGTGGAAAAAAATCTTCGTGAAACTTTTCGTTTTGGTTTGTCTTACTTTGAGGTGAAATGGAAGGGATGGGAGCCTGTCTCCAATCTGAACTGCCCTGACAAATTGGAGAAGTTTAGGCGTCGCCAGAAAGCAGCACGTCAAGCTATACTCGAAAACTCAGCTCCAGCTGAAGTCACCGATGCTACCGGGACGATAGGCCATGACAGCCCTCGGAAAGATATCGATGAGAACGAGAAACCCAGCGGTGGATCAACAGCTCGCCAAGCAAGCAGAGCATCGATTCCAGAAAATAATGGAGTGGTAACCAATGATGCTGACAATGTGGCTACCGAGAGCCGGCAAATCGATGATCGAACCGAAAATGACTACGAGTACTATTACCCGGATCACTTTCCCGAGACTACCGAGGAAGAGGGGATCTCAAATACAGGTGGTGGTGTTGAGCCTTGGGGTGACGGGATCTCAAACAATGCGGATGCGGACGCTACGCCAGTACCGCGAGCAGATTCGAGAGGGTTAGGCAAGGCTCAGAGAAAAAGAAAATCGCCCCGGCAGACAGCAGAAACAACCGCAACGCCCTCGCAAAATCGACGTACTCTTTCGTCTACCGGGAGTCGAGTATCTGGGAAGAAATCGAAAAGACGTGCGGACATGCTTGCTGATGAAGTGAACGTGGGTATTGATGACGATCACGAGGTGCTGGAATCGGATGGCTGTTCTGGCGAGAGTGCCGACGATGATTCTGAAGATGAGTTTGCAGATGAGCTTTATATTGCGGGTGATACCGGAAACGAAAGTTTTAGTGTCGAAACAGCAGAGGAAATTCGTGCGGTTGCCGGCCCCCAGGATTACATAACAGATGAAATGGTTCGAGTCATGTCTGACAATGGTTGGGAGTTGCTACCGGTAACCGACGAACGGGATGACTCGGACCTGTCCGGCGCTACGGATGTGTTTACGGACCCTCCTCAACTTACTGCCTAGGCTATAGAGGCAGCGAAAACGATGAAACCTTCTGATTTTTTTTACTACATGCCGAAGACACTCTGGACGGAGATGGCCGAGGAAACTAATCGTTACGAGCGTCAGACACGACCGGAAAGACTTCGACAGGCGAAGTTGTGCCCACTAACACGTCCTTCGCTAGATTTCTCTACTTTACGAGCAACCAGGCTCCGCAGGCTAAGACGGACCGGGTATGGAAGATTCGCAACGTGATAAACAAGTTACAGACTACTTTCAAGGGTGGAATGGAACAAGGGCGCTGGGTTGCATTCGACGAGATGGTTATCCCTTCAAGAAGTTCGCGGAACAGAATACGAGTTTTCTTGAAGAATAAGCCGCACAAGTACGGCACCAAGCTGGATCGATCCAAGAAGCGAATCATCATCACTGATCGCGAGTATTCTTCGGTGACGTTGGGGTTTCGTTTGATGGACATGGGGTACTACAATATCTGGACGGTTGCTACGACGCGTCTTGGCTTCCCCGAAGACTTGAAGACCGACAAAAAATCAGCTTCGAGAGGGATGCCGCGCGGCTCATACATTCTTGCTCGGAACAATACGAATCGTCAAATATACTCGACGCGGTGGGTTGACTCGAAAAGGTGCTACTTTGTGGCGACTGGGTCCTCCGCTAGACGTGCGATTGTGCGGAGGAAGCAAAAGGACGGCTCACAGGCAAACATTCCGTGTCCGGAGTTTGTGGTATTGTACAACAAGTACATGGAGGGTGTTGACAGTCACGACCAGTTACGTCTGCAATGGTACGTGTTGCTCTGTTGCGGTTCTGCCGCCCATCACTTACGCCGAAAACGCTTTTGACTAGGTACTTCATTCAAAGAGTCATGCGACCAAAGAAATACTACAATACTCTTTTCTACGGGCTTCTCGACATAGCTGTTATTAGCGCTTTTATCACCCATCGTGAGTACGCGAAGTCCGTGGGGGGAAAACCTCTTTCACACGCGGATTTTCTCATTCAGCTACACGAGGAGCTACTCGCTCTCGGAGATGATGACTTCCTGGAAACGGTGCCAGTCGCCGAAGCCGCTGTTACCGAGGTGGAGCCAAGAACTAACCAGACACCAGCTTCGACGGCGTACTCGCTAGCAAGCTCGAAGCATCAATTGATGGTGTCGACGGACAAGACAGCGAAGGGCAAGTTCAAGTTTCGCGTGTGCAAAGTTTGTTCGGTACTGCGTGGTGCTGGCAGTCCTGGATCGAATCGACCTCCCGGCACAACGCGTCATTACTACAAGCAGTGCTCCACTGATCGAGGAAGACTGTTTTTGTTTTCCAAGGCGCGACACGTATCCGATGGTAATTCTGTATCGTGCTTTAACATTTGGCACTCGAAATGGAAGAACGGAGATCAACTTCCGCACTCTGAAAATGTCGGACGGATCCGAATGCGTCGGTCGAAGGAGGAGTTACGCGCGGAAACGATGGACACAGCTTCCTCGGATGCTGTGCCGCCAAGGCAATACGAGACCGATGTTCAGAATGCCGATGGGGCTGCTTCGCAGTTACCGGATCCAAGTATCACGAGCGGCCAGGCGCAGATGCAGCAGGACAGGATGAAGAAGGAGTAACTGCGACTGAGAGGCCCCCGGATGAGAGCGAGCGAGAGGCCGTGGCGGAAGTGCTGGCGGAGCTGCTCGGCGCGGTGGAATGTACGCTCAGCGGGGCCGAGCAGCAGAATGAGTCGGATAATTAGGTGTCACTGCGAAGTCGATCTTGACAAAATACGCCTGTAAGTGAGAGCGAGACCAGCTTTGACTCGACGGCGGTCAAGCTGGTTGTCACCGTTGAGATCTATGTTTCACTGCGAAGTTAATCTTGACATCTGCCATACAAACTTTAATACAAATACACTCCTGGACGAAATATTACGGCCACCCCTGAACTTTTCCATAACTCTGTCAATTTTAATTATTACGCGGTGCGGTTTTGACACGAGTACCAGAACACGGTTGGAAAGAGCTGACATGTGTTAACGCCCGCAGTTTTGCATTCCTTGGGGTGGCTCACATACAAAAAACCGTTCAGGCGAGGTGGTCACAACTTACGGCCACCCCATCCCAATACTAAATCCTATACTAATTGAATGCTGGTAGAGAGTGAAGGTCACGCAAATGACTTGAGATTTTTATGGGTCGTATTAATACGCCTGTTAGGGAGAGCGAATCCAACCTTGGCACCAAGCTGGTTGTCAACGTTGAGATCTATGTTTCACTGCGAAGTCAATCTTGACATCTGCCATACAAACTTTAATACAAATACGCCTGTGAGGGAGAGCGAAGCCAACCTTGGCACCAAGCTGGTTGTCAACGTTGAGATCTATGTTTCACTACGAAGACAATCTTGACATCTGCCATACAAACTTTAATACAAATACGCCTGTGAGGGAGAGCGAAACCAACCTTGGCATCGACAGCGGCCAAGCTGAGATCTATGCTACAATAAGAAAGCGATGACGGAATATATGTAGGCATGGGCTTCTTCATTGCATCTCAACATCGCTAACAAAATATGTATGCTTCTGTGAAGCTGGGCTAAGCACTTTCCGACGTACTAGCGTCTCAACGATACCCCAAGACGAGGAAACATCACCTCGGTTTGATACGTCCAGACAACAAGCCACTCAAGCGCAGCGGGTTCCTGGACTCGAGCTTTATACTCGAGCTCTTTGAAAAAACCATCCTTGGTATGATCCGGGATAGCATTCTCGTCGTACGATTCATCTGCCTCCATGACGATATGGTGTTCAACATGGGAATCGAGAAAAGCGTCTAAGCGTTCAATATCCCACTTACACAGGCGCTGTCGACGCTTTACCATAGTCAGCGTTATCTACACAGAGGTCAATGGCACGTTAGCGTTGGGAGTACACCTGGCACCACAGAACGCGTGAAATACCTTCGAGGCTTTCAGGACGCGTAGATGTGACTCGAGTCTTCGTCATTCTGAAACTGCGCATACATCTCGTAGAGCGGAAGGGCGGCTAGAAATGCGTCTACATGGTTGGTAGACCTGAATCTAGGCTCGTAAACCTGTTGCATAATAACATTTGTTAGACTAAGCCACAGAACTCAAGTAATTCGCATACCCACCCGGTCGCGTGAAGGTTTGCGTACTGGCTGGAGGGTGTGAAAGTCAAGGAACCACTGGTCTCTCCAACGTCTAGGCATACATCGGAATCGTGACGCCCACTGATGCACCAACGATACGTGCACGTACCTCCCCTACAGACTTCGGCTTGCCATAAATTTTCTTGTTGTATGACGCTGTTCTGTTGACATCCGGCGTGAAAGCCTGTTGTATGCAAGCAGGACGGTTAGATATCAAATAGCCACCACAGGTAGAACATTCGGGACAGCCTCGTAGGTGTAGTTAGGGTCCGAGAGAACAAAGTAGGAGGATTTGTCTAAGTCGGTATCTTGATCGCTGAGCTGCCCTTGGCTCTCGGAGCGCCCTCGCACTGTGAGCTCCTGTTGGTTCGAGCGTTCGTCGTCATCGCTGCTGCTGCCGCCCACAGTGCTGCTGCTGTCGGCCGCCATGTCGTCGGTGTACATACTTGCGTCGGCCATGATCTTCTCGGAGAAGATCCCCCCCACACGATGTACCACTGAGGAGCGACCGCGACTTTTGACAGGTTGATTTTGGCTGTCGCTCGATTCTATGGAATGCCTTCATTTTATTTTATACTAGATCCTTACACTGGATCCTTACACTAAAACACATACTCACTGCATCCGCCTGCAAAGGCTGCTGTCGCAGTGAGAGCCTGTTCTGGAAGCACCATTGGGTATTATAGCCCTCATCGTTGACGTCACCGCCTTAGCCACCACCATTTTTGTCCTCGGCGATCCGCCTGTTTTTAGGCGCGCTCCGCACTCTGATTCGAGAGCACACGATGGACTGCTTGATCGTCCGGCCTCGTCCTGCAGGGTCTTGTGATGGTTGATGCCATCGTTTAGCTTGAACACGCGCTTCTTCTCCTTCATGTTGGACGCCTCACGCGGACGTTTGTCCGTGTGGGCTGACGTATGACCGCAGGCCAACAGAGCGGCTCTGAGAGCCGCCCCAGTTGTCTTGGGCGACAGCGCGTAGTATTTGCCTGGGTGCACTCGTAGTCGAAGTCCACCTGTTGCGGCGCCGGCCCTGGTGCTGGTCCAGCATGCTGTTCGGGTTAACGTGCTGCTGGAGTTCATGCACGCCGGGCCTTTGAAGCCGCCGCCATTGGTGCCCTGGCCCAGGGATTTGTAGTAGAGCTTGGGAAGTTCGCCGCTGCGCTGGTGGTGCGGCGAGTGCGCCTTGTACTGCGAGTAGCCGTAGCCCTGCAAGGCGATGAGGAAGGAGGACGTCAGGAGGGTGTACTGCCGATGGAGTGGGGGGGGGGCTTGTGCCGCCAGCGCTCGCCTCGCCTGCAGTCGAGAAACACGTCAGCAATGGGGCAACAGGCTGGCTAGAGTGAGCAGCGTACCGAGATTGAGTTGTTCTGCTTTCGGTTGTGCCTCGTGCGTCTCGTCGTTGCAGTAGAAGGCGTCCCTCATGTGCCGTGCCGTGCTTGCCCTGGGATAGTGTCACCGCGATTACCGAGCACGTCCATCAACCGCGATATTCAGCTCAGAACAATTCACTCACTTAGCGAATGTTCGCATTATCCTGCGAATTACGCCAAGGTTTTTTCGATCGAAATCTCGACAGAGCTTAATATTACGGCCGTATCCAAGCTTTGATTGGATAACTCTGACCATTGAGATTGACAGCCGGTTGAACCCGAAGAGTCGGGGCAGGCCGCTGGGGACCTCGCTTACCCTATCCCGCCAGTATAAAAAATTCTATATTAATCTTATCCCTGCAAAATTGGGATAATAACGATCGCCGGTGGGTTAAGCGTCTTCGCCTCTTCCTTTACCTCGTTCGGATTGTTCTTGACGTCGCCCTCGAACTCTGTAACCTTTTTCATCGTCTCGACGATCGTTTCTCTCGCTTCCACATCGTCCTTGTATCGTTCTGGCAGATGCTTGGCTCGATTCGGGTGTAGGATGAACTTCATGGCCTTGAACCACGGTGGCGTCAGCATTTCAGGTATTATTACCTTGCTCTTTTTCCTTTCTTGGCCGCAGGCGCCTTCCTCGCTGCCGCTGTTTCCAGCTTCTCCTGTACCTGGTAATACATGCTGGTTAGATTACGTTGTATGAATATATAGAACAGCAATTACTGCCCCCAGAACATAGGCAAACAGATCAGCGTCCTTGCTGATTGGAAACAACGGGTGCTTGGATGGCAGTCCCTTGGGCTCCGGTCTCGGAGTTACAGCGCCGGGGGCAGCCTCAAGCTCCGCCAACTCGGCGCGGGTGTCTAGGAGCAAATATTAGTGGAAGTTGACAGATTTAATCATCACAAATCAACAAACGCACTCGCTAGTTTTTTGTAGAACTCTGTGGCCCGCTTCATGCGCTGCTTCGATACGACTTCAGAGCGATGTTTCGTCCAGTAAGTCTTGTTGATAGTATTCTTTGTCTTGCACTCTTTCCTTGGCTTGCCGCAACGATGCTTGGAGAAGTTCGTCCGCGAGTATCCATTCCCGCATTTCTCGCAGACCTTAGTGGCGGCAGAGCCGTTTGGCGCTCGTGTCCTCCCCATCGAAAGCTGAACTACCAATCTAATTCGCTAATAATATTCTATTGCATATGATTGGTCAAAAAAATCATTACATACAAGTTACATGATGTTGCACCGGGGAAAGAAGTGCGCTTCAAGCGCATACAGTCGTCCCTCCCAAATCTGAACCCCTATCAATTGATATGGCATGATAACTTATCACTTATCATTGACAAGTGATCGGATTTTTTAATTTCGCCCTCTGTAAAATATAGCAGTTTCCCCCGGCAGCAAAGTGATATTCCCTCCCAGTAATGACTACACCGTTCACGCTAATTAGCGGACCCTGACTAATAGTGATTTACGAATTTTGTGGTTGAAAGTCGAACAATTGAACAGTTCTTGTATCCGTAATATTTGCTCTCCTAGAAATCTAAGACCATGATTGGCTTCAGCTCGATGCGCCCTATTGCCTACACGTTCGCGATCTCCATAAGTGCTCTAAGGATCGTTGACTCGATTTTAGCCCAGTTATCGCATTTAATTGCGAATTGCCAAATTGTTTTGGCCTCCCAATCAAGGTCCCGACCGGATTACACCTGCGTTCCGGGGAGAGTGCGACCGTGCGTATCCGATACGGACAAAGCAATCCTGAAAGCGATGTTGTTTGGGCAGGTCGAGGCGACAGATGGGTGACGCAGATACTCTATGGTCCCCAAACCTGGACCACAGCAGTAAAGGGTTTGAATATCTCGGATCGAGACCTCTGGATTGACGCTCGGATGCCGGTGGCCCGGATTGTTGAGTATGGACACTTCCCGACGGCGGGACGTTTTGTACGCCCTGGATTAAGGCGTTATCAAGAGTGGCAGCAGTTGATTTTTGAAAGTACGTTGTCCGCCCAAGCGAGGTTGCGAGCAGAACGCTATGAGCAGATGCTTCGGGATGAAGAACCACCTGCAGTCCAGACGCGAAACTATCAGTGGCCAACTAAGTTGTTAATGCGACCGCGGACGGACACAGAAGCGGTTCGCATGGTGCGGTTGCAGGATCAGCCGATAGCCACGCCAGAAGTATGCCCTGATCATTTGAACAGGCCACATATGAAACACCGGCGATGCTTCGGGAGAACCAAAAAATACCGCTGAGACGAAGCGGGTGAATACTTTTATCGTCCAGGATGTATAGCGCGCCCAGGGGCTGGATAACTGGTATTCCAGAATGGACCAGCCCCGGTTAACTTGAAACACACAATAGAATGACTCGAGTCGGCGTGTGACCTTGTGCAATCCCTATAGGTGTCGATTAATTCGGCGGACCGTCTTTCAACCGGAAATGTAACAATCAATTAGATACAAGAATACAGAGAACTTCCTAGTTCCTCTCAACTGGGAGATCCCGAATGGAGGCAAGCTTACGAGCAAAGACCTTTCTCCAAATAACCAATCTCAAAATAACCAATAACAATACAGAGTTTGTATATACAATATGCAGTCTGTCAACTTCAGGTTACAACCCGGATACAGAGAAACCCGGGTTGCCCAACGCGCACCACCCTCGAATGAACGAGGGAAACCACAAATACAGTCCTAAACAAGCAATCTAACTCGGATTTCAGGGGGTGATTGCTACAACCTCCTGAAACTACAGATGGAATATGAAATGCAAGGGTCCTCTTTCGAGTGTCCACATGCAATTTAGGGATATGAAATGGGTAGACCAACCCGAAAGCAGCCTTTTTGGGTACCCAATACGATTTGAAGCGTGTAGGTGAGAGTTCCTTGTGCGGTTGCACGACCTTGGACGTCCGTAGGTGTACGCGGCTCCCGGACCTTCCTTTGGATTCTCCTTTGGGTAGCAGAAATATGGCGTCGTCGTCCTCGGCGAATATACTCTCCAGGGTCAATGGCAAATAGACACGAAGTCCACTTGGGCTCTAGAAGGCAAAACAAACTCTGATTATCTCTTATCTCTCTCACTCTCTCTTTGGCTATCAATTCTTTCTTTCTTTCTTGGTATCTGGGTTTTCGGCGGTCTCCTCTGCTCGAATCGCATGCACTCCTCCCGGATGACTGGGTTTCAGTATACTTGGGAGTATGTTAAACTCGCGGAGGGCCGCTCACTCATCTTGTACTGGCGACAGTCTTGAGCAATCGCACTTCGTGCGCTGGCGCGCTGTCACCACTTGATTGGCTTGTCTCGAAGATCTCTGGCTTAGACGTAGCACTGTCTGGATCTTGGTCTCATATTCGCATGGGTGCCTGATTTGGCACGCTCCTGGGGCGTCAGTGATTGGCCGGTTCACACTTGGGTACACTTGCCATCCGGGGTGGCATCCATCCGGAGTGGCATCTTGGTCATTCAGGTTGTCCTTCATTATTCAGGATGTACAGGAGTACTTCGGCTGGATTTCTGCAGTGTCGCTCGGGGTGTCTTGATCTTGGGGCACTGGGTGATCACTCGGCTCGTATGGGCAGGCAGCTTTCCGGGATACGTTCTACCGGAAGCGTTTGGCCCCTTCATATGGGTACCTGCCGCAAAGGGAAGTCGGCGGCCGGACGGGGCGCTATAACTTCATTCCGAATCCTTGCTTCGGGTGGGACGCCTCCGTGCCTGTGAGCCTATACGTGTTCCGAGTAACCGTCCTCGCGATCTTCAACCAGTCAGCACTTTCGAGTGTACCGTTCTTGTACCACCCTGAATCCAGATCTCCATTCGATACTCTCCGGCTCTGCACCCTGGGCAGCTGCGAACTGGCCACTCTGGAAAACTTCCAGTTGCCTCGCGTCCATGAACGCGAGAAGGCTGAACGAAGAGTGCAGATTCTGACAGATAAGATTACTGCGTTCAAGCGCGACATTCCAGCGCCGTCCCAAATGGGTCGGTGATTGGACGTAGCTCGTACATTAACGACGTTGCTCAATGGGGCGCCAACCTGGGATCAGCTGTGTGAAGATCTGAATGCCTTGTTATTTAGACTCCGCTATTGGAATATCTCGGTCAGCCCCCCCCCCCCCCCCCCCCCCAAGAGTGAATTGGGCAAATTGTCTCTATCATGAGATTAGTGCGGAAGGACTTCGAGCCACGCCCAAGATCGCTAAAGATTTCCAGGACCTCCCATTCCCGAAGACACTGAAAGGAGTCCAGTCTTTCCTGGGAAGTCTGAATTACTATCACAAGTTCATTTAAGATTTTCCCGTGGTGGCTGCAGTTCTATATGAGCTCACGGACGAACAAGTACGTGCTGGATGAGACCTGTTCAAGGCAAAGGAGGCTTTCGGGATCTTGAAGAGGAAGATTGTATCGACTCCGCTGCTCAGGCATCCCGACCGGACCAGACCTTTCGTGATCATACCTCATGCCAACCAATGGGCGGCTTGTGCAGTTCTCGGTCAGGAATATGATGGCGTAATGCACCCGGTCAGGTTCACGGGGCGTGTCCTGAACGACGCAGAGCTCCGATATCATGTCGCTGAGAAGGAGGTGGTGGCCGTGATGAGGGTTCTGGATGTTTTCCAGACTCTTGTCCAGAATTGCATGGTCAAGGTTTTCACTAGACACTCCGTTCTAAGTTGGTTGCTGAAGTCCAAGACAGCCGATGGGAGGTGCGTCCGCTGGGGAGTCATATTGTCACACTGGAACCTGGAAGTGCACAAGATCCAGAAAGATGAAGATGGCTTACCTGCCATTCTAGGGGCAGGCATTACCCCACGTGAACATTTGGACGAGGTTGCTGAGTCACTCATTCCAGCCAAGGGGCGAGTCAAGGCACCGCCAGTGATCAGCATGGAGATGTTGGAAGCAGACTTCACCGGTTACGTTCTAAGTTTCGACGGAGCAGCTAAGACTTCGACGCGTCAAGGTAGTTGTGGTTGTATCATCTGGGAGTTACCAGGTTGGAATGTCCTGGCCGCACATGGTTTCATTCTGGAGGATGTCACTGTCAACGATGCTGAGTATTATGGACTGCTGAAAGGTCTCACACTCGCGTCCGAGCGAGACATTCAGGATCTAGTGGTGGTCGGAGACTCTCGCATAGTCATCCAACAAGTGCAAGGGCTGATTAACTGCAACCAACCGAATTTGGAACGACGCTTGTCCGAGGTGGGAATACTGAAGGAGAAGTTCACATCAATGCGGCTGGTCCATGTCAAACGGGAATACAACCAGGCAGCAGACTACCTTACTTCTAAGACGTTAGCGTTGGGGACATCCTGGCAGACTGAAGACCCGGAGGAGCTGAAACACCTTGTGCAGGTATCCAAGATACATTAAAAACTGATGAAGCCGCTCGTGATCGTGGATGAAGACACTCAAGATGCTTCCCCCCAGGAAGACTTGCCCTTGGAGACCCCGAACGGCATACGTCCAGGACCGGAATCTGCACCATTGTCTACAGCCGCTAGGATCATGGTTGCAGTAACTCTGAGTCATGCTCAAGAATAACCCGAACAAGGAGAACCAATGGGACCACTGGAGTATGAGGCCGAACCATCGCGGCGAATCAAGGCCCACCAGGAGTGTGACGACCAACTCATGGAAATCAAGAAATTCCTGAAGGGTGACTTGGGTAATTTCTCTCGTGGCCAGATACGCAGAATCTCTAAAGAAGCAGAACTATATGCCCTGGACGTGAGAGATGTGCTCTACCGACTAAGTCGATCTACAAAGGATCGCCCTCGAGATATGGCAGATGAGTTACGCCTAGTTGTGCCGGAGTCACTCCGCCCGGATCTCCTTCACTATGCTCATGAGGATTTTCAGGGCGGACATCAAGGGATAACCCGGACACACGAGACATTAAGGTCCGAATTTTACTGGCCCGGCATGTATGCCGATGTGGAAACTTTCGTGAAGGAGTGTGTAGACTGTGCAAGCGGCAAGGGGCGACCGCCCAATCCAGAGCCGTCCCCAGGAAATATTGAGCCGAGATACCCATTCGAAGTAGTCTCGATGGATTTTGCCACGCATCTTCCAAAGTCCGAACGAGGAAATACCATTTTGCTCCTTTTTCAGGACACGTTCTCGGGATATGTGATGTGCCAACCCATGGATTCGACCACCGCTCAGGATGCCGCGGAAGCTTACGAGGAGAGAGTTTTCCGAAGCTTCGGGGCCAGCTCATTGTTGCGCCACGACCAAGCCCCTCGTTTCATGAGCGAAGTTTTCACCCGTTTCCGGGAACTCCTGGGTAGCAGACAAAGAGCTACTTTGGCCTACCGCCCCCAAGCGAACGGCCAACAGGAAAGGTCTGTCCAGACTGTCATCCGGAGTGTACGCGCTTACGTTGCAGAGTCTGACCAGAGTGATTGGGATGAACACGCCGAGAGGCTGATGTTCGCTTTGAATACTTCGTACGATGCCACGCGGCTAGACACTCCATTCTATCGGGTTCACGGATGGGATGCTAAAGGCACAGTGTCGGCCATGCTAGGCCCTAGACCATCCAGCGTCCCTGAACGTACGGCGTACGAATGGTGAAGGAAGTTCCATCGGGACTACAGTTACGCTCAGGCTTGTGCGGAAGATCTTCAAAGGAAAGCAAAAAGAGCCAGGTCTGACGAGCAGACTCAAAAGTGGAAGGAATTGTCCGATCGACTCAAGTCAGGTTTTCACGTTGGAGATGCAGTTTGGTTGTACATTCCCAAAGTACAGACTGGATTGAGTCGCAAGTTGGCTCACCTCTGGCATGGTCCGTTCAGGGTCGCTGAGATGCATAACGATTTCAGAGTGAAACTCAAGATTGAAGACACGGGCTATCGAGTCAACCCCTGGGTGCAGGTTAGCCGATTTAAGCCACGAGCTCTGCATCCCAAAAGACCCTCCGTCCAGATAGATGTCGAAGATGAAGATGACTTTGACACTGCATTACTACCGGAGGATAGTTGGGAAGCCGACAATGACAATGATGAGTATGAAGTGGAGAAATTTTTGGACCTTCGATGGTCTAAACGAACACGCACATCCAAGAGGGCTCGTGAGTATCTGATCAAATGGAAAGGATACGAGGAACCCGATTGGCTTCCAATGACACAACTAAGCTGCTGTGCGTTGTTGTATGAGTTTAACCAAGGGGCGAAAGCTCGGGCTCGATTCCAGGCTATGCAAGCCGGGGACGACCACCCGAGAGTTTAGCAGTCCAGTTGGACACCCTTGACATGCAACAGACCGCCGCCCGAGTGAAGTGACAAAAAACAAGTGAATCTGAATTTGGAAGGAGAATGCGACGAGTGTTCTAAAACAGATGAGATTAGTCCACCGAGACTCTGGGTGCAGAAATTTTGGATGGACATGCAAAAGAAGACCGACCTGAAGGCGATGAGTGAAAAGCTCGAAGGTGATTATGGGATTACGCTACTTAAAATGAAAACGGTGTCACCTACAAAGGAGCTTTCCTGGACATAAACTGGCTGGGCAGAAGATCACAGCGTCAACGAGACCGGGTTTTTCTGGCGTTCGTCAGGAGGGAGCAGCTTCTGTTGAAGTTCCTTGGGGGCGACATGAGCAATCCGCTCGGCGTCCGTGCAATACTTCGTCCACTGGGTCCGGCTGGGCTCCGCCTGTTCCGCCAGAGTAATCTGCTCCTCCAACGAGAAAGGCTCCCCGGCCGCGTTCAGAGTCGACTCGTCGGCGAGATAAGGGTGGCAGATCTTGACCGGGTATTTCCAGACACCCGGCTCCTCAAAGAGCGACGCTGGAACCCCTTTCGAGATGTACTTTCGAATGCACGCGGCCATCGAGCGGCCCACACTCTCGTGTCTGGCAGCCCCTCACGATAAAGCTTGGCAGAGACGGAATACTTGTCCAGATCATCGTCCTCCTCATCCCGCTCAGGCTTGTACTTGATCGTGAACCCATGGAGAACTAACTTCCCAAAAGGCTTCAGCATGGTCCCGAACGTACTCCAAATACTCGTCCAACATGTCCCACACCTTCGCGTCCAGATCCGCACGCCGATGGAAGTACAACTCCTTCACACGGTTCCGAAACATCTTCTTCCAGGGTTTCTTGGCCCGAAAAGCGATGTAGGCGCCTTCAAACGGAGTCCAACGTTGGGCGAGATACCGGATCTCGGTCTTCTGAGGCGAGTAGTCGGGGAAGCCAGAGGTCTGATATTCGTGATCACCCTTCCGGGGCGTGCACTGGGTCAGGATTCCGCGGCGACGCCACGACAAGATATTGGGATCCGGAACCTCGATCATGGCCATCTCGGTCAGGCTCAGCTCGTTGTATGACTTTCGACCAAGGAAGTGAACGCGCCCTGGCCCGAAGACCACCCGATTTCTTGCCAGACTGGAACGCGCCCTGGCCCGAAGACCACCCGATTTCTTGCCAGATTTGTGCCAGCACGCGAATGACGAGGACGTTTTGGAGATGGAGTGTAGACGAGAGTCTTGGTTGTAGCCTCGACGCTGCTTCCAGAAGAGTCCGACGATGAATAGACTCGTTGAACCGGGATCTTACGCTTGGAGCGCAACACCAACGCGTCGCTGTCTGGCGGAGAAGTCCCAGCATTGTCTGGGTTTGCCTAGGGCGATTCCACCTCTTCATCCTTTGGAGATGGACCATCGAAATCGGGATCATCCGGGTTGTACCCCTCCTCTGAAGAGCTGCTGTCACTCACGCTTGGAAGATCTTCAGTCAGGTTGTGCAATTCCGGCTAATCTGACGGGACTACCCCTCGTTCGAGCCAACTCTCCAAGAGCACTTCAGCCATCACGTAATAAGCTGTGGGCACGTATCTCGCCCAGCGTGTGTCGTCCAGCTTGTGACGATACATCATCGTGGCCAGCATGTCGCACAGACTGTCTCGGTGGAAGAGCGAATGTTGGGCAGCGTCGACCAGCATTTCTTTAACGGCCTCGTCATATCCCAAGCCAGTACGCATGGCCCACTGAACGTCTGGGCGCAAGTCCTCCCAGGCGATGAACTCAGGAAGAAGAGCACAAGCATCACTAATTGTGAAGGGGAGTGCCTCGGACGAGGGGCGTGGGCCGACATCTGACTCTGGATGGACGGTGTGACGACACTGGACCTCGACGTCAACCCTGCGTTGAGACGACGCGCGGCGTTTGGATCCTGACTGAGACTTGCGAGGTTCCTTCCCACGAGGTTCATCTCGCTTGGAGTCAGGAGAGGGAGGATTGTCTTCTGATTTCTCCTCTTGCTCCATGTTGTCATCATTTTCATCACTTTCTGGAGGAGCTGGGCCAGGATACGGCGGAATCATCCGGAGGGACTTGTCCGCCGCCTCCACCGTGATCCAAGTTTTCCAGGACGGAGGTGCAGCGACACCGCGCTGGAATTGGCCCAAGCGTTTTCGAAATCTCGGCCAGTTCCCCCGAACCTCTTGTTGCCAGTGTTCAGGAAGGCGAGCAGTCCGTCCGCGTCGAAGCGTTTGTCTCGGACGCGCTGCTCCAGCGTGGAAATTTGCGACTGGGCATACCGCAGCTGAGATTCCAGATCACCGTTGCACTGACGTAGAGCGGCAGTTTCTTCCAGATTCTCCCGAGCGAGGCGAGCGAAGTCAGCCTCCAACAAACCTTGGGGGTGACTTGCCTCATCCCGGATGGACTGGGTTTCTTGCTCGTGGTAGCCATACAAGAAGACGAAGTCCTCCTTGAGACGATAATGCTCACTCTGGAGTCACAAGAGACGCTGAGCAACGGAGTTTTCGTCCATACCTTGAAGGATGTGCCCGCGTTGCCGGCCGCGTGCCAAAACCCGATGCAGCAAGGAGACTGTGTAGAATGTCCGTTGGGCGAGCTGGAAGGGGGAGAAATGAGTCACCAACGAAGCAAATTCTCGACGAGCCAGGAGGGATCCCCAAGTGGTCTCCAAGGTGTCCAAGGTGGGAGTCGGCTGGTCTCGGTACGGGCGGAGCACCATCTCGCGGACCTCTGCTCGATCACCAACCAGGGCGCACAAATCCTGCATGTCGGGTTCGGACAGGCCGTCGAACAACATGAGTGCTTCTACGCCACCATAGCCCTCCCGGACGTATGTCCCCTTGCGGTAGGCCATGGCGTGAGCAGGGATGCCGACGATGAAGGACTCCCCCACCAGACTTCGAGGCGGAGGAAGAGTGAACCGCGCAGGCGGGGTGTTTTGTATCCCAGGCGAGCTCCGGTCGTGATGGGGTAGTACACCAGCCCGAACGTGACGCACCACTACTTCGAAGTCGAGCACCCCGGTGCGAGAGACGACTGGCTGGGGCGACGTGGGGCGCGAAGCGGCATCTTGTTCGACGCCGGAAGGCTCATCATCACCGACACCTCGGTTGTGAGACAGAGAGTCTTGAGGCATGTCGACTGGAGTTGGAGATTGTGCCCCACTTCGGACGTCAGCGTTGGGAGGAGTAGAGCCGTCGTGGCTCCTGCTGTCGTCATCGATGTCGAGGACGCTTGGAGGGCTGGTACTAGCACCGGCGGAGAGTGGCGCGCTCATCTTGCGCGCACGAGGAGGAAGATTGCGTTGTGAACTGAAGGCGTACTGTCGTGATACTGAAAGCGAGAGAGAAGGTCTGGGACCCGGCTGGGAAAGGGCACACAGAAAGGTCGCCAGAGCAGGAAGATTCTCAACGGGCTGAACGGCCAGACAACTGTTCCGTCTAGACAACCGTGGATCGTGTGATCTAGTCATGTTCGACCAATTCGGCAAATGACCTCAGTGATGCACCAAGACTAGAGGGGCGGTTGACACGATGGGAATCGAGATTTTCTACTGTGGAGTATGGTGATTGGCTTAAAAGCTGATACATCGGTGAGTATGGAGTTGTGACTTGGTATTATTTGTGGGACAAGGTGTTTTCACGTCCAGCCATGGATCGGGTTAAATACCTCAGACGTAATGAGTCTGGATGGGTCAACTACCGGACGATGAGCCAAGCCTACGGGAGCGACCAAGAGCCCAGGTCTACATTAGACTAGTTGACGCGAGGCAACTGGAAGTTTTCCAGAGTGGCCAGTTCGCAGCTGCCCAGGGTGCAGAGCCGGAGAGTATCTAATGGAGATCTGGATTCAGGGTGGTACAAGAACGGTACACTCGAAAGTGCTGACTGGTTGAAGATTGCGAGGACGGTTACTCGGAACACGTATAGGCTCACAGGCACGGAGGCGCCCCACCCGAAGCAAGGATTCGGGATGGAGTTACAGCGCCAAGTCCGGCCGCCGACTTCCCTTTGCGGCAGGTACCCACATGAAGGGGCCAAACGCTTCCGGTAGAATGTATCCCGGAAAGCGGCCTGCCCATACGAGCCGAGTGATCACCCAGTGCCCCAAGATCAAGACACCCCGAGCGACACTGCAGAAGTCCAGCCGAAGTACCCCTGTACATCCTGAATAATGAAGGACAACCTGAATGACCAAGATGCCACTCCGGATGGATGCCACCCCGGATGGCAAGTGTACCCAAGTGTGAACCGGCCAATCACTGACGCCCCAGGAGCGTGCCAAATCAGGCACCCATGCGAATATGAGACCAAGATCCAGACAGTGCTACGTCTAAGCCAGAGATCTTCGAGACAAGCCAATCAAGTGGTGACAGCGCACCAGCGCACGAAGTGCGATTGCTCAAGACTGTCGCCAGTACAAGATGAGTGAGCGGCCCTCCGCGAGTTTAACATACTCCCAAGTATACTGAAACCCAGTCATCCGGGAGGAGTGCATGCGATTCGAGCAGAGGAGACCGCCGAAAACCCAGATACCAAGAAAGAAAGAAAGAATTGATAGCCAAAGAGAGAGTGAGAGAGATAAGAGATAATCAGAGTTTGTTTTGCCTTCTAGAGCCCAAGTGGACTTCGTGTCTATTTGCCATTGACCCTGGAGAGTATATTCGCCGAGGACTTCGACGCCATATTTCTGCTACCCAAAGGAGAATCCAAAGGAAGGTCCGGGAGCCGCGTACACCTACGGACGTCCAAGGTCGTGCAACCGCACAAGGAACTCTCACCTACACGCTTCAAATCGTATTGGGTACCCAAAAAGGCTGCTTTCGGGTTGGTCTACCCATTTCATATCCCTAAATTGCATGTGGACACTCGAAAGAGGACCCTTGCATTTCATATTCCATCTGTAGTTTCAGGAGGTTGTAGCAATCACCCCCTGAAATCCGAGTTAGATTGCTTGTTTAGGACTGTATTTGTGGTTTCCCTCGTTCATTCGAGGGTGGTGCGCGTTGGGCAACCCGGGTTTCTCTGTATCCGGGTTGTAACCTGAAGTTGACAGACTGCATATTGTATATACAAACTCTGTATTGTTATTGGTTATTTTGAGATTGGTTATTTGGAGAAAGGTCTTTGCTCGTAAGCTTGCCTCCATTCGGGATCTCCCAGTTGAGAGGAACTAGGAAGTTCTCTGTATTCTTGTATCTAATTGATTGTTACATTTCCGGTTGAAAGACGGTCCGCCGAATTAATCGACACCTATAGGGATTGCACAAGGTCACACGCCGACTCGAGTCATTCTATTGTGTGTTTCGAGTTAACCGGGGCTGGTCCATTCTGGAATACCAGTTATCCAGCCCCTGGGCGCGCTATACATCCTGGACGATAAAAGCGTTCACCCGCTTCGTCTCACTAGTGGCCGCCCGTCTTGACATGACTGAACGTGACGAAGAACACCGAAGAACACCGAAAAACAGTGGACACTCTGGACGAGAGGATCAAGGTATAACCAAGCTAAGTGACACCCGACCGACCAGAACGACCAACCAGGTTCCGGGAAGATTCCGTGGAACCTTGAAGTCCTACGCCTGTACCCACGACATCACAATGAGATCAAGGATGTCTAAGATGATGACGCCCCCTTCAAGGTATACTAAACGTAAGTCAAAAGCTGAATGTGTGTCTATTGCAGGAAGATAGCCACAAAAGATAAAACCAAACAGAGTTCAATTATCCATGCACCCCGCAAGCGCTCGGACAGCTTCGGCCGGACAAATACCGGCGGCCCCGATCAAGTGCTGAAGGCGAAAGGCCCTCTGAGGAAGGACATTCCAGAGGTGTGGACTCCACCCCCAAAAACTCCAAGTCCAAATTAGGGTGAGTAGCGGGTGTGGAGCCCGTGGTAAATCTGCCCTATTTCATATCCTAGTTGTAGTGTGCGCTTAGGCGATCCTACATTTCATATCCCATATACATCCTGGAAAGAGTGGAAGAAAGTCCCATTCAGGATCGTGATCGAAGGACATCTTGTGTGATAGGTAGTGATATTGTATTGAACTATCCCCAGTACTTCTGGGGTGGTGCGCGTTTGTAAAAGCTGACCGGGATTGACCAGTATCCTGGAAGTGCAGCTAAGTTGACTGGTGTACGACCCACCGTGCAAGGGTCTAAGAATAAGAACGGTTGTATATATGTGTGTATAACTCTGTATTGATTTTGGTTATCTTGGTTATTGGAGCTACGTCTAAGTTGGTGACGCTACGCTCTTCTCCAAAGACCGATATTGGTATACAAAAACAACTTATCCCCGCGGTGCATCTCCCGGTTCGAAGACAAACGAACCTAGCGCCGGCACCGCCTCGGCAAGATCGGCCAGCGAAAGTTCTGGCTCATCAGCCGATATCACATTGTTTTCACCACGTGTCGGTCCTGTAATTTCGCCCTCAACATCCTCAGTAGGCTTGTCCGTCACACTTGGCTGCCGCGTCGTCACTCCCCCAACACCTTTAGCGACCTTGTCCGCCGTACTTCTTGCCACCTTCCGCGTCTTATTCTTCGTTGTCTCGCCATCGATCTGGTCCTCGTTTTGGTCGCGCTTTCGCTTGCTTCAACGAGTGCCTTCAGAAGATGCTTGTGAAGGCTTGGACTTGCTGGTTTCCCGGGGTCGAGCTTTAGTGTTCTTGCCGCCCGTCTTCCCGCTCTTCTTGGTGGCCCTGGGCATGTCAGTGTAACGGGACCTGGGCAGGGCGTGGCCCTATGCTCGCTATGGACGGACCCAGACGGCAACGGCGACCCGAAGCTCATGACGAGCAAGAGGTCGAGCATGATGAATGGCAGGTGGCGACGGGTGGGGATCGGATCCACCACGCGGAGCCACACGGACGAGATCTTGGTCGCGACGAGTCGCGCCAAGCTGGCATGGGTACGGAATGAGCGGTGGGAAGACCAAGATCGCGCGGCCGAAAGGTCGGCGAGGTCTCAGATGGAATGGACGGATGGCGCTGGGTGAGCAGAGGCTCACAACGGAACTGGCTGTGGACTGCACAGCCCACTGGACGGACCAAGCACCCTCGGTGCTGAGCGACGACTGAAGCGGGCGAGCCTGTAGGCTGACTGAGTGCTGCCAGGGTTAGCACGACAGTCTAAGCTTAGCGTAGTAAGGAGTTGTGTATTTGGATAACAATAAATAGGACGTAAGTCCGGCTACTTGAAGTGGCCCGAAAGTGTTCGAAGATCGCAACGAGCTGACCGACCCTGGCCAACAAGCAGCAATAGCACTGAGAGCGACGACCCGCTGGCGAGCTGGCGTTAGCAGACTCGTTACATGGTGGTCATACAGGGGCCTGGACCACGTGGAAGAAAAACCAGAGCTACAACAACATTAGCCAGCAGAACAATGACGGCAACATTGACAAGAACGAAGACAGGCAAGACAAAACGTGTATTGAAACAACCAAAGAACTCACTGAAGGAGAGCGAGTCGAGCGAAGAATCCGAGAACCAACTGGAGCAGCACGAAGACCAACCACGACCCTCACCGACGGAGAGAGAAACCGAGACGCCGACCGAGAGGACTGACGCAGCAGCAACAGACGCCGAGCAACCAGCGACGCACCAAACACAGGAGCCAGCCACTACGACGGGAACGGAGACGACCACACCAAACACCAATGACAACAGCGCCACAATGGACACAACGGCGATGGCAGCCGCTATCCAGCAGCTGACGAACATGGTCACGGGGCTACAAGCTGACGCGACCACGGCGAGCAGCCGAAAGAGCAGAAGGAAGACGCCCCGACGAGATGACGCAGGCGAACAAAACGTCGAACGAGCCGCTCGAGGAAGCCACCGACGCGTCACGATACCAGACCCACCTACTGTCGCACGAGCGGCACCGACTAGGACGGCACCAACGTCAGCCAGCACAGCGACGACAGAACGAATCATTGAGGCACAGACGGCCTCCACCTCGGAACTATCAGCAATGGCGGCGGCCATCAGAGACCTGACGACGATGGTTTCTGGCCTTCAACCTGTCGAGACGCATGACGGCGGACGAGGGCGACCAGCGCATCGACGAACCACGAGAAGACCGACGCACACGCGAAGGGAAAACACCGACCGGACACGGTAGAGGGGTTACGGTGTCCGGGAGCGACAAGGCATCCCCAACGACGGCTGCAGGAGGATCGTGGTATGACCGGAGGTGAGCAGGTGGTGACGGCTGCGCCGCTGTATAGCGCCACGAGACGGTTTGGCGGTGCGACAGGTGACGGAGGTGTACAGGAGAGACGGGCGGAGGAGAAGGTGACGATGGAGGCGGAAGACAGCGCGGCGAAGGAGCGTCCGATACGGACGGTGCGGTTCTAGGACGAGCCGACGGTAATCGGCATGGAGGAAGTGCTGCAGCACATGGCTACAGACACATCCGCAAAGGACGACCGGCGGGCAGCGATTTACGTAGCCACGGTGCGGCCAACGCAGGCATCAGCGAAGTACGCTAGTGAGAGCAGGGAGGCGGAGTTGCTTGCGCGCGGCGGGCAAGTCGGGCAGGCGGAAGCAAGGACGGTGAGCGTTCACCAAGCTGGAGAAGGCGCAGTTACGCCTGGAGCTGGACAAGGCGCGGAAGCGCTTGAAACTGGAGAAGGCGAGACGACGCGTGAAGATGTAGGAGGTGCGGAAGCGTCGCGAAGCGGGGACGGTAGCGGCGTGAAGAGTTCAGGAATGACGGTGAATCCCCTGGACTACGAGGACGATCAAGCGACGCTACGGGTATCAGCAGACACTGTCGTGGTGCCGACAGCGACGTCGGTCCACGGCGTCGAGTTGACTGGCACGCCGGCGGCGGACGCAGGTGAGATGTTGGCGCCTCCGACTTCAACCACGGACGGGGGCAACGAGAAGAAGACTCAAGTGTCAGTAGCTGGAAGCATCGAGCAAGATGAGATCACTGAAGCTCGTCTTGCTCGACACAAGGCCCGGAAAGCCGCGAAGCGGCGGCGCTTCAGGGCCCTGCAGCTGAAACGACGACGTGAGTCACGGGCCACGGACGCCGAGAGACGGCAAGTGGAGGAGGCCCGACGACTCCAGAGATGCTTGGTGGCGGACGAAGCCCTCGTGGCGTTGCAACGACGGCGGGACCAAAAGGGTGACGAGCCAAGCGCGCGTGCATCGACGACGGCACGCGTAAGCTTGGTCAAGCAGCAGCGGGAACGAATGAGCGAGACGGCCGAGACCTCGGCGGAATACGTGGGTACGGAGGACGGGCTGCCTACGGCCATAATGGAGATGAGCGGGGAGCGGAGGTGCGTCAAGCTAGACAGCTGCGCGCGCTATTCCATAGCTGGCACAGATTGGATGAACTACGGTGACAAGGTCGAGATGGAGGCACCGGTGGATTTTGTCGAAGGAATCGGAGGGTTCCTTCTCGACGTAGTGGGTGTCTGGCGATTTGAACTGCGCAGTGTGTTCAATGAGAAAGTGGTGGTGGATGCCTGCGTCGTGGCGGGGTGTACCAGCGAGTTCTTGTTGGGCGTGGATTTCATGAGGGCCAAGGGCGCCATGATGGACTTCGACAAAAACGAAGTACGGTATCGAGAAGACGGGCGTGCTGTAGTTATTCCGTTCCGCACTCGAGAGGATGGCGGTGGTGCGAGAGTAGCTGCGGTTCGCATGGCCGGCAAGGTGCAGTTAGCTGAAAGGACTGTGACACCAGTACGAGTGTCTGTGGCCGCAGAGGACGGCGAGTACGGCATCTTCATTCCAACGAAGCAGGCAGGAGCAGTGATGCTAGCCGCTACAGTGACTAAAGCCTACCACGGACGAGCCTGGGTGCCGGCGATTAATACGAACGGCACGGTAGCCAGGTTGCCGAACAAAAAGGAATTGGGTACATGGATACCCCTGGACAAGGAGATGGACATCTTGGCGATGAACGGAGAGTTACGAATAGATCGGCTGGGTGAGTGGCTCGATGGAATGGGCGATACGGCGACACCATTGGAGAATGAAGATGAAGTTCAAATTGGCGTGGAGGATACAGGTTCACGTAATTTAGTAATGAAATTACTGAGAGTCTATCGGCAGCTGTCGAGAAATTCAGGTGACTGTCCACCTGCTACAGCTCTTGATATGCATCACCATATCGACACCGGTGACGCATCACCCATCATGCTCAAAAGGCGGCGGCAGGCGCAGACTGAAGACAAAATTATTGAAGATAATGTGAGTCAAATGCTGAACGCCGGAGTCATTGAGGAGGGGAACGGCGCGTGGGGCTTCCCAGTTGTCCTGGTACGCAAAAAGGATGGCGAAGTGCGCTTCTGTGTGGACTACCGGGCACTAAACAAGGTCACGAAAAAAGATGTCTACCCTCTCCCTAGAATTGACGAAACCCTGGAGGCGTTGGGCGGGGCTCTATTATTTACGACTCTCGATCTACGAGCCGGGTATTGGCAGGTACTGGTAGCGCCGGAAGATCGCGATAAAACTGCTTTCACGACGAAGAAAGGGCTCTACAGATTTGTTCGGATGCCGTTTGGACTAACTAATGCACCATCAACCTTTCAACGTATGATGAATGGTGTATTACGTGGTTTAACCTGGACTACTTGTTTGGTCTATTTGGACGACATAGTCATTTTCACGCGCGGCGGTATTGAACGACACGTCGTAGAAGTAGCCAACGTGTTGGAGAGATTGTCGGCTGCAGGATTGACATTGAAACTCAAGAAATGTACTTTCGCTACGAAGTCGATGGACTATTTAGGACATGAACTCAGTAGTGATGGAGTACGGCCACTACAGCGATTAATTTCGGCGGTACGAGAATTTCCTCGACCCACGGACGCCACGGAAGTCAAACGTTTCGTACATCTCGCAGGTTACTACAGACGCTTTGTGGAGGGATTTGGATCTATCGCAGCGCCCATGACCAAGTTGCTTCGCAAGGCGGTGGAATGGGCGTGGACACCCGAACAGGAGCAGGCTTTCGAGAGAATCAAAGCTATCCTAACTACCAAGCCACTATTAATTTACCCCGACTTTCGACTGCCGTTTCGAGTAGTTACAGACGCCAGCAAAGTTGGTCTCGGTGCGTGTCTTATGCAGGAACGTGACGGCGGCTGGAAACCAGTGGCTTATGCAAGCAAGGTGAATAGTGAGACGGAAGGCAAATACGGAATCACGGAACTCGAGTGCCTGGCTGTTGTATGGGCTATCAAATTATTCCGCCCGTACTTGTACGGCCGGAAGTTCACTATACTTACGGACCATGCGGCCTTGAAATGGCTAATGTCGAGCCCCAACCTTACGGGGAAACTACACCGGTGGGCGCTGACATTACAAGAATTTGACTTTGACGTTCAATATCGACCAGGGAATACGAATGTCGTGGCAGATGCTCTGTCACGGGCACCTGTGGCGGCAACCGTCTTTGCGGCAATCGGTCGTCGACGACTCGCCCGCCAGCGGGCAGCGGACCGAATGGCGACTGCCGTTGAAAGGAACACGTCGGTGGAGGCCCCGGACAGCGGAGAGGCGGCAGTGAGCAGGCCAGATGTGGGGGCAGCCCGGTACTAGTATGGCGGAGACGGCAGCTCTGACGACACTGCAGTAATAACGATGAACGGGGGTCACCAGCGTGAACCCCACTCCACGGAACTAGGCAGTGGGGAACAGAGCGTCGCGACGACGCCAGAGATGGCAGTGACAGCCACATCAGCTGTCTCCACTACGTCACGCGACCGGTTAGTGACGGAACCGGTCGCGGAGTCGAGTCGAGTGGCGGCACTGGACGTGCAACCGAACCAGGACCTGGCGACGACGCTGTGTCCAGAAGACGGGGCGAGGACGCGAGGACGGCGGGCGAGACGACCAGCGGGAAGTACGACAGCATCGAGACCTCAGACTCGGGCTTCGAAACGAATTGCTGAAGAGGAAGAGCGACGGAGGCAGAGAGCAGCGACGGCAGCCGGTAGTGAATGCCGTGGGAGCGGTACGAAGAACACTACGATACCAGCACCGACTGGCCGGGCCGAGGTCGAATGAGTGCGACGGACGGCGGACGTGGAAGGCTACGACGCGGTAGATGACGAGCCGCACGACTACGAAGAACCACGGAGGCGGTTATCGACCCAGGAAGTGGTCACGGCCACCTCCGTAGCGAACCAGGAGCGACGAGCGGCGACCAGCACGTCAATGCGCAGCAAGGACGGTGTCGACGCTGCGCGACTACTGGAGCAGTCCGCGCAATTGACTGGACAAGCGAGAGGAGGTGTGGACGGCGACGGAGGTCGATCCTCGAAAAAACCGCGATTGCCAGCCGTCGTGACGGCGGAAGGCAAAACCCCTCGACGACCAGCGGGGGCGGAGAAGGACTCGCAGGCCAAAGACCACGCCGTCCGACGAGGCGGCGACAAGCATGGACCCCCAGTCGAACGAGATGGCGGTGTCCGCAGTCGGAAGAGCGGACAAGTTGTGGAAGGACGAGGGGTGGAGCCCCACCCCGAAGGTGAACAACAACTCGACGAGCGGCGACCGAGTGAACCGACGCTGCAATTGACGGACGCAGACATTGTGGAGGCGCAAGCGAAAAGTCGCTTGGTACAACGGCTCGCCGAGTCCGGCGAACACCAGGGCAAGAAGGTGATGAAGGCTTTCGGCCTGGTGGTGATTGAAACGCTGAAGGGTCGACGGGTGGTGCTACCCCCGGCCTTATGGGCCACAGTCTTTAAAGAGAACCACGACTCAATCTGGGCCGGCCACTTGCGAGCGACTCATACGCATGCACGGATAGCACGACTCTACTGGTGGCCGAACCTGGAACGAGAGGTGAAACGCTGGGTGACAGGGTGCCAGGAATGCGGTAGCCGTAAGGCACGACCACGCGAGGTGATTCCCCCTTTGAGAAGTCTGAAAGGTGGAGACGTCGGTGATCGGTGGGCATTGGACGTGGCAGGCCCGTTGCCAATGAGTGATGGAGGACAACGATACGTGATAGCTGCAATTGAATACGTCACGCGCTATGCAGTAGCGGTGACGGTGCCTCGGCACACCGCCGAGAATGTAGCAGAGTTCCTTATGCGGCACGTGGTGTTACGGTTCGGCCCCTTCCGCGAGTTGTTGACGGATGGTGCGCCCGAGTTGACGGGTAGCGTGATTGAACAGCTAGTAGTGATGCTGCAAGCGCAGCAAACGAATCCCGTGCCCTACCGACCGCAAATGGTAGGACTAGTGGAGCGTTTCCACCGTACGTGGAAAGACTGTGTGTCCACGTACATGACGGAAGATCGACAACATGACTGGGATGTATGGGTAGATTGTGCTGTCTACGCTTACAACTCAGGCCAGCACTCAACGGTGAAGCTGTCACCGAACGAGCTAATGATGGGACGACAGCTGCGCAGTCCCAATGAACTCTTACGAAGCACTAGTGTCGCCGAGGCAGGTGAATTGACGCAGTACCATCAGCGGCTGCTGGCAGCCCTAAAAAGCAGTCAGGAATGTGCTGAGCGCGCACGAGAGCGCGAACAGCAGCGGCAAGCACGGTATTACGATCGAAAAAAGTGAAACAGAAACGAACTTTCGCGCCTGAGGACCGAGTATGGATGTATCGACCCCCGCGTGGGCCGAAAGCATCGAAATTTGTCCATCAGTGGGCCGGGCCCATGCGGATCGTGGAGTCGGCTGGATACGACAACTATCTACTGGAAAGAGAGGATAAGACCGGAGGATGCGAGCAGTTTATAGCGCACGTTTCCTTTCTAGTCACCTACCACTACCCGGTAACCCTCTTGCGAGACGTAGCTGCTGACCTGGAAGCGCAGCTGGAACATGAAGGCGCGTTCCAACGCCAAGTTGATGCCGCGGCGGCAAGCCCGGTTGTGGGAGCAACGACGGCTCCTGCACGTACGGCAGCTGCGAGTCGCAGCGCAAAGCGAACTAAGCGAACAGTGGCGAGTCCGGGCAAGCCGGGACAACCGGACGAGTGCATGGTGGAGCTACGCCGACGCCGCCGACGAAACAAGGCCGGCCACTACATACTCGAGTACGAATTACGACCCGAACACGCACGACGGCGGCTCCAGACCGAACCTGCCGGAGCAGCACCCCGAGGTGACCAGAGCGTCGGTGACGAGGGCCGGCGGTGGGTGTCCGGTAGAGAGTACGATCGCCTGCTCCAGCTCGGCAGAGTCGTGGAGAGATCTGCTGATGGAGAAGACGTGTAACGGGACCTGGGCAGGGCGTGGCCCTATGCTCGCTATGGACGGACCCAGACGGCAACGGCGACCCGAAGCTCATGACGAGCAAGAGGTCGAGCATGATGAATTGCAGGTGGCGACGGGTGGGGATCGGATCCACCACGCGGAGCCACACGGACGAGATCTTGGTCGCGACGAGTCGCGCCAAGCTGGCATGGGTACGGAATGAGCGGTGGGAAGACCAAGATCGCGCGGCCGAAAGGTCGGCGAGGTCTCAGATGGAATGGACGGATGGCGCTGGGTGAGCAGAGGCTCACAACGGAACTGGCTGTGGACTGCACAGCCCACTGGACGGACCAAGCACCCTCGGTGCTGAGCGACGACTGAAGCGGGCGAGCCTGTAGGCTGACTGAGTGCTGCCAGGGTTAGCACGACAGTCTAAGCTTAGCGTAGTAAGGAGTTGTGTATTTGGATAACAATAAATAGGACGTAAGTCCGGCTACTTGAAGTGGCCCGAAATTGTTCGAAGATCGCAACGAGCTGACCGACCCTGGCCAACAAGCAGCAATAGCACTGAGAGCGACGACCCGCTGGCGAGCTGGCGTTAGCAGACTCGTTACATCAGCAACAGCAGAAGATCCTTGTGAAGGCTTGGACTTGCTGGCTGCCTAGGATCGAGTTTTAGTCTTCTTGCCGCTCGTCCTACCGATAGTAAAAATGTAGAGCAACGTATCTCAATGATTTTCAAAACTGATAAACGGCTAAATCGAATACGATTCAATTGGCAGTCTATAGTTCTCTGAAGGACAAAGCTTTTTTATTTACGGAAACCCTACAGCCCATGTTTTCTGGGGGAAGGGGTGAATTCCATTCCGATCCCATCTTATAGGGCACGCCAAAATTCGACGCATGCAGTTAAAAGGCTGTGTGGCGAGGCGGGTGAACCGCCCAGGTGTACAGTGCCGTGCTCCAGACTCTGGAAGGTGCTTCCGGTTAGGAAGTCCTCCACTGGGAATTCCTGAACGTAAACGTCCAGGCGACGTGTGCTCCTTGTGGTAACCCCTCTGAAAAAAATGCATGCACGAATGAAAGGCGGCAAGCGCCAGGTGGGCAAGAGCAGGTCAGGTGACAAATTCCAGTTGAGTCCATCTCTATTCGTTGTTTTCGCTCAGCGATATCGTGCGGCACGAAACGCCCACAAAGGCGTGGACTATCAAAGACTTTCAACCACGAAAAATTTCAAGGACTTCAAGGGCCACGCGGAGGAGTTGAGGGCCAAGGAGCCCGAGTTGAAAGTGCTTCTCAAGAAGGCGTAGGCTGAGCAGCGTGAAATTGATGCAGGCAAGCCCATGAAAACAATTGAAGCTTTGGAAGAAGAGGTCGCGATGTTGGATGTGCAGCACGAAGAAGACGTTGCGAAGCGCAAGCAGCTCGAATTGGATATTGAGCGGCAGGAGGAGCAGCACAGTGTGACGATTTCGAAGCTGAAGGAGTCTTTCGAAGTGGAAATTGGGAAGCTACAGAGCGAATCGAACGAAGTGAAGGCAAAATACGACGCTCTCAAGGAAGTGATGACGGGGTGCGGCAAGTCTGCCGAACTTGGAGGCGAAGTGAATGAAGTCAAGGATAAAGTAGCAGAGCTGGAACAAAAAATGAAAGCAGAGACCACCAGACAAACAGAGCTAGTTGCGTTTGACAACAGACTTGCTAGAAAGGAGTGGGTGCTTGTCGCACAATCTGAGGGCCTGAAAGTGGAACACGAGCGTATCAAAGGCGAGTGGGCGAAACTGGAAAGGGAACAATCCCGACACAATTTTCAAGTGCTACGCTATGCTGATTGGCAGCGTGCAATTGACACGGCAAAACATGACCGCGATGTTGCGAGGAACGATGCGGATTGCCTGCGTTACGAATGGGATCAAGAGATCAAACGCGCCAATGAATTGAAGATGAAGTTGGACTCGTACGCTGCGCCACGGAGCACTGCATTCAAGCCTTTGTCGCGAAACGGTTTTGTGATTGTACGTATTTTTTGGAATGTAGTGCACTTGCTTTCTTGCTCACTTACGTTGTGTTGCAGGTTTTACAAACCGACTTGAAAATGCCAAGACTGGAACGATGCCGTGCCGTCGTCGAGCAAATGAAAAAAGTCAAACCGGAAGACACAGCCAGCCTGGAACAAGACCTCGATGAGTTTTTTCAAACGCGGAACTTGCTGTGCCACGAACCTGGTGCTGTTGATAAGACAGACCACCCCTCGTTCCACCAGCGTTGCCTCTCGATTCAACGTTTCGTGGAAAACTTGGAGAAAAGAGCGATTAGTAGCTTTGTCGGGCGAACAATTTTGGCTTGCTGAATGACAGCATCTTGATTTTCTTATCTTTCACATGAGATTACATACAAGCTGTTCAGAAGATAAATGCACTTCAAGTTATCAATATTCGATTTTTTGATCTTGAAATCTTGCACATAGCTCCGTTGACAAGCTGTCACTAAGATGACCGCACTTTGATTGGTCAATATTCGATTTTCTTGTTTTGAAATCTTGCTGGTGAGCTGTTGCTAAGCTGTCAATAAGATGAGCGCACTTCGATTGGTCAATATTCGTGCTTGTTAGTGATACTATTTTTTCGGCTGCACAAGGGTGCCCTCCGCGCTTCATACCATCACCACCACTAGCTAAAGGATGCTCGGTAAAATCGAAGCGCCTGTGTGTAATCTCGTCCGTCACAAAGCCGTTGCGTGCGACGACCAGCGTGTCATAAATAGCGGCAGGCTGCACGGGTGCGCTGGGTAGATGCACCTGCAACCACACCCAATGCAACTACCTGCGCCTTTGATGCCTGTCGGCGCTGCTACATGATTAATGACTTCAGTGGCCGCCAGGATGCCCCATCAATTACCCAAAAAACGCCAAGCGGCAAAGTTCTTGGCGCTCGAGGCCTAAGTGTCACGCGCTGTACAGCGCTAGAACACGCTAAAGCAATCGTTGAAGTTAAAGTTAAGTAGTATTGGCTCAGAAGGCCCAGTCAAGTAGTTTGATCTCGCTTACTTCAACAAGAACAACAACACGCGATAACACGCGATACCAGAGAGCTAACTACACAAAGTACTTGCGACTTCTTGGCTGAGACTCACCCAATTTCAATGGGTTCACGAACGCACCCGCTTCCGCCTCAGCGTTGGCATGACATCCTATAGGGAGCTCACACAGCTTCTCGCATTTAACTCGTGCAACCATCACCGAGCACGATAGTTTCATGGACGCCTCCTCGCCGAGCTCATGGGCCATGATTTTATCGATGGTTCAGGCACGCACGGGTGCCAATGGGTGTCGGTTATCGCTTCTCCTCACCAAGGGTCGTCTCCTCCTCACCAAGCTCGTGCAGGCCTAGGAATTCGGGCTTATGGCCTTGGCCTTTGGATATGCATGCCCACGTGCTTATTCTTAATTCCGCTGCGCCTCAAGCACCCAACCAACGAGCCACCACTGCATCCTCACCGAAGTCATGCAAATCCGAGAGAGATTCGCTACAAAGAGCTACGTCGTCTTCTACGGTGCTGTCCACGACGACAAGATCAACGTCTGGCGGTGGATCGCACGCCTCTGGCGGTCGATCGCACGCCTAATCGATGGCTGGTTTGAAAAGGAAGTAACCGACATGACTGAGGAACAAGTTCGTGTCAAAGCTGCTGTGCCGGGCCAAGACGCCCGTGAAATTTCGCGCTCGCTGGAGCGGATCTACCGAATGTTTTATTCGGCCGGAAGTGCGCAAGACTGGATCTTCATGAAGACCCCGGCTGGCACGAAAGTCCGACCACCTCATCGAGACGTTCTCACGGTTCCACTGGGTGCCGACATCATGGACGTGAGTTCTCTTTCTGGACCGATAGTGGTGCCACAGTACGACCGCCCACACGACCACCACCCCACCGTAGTTACGGAGATCAATGATACGCCCGGAATTGACAACCCAAGCTGCATTGTGTGGAACTGTACCTTCAAGGGAACGCCTCTGTCTCTGCGTCGTCACCTGATCCGCTTCCATGGCATTCGTTTCCAACGCGCGGCGCGCCACCTCGAGCCGTGAGATCTCCTCAAAAGAATGGCGCGCGCTCAAAACGCAAGGACCGGGCACAACCATCAACCGACCAATTCGTGTAGTGAGTGTAGGTATAGGTATCATCTTGTCTAGTATGATCGAGGTTAATGTGGTTTGCTACATGAACAAATACCATCTTTGAGATTCTGTAAAGTATGCCTGCTCACCAGCGGTCCACGGTTGGTGATTCGGAGATTAGGCGCTGCAGTGTTCGCGATGTCCACCAGGAAACGCCAGGAATTGCATATATATCAAGCGAATCAGTAGAAATACGCACCAATTGAAAAGAGCTTGAATAACTACTCGTCGCGTCTCCAATTTCCATACACTCGTTTTCTCACATCCAACACACACACGAAACAAGAGAGCCAAAGTAACCAGTGCCGCCAGGGCTATCGCACATGCAACACAGACAACACAAGAGACAGAGAGAGAAAGGATCAGCTTGTCTATTTACATTGCTAAGTGCAAGATATCTGGAATTTAGTAAGCCAGGTGATAAGCGCCGGTAGCTTCCGCTCCGGTGACTTGGCTTGGTTGGTATCCCTTGGCTCGGCACACAAAACAAGAGAGTCAAAATCGTCAGTACTGCCGGGATTTTCTCACATGCAGCACACACGCGAAACCAGAAAGCCAATTACACAAAGTATCTGCGACTTCTTGGCTGATCGGGACGCCCTAAAGCCAATCACAAGCCAGAAGCAGAAATAAGTCCAAGTCACTTATGTATATTGGCTGTTAGCAGGAGTGGCACTTTTTCGATGTAGAAGTCTCGCCATTTATTATGCCATAGCGAAGAACACACAACAATTAATGTCAGCAAGAGGTTGATTTGGTGTTAAATATGCATCGTTGAACTGCGCTACAAGGTAGCAGGGGCAGTTCATGCTCCTAAGTCAGCCAGCTTTTCTCGAATGTCATTTCCATTCCGTTGGAATTCTTCATGCGAGACATCGCGAATGACACCGTCGTGGCAGATTCGGTTTCGAGTGTGCGTGAATGCTTTCATCTGGCAATCCAGATCTCCACCACGGCCTGGATAAACTTCCTCATATTTTGCCACACAAAAATCGCGTCTTTCCCTTCCCGTCATGTCTTGAACTTCACACAACACCAAGCTGTAGTTAGAAAAAAAATATATTACAAGTACCTCAGCAAAAAGAAGCACGCCGCGGCGCTCGACCACCTTCGCGTACGAGTTCGACGGATTCCACAGTTCCGAAGAGTTCTTGGTGATCGAGCTGAGCGGCTCCTTCGACTGCGTCTTCGGGATACCGTGGCTTGCACGGCATCAGCCTGACATCGACTGGCTGACTGGAATAGTTCGTCCCAGAGACATTGACGTGAATGCTGTGCTGGCGTTCTTGTGCGGAACGCTCAACCAGTGGGCGCATGTTGCTGTCATGGACCCCGACTCCATGATCCATTCTGCACATGAAGTGAGCGATGGCCCTTCGTGTGCGGTATGCGAATACGCAACCTGCGCCGGTCCTGAGCAGGAGTCTCAGGACGCGTCCGACGTGGTCGAGCATGGGTTCCCACGTCCCGATGAGCAGTGGTTCTCGGATGAAGACGATGATGACGTGGTCGAACATGGTTTCCCACGTCCGGATGAGCAGTGGCTCTCCCCCGAAGGAGAAGATGACGTGACCGAGCATGGGTTCCCACGTCCGTACGAGCAGTGGCTCTCCCCCGAAGAAGAAGATGACGTGGTCGAGCATGGGTTCCCACGTCCGAGTGATGATGTGGTTGAGCGTGGCCTCCCACTTGCGGTCGAGCATGGGTTCCCGCGGGTGGTCGCGCGGGAGCTCCCCGAAGAAGTTGACGCGACCGAACAACTGGCTCCGCGTCTTGGTGCCGATGTCGAGTTCCGGCACCCCGAGTCTGCTGACGTGATCGAGCATGGGTTCTCACTGTCAGCTGTGGAAGACACTCCACGCCCGGTTCGTCGTCGAGGTCGTCGTAAACCGCGACGACCCCGTGCGTCGTCGCAGGATCCAGTCGAGACTGAGACCGAGATGATCTCAGTCCTGGTGGGGAATGACGCGGACGAGCCTCCGCGTGCATGCAACGTCGAGGTCGCATGTCCTCCATGCGACGCTGCCGAGATCACTCGGCCGCCTGGCCTCTCGTGGAAACATTTCCTTCGCGACTTGAAGAAGGGCGAGATCGAACAAGTGTGCACGATCGTCGCCGAAGCCGCTGCATCCATCGCAGCCGTCGAGACCCACGCCTCGGACTCTACGTCCGACGCTCGCACACGTCCGAAAGGTGCTGAGCCGAAGAACGCTCGCGCAGCGCGATACGCTGCCCAGTCGTTGCCGGCTCTAGAGGCTGCCGGCAACCCAGTCGCTCCTCTTGTACGCGAGTTCAGCGACATCTTTCCGGACAAGGTTCCAGCCGCCCTTCCACCCGATCGTGGAGTTCGGCACAAGATCGACCTCGTGCCAGGCGAGAAGCACTGTGTGACGCGGCAGTGGCCGCTTCCCCGTGATCAAGTCGAAGCGATCGACGCTTTATTCGAAGGTCGCCGGCAAGCCGGCCACGTCCGTGAGAGTCTGTCCCCGCATTCCAGCCCGACGTTCTGCGTGAAGAAAGCCACCGGCGGATGGCGGATCGTCCACGCCTTCAACAAGCTCAACGACGCCATCCCGGCGCAGACGCCGATTTCGAGGAAAGACATGGTGCTCGACACCATGTCCGGCAGCACCAAGTTCAGCGCCATCGACTTGATGGATGGCTTCTACCAGATCTTGATGCGCGAAGCCGACGTGCCGTTGACTGCCGTCAGCACACCCAGTGGAATGCTCTGGGAATGGCTGGTGATACCGCAGGGGCTCAAGAACGCCCCTGCCACCTTCAATCGCATGGTGTCAAATCTGCTCCGGCCGTTCCGCGACTTTGCGGCCAGCTACTTCGACGACATTTTCATTCACAGTCGTGCCGCGGGCGGCATGACGGACGTCGAGATGCACCTTCAACACCTGCGGCAGGTGTTCGAAGTGATGAGGGAGAACAAGCTGTACGCCAACTTGAAGAAGTGCATCTTCTGCGCTCCCGAGATCCCAGTGCTCGGGAGCTACGTCAGCACGGAAGGTGTCCGTGCTGATCCGGAGAAGATCGAAGCCATCTGCGCTTGGCCCGCACCTCAGGATCAGAAGCAGCTCCGGCAGTGGCTTGGTCTCGCGACGTACCTCCACCACTACTCCAAGAACTTCGCGGCAACGATCCGTCCGTTGTCGCAGCTTCTGAAGGCAGACGCCGCGTGGTCGTGGCGTCCTGAGCACCAGTCGGCTTTTGACGCGGTGAAGACGAGCTTGTCCACCGCGCCCGTACTCATGCTTCCAGATCACTCGACGCCCTTCCATGTCGTGTGCGACGCGAGCGACTTCGCGATCGGCTGGGCCTTGATGCAGTTCGATGACGAAGGGCGCGAGCGGGTCATCAGTTACCAGTCGCACCAGCTGAAGCCGGCGGAGCGGAATTATCCGGTCCATGATAAGGAGCTGCTGGCCATGCGGTACACCCTCATCAAGTTCCGCGTATATCTCCTCGGCGAGCAGACCTTCGCGATCTACACCGACCACGCGTCGTTGAGAACAGCGACGATGAGCCCTCACTTGTCCCAGCGCATGGCGCGCTGGCTCTCGCTATTCTCCGAGTACAACTTCGTCGTCCACTACAAGCCGGGCAAGACCAACATCCTCGCCGACGCGCTCTCGCGTCGGCCAGACTACGTGCAGTCGGGTCGACACGCAGTTGGCGACGAGGATGACGACGAGTGCGCTGTGTGTGTCGCTGAAGAGGTCGCTGCAGTTGAAGTCGCAGCGACTACTCCGCTCCGAGACCTGATATCGGCCGCGTACGAGGCGGACGCGGCGTGTTCCGAGATGATCAAGTACTTGAGAGCCCTTCCGACACGGCGCCGATTGTCCGCACGGAGCCGTGCCCGCATTGATCGATACCAACTGGAAGGAGGCCTGCTGACATACAGCGTCGATCGCGCCGATCCGCCGCGCATCGTCGTCCCGCTGGACGATGATCTTCGGGCTCGGCTGATTCACGAGTTCCATGACGCTCCCAGTGGCGGCCACCTCGGACGCGAGAAGACTTTCGCGTCGCTCTCGCGAGACTTCTATTGGCCGCACATGTACAAGTGGGTGTGGAAGTGGGTACGCTCCTGCGAACCGTGCCAACGAGTCAAGCCGTCGCAGTCGAAGCAGGCCCCGCTTCGACCCCTCCCAGTTGCAGCGGATCCGTGGTCCTCCGTGAGTATGGACTTTGTCTTTGGGCTGCCTCGAGATGCTCCAGGCCGCACTGGGATTCACGTCTTCGTAGATCGTTTCTGCAAGATGCTTCATCTTGCTCCGGTCGCTGTCACCATCACCGCGGCGTCCGCGGCGATCTTTCTCGACATCGTCTAAAGGCACCATGGACTGCCGACCTCGAGCATCTCCGATCGAGATCCCCGCTTCACCGCCGCATTCTGGACCGGGCTCTTCAAGCTAGTGGGGACGCGGTTGAAGATGTCCACCGCGTCACATCCAGAGACGGACGGCCAGACCGAACGCGCAAACAGGGTCGTCGAGGACGTGCTGAGAAGCTTCGCCACGTCGTTCAAGTCGTGGAGCTCGTTCCTGCCTATGGTTGAGTTCGCTCTCAACAACGCAGTTCACGCGTCGACCGGTCTCACGCCATTTTACGTCAACTACGGTCGACATCCCCGCGTTCCCGCGCTCTTCGGCATGGAGCGCTCGATTCCCCAAGGCGGCGCTGACGACGAGAACGACTCGGCACACATTTCCAATGACGACCAAGTGGCCAGCGGCACAGAGGCCGCGGACGGCGCTATCTCCGCCTTGATGAACGGTGTCACGACTCGGCACGGTGCCCGAGCCTCAACTCGAGGCATGCGTACGCGTGCCGCCACGAGGACGGCACCATCCGACATCGCTTCTTGGACAAGTCGGACGCTGATCAACCCACGTCAGCGTCCTCGTGCAATTGCGTATGAAGACACGTCCGGCGCGGCGACCTCGCCCGCGCCGCCTCCAGCAAACTTTGACCCCATTCCGGCCCCAAACCGCGTGACACAGCGGCTGTCAGCAAGTTCTTGCAGCGACGTCAGAGTGTGGTGCGCTATGTTCGTGACGCGATTGCAGTGGCAGTCAATCGTCAGAAGGAGAACGCGGATCGACGCGGTCGCAAGAACATGGAGAAGTTCGCCGTCGGCGACCGCGTCTTGCTGTCGACGTCCGGCATTCAACCCATTCTGGTTACCAATTTGGGCGCGAACAAGCTCGCGCCAAGGTATATTGGACCATTTAAAGTGTTGAAAGTGTTAGGAGATGCCTACACGCTACAGCTACCTACAGCGCTCCGGCTTCATCCTACTTTCTACGTCGGTCGGCTGCGGCGATACCATCCCGCGCTTATCCCAAGCGACGCTGCCACTCACCAGCGTCCCGGTCTTGGTCCCGCTGTGGCGATTGGCGCTGCGGTACTCGGTGACGCAGCTCCTGGTTCTCATGCTCCAGCACGTTCAGACGGCGGGCGAGGATGGCGAGACGCTGCGCAACCTCAGCGTCCTGCCAGCGATCGCGCTCCGTTTGAGCGCGATGGTCCTGCGCCTCTTGCCGACGGTGGGGGTAATGTTCGGCATATTGTGGAGGCCATCCTGCAGCACGATGACGCTCGTGCTGCCCCGCGAACGGGTCGCGGTGTTCGTCACCGCGACGGCGCAGTACCATCGCATCGTCAATACCTTGTGCGTTGGCTTCGACCAATGCCGGATAGCTGGGAGCCGCGTGCGGTCCTTCTCGCGGACGTTCCGGACTGCGTGGCGGCGTACGAGGCAAGCCTCGTACCGGATTCGGCTCCTCGTGGCGCGCCGCGCCTAGCTTCAACGTGGCCTCATGCGTGTCGTCCTCCAGCGTTCGAGCAGCCTGTGCATCCCGTCGTCGCCCCGAGAGTCTTCGGCGGCGCTGCAATCATGCAGCGCCCACTTCTCCAGCTCTCCTGACGCGGCGTCCCCTGCGTCCATGCTGCTGCCTCCGCCATCGCGACTCCTATTCGAAAGTGGAGCTGCCGCAAGTCCAAGCCGCGTTTCCAGCTTCTTTCTACATTTTAGATATGTCCATGTTCCAAGCTTGAGTAGGGGGTGGTGTGACAGGCCACTGTCACACGGTAGCCACCGCGAGTGCGCGGTGGCCAATCAGAGCCCAGTATAGCTTTAATGGTTGGGACGGTCTCGAGTGTCGAGACCGTCTCGACAATTCAATCAGAGTTTAATTTCCTACTGAGTCCTCACGCGCGAGTGTACGTCGGTACCGGTCCTAGCCCGTTACATGGAGAGCGTGGGGCCAGCGAGGAGCTAAAGGCGTGGGCACACGCCGAAGCACCTGTAGCTAATACAGGCATACGTTCAGGTTTGTACCGAGCCGAAGCGCTCTCGACGTTTCGCAGTAGAATTGATATGCTGTGCTGGTCAGCAGCACGCTGGCCCTATGAGCTCGTGAGGAGGAGTCCACAGCAATATTTTTGCAGCTGTTTTGGGCTGCCAGTTTTAGGCCGGTATCTTATTTCAGTTTGGGCACGTAAAAAGCCCCAATTACATAACTAATTTAAATATGAGCAGATTCACTAATGACATTGACTCTTTTGTGTCGTGTGTGTGTTGCATGTGAGATCACGAGTGTATTGAAATTGGGGACGCGACGAGTAATTGCGCAGTCCATTTTGAAATTAGATATTAGATGCCTCATAGGCCTTAATTAAAAATAGCTGTTTTAAATTGAAGCGGAAATGCATATAAGTTTAGATATAGGAAAGTAAAAGGATAAAATACTTGAATAGAAGCCCTCCCAAATTGAAACTGCTTCAAAATTTCGAAGTGTGCAGATAAGGGACTCGCCTTGAAGCGATGAATCGCCGTGTTCAACAGGAGCAACAGGCCGGACAAAAAGCCAATCAACTCCGAAGAAATGCTTCAGTAGAGATTTAACTGTGTTTCAGGAAAGCAATAACATAGCATGTTGTTTTGGCCAGGCCTGCATAAGACGCACGCTGATCAAGTTACCGGGTTGCATTTGGAAGCAAAGCTTGCACTGCCTTGATATTGTATTCAACTTAGTTTCAGACAGGTTTTCACAAATGCTATCTAAAAAGGATTGTAACGAAAACAAGTTTCGTTTATTGACCTGTGTGAGCGACGCCTTCCGGTATTGAATACAGGTATTAAATACAATATGATATTGATACCGTAGTAGCTGCAGATATGGATCATGTGATTTTAACCTTTTGTAAGTAGTAATGTATCAAAAGGTTAAGATCACATGATCAATATCTCATCAAATTTGCCGATTATATGAACCCCTGGGGATGCTTGCTACGAGTAAGTCAATACTGGCAGACGTAGGTGTTATTAGCCAATCAAATCACAGATCGTGTCCCAGATGTGGGACATCTTCGACAGATCGTAGTTTTTCGATGTGGGACATATTTGGTCGCTCAACAAATCGCAAGGGAGCTAGCAAGGCTTGCTGCGCTGGCCTTATGGCGCTTGCTGCAAGCGCCATGTCCGCGGTGATAGATGCCGATGCGGTGGAAATTCTGCTCAAGCGCTTCTGGAAAGACGGATACGTGATCATGCCGAAAGTGTTCGCGGCGGAGATGATCACGACGGTTCGTGCGAAGATCGAGGCTGACGACGATTCCAAGACGCTCGATTTTGTATCGATCTCCAAGGATGTTGGCAGCAATACTTTTGATGAGTTCAGGAAGCACCAGGGAAGAACCCTATACCGCTTTTAACAATTCAAGATAAAGTCGCGAGCTGCACGAAGCAGCTCTGCCCAAACTTTCGGTGTTTCCTTATTTGGTCATGTTGCATACCAGGTCTACATAAGCTTCTATTCTGTCTCGCTACACATCGACGTCAGCTAGTCGTGCTAATGGCAGGAAACGCGGATAGCACCGCAGTGTGAATGTGTACGGCAAAATACTTCACGACACCCGCACTTCAACTCTTATCACTGACAAGCGTGGATATTTGACCAATCAAAGTGCGTTCATCTTACTGACAGCTTAGCAACAGCTCATCAGCAAGATAAGATGCGCTCTCCATTAATTGGCCGAAACAATTGACTACTTGATTGGTCAAAACTACAAAACAGCTTTCAAAAAGCTTGCCATTGATGATGCTTATCAGGTTCCTGAGGTATTAATTCCTACTTCGCTCACGATACTTATTACACCTGATTTTATTATTCACCCGTTTAAAAACCGATATTTCATTTACAGGGTATTCATTCTCCACTCCGTCTCCACTTCAGCGTAGATTTATTTTTTTATTTCTTAACGAACTGTGGTTCCCCCGTGACAACCGTCCCGGGCTCGCCAATTTTGCTGATCAGAGAGGGGATAAATTCTTATATAAGGAAGGAGAAAGTAAGCCCCTGAACTTAAGATGCTCTAAACTCTTAAACTACTCCAACGCTCCCTCCTCGATGCCACATACAGCTATCACGTCGTGGTACGGATTTTACGGTCACTGTGCGACACTGTGCTGTAGTAGTACCGGTACTATCACTTCCAAGCGTGTTCTGCATCAAGACGAACTATGAGTCACTGACTACGAGCGGGACAACAACAAAACGAAGAAAAACTAGGTTATAGTTGTTTAAATCAAAGAAAAGTATACATCTGGTTGATTTTCTAGTGAGGTAGTTCCAAGCAAGGATCAAAAAAATATATCAAAGTTTGCAGAGTTACTTTGAAGTAATTATTAAAGGGTTAAAGTCGGTACCAATCAACACAGCAGCACACGATGGTTGCTGTTGTTGACCAAAAGTTGCTCATTATTAGTTTCATGGCTTCCTTAGTAAAGCAAAGTACTGTAGCAAATGCTCAATCTTGAAAGAGCTAGCAAACACGGCACGAAAGCAAAGCCCAGTCAACCCAGCCGTTATGTCTTGGTGGACAGGATAGGCTTCTACCATACTTACATGTACTGCACCTCTCGATTACGGCACCATATAAGTGTCTAGAAGCGAAGCAAACAGTATGCGCGTAGTTGCTCTTGACATGTGAAACACTTCACTGTGGTGCTACATGTATACATGCAATAGTCGCCTAGTTCGTCAACATAATGATTTGTGCCGAGTGCGGTGCTGTGCACCATTTTCTCGAGGGGGTAGCGCGGTAAATGTTGCTACCCAAAGCAGCATGAATATTGTTGATCCAGGATAAGCTACGCAGTTACGGACTTCATGCCCTTTAATCCTCCAAGACTACTGCATCAACTCCATGAAATGTGAGTTAATAGCTTTGATCTCTTGAACGAAGGGTTTTAAAATATGTGCACGTGCGTTGGATATGATAAAAAGAATGCAGTCGTGAACTCCGTTCAACAAAGAAGTACTTGTGCTGCATTATTTATACTACAGTAGTAATATTTAAAATAAAAGAAAGATACAATGTCGTTCCCTGCAACAAAGCAGTAGTGCTGTTTAGGGAAAATACAATGTTGGTTCCCTGCCGCAAAGCTGCAGTGTTGTTTATTTAAAAAAAGAAAAGGCAAATGCTGGTTCCAGTCGCAATCGGCGTCTCCGGCGTGGCTTGGTCCGGCATCGCCTTCGAGCTGCCAGGGATGGCCTCCGGAGTCGCAATCGGCGCCGGTGTCTGCCTGCTCGACGCGAGCCTCCAGTGGCGCCCGCTGGAGTTGCAATTGGTGCTGGCGATTCGATCGTGGTCGTCGGAACAGGAGTCGCCGCCCCCGGCGTCTCCGGCATGATTTGGTTCAGCGTATCAGTCGATCTGCCAGGAGTGTCCCCCGGCATTGCGATCGGCGCCTGCTCCACGCCCACCAGCTTCGACGCGATGACCTGGTAGAAGATCAGCTTCTACCAGGTCATCGGTAGATCCGCCCAGCCGCCCATAGCATCCACGCCCTGCGTGTCGTACATGCCGCTCACGAGTCGCGGCACCGTCACCAACACAGTTGGCTGCAACGCCGCGATGTCGTTCATGAGCAGCCGCAGGTCGCCGTGGTGGACGCCCACGGACGCGCCGTTCAGAAACATCAACGCCAGCACCACGCGCTCCAGCACGCGCACCATCGGCAGGCACGAGATCTGCACTTCGTGTATATCGTGAGCTTGTTGCTGGCCAGCGCCGCGTACGTCAAGTTGCCATGCAGCAGCACGACGCGCTCGGGGTCCCCGACGATGCCCGAAGCGTGGCACAGCATCGGCACCTCCGTCGGGAGAGGCGAGTCGGCTGCACCCGGCTGCGCGCTGCGCTTGCGCTCAACCGCCCCGAACGGCAGCAGCTCCATCGACGCTGCTCCACCATGCCACGTCGCGCTGTAGCAGCACGATCACTTCCTCCACAATCTCCACCATCACCCCACGTCGCGCTGCTGCAGACCAGCACCACCACTTTCGCCAAAATCTCCAGCTTGCGCTTGAAAAACGAAAAATGATGAATGAGGGTCGGCTGTCATGCACGGCGAGCTCGCCTGACCACGTACCGTATTGGTCCGTCCAGGTTTCTATGGGCCATTAATGGGTGCATGGGTGATCTCTCCATACATCGGGCCCAAAGTTTTTATTGCGGTCCATGCCGCGACGGGGCCATTCATGGCCCGAATCCTAAAAATCGATCCCGTTTCGTGTGGAGCACCCCACAGCGCACCCCAATGTGGTGTGCGCTACCGAGATCCGTGCGCCGGTCGCCAGACTGTGTGGTCCACATGGTATTGTGAATTCCGTCCAAATTTGCCGTTTTTGGCCGATTGACGGAACCGCCATCAAGCCGACGCTTCACTCTTATTGGCTAGAATTGCTCTATCGGGTACCATGTACCCTATTTGGATGTGGCTTCAGGTACAGTGTACCCCGTCGACGGGGCTTCTGTTGTGTGGTGGACATAGTTTTGACTGTGTTTGCACAGAATGCCTTTGTAAACGAATGATTCATGCATTTATACAGGCTTGCACGATTTGCTGCGCTGATTCAAAGAACCACCCACGGCAATTTTAAGTAGAACGCACAATAGAAAGAATCGTTGGAAATGGCGCTCGGCGTGCAAAGTTATGTGTGGCCCACCAAGGTTCTGTGTGGTTCACGTCGTATAGAAGGAAATACGAGGGAAATACCGATTGATACCGCGACTTGACCAAGCCACGCCCATACAAATGTACGTGGTGCACGTGTATATATTGGCGAGCCCGGGACGGTTGTCACGGGGGAACCACAGTTCGTTAAGAAATAAGAAAATAAATCTACGCTGAGAAGTGGAGACGGACTGGAGAATGAATACCCAGTAAATGAAATATCGTTTTTTAAATCAATTGAAAGGGGTGCAATAATAAAATCAGGTCTGATAAGTATCGTAAACGAAGTAGGAATTAATACCTCAGGAACCTGATTAACGAACTGCGAATAAGTATCATCAATGGCAAGCTTTTGAAAGCTGTTTTGTAGTTTTGACCAATCAAGTAGCCAATTGTTTCGGCCAATTTATGGAGAGCGCATCTAATACATAACTTATTTAGACCTGATATGCAAAATGACCAAACAAGGAAACACCAAAAGTTTGGGCAGCATGATCCATACCAGAGCTGCTTCGTGTAGCTCGCGACTTTATCTTGAATTGTTAAAAGCGGTATAGGGTTCTTCCCTGGTGCTTGAGAGCGAACAGGACGTCCATGCGCGTGACGGTCTTCCGGTTTCCATGTTCTGTGTACGTCACGGCATCTCGCACTAGGTTGGTAAGGAACACGCGCAGCACTGCTCTCGTCTCAAAATACACGAGCCCGGAGATCCGCATTACACCAGCACGACGGGCTAGCCGGCGTACAGCTGCGTTAGTGATACCTTGGATGCCGTCTCGAATGATTTTTCGGTGGCGTTTGGGGCTTATCTTGCCGCGCGCTGTCATGCGTGTTGATGTCCGAGGTGAATCCGCAAATGAGACGCAGCTATCGTAGAGGCTTAGCTGTCAAATATAGTCAGCGGGATGAAACATATTTGGCTGAGCCATCTGAACCAATACCACTCAACTTCAACGGCAACGATTGCTTCTTTAACATGCGTGCAGCTACACTACCCGTACGGCTTGCCCTTTCACTTATCCGGCTCGGCATGATAAGTTAATCCCAACTAGCAAACAAGCTCTCTAAAGTAACCTTCAGCAGAGCCATACTCTGCAACAGCTCTTTGTGATGACGTCTGGCCGCTCGCCGATCTGATTTGCGCTGTAGGAGAAGTTCCTTCAGGCTCGGAGCATCCCTTCCTTCGCTTGGTGGGTGGAGTACAAAGTGCTCCTGCAGCCATGACAGCAATTGCTTGACCTCATCGGTTGAATGCAGAGCCGCAGGAAGACATGACTCCGTTGATCTCGCAAGAAGACTTGACCCCGTCGACCTTGGCTCTACGAAGCCATCGCGCACGGGAGGCAGCTCCGAGGAAGCTCGTTGCACTTGTGAGGGAGGGGTCTCTGTGATGCGCCTCTCAATTGCTCTCTGACGTTGCTGCTTCATCATCGTTTGCACCCAGCGCGTTGCGTCTGTCCATCGAAAGTCACCACGTTTCGAAGGCAAGCCCATGCTGCGGAACTTCCGCTTCAGACTGACCGCGCCCCGTCGCTTCCATTGGGGTTCTTTGGTTGCGTTATACGCTGCTGACACGTCGATCCACTCGGGCTTCGTGGCGGGAAGGTGCTGACGTACGAGCGCCAACAAGTGTTCCATCTCGCCGCTGGAGTAGTTCGTTGATCCCTGCCGTTTTGTCATCTGCACATTTGCATTAATACACGAGTTACATGAGCCGCATCATGGCATCATAGCACTCACTTGTCGTCGACGGCGCAACTTGAGGAATGAGTTGGAGCTGCGGAACGGTCGCAAGTATGTACGCATTCTAATTAGGAGCGAATAAGCTAATTCGGACCTCGATTAAAACGCTCTTCAAATTGCTAGACATATGCAACACAATTTCGCATTCGTGCACTACAGCTTCTGGCGAATCCAGCTCATCTGGCTCAGTCGTGCTGTCAGTTGGCATTGCGTTTTCCCGTACAGTCGTAGATTGTTGTACTCCTTGATGTCAACGATGCAACCGGGCAGTGGAAGAAGCACAGAGCCGCTCTATACGTTCCACAGTGTTGCAGTCAGCAAGAGCGAGTCAATGTTCATGCGGCGCTCTTCATACGGGTCACGAAAAACCTACAAACCACGTAACGTTAGTTGTGCAAGACACAATGGATCTTTAAGCGAACCTTTAGTTGATCATCGAGACTTTCAGGCGCATTGGCATCCACAAGATGAAGTCGAACCAAATTCCGCTGCTTGCACGTGTGATCCGAAACCCAAAGGAGTCTCATTCGAATCACACCACTAACTGCACCGGACCCGCTTCTATCCTGTTCTTGTAGACGGGCTTTCAATCCTAGGTGAAGCAAAAAGCGCCATCAGTGACCGCTACATCGATAATATTGTGTACAAACAACGCATACCTTCCACGGTGTTCATGACGACGGTGTCTGTGCGATCATCTTTTGCAGCAACCAACTTTTTCATGCGCTCGTACGGAGTCAGTGTCGCTGGGCCCGACGTATCATTCTCGTCGTTGGGGTGTGGGTCAGGGGTTGCTGCCGCTCGGATGACATTATCGTCGTTGGGGTGTGGGTCAGGAGCGGTTGTCGCTCGGACGACAGTCTTGGGAGCGGCCTTCACCGATGTATTTGGCAGCTTGGCAGCTTCACGAGGCTCGCGGGACTTCCCAGCCATGGTTTCAATTGGATAATGACAAACACTTCATGATTCAAATCCTTGGCAATATGCAGAGGCCTGGCTTATCGCCAAAGGGGACATACATGAAAAATAAAACGTGGCTGGATGTGTACTGCATTGGTCCGTTTGGTTTAGATCTAGACCATCTAGCCATCTTGAAAAACATGGAAACCAGAACTCTAACAACTTCAACCAGCGCCACGCTGCGCAAGTGCACAAGTGCACACTACCATTTATGTAGCTGAATACGCCGCACCCGATGCATAAATTCAATAGCGTGCATGCGTGGTATCTTGGCGTTTCAACGGCTGGTTGAAGACCCAACTTAATGTGGCTATGAGCCAATAGGTACTTTCAGCAGAATTCTGGCGTCTGCAAAGGAACGTCGTGAGCGTTGTGCTGGTTGTGCTTACTATCCGAACGGGCACCAATAGGTGTCACTGCTACATATCCATCAGCGCTGGCGCACATCGATTTGCATTGTCTGGTATGTGCTGAGCTCATGGCTAAGCTTACCCCCCCCCCCCACCTAGAGCTGCTGCATCGGTCCGTTTGGTTAAGATCTTCGACCTCTAACAACTTCAACCAGCGCCCAAGCAGCTCACTGTGTACTGCATTGGTCCATTTAAGTTGGATCGGACCATCTAGCCACATAGCAAAACATGGAAGTCGAACTCTTGAGAACCCCAATACAAACTCAACTACCGGTAGCGCATCGAATGAAGGACATATGCGTTTGGCGTTTGTGCCGCGGTATTTGCATCGCGGCGTGTACGCTGCGGTGTGGGTGCCGTGACGCAGACGCCGGTGTTGGTAAAAAAAAATACTAGAGCTCCTTGTCAAACCAGCACGGCAAGTGCCTGTACCAACATCGACGTGGGCGAAGCATCTCACTCTGTACTGCATTGGTCCGGTTTCTTTAGATCGGACCATCTAGCCATATTGATAACATGGAATTCGAACACTAACAACCTCAATGAGCGCCAACCAGTGCCATGATATGTACGTGCATTTGCATACGGCGTTTGCGCCGGGGTAGTGCGTGTACACTCCGTAGAGTAATCTCTCATCTTCTGTTCAATTCAGTGTGTTGGTATGATCGCCCGGGGCCTACGCGTGGCGGGCGGCACAGCAATATCGACGCCGCACTTCCGCATTTAAAAAAAAAACGTGGCTGGATGTGTACTGCATTGGTCCATTTGGTTTAGATCTAGACCATCTAGCCATATTGAAAAACATGAAAACCAGAACTCTAACAACTTCACAAGCGCGCACTATCCGGATACCATTTATGCTGAATACGCCGCAGCCGATGCATAAATTCTTTCGAAAATCAAAATGACGAATATTGACCAATCAAAGTGCGCTCATCTTACTGACAGCTTAGCAACAGCTCATCAGCAAGATTTAACAATAAAAAATCGAATATTGACCAATCAAAGTGCGCTCATCTTACTGACAGCTTGACCAATCTAAGAGCGCTCATGTTACACACAGCTGTACCGAATTCCCTTTGTTATGACATACTCCGTGTTATGGCACACCCGGTAATTAGCCAATAGGTGGACGAATGGGAAGAGCACCACTGATAACTAAGGTTGCACTGGTGATAACTTATCACATACCGCGCCGAAACTTTATCTCCTACAGAGCTAAAGAAGAAATCGGAATCCCTCCATCATATGCTATACTTCCTGCACCAGGCGCTACCAGCCCAGTCCTCCAGTTACGAATTTGCTGTCATCGCCAAATTCTGTAGGCAGGTTTATGTCCGTTTTTGTGTGCGGGTCGATATCTTTCACATTTGGCATCGTGTCAATTCGCTCATTTTTCCTTTGTGACCGGGAGACATGGAGCAGTTTAATTGCATCGCACGCCGGATCGTTGATCCATTCTGGGATGCCGTCAATCGGCGGCGGGGACCTGATCTGAGTGATGTGCCTCGGCTGCTCGTTGTGATGAGGGGGCTTCCGGGTTCTGGCAAGACGACGCTGGCGGAGACGATTGCCGAATACGCTGGAGCAAAGGGCGCGACAACTATGATTTGCTCGGCGAACCATTTCTTCATGCACGATGGAGCATTTGTGTTCAATGGGGACGACCTTGGGCGTGCGCATGAAGCCTGCTACAATCGATGCCTGCATGGACTGAGTCAAGCGAGGGACCAAGGCCCGGACATCATTATCGTCGACAACACGAATCTACGGAATCGTGATTTCGAAGTGTATGCCAATCTTCCCCACGATCCTGACTGGATGGAAGTTGTTGCGTTTGAGTGCGCGCACAATGAACAAGATGCGGGGATGTTACTCAACCGGGCCCGTGATTTGGGGCACATGATACCGGATCGCACCTGGTCGATGTGGCTCGACATCTGGGAAGAAAACGCTACCGACGAGCGGAACACTTGGATCATCCCTCTCCAACACTTCATGGGTCCCCCATAGTCGTCCAACAGATTCAGTGTTGGACGTAGTCGTCGTTCATAAGAAGAGGATGTGCAGAGGAAACGCAAGATATGAAATCAAGATGCTGCCATTTATCACCTTCAAATGTCTGTGAAGAAACATACCGTCCTCAGACTTCGTTCTTGGGCTTGCTCAAGAAACTGATGAAGAACTTTTACGTTCCTGCGTTGCGTTTTCTGAAGAAATCGATGAATAATGTTTACTAGGGTAAGCGGCACCAGCAACGGTAAACTACATTCAAGGTTTCTACGTGGGGCCAACTGGCCAACTATGGAGGAAGAATAGATACTCCTAGAGTAGGCAATTGTTTGATAAATTGGCAATGATGAAAGCTCTTAAAGGGTTAAGCAAAAATCAATTCTATATTCAATATGCCGTTGTCGGAGTTGACGTTAACTTAGCAATTGTTGCATTGCTAATTCTGTTTAACCTTTCTTCTTCGTCTAGAGCGGCTTGAGGTGGATGCGCCCAAGCGATTATTTCATCAGTCAGTTCCTGAAGAGAGGTAAACGCTTCCCTTGCAGTGACGCGCGAAACCAAAAGATAAGGCTGCTCTTTCTTATTCGCGAATGCGTTCTTTGATCGCCATTCAGTGACGACCATCGAATTCAATGTTTCACCATGAACCTTGTAAACGGTAGACGATACCGCGCACACGAGGGGAAGCGGCTGGATATTGACAGATAGCTCCCTGGGAACTCCATGTACACTTCCTGGTAATGCAATTTTAGCCGCTTTATATGCTTTCGTCTCAAAAAATAGAGGGAAAATGTTCGGATCGCTACATCCTCTCATTGATACTGCTGTCGAACCACGATCAAGCCGAACCAAGACAGCTGGCGGAGGAATGCTTGGAACTTTTACGGTCATATCAGCTCCACAATCGTGAACCAGACGAAACGTTGTTCCGGGATGGTATATAATGGCTTCAAGATGACCAAGCGTTCCGTTTGCTACCATCTTCTCGGCGCGGACATTTTGGGAGACTTGAATAGGCATCCCTACAATTAAGTCAAGGTATGGAGCCAGTCTACCAAAACTTGAGTCCGGTAATCCCATGACCATTTTGATCTCTTCCCGATTCAAGCCCCTTAGTTTCCCTTGAAAGTTTGCAACGACACGCACGGGGTATTCTCCTTCAGGGAGCAGTTTGGCTGCGGTGGAGATGAATAAACTGTTGATAGCGACTCTGGTCATATTATCCGGCGTGACAAATGTATCTGTCGTTTCTCTGGATATTGCCACATTTTTGGCTTCGTTTCCTTTGATCACACGCGAGTTGACAATGTCAACAAATTCTTGTGTCCAGACACCTAGACGGGCTTTCGCACAACCACGCCCCCACTCCGGATCCTTTTGAAATCGGACGCTTTCCTTCAGCATAATGACGTCTACAAACAACTGCCATAAATTGAATCCTGCGAGTTCGTCGGGCGAAATGTTTGTCTTGTTCGCCTTTTGGTTTGGATCCTTGTACAGTGGTGTCCCACCGACCGGGGGTAACTGCAAGAAATCGCCCACTAGTATGACATGAACTCCACCAAAAAGGACGCCGGGAACACGCTTCGCCTGACGCAAACGCACATCTAACTGGGCAAGTTGGAACTTCTTCATCATAGAAACTTCATCTATAATTATTAGTTCAAGGCCCACAATTGAATCAGACGCTTGCTCTCTTTTAATTTGAAGCAAGAAACTCGCCAGCGTCCGCCCGCTGATAAGCGTAGCGGCTTTGCCAGTAAGTGCTGTTTTCACGAGACAATTGGGGCGACCCCAGCTTTCACACAGTGCCTGTACCGCATCGATAATTCTACTTTTGCCAGTCCCACCTTCCCCGCCAAGAAACATGAGAAGTTGTCCATCTTGTAGTTCAACTTAACCCTTTCACTACCAGAATTTTCTTACGGGTCCTCTAGGACCTTTGCCTCAGCAAATCAACATACAGCAACGTGAAAATCTTGGCCAATCAGAAGCACACATGTGTGCGCTAGTCAGATTCACGGTACTTCCATCCAAAAGTTTGAAAGGTCGAGCAGCATGCAGTCGCGTACTGACCCTCAGTTGTGCCGATACTGCGGCAATGCTCCGTGCGAGTGGGAGCATTTCGGGGAGGACATCACTGCGAGTAGACAGCGAATGCTGACGGCCAAGCGACGTCGTCGTGGCCCGCGCAACCTGGACACGGCGTTGTTACAGCTCTACCACTACCTCAAGTACGGGTCCTTGGCCCAGAAGCTCACACAGCGGTTTCCAGTCTGCATCCGCCAACAACTAGCGCTAATGATGACGGAAACGTGAGTATTATGCAAATTATTTTCCTAAGCCTCTGGTAGTGTGAGCTCATCTAGTGTTGTTATCGTTTTGTTTCTTTTCAGCCGTGCGCGGCCCGTAGCACTTCCGTCAGAAGCTGCAATTACTTCATCCAGCGCCGATCGAACTGTCAGCGAGCGTGACGTAAATGCATCACGATAGTGAAATGCCGTAAAGCATTCGACGTGGTAGCCGCGCAGGCACGCCGTGCACCCGTACTTGGACTTTTTGGAGAGCCCCCTCAGCGAGCACAGATAGCAGGTTAGTTTTCCGTTCGAGTGCTTGGTAGAGTTTGGTGTAAGCATGTGCTGACTTGTGTCTGCCCCCACAATATTTTGTACAGGCTCCCGCTGCGGTGCTGACTGGCGCTTTTTTCTAGTTTGTCGAAAGTATGGAGCCGTCATCGTGTCAGCGACTCTGCGTTTAAATTCGCGAAGCGTGAGGTGCTTGCAGTCGGAAGGTGCTATCTTTTTCATTAGGCTGAACGCGTTGATCATTGATAGATCCATTGCCCATGTGAAGATGCTCATCTCGAGTCGGGATTCCTTCCGACGTATAGGATTAGTACTCCTAAGCTGATCCACCCTGTCCACTGCGTTCATGAAAATATTGTAGACAGCTATAATAGCGGGTACTTGCAGTGTTTTGCGATGCAAGTTCTGTTCACCAGTCCAGCGACGAATTGGAGCGAGGCCATGACACAAATCAATTGCTTCTTGTGATGATCCACTAAGGACGCGCTGAGTTGGAGTTCCACTGAGGTCGTTTGTATAAAATACAACGGGCTTCTTGTCTAAGAAAATAATGAAGCCAGCGTGCTCTGCAATTTTCATTGCAGGAATGAACTCTTTCCTTTTGGAGGCTGGCAATTTTTTCTGCACGTTTATGAGCAGCTTGGGCTTTACTCCAGTCTGGTTGAACGTCGACAGCAGCTACTAGCTCCCAGCTACCGCGATCCATTTCCTTTACACGAGCAACAGACCGCGCAATCTCCATCTCATTCCACTTTCCCATTTGATTGATCTTGCAGGTTCCAATCATACGCACTTTGCCATCCGTAAAAGCCGACACAGCTTTTGCCAATTCGTGTCTAGTGTAAAAATTGTCACAAATAATTATCCGGCGGCCTGTTGGTGCCTGATGAGTCTGTGTCATCTGCCCGACCATCGCTACCCACAGGGCTGAAGCAGAGTCCCGTGCAACTGAAATATCATCTCTCAACAACGTCCGTTCAAGCGGCCTTCGTAGTTCAGGAAACAAGCTGTAATAGCGCTCTGCCGGATTTCTCGGTTCATTATTGCCAGATCCATTGTCGTTGATGGTATGGATATATAGGCTCTCCCACCCAACAACAGCGTAGAAACGTATGCCATACTTATCTGGCTTCGACGGAAGATAAGTTCTGGCCGCCGACCGCGCCTTCCATTGGACGCCGAGAGATACGTAATTAGGTTTAAAATTAAACATGCAAACCTAAAGCTTTTTTTGCACGTGTCAGCACCACCGCCCTGATGAACAAGTACGTAAATATGTATACGCCATTGTTTGATCGTGGCAATAATAAAATGGGAGGCCCTGGTGTACAGTCGAAGGCGATACAATGCGATCCAATACATCTATGACGACCACCCCGCATCACTCGCGTAACAGCAAGAATACTAGCCAGCTGAGTCATGAGTCTTTCCGGTAGTGTAAGCATTGTCGTTGATGGTATGGATATATAGGCTCTCCCACCCAACAACAGCGTAGAAACGTATGCCATACTTATCTGGCTTCGACGGAAGATAAGTTCTGGCCGCCGACCGCGCCTTCCATTGGACGCCGAGAGATACGTAATTAGGTTTAAAATTAAACATGCAAACCTAAAGCTTTTTTTGCACGTGTCAGCACCACCGCCCTGATGAACAAGTACGTAAATATGTATACGCCATTGTTTGATCGTGGCAATAATAAAATGGGAGGCCCTGGTGTACAGTCGAAGGCGATGCAATGCGATCCAATACATCTATGACGACCACCCCGCATCACTCGCGTAACAGCAAGAATACTAGCCAGCTGAGTCATGAGTCTTTCCGGTAGTGTAAGCATTGTCGTTGATGGTATGGATATATAGGCTCTCCCACCCAACAACAGCGTAGAAACGTATGCCATACTTATCTGGCTTCGACGGAAGATAAGTTCTGGCCGCCGACCGCGCCTTCGGCTTGGCGCCTTCGTTCATTGTCAAGAATCGCTCGCCCTAGTTGCTCACCGGTCAGGCTTTCGTATCCATATAACATATTAGGGTAGCGCAGGCAACGAAAATGGTTGTTAATGTACATGTTTCGCAGCGCGATACGGTCAAATGCGACCAGTGAGAACAATTCGTCTTCAGCAAATTGTCGCTCGCTCAGCATAGTGTAATACTTCACGCATTCTTGAACCGAAACATTTACAGCTCGAGATTCCCCTGGGTGACCCCGTCCAAAAGGGAAAAGGTGCGGAAATATACGAGCGAAGAGATCCCCAGATGCATCGTTGGAAATTTTGTCGGACCTGCGGATTTCAAATTGACGCTCTCCAGCGTTCGACGTCACGGGGTGCTCTCTCGCCATAACAGGGGCAGATGCTTCTGATAGCCCCATCCTTCTCTCTACTATGCTGGCCTCCTCATTCTCGTTTACCGCAGGAAAAACATCACTCTGCCCGCGAGTATTTTCTTGCTCTTTAGTCATACCTTGATCTAATTCACCTGTGCTGTCATCGACATGCTCCAAGAAGTTCTGCTCAACATCACTATCCTGATACCATGAATTTAGAACAATTTCGTTCGGCTTCACATTGGCGTACAAATGGTTGTTCTCCCGATAGAACTTGAACACTTCTCGAACCTTTAGATTTCGAATCCTGTGCATTTTTCGTATTTTTTCCGATTGCACCGGCGTAAAGGCGCCTACCATGACAACCCGGTACGAAGACACGTCCTCGATTGATCGTGGCAATAATAAAATGGGAGGCCCTGGTGTACAGTCGAAGGCGATGCAATGCGATCCAATACATCTATGACGACCACCCCGCATCACTCGCGTAACAGCAAGAATACTAGCCAGCTGAGTCATGAGTCTTTCCGGTAGTGTAAGACCTCGCAAATCCTTGCCAAGCCGTCCAACATAGAATCCATTTGCGATAGAGAATTTTGGTAGCCTGCACTTTTCCAGTGACCGATCGCATTCGCTGCAAATTGAAAGCCAAGCTCGCGGTGAGTTGGTGTCATCCATGTAGCAATGTATTCCGCGCGGTGATACCATAGTGCCTTCAAAATCAGGCAAGTGAGGCGGGGCACGGTACTGATCAATAAGACCATCCGGGACCTTCACGTTCGTCGATAGTTTCAAACTTCTCTTCATCTTGTCCATGTAAGTCCAATCGTTATCATCCACTCGACGTGTTTCTCGTCGAAGTACTAGTCGATCACACGCAGCACAAACACATTCATCGAGTCCCTCGGCCCCCGACGCTTGTCGAAGTCGATTCATGCAATCTGCACGCTCGTTTCCACCAAGCTCATGGTCAAAAATTACATCATGACTGTCATGAGAGCCATTTCGGCTTTGTGGTGGTTCCTCATGCTGACTTGCGGTAGGCTTACTCGCTGTAGGCTCACACATTCTGGCGTGGATAGAATCGCGCTGTATCCGCTCACATTCACGTAGCCTATACCGGCGCGTCGTCGATTTTGTTCACGTATCCGTTCGGTATCAAGGCGGCCTAGTAAATCTCCATCATCACTCTCGTGTAGTCCATCTTGTGAAGCAGCTCCGCACTGATCAACGGATACAGTACTCTGCACATAGCGAAAACTCTCTTGCCAAAACGGCTCAGTTGCAGTCGCTTGGAAATTATCCTTATTGTCTCGGGGGTTGTTGTGCCGCCGCTTACCCGGTTGGGCATATTCTTCTTGGTGATGCGCATCCAAATGCGCTAACAGATCATCCTCATCTGAACTGCATACAAGCTTCTCCGCCTCATGCTGACGCTTCCCGCACGCCGCCATGTTCACGCTGGGTGGCAAGAAATACAGCTGTGACTTCTGGCTATCGCGCAGAAATACGAAGTGAGGCTGGGTGCACGATTCTCCCCGCACTTCCTGGAAAGATTGACGAGCTTGTGGAAGATACCATCCGTTCAGTAATGGGCTATCCTATAAGTGTGGTCCATGCGTTATATTTTTGCATCGATGGCAATGGCTTCATCATGTTGTTGTTCTTGTTGAAGTAAGCGGGATCAAAACTACTTGACAGGGCCTTCTGAACCAATACTACTTAACTTCAACTTCAACGATTGCTTTAGCGTGATCTAACGCTGTACAGCGCGGGACACTTAGGCATCCAGCGCCAAGAACTTTGTCGCTTGGCGCTATTTGGGGTAATTGATGGGGCATCCTGGCGGCCACTGAAGTCATCAATTATGTGGCAGCGCTGGCAGGCATCAACAGGCGCAGGTAGTTGCATTGGGTGTGGTTGCAGGTGTTTCTACCCAGCGCACCCGTGCAGCCTGCCGCTATCTATGACACGCTGGTCGTCGCACGCAACGGCTTTGTGACGGACGAGATTACACACAGGCGCTTCGATTTTACCCAGCATTCTTTAGCTAGTGTTCGTGATGGTATGAAGCGCGGAGGGCACCCTTGTGCAGCCGAATACTTGCACTAAAATACCAAAAAAAAATATGGTAGTATCACTGACAAGCATGGATATTTGACCAATCAAAGTGCGTTCATCTTACTGACAGCTTAGCAACAACTCATCAGCAAGATTTGACAATAAAAAAATTGAATATTGACCAATCAAAGTGCGGTCATCTTAGTGACAGCTTGTCAACGGAGCTATGTGCAAGATTTCAAGATCAAAAAATCGAATATTGATAACTTGAAGTGCATTTATCTTCTGGACACCTTGTATGCTAAGCTCATGTGAAAGATAAGAAAATCAAGATGCTGTCATTTAGCAAGCCAAAATTGTTCGCCCGACAAAGCTACTAATAGGGGGGTCAGAATTAGCTTTTTTGCGGACATATTCCTGCCGAGATGGCAACCATATTTTTCATGGTCGGCGGCCATTTCCATCTCCGAAATGGATCACCTCCAGAGGTGAACCATTTTCGAGATGGCCGACCATTTCACCAAATGGTTAGCCATACGCAGGCCATTTCGCTGTCAGTCGTGCTTTTTGCGCAGCAGGGCGCGACATTCACTCTTTTTATGTTGAAGTTCGTATGGCTATTCACCACACAATTATCAATCCGCAAGAGTCGCGGCGATCGAGCTGCCGCGCGCAGCGCTGGAGCTAGAGGCGTCCGGTGGCACTTAGACGCTTCGCACGTGTGCTCTTGGCTGCTCCTAACGTGTCTACAGGTAAGTATTCATCAACGCTGCTTCGAGCTGCAGCTACGGAGCCGCGCCTCGATTGACAGCCTGCACTGTTGCTTGTCGGCCGCGAGGGCAACGCAAAACACGTAAAATGTAGGTCCTATATACACTGGTTTGCGTGTGTACTACGTCTAGATGCTTGGGCTAGCTGCAGTACTTTTCGGGGGCCTTCAGCGTACGCAGCAGCCTCCCTCCTGAGCGAGGACTTTCCACCCACTGCTGGGGGCTTGCATGAAAATGGTAGACGATTTCAATTCTGAACCGTGCCATATTTAGCAAATGTTCCTACCATTTCTGCGTCCGAAAGTCTACCATATTTTTGGTACCATTTGCCAATTCTAACTCCCCCTAATCGCTCTGTTTCTCCAAGTATTCCATGTCACGTTGAATCGAGAGGCAACGCTGGTGGAACGAGAGGTGGTCTGTCTTATCAACAGCACCAGGTTCGTGGCACAGGAAGTTCCGCGTTTGAAAAAACTCAGCGAGGTCTTGTTCCAGGCTGGCTGCGTCTTTCGGGTTGACTTTTTTCATTTTCTCCACGACGACACGGCATTGTTCCAGTCTCGACATTTTCAAGTCTGTTTGTAAAACCAGCAACACAACGTAAGTCAGCGAGAAAGCAAGTGCACACTACATTTCAAAAGATACGTACAATCATGGTTGCGTTTCCCGAGAAAGGTTTCAATGCAGTGCTCCGTGCCGCAGCATGCAGCGTACGAGTCCAGCTTCATCTTCAATTCATAGGCGCGTTTGGTCACTTGATCCAAATCGTAACGCAGGTACTCCGCTTTTTTAATCGCATCTTCGCAGTCATATTTTGCCGTGTCAATTGCACGCTGGCACTCAGCATAGCTTTGCTTAGTAGTATTCACGTGTAAATCGAATCGGGATTTTTCCATTTTCAGATTCGCCCACTCGTCCTCGACACTCTCGCGTTGCGCTTTCAGGTCCTCAGCTTCTGCAACAAGCTTCTCGCGTCCTGCTTTCAGGGCATCAGCTTCTGCAACAAGCTTCTCGCGTCCCGCTTTCAGGGCATCAGCTTCTGCGGCAAGCCTCCGCTTCTCTTCAGCAAGTCTGTTGCTAAATGCAACTAGCTCGGCTTGTCTTGTGGTCTCTGCTTCCATTTTTTTATCCAGCTGTGCTACTTTATCCTTGACTTGATTCACTTCGCCTCCAAGTTCGGCAGACTTGCCGTGCCCCGTCACCACTTCCTTGAGAGTGCTGTTCTTCGCCTTCACTTCGTTCAATTCGTTCTGTAGCTTCCCAATTTCCACTTCGTAAGACTCCTTCAGCTTCGAAATCGTCAGACTGTGCTGCTCCTCCTTCTGCTTAATGCCTACTTCGAGCTGCTTGCACTTCGCAACGTCTTCATTGTGCTGCACGTCCAACATTGCGATCTCTTCTTTCAAAGCTTCAATGTTTTCCATGGGTTCGCCTGCATCAATTTCACGCTGCTCAGCCAACGCCTTCTTGAGAAGCACTTTCAACTCGGGTTCCTTGGCCCTCAACTCCTCTACGTGGTCCTTGAACGACTTGAATTTTGAAAGTCTTTGATAATCCACGTCTCTATGGGCGTTTCGTGCCGCAAGATATCGATCAGCGAAAACCTCCAACACGGATGGACTCAACTTGAATTTGTCACCTGACCTGCGTTTGCTCACCTGGCGCTTGCCGTCTTTCATTCGTTTATGCATTTTTTTCAGCGCCGGCACCGCCTCGGCAAGATCGGCCAGTGAAAGTTCTTGATCGTCACTTGGCTGCCGTATCGTTTCACCCTCGACGGCTCCGGCTGCTTCGACCGTCGCATTTCTGGTCACTCTCGCCGTCTTGTTCTTTGCTGACTCGCCATCGACCTCGTCCTCGTCTTGGTCGCGCTTTCGCTTGCTTTGCAGAGTGTCTTCAGAAGATGCTTGTGAAGGCGTGGATTTGCTGGGAGCCTGGGGTCGAGCTGTAGTCATCTTGTCGCTCGTCTTACCGACAAGTAAAAATGTAGAGCAACGGGCGTATCCCAACGATTTTCAAAACTGATAAGCGGAATTGGTAGGCTATAGTTTTCTGAAGGACAAAGCTTTTTTATGTATCTTGCACAGAGGTTGCGCTCGTCTAAAACGAAACTCACGTTACTTGTATGATGCCAAAATCAACTTCATTGACCGCCATAGTTGTTTCTGCCCGTGGACTGCGCTATGCTGGCACCTACACCATGATCAAAACGTCGGACGGTTCGTGCGATCCTTAATCGCACACCAGCACGACGTCGTCAGCCTCGATCTTCGCGATTGAAGATGTCCCACATCGAAAATCCTATCTGGGACATAATCTGTGATTTGATTGGCCAATAACACACACGCCAGCAAGTATTGACTCAATCGTACGCGGCTCGCTGAGCTCATTCGGTTGTGTCTAGGACCCTCCAACACGTCGAACCCCATAAACGATCGCGCCGCTGCTCCAAACCCTGGTAACGCCCGTGTCGCTGCTCCTGGACTCCATGACCGCGCTGCTGCTGCAAAATCCGGTGACGCCTACGCTGCTGCAGAACTTGCTGCGAGTGCTGACGAAGCCTAACTCACCTGGACTCATGCGTAGTTGGAGGGTAGCCTGGAGTAGCGAAGTTGACATTTTTGCTGACATGCATCATGGAACATTGAATGGAGCTCGTACTTTCAAGCTGCCATGCTACTTTTTTTTAGCTGTCATTGCTTCTATTCTGTCTCGCTACATATCGACGTCAGCTATTCGTGCTAATGGCGGGAAACGCGGAGAGCACCGCAATGTGAATGTGTACGGCAAAATACTTCACGTCACTCGCACTTCAACTCTTATCACTGACAAGCATGGATATTTGACCAATCAAAGTGCGTTCATCTTACTGACAGCTTGGCAACAGCTCATCAGCAAGATTTGACAATCAAAAAATCGAATATTGACCAATCAAAGTGCGGTCATCTTAGTGACAGCTTGTCAACGGAGCTATGTGCAAGATTTCAAAATCAAAATGATGAATATTGACCAATCACATCTGCTTGTATCCGCATTGCCTTAAAGTAGAAGAGGCGGTCGTGCCGCCCGTCGAGCACGCGCTGGACACCACACTAACCTGTATCACCTTGTGGCCGCACGGTAGTTGTCCTCGTGAGAAGGCAGCACAGCGATGCGCGTCGTCGAGGCAAACGACCACGGGCGTTACCGGCTCCATGAGACGACGTCGCCACGAGTTTCTGCTCCATGGTACCACACAAAACACCGCCAAAATGTCAGAGCGCAGCTACTGAAGGTTGCAAAATGCGGCCAAGCTCACCATTTGCGACGCTGACTCGATGCTTCCGGCGGCGGTGGGGCTGCCGCTTCAACCGCCTCTGGCCGTAGTCCGCGCTGCAAAGGCACCCAAAACATCTCAAATGTTAGTACACAGCAAACTCAAGCTGCCAACGCGGCCAGGCTCACCTTGACACCTGATGGCATATTGCTTCCGTTGGCGGTGGTGCTACCGCTGCTTCTGGTCGTGCCACCGCGCTGTGAAAGCACGAAAAAGATTCACACAATCAGTAGGCAGCCCACGCATGCAGCGCGTACGGCACGACACACCTTGTGTCGGCCTCAGCTTGCTCGATGCCGTCGTCCCCATGCTCGAGGCCGGTGGTGGCGGTGGTGGTGAGGCGGTACTGCTGCCGCTGCCGCCGCCGCTAGCTGGGCTGGGCTGGCACGAAAACAAAACAATACCATACACACAGTCAGTAAGCAGCCCATGCATGCAGCACGTACGGCACGACTCACCTTGTGCCGGCCCTAGCTTGATCGATGCCGTCGTCCCCATGCTCGAGGCCGGTGGTGGCGGTGGTGGTGAGGCGGTATGCTGCCGCTGCCGCCGCCGCTAGCTGGGCTGGGCTGGCACGAAAAAAAAAACAATACCATACACACAGTCAGTAAGCAGCCCATGCATGCAGCACGTACGGCACGACTCACCTTGTACCGGCCCTAGCTTGATCGATGCCGTCGTCCCCATGCTCGAGGCCGGTGGTGGCGGTGGTGGTGAGGCGGTATGCTGCCGCTGCCGCCGCCGCTAGCTGGGCTGGGCTGGCACGAAAAAAAAAACAATACCATACACACAGTCAGTAAGCAGCCCATGCATGCAGCACGTACGGCACGACTCACCTTGTACCGGCCCTAGCTTGATCGATGCCGTCGTCCCCATGCTCGAGGCCGGTGGTGGTGACGCGGTACTGCTGCCGCTGCCGCCGCCACTAGCTGGGCTGGGCTGGCACGAAAAAAAAAACAATACCATGCACCCAATCAGTAAGCAGCCCATGCATGCAGCGCGTACGGCACGACTCGCCTTGTGCCGGCCCCAGCTTGCTCGATGCCGTCGTCCCCATGCTCGCGGCCGCTGCTAGCTGGGCTGGGCTAGCACACAAAACACAATACCATACATACAGTCAGTAAGCAGCCCATTGCATGCAGCGCGTACGGCACGACTCACCTTGTGCCGTACCCAGCTTGCTCGATGCCGTCGTCCCCATGCTCGCGGCCGGTTGTGGTGACGCGGTACTGCTGCCGCTGCCGCCGCTGCTAGCTGGGCTGGGCTGGCACACAAAAAAACAATACCATACACACAGTCAGTAAGCAGCCCATTGCATGCAGCGCGTACGGCACGACTCACCCTGCGGCTGCTGCTGGTCACGTCGGGCTGGTGCACGCAAAAACAGCAGCATCTGTACGCAGGCAAACCGAGGCGACCGCAAAATGCGGCAGCAACGCACCTTGTCTCCGACGCGCCAAATCCGGGAGTGGGGCTGGTCGGCATCCGGGCGGCATGCATGCAGCGCTGGGGGATGGGGGCCGAACCCATTGAGGGCGCAAAATCTTTAGCGCAGACCTATCTCGAGTGCCGCACACGAGGTGCGCATCCTCGCCAGCCGCATGCTGGTCTCCATCTTTTTAGATGGACCCTCAATGGGTGCGTTCGCGACGGTTGGCGGCGGTGACGAGGGTCCGTGCGAAGGGGCGCAGCCGCTTCGTGGCGAGCAAATGAGCCGCGCGGACCCTCAATGGGTGCGTTCGCGACGGTTGAGCGGTTCGGGCCCGTGGCTCTCGCGGCGGCAATACAGACCAATCCCTGTGTCTTTCCCTTTTCATTATTCCATGTATTTAAAGAGGCGGCGCACAGAAAGGGCAGCAATAGAGTGGGCTCCTGGTGCAACCCCAATCCGATTCGCCGGGTTTATGCGTTTCTGAAAGGGGAAAGTTTCGTTTTTTGCCTGTGGGTGATTGGGCCTTTTCCGTGTGGCGCACACGCTAAGCGCACTAAAAGTACGGACGAACACACGGCAGGTACAGACGGGTCCGTGGTTGGAAGAGCTGGCGCCACACAATCGTGGCTAGGGCCTGCAAAAACGTCACCGGTACGTACCGGTGAAATGTAGCCATTGTCACATTTGCCCCAGAACACGAATACTATACACAGTTCTTAACGAACTGTGAACTATATGTTACCAAAACTACAGCGAAAGTAGCTGATTTTCTGTGTACTGTGAATTTTCTGTTGCTGTAGCACGATATGCTAATATCACTACTAATCGGCTAAATCTCTGGTGTTTGGTAGTACTAATTGAATAGTAGCAATAAAAAGTGGTATTAGTAGTACTACTAGCACTATAGTAGTGTGGGTGGGTCGAAGTGGTCGAAGTCTCCGTACTCCGAACATCTCTCGGCTCTTAGGAGCCAGCACTCATTCGCACTCGATCTTCTCCCCAGAACTGAAGACGCCACCCGAGAACGGCTCGTACATGTATAGCTTAGCACGCTCTTGGACAGATCATGGGCTTGATCATCATGCCCACGCCCGCGTACTGGACGACCATCGACTTGATGGTCGCGGGTGTGTAGCGGGACCGTAGGGCCCGCCCTCCCGTAATTAATTATCATGGCATCGTGAGTAGTGCAGCGACGCCGTAAGGCGAGAGGAACGGGGGCGTAGTATTACCCCGCCGCGCAGCGGTGGCGCTCGGCTTAACCCTATTGCGAGGGATGGCGCTTAAAACCAGCCACGTGGCCATGTTTAGCAAAACAAGGTACGTTTTCGAAATTACTACTAGGATATAAACAGGGACAAGCGACGATCAACCTTGTTTTTACACAGCAAAGATCAATATTCATACTTTTTTTCGTAATATATTCAGCTAGCTATCCTCGGATTTGAATACTGGCTTAAAGGAATCATGTTTTTATCAATCAAAGCAACTTGCGGAAAGCGCTCTAAAACATGGCATCTAGCCATGTTTTACGTTTGAGCTGGAACTGTCTTCCTCCAAAACCTCCCTAATGCGATGGTTTTAGTCGCGGGAAGCGGGGTAAAACAGTGTATCTAGGCATGTTTTACGATTATTGTATGGAGGGGTACCATACTGAAATCAAGTCAAAATACATCGCAATAGGGTTAATAGAAACACTAAGTTAAATATTAATAACCCCGCCCGCGAGTCCCAAACAACTAACACAGTAACCCGTGTTTTGTCGGTCAGTCTGTCCGTTCCCGACGTTAAAGCATCGACCTTCCCTACCTCATAATATGAGTAATGTATGGCCGGGCTCTAACTATGATATTATCATAGTTAGAGCCCGGCCATACATTACTCACCCACTCTACTGCATCACACCATCTGCCTACAGACAACGACGGATTGATACGGCAGCACTGAGTACCATCCGCCATACAAAACGTCGGAACGGAAAATCCGGCATCGCAATAACAAAATAATATGATTGGTCAAAACATTGTTTTTGTAGACATAAAATGATAACAAAACCGTATGCATTGCAAAAACGTAGCATTTAAATAAATGCAACGTTTTTAAATAAATGCTAATCTCAGGATGCTAGGGAATAGCCTTCTTGAAGCTACGAATTACCACCTCTGTCGGGATGGCCTCCCACGCGGCGATTGTCGCCCGAACCGCGCGAAGGCGCTTCTCTTTTGCTGTGCCGCCAGTGATGCCGCTCCAATTAGTGCGCATTTTGGCCTTGAGAGGTCCCATGACGCCAACGTCCAGCGGTTGGCACGCCGCCGTGCTGCTAGCTGGAAGAGGCACTACAACAGCATTAGCAACCTCTGCTACGACCCGCTGTCCTTCTTCAGACACATGGCACTCAAAATTGTCGAGAAGAAGAACAGCGGGTCCATCGATTTCATACCTCAGCAACTTCTCAACGTAGAAGCGCCAGCTGGTAGCGTCCATCCACGCGTTTTCCTGCACCGTGTAGAAGTGGCCGTCGGGGTAGTCGTCGAACTCGCTCGCCTCGATGCGCCCACCAACCTTTCCGCGCACGATAAACAGAATTGACATCTTCTTACCTACAAAATTACAAAAAATATCCATTTAGAACAAATAAATATACAAAATTCACCCAAATCAGTCAAACGTACCATCCGTTTGAATCGTTAGCACTGCCGTCATCCGCCCGGCATGCTTTGACGTATTGGCGATCCTGGCGGGATCTTGTCGGCCTCGACCAGCCCAAATTCTTGCAGGGGGCATGTCGAAGTTGATAGCGGTCTCATCAACGTTGAGTATGCCCCCCGGTCCATACTCACCGTACGTCTGCCAGAAATCTAGCGCAAACTCTGCGCGCGTTTGCTCGAGATCGTCGGTGCTTTTCTTGGCAGTTTGGGGCTTCTGGGACGTAAATCCGTGACTAAATACAACAATTAAAGTCATTTAGCACTTAAAAACTATCAAAACTCACAAAATAAATAAATTACCGGATTGCGAGACGCTGACACAGACGCTGTAGCGCTAGGATCCCGCTCTTCTTGTCCTGCATGTAGTTAGCAACCCACGATGGCTCGATTTGCCACATGAACTCCATGATACCGCGGGTCGTGAGAGCCTGAATATGAAACAAAATACACTTAGACATTTATAAATTCAGAATATCAGCTAAACAAACTTACCTTTTCATCGCGCGCACGTCTTTCGTGTAGGTGACGACGGCAGGGACATCAGGAAACAGCACCTTGCGTCCTTGCCCCTTCATCGTCTTGGAGGTGGCGTGGCCAGTAAAGCTGAGCAACTTTTCCGCCTGCTGCCACCACCCGTTGACGGTGCCGCGAGCATACTGAAGCTCGCGGGCCACCTCCTCCACACCGACTTCCCGCATACGGCGTACGGCATCCCGCTTCGCGCGGACCGTAAATGGCCGTTGCTTCTTCTTTGGGGGTGTGCTCTCGTCCATCAGGCGAATTTGCAAATGCCCGTTTGTCCCTAAAAGTTAGGAGGAGCTTGGTACGCTTTTACCAGAACCATTCAAAATATTTGCTGTTTTGATTGGCTACATTTACATAAATACGAATCGTTGATTGGATAATATATATATCGCTTTTACTATGGATGCGGCTATGCTATGCCGGCTTTTGCGTTGCCGTATCAATCCGTCGTTGTCTGTAACTGACTTCTAATATGCAGAAATTACAAAAATAGCTGCGTGACAAGAATGCAGACTAGCCTTGATGTAGTGAGACTAGCCTTGATGTAGTGTGCAAAACCGGAACGCTGCCGAGCGAAGCGACGGCGACCCCGATTGGCAAAAAGCTGCCGAGCGCAGCGAAGGCGGCCCTCGCCGCCGAAGGCGGTCCCATCGGTCGATATAGCGGGACCGCAGGGCCCGCCCTTCATCGGACGCGCCAACATAGCACAGCGAGTAGTGCAGAGAGCCGACGAGGCGAGCGGAACGGGGAGCGCCACTGCCGTAGCGGAGCGTAGGCATCCTGGACTTAATAACGTAGCGAGCTGAGTGGGTCCAACTAATAAAAAGCCACCGCCGCGTAACGGCAGCGCTTGGCTAGTCAAGTCGGCAGACTCTATTAAATAGAGTCTGCCAGGTACAAATTTGGTACCTGAAAGTGGAGGGATAGCCCAGCTGCACCTGAGCAGAGGCCTCAACACGGAGAGATAGCCCAGATGCACTTAGGCAGAGGCCTCAATATGGGGGGATAACCCAGAATGCACTCGATGTGGGTAGTTTAATTCAAGAAACCACGAGGTAGTTGCGCAAGCATGTTGGTCTACGTAGGAATTCAAAATAACGCTGGTTTTTTTTTCACCCTACACAACCGACCAGCATCCACCCACGTTGCCGAACAACGTCATATCACTTGGGCGAACGAGATCAGCGGCGCAACCCGCATTACCCATACCAGCGCATGAAATCGGTAAATTCAACTCAAAATATCGATACTATTGGTACTATTATACAATCATATGCAGATGCTGCGGCTGCAAAGCAGGAAAAGATGTCGGAGGAACTTATATCGTCCTAAACACAAATACTACGTGAGTTTAGTTCGTTGATCTAATCTAGAGCTTTCGCACGGCGTTATCAAGATGCTCAACATACCTAAGAGCATCTCCAGCGGCAAGTCCTAACGGTGGTTTTAACGTAAAAGTAGCGCATTAGAACCTTGGTCCAAGTCTTAAGCTCCCAGCGGCAGGTCGTAATGCGGGTTTTAACTTCAGAGGTCCTATCGAGGACGTCTCGAGTCTCAATTTAGAATTTGAGATTTAATGGATTATGTGGTGCACACACTTCGGGGAGCTCGTCCATTCGCTATTATAATATAAGAGAATCGTTTTCGGGAATGGAGTTGATTGGCCAAAATGTTAGGTTAAGACTCGGGTCAAGTCTTACCGCTGTGGTGAGCGGAGTGTCGCGAGATCTAACTCTCAAATCGAGGTCTCAATGGCCGCTGTCGGTCTCCGTTAAGCCTTAGATTAAGACTTACCGCTGGAGAGGTTAAGACTCGGGTCAAGTCTTACCGCTGTGGTGAGCGGAGCGTCGCGAGATTTAACTCTCAAATCGAGGTCTCAATGGCCGCTGTCGGTCTCCGTTACGCCTTAGATTAGAGCTTGTCGCTGGAGATGTTCTAAGAGGATATCGTTCTAAAATAGGTGATGATCACTGGTGTCTATTTAACTTTAGTTAATAGCTTCCTGAAAAGTCCTAAGCCACTGAATAATTGGCGGCCTGTGCCGCGGTTTGTCTACGGCTGGGTTGTGAGCTCCTTTCAGAGTATTCGAAGCAGTCGAGCACTATCGCGAAATGGAAGAAGCACACAATCTGGATCAAGCCACCATCAGGGCACTCCGGGACGTTCAACGAACTCGCTCCCGCAACATTCCTGCAACATCGCCCCAGGTTCAAGGTGCTCAGACAACTTCTGGACCAGAAGTTGCCTGAGCTGGACCAGAAGTTGCCTGAGCACCTTGAACCTGGGGCGATGTTGCAGGAATGTTGCGGGAGCGAGTTCGTAACGAACAGAAGTTCTGGTACTGATTCGGCAACACAGAGCCAGTCCACATGGCTATGCACGCAGAATCCAGTGGCGTAATCATGGGATATGGGTTCCAAAATAGAGTTCTCTTACCTAGAACTATAGAATACGTCACTTTTTTAAGGTGGATGCCGGTATTGTGAAAACCGACGATTGTCCTATTTTTTATCGAAATCGATCGCTTAAAAGTGCTTAACTATTTTTTTGCGAATCGATCGCTTTAAGTGCTTATTAAGCGGATGAAGGTTCATCTGAACCCTTGTTTTCATATATATAAACAGGATGCCACTCCAATTTGGCGTCCCCCATCCGTGTTCATACTTATATACATGTATAAGTATATCGCGTATTGGCGTCGATTTATAAGCAAATGGCTCCGAATGCCCAGTATCAGCTGGGCATTCTGAGGGCAGCTTGTATATATAAACGGCATCCCAGATCAACATGGGCTGCGAACTCGAAGCTGTAGCATATATAAATTCTATTGAGCACATATAGTACTTATCTCTCCGTATATTATGCGCGGAGCTACTTTTGAACGAGTAGTAGCTGCTTGTACAATACTCGTAGCTCTGGCTGCTGCACCTCTGCGGCTATTTAATAAGCCCCGGGGGCAGAGCGTTCATTAGCATAATATGCCATATTATGGACGTGCTATCGCCAATCCTACGATTTAGTAATTCCTGTACCCCTTTTTATATATTTTCTACCCCTTCTTATCAGCTTAACTGGACTGGACATCTTTGTCGGTTTTCACAATACGTGCCTCCGCAGACAATTAGATCAAATTTGAACGTTATCGAAGGAAGGTCGATCAGCTGGTAGAGAATCAGTAGCGAATGTTGCGTCTGGTCTACGAGCGATGCATGCACAACACGCCTGAGAATTTCGGTCTATTCGTGATACACTAATAATAAGCTTACTAAATAGCCGATGTCAAACCGATATCACTGATACTAATAGATTTAGTGAGTCGATTATGATATAGCAATATCAGTGATAATTATCACTGATATTAGTACTACTATGAGGCTGACTCAACAGATTCTGTCGCTCGCTTTCCTCTATGCGTCTCAGCTCGGCACGATTTCGGCACAGTATTAACTGGCGTTGAGCTCGCTCATTATCGGTCTTCGCTCGTAGTAAACTAATCATTGTCGAAAATACTCTAATCATTGTCGAAAATACTCGTTCTTGGAATGCAGTGGAGACACCACGAGACATGACTGACATTTCGACACACGCCAATGCTCCCGCACAGCTGCAACACATTACCAATTTCGTTTCCTACTCAGATGCACTAGAACTCGTTCATATTCAATTTTTGACAGGGTATTGGGCTTTCGTTACTTGGCCAATTCAATTCAAAGGCCCAACCGCTCGATACCGTCACTAAATTTCGCTAATATTGATAGTACATGTAGGTATCACGGTAATATACTAGCAAGCCCGGACCCGGGGTCCGGGGAGGAACGTAGTTCGAAGACCCCCCCCCCCCCTCTCACTTCAATTTTGAAATTAGCTATAAGACCTCAAGAGAAATTAGCTATTAGATCTCAAGAGAGTCAATTGCAAAAGAGCTTGCACAATTACCTGTCAAAACTTGGTCATTGGGTACTGTATGCACGTCCATGTGTTTATTCTCAAATCCGCTGTGTCTTACGCACCCAACCAAAGTACCACCACTGCAACCTCACCGAAGTCATGAAAGTCCGAGAGAGAATCGGTAGAGACAGACACCGCGCTGCTCGTTGAACCGTTGCTAGCGGGTTGCTGTCGTACTAGTCTACACAGTACCGGGAAAAGTTTCGTCCAATTATTTTTGTCGAACAATGTTGCACGATTCTATCCTACGCCTTGAAACCATAGAGCCCATGTACATGATTGTCGTCCTGTTGGCGTGTTTGGCATAAGTCAATGCATCTCGAGTTACGCTGCTCAAGTACACGCTGAGCACCGCCCGCGTCTCGTGATAGATAAGCCCAGAGATTCAAAGCACACCGGCTCGGCGAGCAAGACACCGTATGGACGGGTTGGTGAGGCCCCAAATAGCGTCTCGGAGGATCTTGCTGTGCATCCTCTTCCAGAGCCTTGAATGTATTTGCCACGCCCTGACATTGCGTGCGAAAGCCAATACAAAAACAAAAATGACTGCTCATATTGTGATAGGTTGAATGCTTGGATCATCTTTAAATTTATGAGCCACTACGGTATCGTGCAGATACTTGAAGTTGCGCTCGGTGCGAGCTGTCGTGGAGGCTGCTGGAGTTTATGTCGATGCTGCATGAGCGCTCGAACGTAGCCCAACCGTCTAATTAGTCTCTTTAGAGAGCCAACATTTGTGTAATCTGCTGAAGACGTAGATATTGTGATGTTGGCTTAGTTACTTTTACATCATTGTAGCTGCTGATATATTAAGCTAGTTTGCACGACAAGACAATCAAGCGAGACTTTCAGCGACGAAATTCCCTGGATGATCTCTTGATTCTTCCGATGCGCTTCCCCTCGTTCCGTGGTGATCTGCTTCGAAAGCGTTTGGAGCCTCTGTGAAACAGTCACGATGCCGCTTTCTTCGCAATCCAGATGCGGTGCCGCACCTTCCTCCACCCACTTATAAAGTTGCAACTCGTCACCAGCGCTTTCTTGCACTCCTGAACGACTTGGAACTGATGCCGGTGGCACGACATCGAGGGACGTCAGTGCTGCAGCATGAACGCTTGTCGATCCTAATATAACAGCGGCGGAGATCAGGTTTGCTGCTCTGGTTTGTGGAGTTTTCTGCTTCTTCATCACGGTTTGCACCCGTCTTATGGTGCTGGCAAGTTCCATTTCAACTTTGTTGGACACCAAGCACATATTGCGATACTTCCTCGTAAGGCTCACTGCGTTTCGCGGCTTCAATCGAGGCTCTTTTCTTGTGTTGTACGCGGCCGCCACGAGGTCCCAGTCTTTCTTGGAGGCCGGCAGGTGACTCTGCACGAGGGCCAGCAAGCACTTCATCTCGCTTGTAGTGTAGTTTGACGACCCCTTCCGTTTGGGCATCTACACAAGGTCAAATAGCATGCTAACAGCCTCTCAAAGGCCTCAAGAAGGCGTTCTCACCTGCTTCCACCTAAGCGCTGAGTCTCGGATTCACGAATGATAAGGCACCGCGAGGACGGATAAAAACTGAACCCATTTCCCCTTAAATCCGATGATTTTGTACGTAATTACTACAATGATATGTACAGCATGTACACGACCATTGCTTACAGCGCTTTCCCGTCCCAGTTGATCTGACTCAGCCGGGTCGTGAGTTGACATTGTGTGTCACCATAGAGCTGAAGATTGGTGTAGCCGCGAATTTCGACAACGCAGTCCGGCGTTGGCAAAAGCTCGGAGTCACTCTCCACGTTCCACACAGTAGCTGTCACCAGAAGCGAGTCGATTTCTTGGCGATTGCTTTCATACCAATCTCGAAACACCTATGACACATTTCGTTAGAAGCGCGCACCAACCAACTTGGAATGCACACTCATACTTTCAGCATCTCCTCGAGACTTTCCGGCGCATTCGCATCAACGAGATGAAGTCGAGCGAGTTTCCAGGCCTTGTACTTATGACCAGAAATCCAAAGCAGCTTCATCCGTATGCACGCCTTACTGTCACATTCGCCGCCTTGAACGTGAAGCTTCAACCCTGGCGAAAATCCATCAATGCATAGAACCGCCCTGGAGCTGCAACAACACATACCTTCGGCTGTGTCCACGACAACTAGTCCAGCAACGGGATCTCGCTGCGCCAGCAATTGGCACATCCGTTCGTACGGCATCAGTGATGGCTGTTGCGGTGCAGCGGCCTCATTGCGCGTTGCAGGACCACCGACGTGCTGTTCGCGGGTGACGACCTTCGTGGTGCTCTTCATTGATTTCTTGGTCAGCTTCGTGGCTTCCGCGTCGTGGCGAGTCTTGCCCACCATGATTGAAAATGCGTAATGACGCTAGGAGATTTCATTTGCGCGATAGCGAAGCGGTTTAGTTCCACGAGACGACGGTGCGGTGCGTATTTGTCTTGTTGAAAAGATACGGGCCACTTCTCACAACAAATATTACGCTTTAGCTTCAACATGAAGCATAACCGTAGCAAAACCGGCTCGTGTGCTGCTTAGGAAGCTTTGTAAAACGAATGGTGAGACGTGCATGGACGCTTATTTTATAATCACAGGGGCTGGTGCCACCAGCTTAGTGGCAATGACACGGTATCTTATATTGAACACGCATAGGCATAAAGGTTGGCAGACATCGAAACCTACTTAACCACGCTATCTTACAGGTCAAGCTAATCCTCATCTTGACAGCCGCACCAGCATCCGCTCATCATCCCCATTTCAAGAACGCACCTGCTTCCGCGTCTCGTAGCTAGTGCAACCAACGTGCCACCACTGAAACCTCTCCAAAGTCATGCAAGTCCGAGAGAGTTTCGCTACAAAGCGCTACGTCATCTTCTACGGTGCTGTCACACGACGACGCTATCAACGTCTGGCGATCGCGCGCCAAATCGATGGCTGGCTTGAAGAGGCAGTGAACGACATAACCGAGGAACAAGTTCGTGTCATAGCTGCTGTGCCGGACCAAGACACCCGTGAAATGTCTCGCTTGCTGAAGCGGTTCTACCGAACGTTTTCCCCGACCACAAGTGCGCATGACTGGCACTTCAACAAGACCCCGGCTGACACGGAAGACCAACCACCTCGTAGATAGTTCCTCACGGTTCCACTTGGCACCGACGTCATGGACACGAGTGCTCTGCCTGGATCGATTGTGGTCGCCACCAACGATGACACGTGCTTTTACGCGTACGGGTGGAACGAGAGGCTTGTACTCCGATCAAACCGGAGGTTGCTCGAGCTGAGCAGGGGGGGGGGGGGGCATTGTTCTTTTCCGTGGAGACTTTATGCTCGTGCCTGTCGGGTACGATAAAAACAACATTTGCCTCCACGCGTACCTTGTTTCAACATTCTACGACCGCCCAGGCGACCACCGCCCCACCGTGGTTCCTGAAATCGACGATACGCGTGGAATTGACGACCCGTTCTGCATTGTGTGGAACTGCATCTTCAAGGGAACACATCTGTCTCTGCGTCGTCACCTGAACCGCTACCATGGCATCCGTTTCCAACGCACGGCGCGCCACCTCGAGCCGTGAGTTCTCCTAAAAAAAATGGCGCGCGCTCAAAACGCGAGGACCGACCGCAACCACCAACCGACCAATTCGTGTAGTGTAGTTATAGGTATTATCTTGTCTAGTATAATCGAGGTTAATGTGGTCTGCTGCATGAACAAATACTATCTTCGAGATTCTGTGAGGTATGACTGCGCTCATTTTATTGACAGGCTGCCGCTGCTGCCGCCGCTGCTGCTGGTCGTGGTGGTGGCGCGGTAGCCTGTCAATAAGATGAGCGCAGTTTGATTGGTCAGTATTCGATTTTTTTATTTTGAAATATTGCTGGTGAGCTGTTGATAAGCTGTCAATAAGATGAGCGCACTTTGATTGGTCACTATTCGTGCTTGTCAGTGATACTATTTTAGTGCGAGTATTCGGCTGCACAAGGGTGCCCTCCGCGCTTCATACCATCACCACCACTAGCTTTAGGATGCTCGGTAAAATCGAAGCGCCTGTGTGTGATCTCGACCGTCACAAAGCCGTTGCGTGCGACGACCAGCATGTTATAGATAGCGGCAGGCTGCACGGGTGCGCTGGGTAGAAGCACCTGCAACGACACCCAATGCAACTACCTGCGCCTGTTGATGCCTGCCGGCGCTGCTACATGATGGATGACTTCAGTGGCCGCCAGGGTGCTCCATCCATTATCCAAAAAAAACGCCAAGCGGCGAAGTTCTTGGCGCTGGAGGCCTAAGTGTCACGCGCTGTACAGCGCTAGAACACGCTAAAGCAATCGTTGAAGTTGAAGTTAAGTAGTATTGGTTCAGAAGGCCGCCCAGTCAAGTAGTTTTGATCCCGCTTACTTCAACAAGAACAACAACTCGATGAAGTCATTGATAAGGCCTGAAAATACTGGTAGTGAGAGCCGTAACTGCATACAAATCTAATTGACGGTTGGTGATTCGGATAGTAGGCTCGCGATGTCAACCAGGAAACGCCAGGAATTGCTTAGATCTCAAGCGAATCGGTAGAAATAGGCACCAATTGAACTGAGCTTGCATAATTACTCGTCGCGTCTCCAATTCGTTATCCCACATCCAACACACACAGACACACACATGCAACAATAGAGTCAAAGGGATCAGAGCTGCCGGCATTATCTCCCATGCAACATATGCACACGAAATAAGAGAGTAGTCGTGCTGGTGCTGACGTGACATGGCTAATTTAGCGTAGTATCGCGGTCGGAGCACAACTTATTGTTTCGAAACCAATCTATTTAACGTTCTATTGTAGCACTTCGTATCTTTATCATCGTGGTTCGGCAGAGCTGGCACAACCGATTTTCTTCTTGAGACGGAGCCTGTGGTGGGTTTGTCCACGCGATCAATTCGCTCGTTAGAGGTTGGAGCGTTGTGAACGCACATCTCGTCGTCACGCGCGACACTAGTAAATACGGCTGTTCTCTCTTGTTTGAAATGCGGAACTTAGAACGCCACTCGGTAACCATAGTTTCCAATGTCTCACCCTGAACTTTGTATTCGGTCGATGCCGCTGCGCAAACAAGTGAGAACTGCTGAATCTTAACTTGAAGCATCCTTGGTACTCCACTGAACTTCCCCGGAAGCGTGATTTCACAAGCGCTGTATGCTTGAGCGTCAAAAACGAGAGGAAATATGCTTACATCACTAACGCCTTGTAATGCAATGGCTGTTGAGCCCCTATCGATCCGCACCAACAGAACATAAGGAGGTACACTGGGAACTGTCGGCGGTGCTGTCATGCACAAAACGGAAAGTTGTACCAGGGTGATAAATAATTGCTCCATGTCCCATTTGCCACCATTTATGCTGCACGAACGTTCTGTGAGACCTGTATTGGCATCCCGACGATTAAGTCAAGGTACGGTGCCATCCTCCCAAACGTGGTGTCTGGTAGCGCCATGGTAGTCGCTGTTTCAAAGCGATTAAGAGCTTTCAAATTTCCTCTGAAGTTCGCCACGACACGCGCAGGAAATTCGCCGTAGGTGTCACCGGCAGCAGCGCGGTCATGGAGTTTAGGAGCAGCGACACGGGCGTCACCAGGTTTTGGAGCAGCGCCGCGATCGTATATGGGTTTCGGCGCGTTGGAGAGTTCTTGACACAACCGAGCAAGCTCAGCGAGCGGCAGGCGGGGAGCGGTGCCCACCGTCGAGCGAGGAGGTTTGCTACGAGTTCTAGCCATGGTACGATTGAGTGAGTAGTGTGCAATACTGGCAGACGTGTGTGCTATTGGCCAATCAAATAACAGATCGTGTCCCAGATCGGTTTTTCGATGTGGGACATCTTCGGTCACTCGAACAGAATTGTCTGACGTCTGCGGCCGTCCAGCCTTGAGGCGCAAATTTTCGCCCATCTGGTTAGCGGCTCCAGAATAGTAGCTAAGAATAATTTTATTAGTTAATTATCACTAACAATTGTTTTTTTGTTAGTGATAATAGTACTACTGGTAGAAGAGATAATATCTGTTATTAGAGCATCTCCACCGGTTGTGAGTAAAACTTTACCTAAAGTACGCAGAAAACGATCTTGTAGGATAACATTATCGACAAAGGCAGGGCTCTGCTGCACCGGTCGCAGCCTCAAAGCTTTGCTCATAGCTCTACACAATCCTCCCTCGTGAGCAAACTAGCTCAAAAATCTCGCGTGAGTAAAATCAAACGTAATTTGCTCACGGATTTGCTCAACCGGTGGGGTGGACGAAACTAAATATTTGAGTAAATTTGGCTAGAAAAGAGCCAAAATTTAGCTTTACTCACAACCGGTGGAGATGCTCTTATATGCTGAAGTTCTGGTGCTCGGTACGTGCTAATCGAATAGTAGCGAGAAAAATAATAGTGGTTATCACGGTTGGAAAGTAAGTATGTTTGAACGACCAATCAGATAAAATCTTCAGCTCTCAACTGTGAGCGCCCGGCGCTCCCGTGGAGGGCGCAGAAAAAAAGCACACTTGGTTTTGATTGGATGGGGGTGCCACTAACCGAACTGTCGAGCTTTGACGAAGCCCGAGACTTCAGTCGGAGCAGCACGCACACGGGGACGTGGGTGGTGTGACCGCTGGCAAGAAGCCTGCGTGTGGGACTACTACTGCACCTAGAGCTCTCAGTCCTGTGAGCAATGCTCACTGAGCATGGCGGTAGGGACTAGCAGGGCTGGGCTAAGGTCAAAATGAGGGGCACCAGCGCTGGGGGCTACGCGAGCTGCACTTGACTATCTTCCAATCACATCAAACCTTCAGTTTTATCAGTCCACCAATCACAACAAACCTTCACTTCCTTCTCAAACCTTCCGCATTTTTGGGGAAGGTTTGAGTTGAAAAAGACGGTACACGAAGGTTTGATCTTATTGGCTGCTCAAACATACTTTCCAACCGTGATAACCACTAATATTTTATTATTAACTTCAACCATAACACTACTAATACATATTTTTCTCGATATAACACTATTAATAGTAATACATAATATGTATACTACTATTGCTATTATTACATACTATGCATTAATATTAATAGTGTTATATCGAGATATAATAATATATTGATAGTTCGTAGTTCGTAAGAACTATGTATAGTATAGCACTTGTTCGTAGTTCGAAGAACTATCGTTTAGGCCACAAATCGTAGTACAGTGGTTACCCCCGGTATTCTACCGGTAATACCGCTAGACGACACCCGTGACACAAGGCCAGTTTTCACCGGTATTCTTCACCGGGTGTGCCGCCTCACCTAAAACCACAAAAATATTAGCCACCAGAGACGAAAAGTATAGACTGTTCAAAGACATTTGACCATGTTGAAGTGGACCGAGTTTTTATGAACGGACCACCGGCCGGATCACCTAAAACCACAAAAGTATTAGCCACCAGAGACGAAAAGTATAAAGAGACTCGACCGTTCAAATACATTTGGTAAGTGGACCGAGTTTTTATGAACGGACCACGCGCATCTGCGGAAAGCCCTCATTTCAGAATTTGCTCTGTCGAGCGAACATCGGTAAGATGAGTGCGCACGCACGGGCGCCGTAGTGCTCGTCAGCGAATACTAATCTTTTCTGGTAGCTGTGATGCCGTGCAGGGCCTCAAGGCAACCAAGCACAGCGTCGCTCGGGGCAGGGTGGTGCTTCCACTAAAACAAGGTACGCGTGCGTGCGGAGGTGCTCTGCCATGAAGACTAACTTGTTGTGGTGACTGTGGTGCCGTGCAGGGCCTTAAGGCAACCGGGCCCAGCGTCGCTCGGGGCGGGGTGGTGCTTCCCACAGATCATAGTACGCGATCGCGCCGCTGGTGGTGGACGTGCCCCGCCATGAAGACTAACTTTTTGTGGTGAATGTGATGCCGTGCAGGGCCTTAAGGCAACTGGGCCCAGCGTCGCTCGGGGCGGTGTGGTGCTTCCCATAGATCAAGGTACGCGTGCGCGCCGCTGGTGGTGGAGGTGCTCCGCCATGAAGACTAACTTTTTGTGTTGACTGTGGTGCCGTACAGGGCCTAAAGGCAACCGGGCCCAGCGTCGCTCGGGGTGGGGTGATGCTCTCCACAGATCAAGGTACGCGATCGCGCCGCTGGTGGTGGACGTGCTCCGCCATGAAGACTAACTTTTTGTGGTGAATGTGATGCCGTGCAGGGCCTTAAGACAACTGGGCCCAGCGTCGCTCGGGGCGGTGTGGTGCTTCCCATAGATCAAGGTACGCGTGCGCGCCGCTGGGGGTGGGGTGCTTTGCTACGATTACTAATCTTTTGTGGTGGCTGTGGGGCTGTGTGGGGCCTCCAGACAACCGGGCACAGCGCGGTGTGGTCCTTCCACTGGGTGGTGCTTCCACTACAGCAAGGTACGCGATCGCGCCGCTGGTGGTGGAAGGGCTCTGCTACGATTACTAACCTTTTGCGGTGACTATGGTGCCGTGCAGGGCCTCAAGGCAACCGGGCACAGCGTGGGGTGGTACTTCCACTACAACAAGGTACGCGTGCGCACCGCTGGTGGTGGAGGCGCTGCGCCATAAAGACTAACTTTTTACGGTGGATGTGGTACCGTGCAGGGCCTAAAGGCAGTTCGTTAGTATAAAACTAATACATGTAGCGAGACGAATTGGGCTCTTCTGCTAATATGCAAGTACGATCAGTTTAGATTGAAATCAGATATTTCTATCTCATTACTACCTGGCTACTGAAAGAAATGAGTGGCGATCTTCTATTTAGAGCAACGCTTCTGCATTTCTCCAGCAAGAAGCGCCATTCTATTAAGGTATGCTTCTGCAGCGCGATTTCTTTTCAGCAAGAACCGCCAATATATTATAGTATGCTTCTGCAGCGCGATTTCTTCAGCAATAACCGCCAATCTACTACCCGCAACTGGAGAACGATACCCGCCCGCGGCAATCGTCAAACGAATACACGGTTCGTCGCACGAGATTATTTTCACCTTCTTTGCAAACCGCAGGTTACTGGAGGATATCCCGTAGCACCAAATCAATTAATTCTTAAACACCCAAACCATTTGAATGCCGTCATTCAACCCGCAGTGCTTTCGAGCACACGGCACTCAAGTGTTCAAAGTCTAGTGGCGCCATGTCACAACACTTGAGACCAACACTCCATTTTCGCGCCATTTACAATAAATTTTATTTTTCATCAAGGAGTATTAGAAGTGAAAGCTTGCTTGCATTCCGAGATACAGCACAGATGCCCTCCGCCACCACCTTCCGTGGCAGCCGACGCCGCTTTTGCCTCCTTTGTGTGGGTCATCGACCTCGCCCAGCAGCGGTTCGCCTTTTCCTGGCACGAGCTTCACGAACTTGGCCCGTAGGGTAGTCAGCACCTCGATCGAAGGCTGGTAGCGCTTGCCCAGAAACACGTCGTAGCCAGCGGCCTTTGGGTCGTCTCTGAGCGTCAAGTGGACCACGGGGATGTCGTACTCGTCCACGAGCCATTTGGTGTGGCTGTCCGCCGCGTCGTCGTCGATAGCACGCGCCAGTGATATGATGGACTTGTACGTAGGCGCGAGGTTGCTTGGGCTCACCGTTTTGGCCAGTCGGTGCGAACTGCAGCTCGTGGGGCTCCTCCTGCGGTTGAATATCGACTCGCTGCGGGCGGGCGAGGATGACGCCGATACGTTCGACGCGCGCCGACTGCTGACGATCAGCCAGCAGGTGCTGCTCAAGCTGCTACCGTACGTGCGAACAGCACGCGGCCCGAGTCCACCTCGCGCACCGCGTAGCCGCTGGTGTCCATAGCGTGCGTCCAGAAATTGTCGGTCAGCTCGAGCGTCGTCACGCACCGCCGGTAGAAGCGCGGTCTCATCAGGGACGAGAACTTCCACTGCGCGGACAGCGGCGTCGCCATCAACTTCTGCATCGACAGCGCCGCAGGCAGATGCGCGTGCTCACCACGAACGGGAGCTTCCACTGCTCGGACAGCGGCGTCGCTGAGAGCTTCTCCATCGACCGCGCCGCCCTCATGTTGCTGTCTGTCGTACCTTACGAAACCGAATGGAAAGAGAAAACATTTGTTCTCTGGATTTTATATCCAGAGTCCATCCCAGGAGGCGAATGGGGGGCGAATCCTTGCATAATGTATACCATCCCTAATCCGATACCAGGTGGGCGTAAAATATTATAGTGACAGCCTCCGTCATATACTAACCTCTATCATGAAAATATTATGATTGTATGTTGACCCATCCGCTGAACATTAGGACGAACTACCCATGATAAATAGTACTTCATAAAAAGAAATAATCACTGTCGCAATCAATATTATCTAACTATGAAACCAGTATCACCGTGATAAATGATTGATCTGGACTCCACTCGGGCAACATTGCACTTGCGGATATTATTCCGCAATATCAGGAGCACGAACCATAGCGAGCCCAGCTCGACCGACCTCGCATGTCTTCGAACTGCTACTCTCATCTAGCTGACGCGCTAGGACTAACGCCCGAATGTTGCTCTCTTCTGCAGCCTCTTGATTGAGGACGTGATCGCGAGTTGCGATGCGCTCAATGGACCCAATGCGATGGATGCTACCGACTCCCTGCGTTAGAACAGATCACCTGTTTTGCGGAGTCGTTCTGGGCGACGAAAGCGCTGGCTTTGCTGGGGCATTTTAGCGCGTGGGTGCCGGTTAGAGTTGTAAACCAGCGTCCTTGGTAAGCTTAGTCTCGCGCCAGTCGGCTGCCACCGTGATGGTGACGTTCGTGACCCCCTCACCGCTGAAGCGAATGCAAACAGCATTCGCTTCCTTGCGCATCTTGATCGGCATTAAGGGCGTTAAAAGGGTGATATCTTCTCTGATTAAAACGCATTCGCCTTAACTTGAACTGCGCCGTGACCTGAGGCTCGACACTATGGTGTTTGACCTTGAAGATATGTCCTTTGCGTCGGTCCGCGCGAGAACTTGAGGCAAGTCGCAACAGAGGGCCTCTTTCGTCGAGTAGCATTGTAAATTCCGACTAATTGCATCATTTAGGCTCATTTGCCCGAATATTTAACGATATTTTAACAGCTATCAATCTGCATTTATCTGTGAGAAATGTTTTTTTTTAATTTAACCAGGTATTTTACAACTCTACTGCTGGACTGTTGATGCCGGCTGAAACGCGAACATGACTGTGCAGCCCGAATTCAACGCGCATTTCGTCGATATCAAGCGAGGCGCGTGTACAATGCAGCGGTTGCAATCCAGAGCCACGTTCGCGGTTGACTAGCGCGGCGTGTAGCTGCCACGCTACGTCAAGAGCGACTTGAGAAACAACGAAACGCTGCTGCGTGCTGCAACTTATATCGACTTTCGACCGTTATTATACTCCGGGTCTGATCTGCGCGCGTTCAGCTCACTTTTCATTGCACTTCAACCAACTATTGGCAGTGATACTATCACTACAGTACTATCGCCAGTGGCGACTCCCCCGGTATTCTGGAGTCAATTACGAATCCTTGGCTCGGGCCCGATGAGAGCGCGAGGCATACTAAAGGCAAGAGCGCGCGGTTTAAACCGCTGCGAAAGTGTACGCGCTGCAAGAATTTCAATAAATCAAAATGTGTCGCCTTAGAAATGCCCCCGAACCCTTGTGCATTCAGCCTTCAGCTGAAAGAATACTATTATAATAGGTGATCCGGAGCGGTTCTCCGAGTGCACAGAAAAAGTAAAACCTAGGAACTAAGACGCATGGAGGAAAACAAGCTTATGCTAGACAGCGACATGGGTACATTAGTAGTAGTTATATTAATAGTGATACTACTATCGCCAAACCGATCTACTATAGTAGTAGTATTGATATTGGCTAAGTGTCGAAAATTAGTAGTAGTATCACTACTAACCCATATTTTTTTTACTATACTAGTACTACCAAACCATTGAGAGAAGCACGCTACTGTTTTTTTTTTGTAAATCCAGAGCTGTTCCGTGCGAAGTCGCGGCTTTGTCATTTTAGAGCCGCTTTTGGTCATTAGGCTGCTTGAAGGGGGGTCGGGGGGCCCCTTCAGATTATAAATCTGGAGGGGGGTCTGCCAGGGCGTGCGTGCGTTTTATGTCCACCTGAATGTTCAAATAATCGATTTGGTGCTGCGGGATACCCTCCACTGAGCCAAAACACTACATGTAAGTATGTAAATTGACTGCATTGTACATTCTTCCCAAATACCCTAACCGGTACCGACCCCTTTGAGGCCAGCTTTACCGCTATGCATTTCAAACGTTGCTGCAGCAAGTACTACTGTCGAAGCACAGAACCAAAAGGAGTTCAGGCGTACAGAGGCTAATAACGAAGGTGGGGTGGCGCTGTTCGATGATCGATAGTTGTAACTCGCTACTATAGTAATATCGCTCTATTAGGCCTGACGGCATCGACTAGTAGCTGACTATTAGTCTGCTTCGCGCTAATCGAGCATAACTATAGTATTTTGGTCGGAAATCATTCAGCGAGCATGGCTATCAATTGTAATTTGTGGAAGTTGCTTTGCTTTGACTACAACCTCTTGCTTTCTTTCCTTCATGGCCTTCGCATAGTTTTGCTTTGGACTATGATCGTAATAAATCACTGCACGAAAGGGGGATGGACTTTCGTGTAGTGCACGAAAGCACTTTAATGCAGATTTCAGCACTGCACTTAATAGCTCTGCTGTTTCTAAGGGATACATGTATTCATTTGATATTGCAATTGATTTTTAAATTATATGAGCCTGGTTAAGCTGATACTGCTTAGCAAGGGTTATGGACTGATGGTGTGGGGGATGCTACGCCCCTCTTGGGGCGTAGCCGTCATTTGTAACGCCTTTCTTTGTCTTCGAACTACGTCCAACCCCCCGGGACCCACGGGCCCGGGTAGGCAATTGGGGTGAAAGCGTAAGATTTGACACAAATACCGGTATTAGTGTAATCACAAAACGTGTAACCACACAATAGTGTGTGGCGTACATAGCATTCTACGTGAAATAGTCCGTAAGGCACCAAAACCGACCCGGTACCGCGGTATTTTCGTGTGGCACACATGCAAAACTTCCATTTAAGGCACGTCACCTTGAAGAGCACGGCGCGCGGGGGGATGCGAGGGACCATGCCCGGCGCAGAGCGCCACAGCGGCGCACGCAAGTGACGCGCATGCAGCCGCAGAGCGCCAAAGAAGCAGACCAAGGGTGATGGGAGGGCGGCCAAGGGTCAACACGACCAATACGGTACGTGCTCGTGGCCCATGGAAAAATTCATGGACCACAACGGTACGTGGTCGGGCGAGCGCCATGCATGGCAGCCATCCGTCTGACCCTCATTTTGCATTTTTCAAGGTATGCAGAAGGCTAGCTGGAGATTTTGGCGAAAGCGGTGCTGCTGTTGCAGCGCGGTGTGGCTTGCTGGAGATTGTGGAGGAAGTGGTGCTGCTGTTGCGTGGAAATGTGGATATTGTGGAGGAACTGGTCGTGCTGCTGCAGCGCGACGCGGCATGCTGGAGCAGCGTCGTCGGAGCTCCTGACGTTTGCGGGGATCGAGCGCACGGGCGACGCGCAGCCGGGTGCAGCGGCCTCGCCGCCCTCGACGACGTGCCGACGCTCGGATACGCTTCGGGCATCGTGGGGGCCCCAAGCGCGTCGTGCTGCTGCAGCGCGCTGGAGATTGTGGCGAAAGTGGTGCTGCTGCTGCTGCAGCGCGACGTGGCATGCTGGAGATTGTGGATGGAAGTGGTTGGTCTGCTGACCTTCGAGGCGGTCGAGCGCAAGGGCAGCGCGCAGCCGGGTGCAGCGGACTCGCCGCTCCCGACGGACGTGCCGATGCTGTGCTACGCTTCGGGCACGTCGGGGCCCCAAGGGCGTCGTGCTGCTGCAGCGCAACTTGACGTACGCGGCGCTGGGCCAGCAACAGGCTCACGATCTACACGACGAAGTGCAGCTCTCGTACCTGCCGATGGTGCGCGTGCTGGAGCGCGTGGTGTAGGCGTTGATGTTTCTGACGCCGGGCCATGTCACGACCAAGATGCCGGCAGCGGCTCCTGCTCCGACGATCGAGGTCGTAGCCGCAGCGGCCATTGCGACTCCGGCGGCCGCAACTGCACGACCGTGCCGAGCCGCTTGACGCCGGACCATGTCACGCCAAAAATGCCGGCTGCAACTCCTGCTCCAACGATCGAGGTCGAAGCAGCAGCGGCCATTGCGACTCCGGCGGGCACCACTGCACGATCGTGTCGAGTCGATCGACGCCGGACCAAGTCACGCCGGAGACGCCAGCAGCGACTCCTGCTCCGACGATCGAGGTCGAAGCCGCAGCGGCCATTGTGACTCCGGCGGCCGCCACTACACGACCGTGCCGAGCCACTAGACGCCGGGCCAAGTCACGCCGGAGACGCCGGGCCAAGTCACGCCGGGACGCCGGCTGCGGCTCCATCCCCGACGATCGAGGTCGAAGCCGCAGCGGCCATTGCGACTCCAGCGGCCGCCACTGCACGACCGTGCCGAGCCACTAGACGCCGGGCCAAGTCACGCCGGAGACGCCGGCTGCGGCTCCATCCCCGACGATCGAGGTCGAAGCCGCAGCGGCCATTGCGACTCCGGCGGCCGCCACTGCACGACCGTGCCGAGTCGATCGACGTCGGGTCAAGTCACGCCGGAGACGCCGGCAGCGACTCCATCTCCGACGATCGAGGTCGAAGCCGCAGCGGCCATTGCGACTCCAGCGGCCGCCACTACACGATCGTGTCGAGTCGATCGACGCCGGGCCAAGTCACGCCGGAGACGCCGGCAGCGACTCCATCTCCGACGATCGAGGTCGAAGCCGCAGCGGCCATTGCGACTCCAGCGGCCGCCACTACACGATCGTGTCGAGTCGATCGACGCCGGGCCAAGTCACGCCGGAGACGCCGGCAGCGACTCCATCTCCGACGATCGAGGTCGAAGCCGCAGCGGCCATTGCGACTCCGGCGGCCGCCACTGCACGACCGTGCCGAGCCGCTTGACGCCGGACCATGTCACGCCAAAAATGCCGGCTGCAACTCCTGCTCCAACGATCGAGGTCGAAGCAGCAGCGGCCATTGCGACTCCGGCGGCACCACTGCACGATCGTGTCGAGTCGATCGACGCCGGACCAAGTCACGCCGGAGACGCCAGCAGCGACCCCTGCTCCGACGATCGAGGTCGAAGCAGCAGCGGCCATTGCGACTCCGGCGGGCACCACTGCACGATCGTGTCGAGTCGATCGACGCCGGACCAAGTCACGCCGGAGACGCCAGCAGCGACTCCTGCTCCGACGATCGAGGTCGAAGCCGCAGCGGCCATTGTGACTCCGGCGGCCGCCACTACACGACCGTGCCGAGTCGATCGACGCCGGGCCAAGTCACGCCGGAGACGCCAGCAGCGACTCCATCTCCGACGATCGAGGTCGAAGCCGCAGCGGCCATTGCGACTCCGGCGGCCGCCACTGCACGACCGTGCCGAGCCGCTTGACGCCGGACCATGTCACGCCAAAAATGCCGGCTGCAACTCCTGCTCCAACGATCGAGGTCGAAGCAGCAGCGGCCATTGCGACTCCGGCGGGCACCACTGCACGATCGTGTCGAGTCGATCGACGCCGGACCAAGTCACGCCGGAGACGCCAGCAGCGACTCCTGCTCCGACGATCGAGGTCGAAGCCGCAGCGGCCATTGTGACTCCGGCGGCCGCCACTACACGACCGTGCCGAGCCACTAGACGCCGGGCCAAGTCACGCCGGAGACGCCGGGCCAAGTCACGCCGGGACGCCGGCTGCGGCTCCATCCCCGACGATCGAGGTCGAAGCCGCAGCGGCCATTGCGACTCCGGCGGCCGCCACTGCACGACCGTGCCGAGTCGATCGACGTCGGGTCAAGTCACGCCGGAGACGCCGGCAGCGACTCCATCTCCGACGATCGAGGTCGAAGCCGCAGCGGCCATTGCGACTCCAGCGGCCGCCACTACACGATCGTGTCGAGTCGATCGACGCCGGGCCAAGTCACGCCGGAGACGCCGGCAGCGACTCCATCTCCGACGATCGAGGTCGAAGCCGCAGCGGCCATTGCGACTCCAGCGGCCGCCACTACACGATCGTGTCGAGTCGATCGACGCCGGGCCAAGTCACGCCGGAGACGCCGGCAGCGACTCCATCTCCGACGATCGAGGTCGAAGCCGCAGCGGCCATTGCGACTCCGGCGGCCGCCACTGCACGACCGTGCCGAGCCGCTTGACGCCGGACCATGTCACGCCAAAAATGCCGGCTGCAACTCCTGCTCCAACGATCGAGGTCGAAGCAGCAGCGGCCATTGCGACTCCGGCGGCACCACTGCACGATCGTGTCGAGTCGATCGACGCCGGACCAAGTCACGCCGGAGACGCCAGCAGCGACTCCTGCTCCGACGATCGAGGTCGAAGCAGCAGCGGCCATTGCGACTCCGGCGGGCACCACTGCACGATCGTGTCGAGTCGATCGACGCCGGACCAAGTCACGCCGGAGACGCCAGCAGCGACTCCTGCTCCGACGATCGAGGTCGAAGCCGCAGCGGCCATTGTGACTCCGGCGGCCGCCACTACACGACCGTGCCGAGTCGATCGACGCCGGGCCAAGTCACGCCGGAGACGCCAGCAGCGACTCCATCTCCGACGATCGAGGTCGAAGCCGCAGCGGCCATTGCGACTCCGGCGGCCGCCACTGCACGACCGTGCCGAGCCGCTTGACGCCGGACCATGTCACGCCAAAAATGCCGGCTGCAACTCCTGCTCCAACGATCGAGGTCGAAGCAGCAGCGGCCATTGCGACTCCGGCGGGCACCACTGCACGATCGTGTCGAGTCGATCGACGCCGGACCAAGTCACGCCGGAGACGCCAGCAGCGACTCCTGCTCCGACGATCGAGGTCGAAGCCGCAGCGGCCATTGTGACTCCGGCGGCCGCCACTACACGACCGTGCCGAGCCACTAGACGCCGGGCCAAGTCACGCCGGAGACGCCGGGCCAAGTCACGCCGGGACGCCGGCTGCGGCTCCATCCCCGACGATCGAGGTCGAAGCCGCAGCGGCCATTGCGACTCCGGCGGCCGCCACTGCACGACCGTGCCGAGTCGATCGACGTCGGGTCAAGTCACGCCGGAGACGCCGGCTGCGGCTCCATCCCCGACGATCGAGGTCGAAGCCGCAGCGGCCATTGCGACTCCGGCGGCCGCCACTGCACGACCGTGCCGAGTCGATCGACGTCGGGTCAAGTCACGCCGGAGACGCCGGCAGCGACTCCATCTCCGACGATCGAGGTCGAAGCCGCAGCGGCCATTGCGACTCCAGCGGCCGCCACTACACGATCGTGTCGAGTCGATCGACGCCGGGCCAAGTCACGCCGGAGACGCCGGCAGCGACTCCATCTCCGACGATCGAGGTCGAAGCCGCAGCGGCCATTGCGACTCCGGCGGCCGCCACTGCACGACCGTGCCGAGCCGCTTGACGCCGGACCATGTCACGCCAAAAATGCCGGCTGCAACTCCTGCTCCAACGATCGAGGTCGAAGCAGCAGCGGCCATTGCGACTCCGGCGGCACCACTGCACGATCGTGTCGAGTCGATCGACGCCGGACCAAGTCACGCCGGAGACGCCAGCAGCGACTCCTGCTCCGACGATCGAGGTCGAAGCAGCAGCGGCCATTGCGACTCCGGCGGGCACCACTGCACGATCGTGTCGAGTCGATCGACGCCGGACCAAGTCACGCCGGAGACGCCAGCAGCGACTCCTGCTCCGACGATCGAGGTCGAAGCCGCAGCGGCCATTGTGACTCCGGCGGCCGCCACTACACGACCGTGCCGAGCCACTAGACGCCGGGCCAAGTCACGCCGGAGACGCCGGGCCAAGTCACGCCGGGACGCCGGCTGCGGCTCCATCCCCGACGATCGAGGTCCAAGCCGCAGCGGCCATTGCGACTCCGGCGGCCGCCACTGCACGACCGTGCCGAGTCGATCGACGTCGGGTCAAGTCACGCCGGAGACGCCGGCAGCGACTCCCGCTCCAACGATCGAGGTCGAAGCAGCAGCGGCCATTGCGACTCCGGCGGCCGCCACTGCACGACCGTGCCGAGTCGATCGACGCCGGGCCAAGTCACGCCGGAGACGCCGGCAGCGACTCCATCTCCGACGATGGAGGTCGAAGCCGCAGCGGCCATTGCGACTCCAGCGGCCGCCACTACGCGATCGTGTCGAGTCGATCGACGCCGGGCCAAGTCACGCCGGAGACGCCGGCAGCGACTCCATCTCCGACGATCGAGGTCGAAGCAGCAGCGGCCATTGCGACTCCGGCGGGCACCACTGCATGATCGTGTCGAGTCGATCGACGCCGGACCAAGTCACGCCGGAGACGCCGGCAGCGACTCCAGCTCCGACGATCGAGGTCGAAGCAGCAGCGGCCATTGCAACTCCGGCAGCCGTCACTGCACGATCGTGTCGAGCCGGAACAAGTGACGCCGGAGAGCGACTCCTGCTCCGACGATCGTGTTCGGAACACCACGCCGATTGCGACGTCAGCGGGCGCCAGTGGAGGCTGGACTCCAGCCGCTCGACGTAGACACCGGCTCCGATTGCGAACCCGGCGGCCACCCGTGGCAGCTCGGCGGCGACGCCGGCGCCGGAGATGCCGATTGCGACTGGAACCAGCATTTGCCTCTTTTTTTAAAAATAAACAGCACTGCTGCTTTGTAGCAGGGAACGACATTGTCTCTTTCTTTTATAATAAATATTATAAATAATGCAGTACTTCTTGTTGAACGGAGCTCACTGTATTCTTCTTATCATATCCAACGCACGTGCACATATATTAAAACCCTTTATACAAGAGATTAAAGCTATCAATTTAACCCTATATTTTATGGGAGTTGCTGCAGTAGTCTTGGAGGATTGAAGGACACGAAGTCCGTAGCTGCGTAGCTTATCCTGGATTAACAATATTCATGCTGCTTTGGGTAGTAACGTTTACCGCGTTACCCCGAGAAAATGGAGCACCGCCCCGCACTCGACATTATGTTGACGAACTCGGCGACTATTGCATGTATACATGTAGCACCACAGTGAAGTGTTTCACATGTCAAGAGCAACTACGCGCATACTGTTTGCTTCGCTTCTAGACACTTCTATGGTGCCGTAATCGAGAGGTGCAGTTACTGCACCTCTCGATTACTGCACTGCAGTACATGTAAGTATGGTAGAAGCCTATTTTGTCCACCAAGACATAACGACTGGGTTGACTGGGCTTTACTTTCTGTCGTGTTTGCTAGCTCTTGAGCATTTGCTACTGTACTTTGGAAGCCATGAAACTAATAATGAGCAACTCTTGGTCAACAACAACAACCATCGTGTGCTGCTGTGTTGATTGGCACCGCATTTAACCCTTTAAATAATTAACTCGGTAAACTTTGTTATCATAATTTGGATCCTTGCTTGCAACGTCACCAGTGCTTCACTACTAGGAAAGCAATCAGGTGTATAGTTTTCTTTGATTCAAACATCTATAACCTAGTTTTCCTTCGTTTTGTTGTTGTCCCGGTCGTAGTCATAGATGCACAAGCTTAGAAGTGGTTATTGTGAATCACAATTTGTGATTCCCGTCACTTCCGGTACTGGCCGAATCTCACATCAAACCCACGCGCTGCCCGGATTGGCCAAAAATGCTGTATCGGGTACGGTGTACATGTACATGTATTAATACCCTATTTTCCTGGTAGTGCAACAACGGTACGTTGTGAACGGACAGCCCAACAGGGATTAATTCGAGGGATGCTGAAATGTGGTCCACAGAAAAAGTAGGTATCGCTTCAATACAAATATCAAGTACAACACCCTTATAAAACTTTTTTTTCGCATAGACATTGCAGATTTTATTATTATTGCAGGCATCTAGCGGCTTTGTACAGAATCACATAAAATTATACGGGGAAAAAGAGAGATCGAAAGATGATATCCATAATCGGTTTAGACAGGTTGAGCCATCAGTGTGATGGCAGCACTTTTTGCTGCATCGTTACATGTATGCAGGCTGCAGGCTGCAAGTATGCTCATATTGAAAGCACGCATGATCCCAGCATAACTTCCAATGCTGGTATCCACACATAGACTCGCCACTGCATCGGCCTTGTTAGCGCCAGCGCTGACTGCCGCGAAATTGCATGAGAGCATTCGCGGCAGTCAGCGCCGACCCACAGTGAGGAGGCATCCTCAGGGTCCGTATCCGGCTTGTCGCCCTCCTTGTAGATATCTTAGGTCATGTGTTTGTAGATGCGCGGCTCATGTAGTATAGCAGCTTGCTCTGACGCCGCAGCAGCGAGGTATAGCCCACGAAGGGTGAGGGCTGCTGCAGCGTCAAAGATCGCGCGCTTGACTAGTAGAATGGTAGATGATACTGAATCGTAGATGGGTAGATGAGTAGATTCGCAGCGATTTTATCGTTTAGCAGCTTGCTCTGACACCGCAGCAGCGAGGTATAGCCCACGAAGGGTGAGGGCTGCTGCAGCGTCAAAGCTCGCGCGCTTGACTAGTAGAATGGTAGATGAGATTGAATCGTAGATGCGTAGATGAGTAGATTCGCAGCTTGCTCTGACGCCGCAGCAGCGAGGTATAGCCCACGAAGGGTGAGGGCTGCTGCAGCGTCAAAGCTCGCGCGCTTGACTAGTAGAATGGTAGATGAGATTGAATCGTAGATGCGTAGATGAGTAGATTCGCAGCTTGCTCTGACGCCGCAGCAGCGAGGTATAGCCCACGAAGGGTGAGGGCTGCTGCAGCGTCAAAGCTCGCGCGCTTGACTAGTAGAATGGTAGATGAGATTGAATCGTAGATGCGTAGATGAGTAGATTCGCAGCTTGCTCTGACGCCGCAGCAGCGAGGTATAGCCCACGAAGGGTGAGGGCTGCTGCAGCGTCAAAGCTCGCGCACTTGACTAGTAGAATGGTAGATGATACTGAATCGTAGATGGGTAGATGAGTAGATTCGCAGCGATTTTATCGTTTAGCAGCTTGCTCTGACACCGCAGCAGCGAGGTATAGCCCACGAAGGGTGAGGGCTGCTGCAGCGTCAAAGCTCGCGCGCTTGACTAGTAGAATGGTAGATGAGATTGAATCGTAGATGCGTAGATGAGTAGATTCGCAGCTTGCTCTGACGCCGCAGCAGCGAGGTATAGCCCACGAAGGGTGAGGGCTGCTGCAGCGTCAAAGCTCGCGCGCTTGACTAGTAGAATGGTAGATGATATTGAATCGTAGATGCGTAGATGAGTAGATTCGCAGCGATTTTATCGTTTAGCAGCTTGCTCTGACGCCGCAGCAGCGAGGTATAGCCCACGAAGGGTGAGGGCTGCTGCAGCGCGAAAGCTCGCGCGCCTGATCAGTAGAAGGATCGATGGCTTGTCGATGGCTTGGTATCGTAGATGAGTAGATGCGTAGCACTTCGAAGAGGGTGGAGGCTGCTACAGCGCAAAAGCTCGTGTAGTGTGCGGGCGAAAAGAATATCTGACTGAGCATTCGAGAACGAAATTTCCACGAAAACACGTGGTCGAAACCTCTCAACACAAAACCAGAGGTCGGAATAAATATTGCAATTCAATACATTATTGAGGTTTCCAAAATAAATATTTATTACAATATAATATTGACCCACTTATTAAATAGCACCAAATTGCGTATACCGGTACATATAAACCCCAGATGCAATGCGCGGGTCACTTTTGGAGTTTGTATGGGTAGGCGGTACCAATACAATAAAAATTGCGGCAATATTTAGTATTGTTTCGCTCCGAATTGAAATCTTTATTATTATTCGTAATTCACGGCCCGGGCTGTATTCGCCTATTCCCAACAATATCCGATTCTAAAATTCAGTCCATTAACAACCATAATTTTTCCATCCACACCACCGAAAATACTTTCAACTCGGCCACGCACTACCAGCCCAATTCTCTAGTTATACAGCAGCCATGTTGCTGTGGCTTCTATAGTGTGGTGGACATAGTTTATACTGTGTAGCGCACATATAACCTTTGTAAACAAATGGATTATGACTTTATACAGGCTTACGCGATTGTTGATTCGAAGAACCGCGCTGGGAAATTTTGAGCAGAACTCACAATAGAATACTACTACAGCACAGTGCCGCACAGTGACCTTAAAATTCGTACCGCGACGTGATAGCTGTATGTTGCATCGAGGAGGGCGCGTTGGAGTAGTTTGAGAGCTTAGAGCATCTCAAGTTCAGTTACCGTGTGGATAACGCTAGAGCAACCGAAAATGAAAATCCCTCCTGGAGAGGGATGGCATGGCCCTCGAATTCCCCAAAATAACGTTCTTAGAGAGAAGAACGCGGCTCGCTGAGCCAATACGGCAGCTGAGAAGACATGATTGGCCTCATAGAATAGCTATGGGCGAGACGACCTAGCCACCGGGCGAGGAAGCGCGAGAAACAAATGAATTTGCAAATATGAAGCCGGCAATTTGGCTGGATGCCGGGCTTGCTTTCACCCTCGTTCTGTAAGAATTATTCCCCTCCTTGATCAGCTTCAAACTATATTATAGTTCTAATAGGTTACCGAAAATACACCGAAAGTAGCTGATTTTCTGTGTAAGTACTGTGAATTTCCTGTTGCTGTAGCATCACTACTAATCAGCTAAATATCTGGTGTTTGGTGGTACTAATTGAATAGTAGCAATGAAAAGTGGTATTATTAGTACTACTAGCACCATTGTAGTGTGGGTGGGAGGGGGGGGGGGCGCCATGCCCTGGTCGAAGTGGTTGAAGTTTCCGTACTCCTCCACGACGACCACCTCTCGGCTCTCAGGGCCCAGCACTCTTTCGCACTCGATCTGCTCCCCAGAACTGAAGACGTCACCCGAGAACGGCGCGTACATGTACTGATTGGCACGCTCTTGGGCAGGATCATGAGCTTGATGGTCGTCCAGTACGGAAGGTCCTCGGGCGTGGTCACCAGCGTCATGCTCTTGTGCTGGTTAAAGTGGCCCATGGCAAAAAAAAACGAGCCGGAGCAGTGCACGACGGTCTCGCTCTGCGTTGAAGTTCTGAAGCATTTAGTAGTACTATTTAGTATAGTACTACTAGCACTACTATAGTTCCTGAACTTCAACCATAACACTACTAATACGTATTTCTATCGCTACTATTCACAGGCATCGTCAAACTAGGAAAGATGGACATAAGTTGGGCGCACTTCCTGAATTAAGGTTCTGCCAGCGTCCTGTGCTAACAGGATGGCTACATACCAATTATAGCGATCCATTGTCATAGTGAAACCACTGGGGAAGACTAGCTATCTACCAGGCACTGTCCATTCGCAAACCAGCAGAGAAGCCCACGTGACACGAACGCAGCCCAACGTGCGAATATCCTTCATTGGACGTTAGCATAGCAGACATTTTCTACGCCATGTCGAGGGCTAGTTCAGATGAAGACAGTCTAGACCGGCGAGCGCAAGATATCAACACCGTTCTAACCGAAGCGACGCAGAAGCAGACACGTCAAGACCCTCGCGATGCGTGGCAGCCTATCTACGAGATGCTTCTGGGAGTAAAACCTGGGAGCAAGAGTGACGCAGGTATCGTAATGGATGCCATTTGCAAGTTTTGTGCCCGGTTCGGACGAGAGGATGCGAAGCCTGCAACCGGCTCCCAGAATGCGGCCCAGATTGCGGGCATTTTGGCTTCACCGAAGAAGCGACGTAAGAAGACGAAGAAGCCTGGTGTTTTCACCTCTTTTAGAATTGATAACCTCAAGTCGCACTTGAAGACGCAACATCCTAAGCGCTGGAAGGAGTACAACGCGCTCCCTAAAGATGAAAAAGTGCGCGCAAAGTACTTCATTAAGGAGATGCCCATTTCCTCGTATCTGACCCAACCTTCTTTTGAAGTGCGGGTGCCAGCGGGTGTGATGGCTTTGCTGAAGTGCTTGTATTTTGACGATGGACACACAAGTCTGGGCCCGCAATTCATCGAGTGTGACAACGGAGATTGCATCGTTCAAGTTGCAGATCGCGACCAATTTGAAGTCATTGTGGAGTGTATCTCGAACTCTGTAAGCTACCGCAGCACCTCGGAGCTGTTTGTCGTGTTTGGCATGCGATTGATGAATATGAAGCTCGGAAAGCCAACTGAGAAGGTGGTTCGCGATTCGGTTCGGCTATTGACGGTCATAAATCTCACCGCTTTTGCAGAGATTTTTAAGCACGTATGGGGCTTTTCGATCATCGTTGATGGAGCTACACACCAAGATCGAGGCTACCTCGACGTACGTCTCTCATTTGGATTAGATGGCGCTCTTCACAATCGAATAGTCTATTCGATTAGCACTACCAAGCACCAGTTCGATTAGCACTTCCAAGCACCAGAACTTCAAGTACTATTATCACTAGCAAAACAATTGTTAGCTACTATTTTGGAGCCGCTAACCAGATACGTCGACTTTCCATACCTGTCAATTCCTGTGCTTCACCTACGTATTAATAGAATACTTTATCACCGACCTTCAGCTATACCACGGGGTTTGCACGTGCTGAAGACTTCTAAAGAACCAGACTATCATTATTTAACTGCTTATTAGTGCATCATCTAATCTACTTCCATCAGTGTAGGAATCCGAGTCGGTTGCTTATAAACCATGTGCAACCCCCGGTAGTCGGAATTGTTTGGACAAAGGCTTGCCCGTCATGTCGTCCTTGCCGGCCACCTTGGGCGGGGCGAACTTGACGTGGTAGCCGCGGTCGCTGGCCGGGCGCACGCGGCGGCCCGAGATGCGCTCTATCAGCACCTCGCCCGGCACGTTGAGGTTGATGACGGCGTCCACCGTGGTGTTCTCCTCGGCGAGCGTATCGTCCAGCTGCGCACATCACAAAGAGCTCGTCAGTCCAATGGTTCAAATCAAGATAAAAACAAGAACTGTGATACAGTAAATATAAAGCGAGAAAACCTCTATCTTTACATACACCTAAGATCTGATTTCGGTTCACTGCTTATATGACATAATTAATGCACCACCACACGTGGCCACTCTAAGGACCAAACTCTGCGGCCTCCCGAAAGCGATAGAAAGGACAGTAAATGGATCTAGGTCATCTTTTTGTTTTAAATTTGGCAGTTCTCGTTTTGATCTTTTAAAAACTTTGTGAATTTGACCCAGTGTACTTGTTTCGTTGTTGTTTGTAATATTGTTGCATAAACCACAAAGCAAAGCAAAGCAAAGCATGTTCTTACGAACTACGTTTCCCCCCGGGCGCGCCCGCCCGGGCGTGCTAATATGTAATATTAATAGTGTTATATCGAGAAAAAGATGTATTAGTAGTGTTATGGTTGAAGTTCAAGCACTATAGTAGTTCAGGAACTATAGTAGTGTTAGTAGTAATGCTAAATGCTCCAGAACTTCAACGCAGAGCCGCCTGGGAGAGACCGTCGTGCACTGCTCCGGCTCGGTTTTGTTTGCCATGGACCACTTTAACCAGAACGAGAGCATGACGCTGGTGAGTCAGTCACCAGTGGTGAGTCACCACTGGTGTAGGCCGCCCTCGGCGGCGGGGCCACCTTCGCTGCGCTCGGCATCTTTTTGGCCAATGGGGGCCGCCGTCGCTCCGCTCGGCGGCGTTCCGTTTTTGCGCACTATCCACACCATCAACCGTACTTAGAGGTTAGTTTGTGTGTCTGCTGTACGTCCGTTCCCGACCTTAGAGCATCGACCTTCCCTGTCGCATATCATAGTTAGAGCCCGGTCACGTATTACTCACCCACGCTACCGCATCACACCATCCTCCGGACTGGCTGCTATTCTGCAAATATTACAAAAATAGCTGCGTGACAAGAATGCAAAACCGGGACGCTGCCGAGCGAAGCGACGGCGGCCCCCATTGGCCAAAACGCTGCCGAGCGCAGCGAAGGCGGCCCCGCCGCCGAAGGCGGCCTACCCTGTCGATATAGCGGGACCGATAGGGCCCGCCCTCCTGTAATTAATTATCATAACACGGCGAGTAGTGCAGCGAGCCCGTAAGGCGAGCGGAACGGGGGCGTTATATTACTCCACCGCGCAGCGGTGGCGCTCGGCCTTAATAAAAACACTAATATTAATATTAATACCTCCGCGCCCGCGAAGCGGGCGGCGCTCGGCTAGTCCTAAACAACTAACACAGTAACCCGTGTTTTGTCGTCCGTGGTCCGTCCGTAGGGTCCCTGCACTGTGGCTTCAACCTGTCCTGTGGCATATATTACGCAGTCGCCCTGTCACACATTACTCACCCACTTTACTGCATCACACCATCTTTCGTACTTGATTTTATTATACGAAAATTACAAAAATTGCTGTGCGTGACAAGAATGATTAGCCTTGATGTGGCCCACACAAACCGGCTGATTTCAGATTCGCATTCACATTTTCTTTTTTGATTCCGACCCCGGCGGAGCGAGGAAGCGCGCGAGCGGCGGGCGCTGTTACAGACCCCACAGGACGCGAGCGCCGCGCAGGAGCGAAGGTACGCTTAGCTACATAGTTTCCTACCTAAAATACAAATGTCGGTTTCGGGAGTTCCGCCTGTTGGGATAACTGGCAGTCGAGGTAGTATAGTGTGGGATTAAGGGCGGCCTGGTGCCTACTTTTGTGGGGCCACGGGGTTGTTGCAGTGGGTGCCACGACACGACCATGTAGTCGAGACTACCCCGTGGCGCGTAGATGCCAGTCAGGCCGTCCCGAATCTGCAACATTGCCCACTTGCTTGCAGCCCAGGTTACGGCTACCTGTGGTGAATGGTATTTGGGTACTGCAGCTTTCCACTATACTTACCGTTACTTTCACTAAAATGGGTAGAAATACCCATTTTTAGATGATAAAAAAGACTGCAGCTGGCACCCGCCGCCGTAATATGAACACGCGCGCCCTTGCCGCACCGACCGCTCCTGGGAGCCGCGACCTTGAGGTGCCCACGTTCGCCCGCCAGCGGCGTGGGAAATCTCATACCAATCCGGGGTAAATGGGGCAGATCTCGGCGAAGCCGGGTGACCTGCCTCATCTCCGGGCCAAGGGTCGTGTATGGGACCGGCGCTTCAGGTGGACACACCTACATGCGTCTCTGTGTCCGTGGCGGGGGCGCGCGTATACTACCCAGGATTCGGCTACAGTGTACTTAGACTTTATGTCTAATGCGTCATGTAACTTTGTTGCGTGTACGCAGGCACAAAATGGCTCGAACCAAAAGGAAAAGGACGCGCGAAGAGATACAGGAAGCCATGCGCGATAACGACCGAGTTAACGCGACCCCGGCTGCACCAGAGGAATCCGCTGCTAAAAAGCGCCGTCAGGCGCGGCGACGGAGCAAGCGCTACAACTTAAATAAAGAATTTCAAGCGCTCGACGTCGCTGGAGAAGTAGCCACTACTACTGCTGATGACCACGCCCCCGCTGAGAACACTACCGTTGAACCCCCGCCAGTCTGCAGTGTTCAGCTGCCTACAGAGCCGACTGTTCAAGTCGATCCTACCGCTGCTACAACCGATGCTCCCGGCGCCATGGAGAGGCAGCGTCGCGCTGTAAACGCTGAACAAGCCCGTAGACGGCGCGCAGCCATGACGGCGTCCCAGCAAGAACGAACTCGCGCTCGAGACAGAGACAGAGCCCGTGCCAGACGAGCAAACTTAACTACATCCCAACGCGAGCGACAGCGCCGAAACAACGCGGAGAGAAAGCGGGATCGTAGAGCTTTATTTTCGGAGGCCGAACGCGATACCGACCGTGTTATGGAGGCGGAGCGACGGGCCAACCGAAGTGAGGCAGAACGGCAGGAAGTTCAGGAGCATGATCGACTTCGACAGGAAGAGCGTCGAGCCAATTTGAGCCCGACTCAAACGCAAGCCCAGCAGGAGATCGACCGCCTTCGCCTTCAAAACATTCGAGAACAGGAATCGCTTGACGAACGCGAAGCACGACTAGAGCGCGAACGGGTTCGCCACGAAGACCGGCGAGCTAATCAGTCGCAGCATGAAATTGAAGAAGAACAAGCAGCCCGTCGTGAGTATCAAGCTATGGTTCGACATACTCAGGATGAAGAAGAAAACGAGACCTCGCGGGAACGAGACCGTATTCGTCGTAGCACCGTGCGCAGGGGTCACGCCCTTGCCAACCAGGCGAATTTCCGGGTATCCATGCTTAGCGGCCCCAACATCGTTAACGGACGCCACAGACTGCCTCGAACTACTGTGTGCCCGCATTGCAACGCGTGGAAATGGCCGGCGGAGTCAAAGAACGCCTGTTGTTTGAAAGGTGCAGTCCAGTTGCCTCCGCTAAAACCTGCACCACCGCGATTGCTCCAGTTGTACGAAAACGCCGAGTTTCGTCGCCAGATCCGAGCCTACAACCAAGTGTTCGCGTTTACCTCCATCGGTGCTTCCTGTAGCAACAGGTCCGCCTTCAGGGACGTGAATCAAGACGAGAGTGTTGCGGGTCAACACGGCGTGTACACATACCGTATTCAAGGAGCCATGGGCCACTATCTCGGCTCTCTGCTTCCTCGGATCGATCGGTTCACGAATGAACCCGTGCCACCCAAGTTTGCCCAGATCTACATCGTCGATCCCGAGATGCAGCAACGTGCGGAGCGACGAAGGGGTATATTTGCCGACCTTGAGTCCGGTACGCTTCTGGACATCGAGCAGATGATGGCGGAGCATAATCCGTTCGCGCAGCAATTCCTCAACTACGCAGAGAAGCTACGTGCCGACAGGGCTGAGGGAAAGGATGTGGTTGACTTAGTGTATCGGCTTCACGAAAAGAAGTCGAATCCACGTACACACAACCTACCCACGGTGTCGGAAGTTGGAGCGACGCTCATTGAAGACGGCAACTTAGACAGCCCTCGCGATATCCTTCTGTGGGCTAAAGACCACCGTTTGCTGCGCCTCTTCGAGACGAACCCCATGTACGACCCGCTGCAGTACCCACTACTACTTCCGCATGGAGATTTGGGCTGGACATTCACAGACGAGTACGCGGACAACATCGAACGAAGGGGTAAACGCGAGATGTCCCTCCGCGAGCACGTAGCCTACCGATTGTTCCAGAAGGTCGACGACGACTCGGCGCTGCACCAAGGAGGGCGGTTATTTCAGCAGTACTGCGTGGACCAGCGAGCCAAGTGTGAACAAGAGCAACTGCGATGGATTGCTTCCCATCAAGCTGAGCTACGCGCCGACCAGTACAGGGGGGTCCAAGATGCCCTTCTCAATGAAGCCACGACAGTTCTGAATGAGGGGGAGGGTCTTCTGACGGAATACGACCGCGAAACGGGTACATTACAGCATCCAGACGGAGATCAGCGACGCCCGGACCACTTCCTCAACCAAATCGGCAAGCGCATCGTCCTTCCTTCCACGCATTCGGGGAGCCCACGCGCGATGTGCAAGTCTTATCAAGACTCTATGGCTATCGTGCGCGAGTACGGAAAACCGGATGTCTTCGTTACCATGACGTGTAATCCGACCTGGGAGGAGATTGAAGAGAAGATACCAGAGCCAAACCAAAGTGCTCAGGACCGCCCGGACATCGTCGCCCGCGTATGGCAGCAGAAACTGGCGGAGCTGCTCAAGGACTTGGATGAAGGTGTTTTGGGCCGCGTCATGGCGCGAATCTACGTCGTGGAGTTCCAGAAGCGGGGTCTTCCCCATGCGCACATCTTAGTCATCCTCGCCGACGAGGATAAACCGCGTAGAAGGGAGATCATTGACAAGTTGGTGTCTGCAGAGCTTCCGGGTGCAGAGCTCAATCCGCAGCTGTATGAAACCATCCTCACGAGCATGATGCATGGTCCATGCGGTGCGGCAAACCCCAACAGCCCATGCATGAAGGACGGAAAGTGCACCAAGGGATACCCGAAGCCGTTGGTGGAGGTTACACAAAGAAATGTTAACGGGTTTCCTGTCTACAGACGCCGACGACGACCACCAGGTGTCCTGAAGTTCAAAGGAAGGGAGTACGACAATGCCACGATCAACCAGTGGGTGGTTCCGTATAACCCGTACCTTTCGCAGAAGTACAACTGCCACATCAACGTGGAGGTATGCACGGCTCTTACGGCGGTCAAATACCTTTACAAGTATGTCTACAAGGGTTCCGACAAGGCTGTCATCACAGTGGAAACCGTTCGCGGGGAGTCGCACCACGCAATGATTGAGCCCAACGAGATATTACGGTACTTGAACGCCAGGTACATATCTCCGGTAGAAGCGTGTATGCGACTTCTCGACTTTTCAGTCCAAGGCAAGACGCACTCTATCGTTCAGCTGACTATCCACCTGGAGAACGAGCAACTGGTGACGTTCCGCTCCAGCGACAACCCGGACCAAGTACTCACGCGTGGTCGCCACACGATGCTGACCCGCTTCTTTGAATTGTGCGCGAGCGAGGCCCCGGAGAACCAAGAGGCAAAAACTATGGTGTACCAAGACATCCCCAAGAAGTTTCGTTGGGACGCCAAAACAAAAAGGTGGGTTCGTCGCAAAAGGTTTCAAGCGGTGATTGGGCGGATGGTTCACGTGTCTCCACGGGATATGAACAAGTTCTACATGCGTGTGTTGCTGTGCCACCGCAAGGGTCCGCAGTCCTTTGAGAAACTTCGGACTGTAGACGGAGTTACTTACGAGACGTACCGCGAGGCAGCACTGAAATTGGGTTATCTCGAGGATGACGCGGAATGGGTTGCCTGCATGACGGAAGCCGCTGCTTTTAAGAAGCCGTACGAGCTCCGACAGCTTTTCGCGACCATTATCGTATATTCCCAAGTTTCGGAGGTTCGACAACTGGGGGATCAGTTCTACGACGACCTTTCGGAAGACTACGCGCATACCTACCGGGCTTTGCAAGGTCAGGAGAAGGAAGACTTGATTCAGTTCAAGACGCTCAAGAGCCTGCACGACTTACTCCAAATTAACGGGTATAAAGTGGCCGACTTCGACGATCTTCCCCAGCTGCATCAGTACCCAGAGCTGGTACTGGATTCACTGTTGCGAAACAGTCTTCTTCGACGCGAACTAGAGGGGTACGACCAGTCCACTCTGCAATCTATTGTCGACCAGGAAAACCAACTCAACGATGGACAGCGAGCTATTTACGACGAAATCCTTCAAGCAGTCGACGGGTCGGCTGTGGGTGAAAAATTGTTCTTTATCGACGGTCCCGGGGGCACTGGAAAATCCACACTGCTGCGGCATATCCTGGCAAAGGTGCGCCTGTCGGGGAAGATCGCGATTGCTGTGGCTTCAAGTGGAATAGCCTCCCTATTGCTAATGGGTGGGCGAACGGCGCATTCGACGTTCAGAATACCTCTCAAGTTGAACGACAAGTCGACGTGTGCGATTTACAAGCAATCGAACCTGAAGACGCTGATTCAGAGGGCCAGTTGGTAATCTGGGATGAAGCTCCTATGACACACCGGCACGCTTTTGAGGCTGTGGATCGGACTCTTCGCGATATCATGGACAACGACCAAGAACCGTTTGGAGGAAAAGTGTTCGTACTTTCGGGCGACTTCCGCCAAATATTGCCGGTGGTAGTGCGCGGGACGCCAGCGGAAACTATCGACGCTTGCCTAAAGTCTTCGTCGCTGTGGTCGCACTTCAAGCAAGTTCATCTCACGGAAAACATGCGCGTACAATCGGCCAGGAGTGAGAGTACATCCGCTGAACTTGCTGCGTTCTCAGAGTTCCTCCTCCAAGTGGGAGAGGGGAGACACGAAGTCAATAGGTCGCTTGGTAAGGACTTCGTGAAAATACCGCGGGATATGCTTATTGACAACACGGAGCCCGATCAAGACATGGACGAAGACGAAGACATCCTACCCGGAGCCGTGCCAAGAGGCCTCAAAAACATTATTGATGTCATGTACGCCGATATCAACAACCCGGACATTGCGACGGACGAGTATTTTGCCGACCGGACAATCTTGACGACGACCAATGCGGTGGTACAACGCATCAATGAAGCCGTATCACAGCGCCTCTCTGGGGACTCGCACGAATACCTGTCCGTCGACTCGGTAGACGACGACAACGAGGGGAACTTCTTCGAGCCCGAGGTGTTGCATACAGTTAACATCAACGGTATCCCTCCACACAAGCTGACATTGAAGGAAGGCGCCCCAATTATGATGACGAGGAATCTGAATCCCGACTTGGGGCTCTGCAACGGAACGCGACTACGGGTTGTCAAGCTCAAGCCCCACGTAATTCATGCGACCATCATGACTGGCGAGCGCCAAGGCCAACATGTTCTTATTCCGAGGATCGTCTTCCTGAGCGACGGCGATTCGCGAGATTCTCCGTTCCGCTTGCGGCGTAAGCAGTTTCCGGTGGTACCTGCGTTTGCCATGACTATCAACAAAGCCCAAGGTCAAACGGTCCAGAACCTGGGGTTGTATTTGGCAACACCCTGCTTCTCCCACGGACAGCTATATGTGGCGCTGTCGCGCGTTACGTCCAGATCCAAGTTCAAGGCGTTGATCGAGTACCCACAGCTGGAAGAGGACGACGGAGTGTACACCGATAACATCGTGTACAGACAGATATTCGACACGACTTAAGGGGGTAGTAGGTACCAAACTTTGCATATTTCACATTCGTTAATACACACTACATTTAACCATGCCATAAAATATTCGACCAGAGGACCTTCGCTTGGGTTTTTCGGGTAAACTCGACACCTTCGCTTGGGTTTTTCGGGTAAACTCGACACCTTCACTTGGGTTTTTCGGGTAAACTCGACACCTTCGCTTGGGTTTTTCGGGTAAACTCGACACCTTCGCTTGGGTTTTTCGGGTAAACTCGACACCTTCGCTTGGGTTTTTCGGGTAAACTCGACACCTTCGCTTGGGTTTTTCGGGTAAACTCGACACCTTCGCTTGGGTTTTTCGGGTAAACTCGACACCTTCGCTTGGGTTTTACCCCTCTTCCAACGAATGCATTCACCTTGGCATTGTATTGCAATGACTGCACCATAGCATAATCGACTAAATATTGATCTTCCTCAGCCGTAGCGAAGCGAAGGCGGGCCCCAACATAGTAGTGAAGCGAGCTGGAACAGCGAGCGGAACGGGTTGGGATCAACCACACAACCACCTGTCGTCTAGGAACACGCTTAAAATCTCGCTACCGTAAGGTACGAGTCCCACCAACAACACACGTCTCCCTAATTAGGTCAACGAAAGTTGGAATCAAACCTGAGGTCCAGGAACGATCCCTTACACCGGGTTGGATATAAGCCTCTGTGTACCCAAGTTGCTTTAGGTCAACCCAAAACCTGCACTAACTAGCCACGAACGAAGGCTAGAATGCAATATAGCGCTTTCGCGCAACCCTTTTGCAGCCCCTCAGATGGAAGGGTACCGGCGGATTAGGCCTAATACAAAGGGGACCGAGGTAATCCTCGGTCGGTAGTAAAATATACTCTAGGGGACTAAGACACCCCACACACACACAGAACGACACTCTAAGTGCCACTCTAGCCTCTCGGCCACGCCAACTCTTGGCTTGACCTCGGCGGACTATTGATTAATTAATCTCTAATCCGTCAACGGCCATACCACTAAGCCAGGCGTATCCAGGCACTGCAGCAAGCTAGCTAACACTTACCGGAGTCGGACTTAACCTCTGAAGACTTGGGGGGAAGACTGCTGATTTATTACTGAGTATTCAGAGGCCCAGAGAGCCTCTGCAGATCATCCTATAGCTAATCCTAATCCTACATACAAATATCTAGTATAAACGAATCTCGATGTGGCGACCTCTGTACACTCATCAATAATGACGGTGATTGCGCCAGAGGTACCTCGAGGGTCGAACGAGGCTTCGGTCGTCTGAACGAGGCTTCGGTCACCCGACCGAGGCTTCCACTTAAGTACGACGAGGCTTCGGGGGTACGACCGAGGACCTATTACTAAATCGGCGTATTTAGCCTCGGTCGGGTATTTATTATGGCCCGCCGAGGCTTGTGTCACTACCGAGTTCCATGTCACTCTATCGCGGGAAATGTAATCCACCAATCAGAACCCAGAACAGCATTTCACTGAAAGGTTTGACGGTGGCGGCATGGGCAACAGAGCTGCCGCGCCGCGGCCAAATCTCCACGCCACAACTGCCCCCGGCGCGATGCGAACCTGCCCCGATGGAGAGCGTCGTGTCGCCTCTCGAATGCGCCGCCATGGTGCGCGTGGCGTGCTCTGTAGCCCTCGTCCCAGCATCCATCCTTCGGTCAGTTCTTGGCATCTTGAGCGTCGGTAGCTTGTCCTCGTTGGCACTTGCCGTGGCGTCTACGTCGCTGGAATCCTCGGTGGTGCTTCAATTGCCTTGTATGTAATCACGTAAAGCTGCTGATCTACCCACCGAGCCTTTAAACTCACCCAGGCTGTCGGTGGGTAGTCACCCAAGGGTCGTACAGAGGACCGCCTGAAGGGTCACCCTAGAGGTCTTGCTCCATGATCGTCCTGAGCGCTCTCGCGACTTGTGCGGCAAATTAAGCCTCGTTCGCTCTCTCTCTAGCCTCGGCTTCGTCGTCTCGAACTGGTCAGGTACCGGCCGAGGATTGTGGCGAACTTTGGCGGTTCAAATCTCTTTCATCATGATCGGTGCCACCGAGGCTTCATTCACTGCTGAGTGGGAGGCGCTCAAGGGTCATCCGAAGGGTTGTACGAAGAGCCCGAAGGGTCGCCGAGGGATATCCGACGGCTACTCCACAGGCGTCCTGGGCGATACCGAGGCTTCTGCGGCCAATTAAACCTCCGTCGTTGTTTCTCCTTTGCCGTATCGTCTGTTTAGAACCTCGGTCGCCCCACCAGTAGCTTCGCACTGGTGCCTTCTCCCTCACGGCGCGTCGAACGAGGCTTGTAGTTCCACTCTTGCGTTTTCATCATGATTCGTTCCTTCACATGCACATATGCAGTTCTCGTTTGGTATCCATCTTCGTCTGTCACTGCGAGCCAATTGCTCCTCGCAGGCAGTTCGTTCTTCGGTCGCACGCGCAGCAAGTCCTCATCCATAATTTGGACGTGCCCCTGGCGATCCTTCTCCGGTATCAATCTTCATCTGCTACTACGAGCTGGATAGCCCTCGTAGGCAGCTCAATCATCGGTTGTGTCAGTCACTAAGCTTCATCCACGACTTGACCCATTTGCAAGCGTCGGTCGCAGCTCATCCAGCGCAAGTAGCCATAAGGTAAGCCTTTGCACGACATAGTGGAGGCTGACATCGGCAAAGTGTTGTATAGCCGACCCAGTTCACTTTTGAATGTAGCTCGGAAGCACCCATGCCATCGGTGAGCTCATTTCTCAGCTCCATCAGGTTTGCCACGTTCCATGTACGGCCAAACGCGAAGCATACGCCGAAGTAGGGGGCTCGGTCGCGCATCTAGTGTATTGCGCGCTGCCCTTTCGTCCGAGGAAGTCCCGACCGAGGGTTCGTTCACAGTAGTGGTCGGTGCCATATTGCACGAGTCACTTGCCTTGATTTCAAAATTCGATCGGTGCAGTTTGATGCCGCCCAGAGCCTCGGTCGGTACCTCATACGAATCCTCTCGACGAGTTGCATCTTCTAGACGCATGGCCGACACTTCATCCGAGGAAATCCCGACCGAGGGTTCGTTCGCAATAGTAGTCGGTGCCATATTGCACGAGTCATTCGCCTTGACTTCAAAATTCGAACGGTCCAGTTTGATACCGCCCAAAGCCTCGGTCGGTACCTCATACGAATCCTCTCGACGAGCTGCATCTCCTGCACCCATGAACGACACTTCATTCGCAAATCTGGCGAGTTCCTCCTCCGATCTCGTTTTGCGCCGCATTACTGCTAGAAAATCAGAGTCGTAGTCTCGTTCGGCTCTGCCGCGCACAAAATCGAAAAAAATCTTGCCACCGGTGTTCATGGAGGTCACGGAAGCTTGTGCAACATTGACCGAGGGTTCGCTTGCTGTCGGGCCGAGGAGGGTAACGTCGCCGATTCGGTTCAATCCGCATAATTGCGTCATTAATTCCATCCAACGATATGTGATTGCCCCTAGGGATTGCTGGATTGCGAATCTCGGGTCCCCGGTGACGGTTAAAACCTCGGTCTTGGGTTTCCATGTAGCAGATACGCCACTGCGCATTCCAGTGTACCCAACGAGGGTTACTGCTTTGTCCTCGAGATAAGCACTCGCAGCGATCACTACAATCCATAATGGTAATATCCACAAAGTCCATGAGCGATGTGACTCTTCGGTAGTCACCTGTCCCATTCCGCGAGGATTACGCACTGGCGGGGTCGGAACATTCGTAATCAAAATCTCGCGCTGAATAACATCCATGCCCCTGCTCTGACCAATCGGCTCAGAATACGTCAGCATCGTCTCGGAAGAGTCAGGTATGAATGCCGACTTGTCACCGTAGCCCGTTAGCTTGGTCTCGTTCTCCAGATTCTCCATGGGCTTGGTTTCGATCGGTCGATGCTTGAACGTGTCGGTAGCGTCTGCTTCGTCACAAGTAGAGTATTCTGGTGGCATCGCATCTACCACCGAGGCATAACCGGCATCCAATAGGCACTCTGTACCATCTGTCGCCCCGTCATCAGGATAATCACTCGTGTCGTATCTGGTGGGTGCTGCCCCATGATCGTTCCAGCCCTCGGACGGCCCATAATCTTCATCACCGGCTCGAGCTCTGTCGACCACTACTGCCTCCGAGGTTTTAAACCCTTGGGTTGGCTTGGAAATCTTCGCCGAACCATCGATTGGGATAATGCCACAATCGCCGCTTCCTCTGATGACTGTAGTGCGTCCATCGACATTTAAAGCCTCGGACGAGGTGGGTTCACCATCGTCATGACCCAATTCATCCTCCTGGACCACCACCGAGGGTTTGGGTGCTCCTGGTCCTGCGAGATCGTCGGTCACGGTGGGCGCTAGTCCATTCTGCTCAACCGATGTTATCCGACACTCATCCCCGGATGCCAAAGCCTCGGTCGCTCTCGTGAGGATCTTGCGCGGGGTCGGGTAATCTTGACGGTCAACAACTGACGGTGGTTCTGCCACCCAGCGTTCATTACGCTGCTGCAGATGCATCATGGCCTCGTTGGGCAGCGTACCGTGGAAAAGGTCGATGTTGATCCCGTCTGGGGTCAAAAACTCCATGCCCCTGATGACGTCCAAGGTTCCATTCGTTGCGCCTCGATGCTCGTTCTCGGTGGTGGACTCCATGCGCACGTGAGTCGGATCCGACCCGTAACCGTCGTCCGACTTCTCGTCCGAGTATTGGCTACGCTCGTACGGGTGTCCAACGTTGCCGCAACCTTCGGTAGTATCGTATCCATGTCTGCGTACGGCTAGGGAACCTCTCCGAGACCCGTCCGAGCTCTTTGCGCTCAGCGCTGAGAGTACATCTGTCAAAGCCTCGACAAGGGGAGTAACCCTCGGTCGGTCATGACGACGGCCACTGTCTCGGAAGCCTCGTTCGCGGTTGTAGCCGCTCCGGGGACCCTCGTTCGACCTGCCTTCACGTCTACGATCATCATCTTGACCTCTGTAGCGGCGCAACGAGGGTTCCCGGGCTGAGCTTCGTTCTCGGTAACGCAAAATGTCGTCGATCATGCCTTCGAGTTCGTAGATATCCGAGACTCGGACGTGGCACAGACACTCTTCTAGACCTCGGTCGTCGCACGTATCGAGAAAGTGTTCCACATGATGCTTAGCATCGCGTCCACCGGCCTCAAACTTCACACCAGCATTGCGAGCGTAGCCATTAAGTCGGTTTAGGTAGTCGCACACATTCTCCTCGTCATCTCGCTTTGCTGAGTAATACCGAGCCTTCGCCGACCGAGTAAAATCCACACAGTAGTACTTGATGAACGCCCGACTCAGCAATGTCCAAGTGCGTTTCGTCTTGCGCGGAAGCTGCCGGTACCAGTACTGTGCCCCGTCGTGTAGGCTAAGCTCGAACGCCACGCACCACGTATTCGGCGGCTTGTGCGTCCCTTTCATTCCGTAAACGAAAGTCCGAAGCCACTGCATCGACTTCTCGCATTGATTGCGAGTACCGCAGAAAGGCTCGATGCGGTTGAGCGGGAGATGCATGGCAATTCTAAGCCTCGGAGTGGTGCTGTAGTTGTCCACCGCAGTCGGATCCTCCACTTCTTGGGCCCATTCCTTCGCCAAATCTCCGTCGTGGTCATCGTCCGCAGGTTTGGTTACGTTATCCAGCTCTTCAACGAGGCTTCGGGTGAGCAGTCGCACTCCGCTGATTCGCTCTCCAGACACTAGCGCTGCCTCGGCGGCCTCGGTCACGGTGCCCCTGACTTCCCAGTCATCGTCTTCCTCATCTTCGTTGGCGTCCGAGGCTTTAAGCACCAAATCGTAGTTCACCGAGGGTTCGTTGATGCGCTCCATCCATACAGTCGGCGGAGATGCGAACAAGCTTCCGGAGTGCGCCGACGCTTCAGAGCGTGGACCACTAGACTTCATCGGTGTGGTTGGAGCCGCTGACTTGGTTCCTCGCGTCATCTTCTCTTCTTTCTTGTTGTTTTATTTTTCTTCTTCTTCTTTTCTTCGTCTTCTTTTTCTTCTTTTTGTTCTTCTTCTCCACTTCTTATCTTCTTTTTTCTTTTTCTTCTTCTCTTCTTCTTCTCTTCTTCTCCTCTTTCGTTCGTTGGGGTTGATACCGCTCACAACCACGACACACAAAAGCTTACACCAATCCCGGGTCGCGGCACCAGTTGTCGTGTAGGAACACGCTTAAAATCTCGCTACCGTAAGGTACGAGTCCCACCAACAACACACGTCTCCCTAATTAGGTCAACGAAAGTTGGAATCAAACCTGAGGTCCAGGAACGATCCCTTACACCGGGTTGGATATAAGCCTCTGTGTACCCAAGTTGCTTTAGGTCAACCCAAAACCTGCACTAACTAGCCACGAACGAAGGCTAGAATGCAATATAGCGCTTTCGCGCAACCCTTTTGCAGCCCCTCAGATGGAAGGGTACCGGCGGATTAGGCCTAATACAAAGGGGACCGAGGTAATCCTCGGTCGGTAGTAAAATATACTCTAGGGGACTAAGACACCCCACACACACACAGAACGACACTCTAAGTGCCACTCTAGCCTCTCGGCCACGCCAACTCTTGGCTTGACCTCGGCGGACTATTGATTAATTAATCTCTAATCCGTCAACGGCCATACCACTAAGCCAGGCGTATCCAGGCACTACAGCAAGCTAGCTAACACTTACCGGAGTCGGACTTAACCTCTGAAGACTTGGGGGGAAGACTGCTGATTTATTACTGAGTATTCAGAGGCCCAGAGAGCCTCTGCAGATCATCCTATAGCTAATCCTAATCCTACATACAAATATCTAGTATAAACGAATCTCGATGTGGCGACCTCTGTACACTCATCAATAATGACGGTGATTGCGCCAGAGGTACCTCGAGGGTCGAACGAGGCTTCGGTCGTCCGAACGAGGCTTCGGTCACCTGACCGAGGCTTCCACTTAAGTACGACGAGGCTTCGGGGGTACGACCGAGGACCTATTACTAAATCGGCGTATTTAGCCTCGGTCGGGTATTTATTATGGCCCGCCGAGGCTTGTGTCACTACCGAGTTCCATGTCACTCTATCGCGGGAAATGTAATCCACCAATCAGAACCCAGAACAGCATTTCACTGAAAGGTTTGACGGTGGCGGCATGGGCAACAGAGCTGCCGCGCCGCGGCCAAATCTCCACGCCACACACCGCCCGCGAAGCGGGCGGCGCTCGGCTAGTCATCAGAGCAACGTGCTGTCCGTCGGTCAGTAACGGATTTGTCACCTGAATTCCGATTGGCCGAAATTCGCGATCTACGACATACATTGGGTATAAATACTACATTGAGCCCGGCCTTGATTGGATAAAATAAAAATTGCTGCCGAGCGCAGCGAAGGCGGCCTTCATTGGGTAGAATTAATTGGCTGCTGCCGAGCGTAGCGAAGGCGGCCTCGCAGAACCATTGGGTGAGTAGTGAAGCGAGGCCGCAGGCGAGCGAAACGGGTTGCGTCACTGCCGTAGCGGAGCGTAGGCAGCCTGCTCCTACTGTAATAGGGAAGCGAGCGTAGTGAGCTGAGCGGCTCCAACTAATCAGAAAACCACCACCGCGGAGCGGGCGGCGCTCGGCTAGGCCACAACAACTAACAGAGTACGAGCTTTGTTTGTGTGTCGGCGGTCCGTCGGTAGGGGTCCCTGTCTTACAGACTTGGCCTTCCCTCTCGCATATCATAGTTAGAGCCCGGCCACACATTACTCACCCACCTTAATGCATCACACCATCCCCCGGACTGGCTTCTATTATGCAAAAATTACAAAAATAGCAGTGCGTTAGAAGAATGCAAAACCGGGACGCTGCCGAGCGAAGCGACGGCGGCCCCCATTGGCCAAAACGCTGCCGAGCGCAGCGAAGGCGGCCCCGCCGCCGAAGGCGGCCTACCCTGTCGATATAGCGGGACCGATAGGGCCCGCCCTCCTGTAATTAATTATCATAACACAGCGAGTAGTGCAGCGAGCCCGTAAGGCGAGCGGAACGGGGGCGTTATATTACTCCGCCGCGCAGCGGTGGCGCTCGGCTAGTCTCTAAACAACTAACAGAGTACCGAATAACCTATGTCAAGGCGTTCTATATGTCAAGGCATACAGTGCCATCTAGCCAATAGAAATCCAGAAGGGAGAGCAGGCCGTGCACCCTATGTTATGACATACAAGCCTATTTTGACCACTAATTCACTGTGATATCAAAGCAAAAGCTCTCCTGAGCTGACAGATAGATGCTGCAGTCGATGAGTTTGGTCTAGATGGCAATTTTGACGACGTTCTTAGAGCTCTCGTCCTTACGAACATCCTTTCCAACAAAAAAGAACAAGAATGTCCGACGAAACTCGTTAGCCGGGGCATGTATTTGCTGGTCTCTGTACTCACTTTTGCTGTGTGCGATGACATAGGTTATTCGGTACGAGGTTTTCCGTCCGTTCTCTACTTTGCAGCCTTGACCTTCTCTGTCGCATATCATACGTAGTGCCCGGCCACACATTACTCACCCACCTTACTGCATCACACCGTCCTAAAGACTGGCTTCTATTATGCAAAAATTACAAAAGTAGCAGTGCGTTAGAAGTATTGTGGCCCACACAATAGATACAAAAATACCAGTGCGTTAGAAGAATGCTCTAAGCTCAAGCTTAGCCATGCGGTAGCGGTTATTTGAGGATATGGTGCTCTCCGTGAAGAAGACCCTGGTGCTGGCGCTGTGCGCGTCCACGCTGACCGCCTGCGAGGTGTCGGCGCTGCGCCAGCACCCGCGGCGCGCGCTGTCGGGCATCCACCACACGACCAAGTACGCGCCCAAGGTGGTGCAGCAGCCCAAGGGCGCGCCCCCGACGAGCGACGATTCGGAGTCCTACGACTCGTACGACCTGGGCGGTTCGAACTCAGCCGACGGTCGCTCGAGGGCTCCGAGGAGCTGGGCATCTCGAGCCCGCAGAGCCTGGAGCTGGACTACAGCGGCGACGGCGACCTGGACGTGGACCTGAGCTCCTCGGGCGACCTGGACTTCTGGGCCGACGCCAGCCTGGACGCCAGCGTAGAGCTGGAGACGGAGATCCAGTTCGAGGACGGCTCTGTGGACCTGGAGCTGGACGACTCGGAGCAGGAGCTAGAGTTCGAGGACGACGAGGTCGTGGACGAGGTCATCGAGGTGCCCGAGGGAGCCAAGTCCATCCGCCTGCGCGTGAACAACGGCGACGTGGACTTGGACATCATCATGGGCGCCAAGCCGCACGCCAAGAAGGCGGAGGCCCAGTCCGAGCCAAAGAAGGAGGAGGCCGCGGCCCAGCCCGAGCAGAAGGAGGAGGCGGCGACTGCCCCCATCGAGACCAAGGAGGAGAGTGTGTCCTTCGCCGCTGAAGCATAGGAGTGGCTCAACGACAACCGCCAGAACGGCGCCCTCATCGGCAGCATCGTCGGCGCTGTGGTGGGCATCGTGGGTGTGGCCGGCGTGGCCATCGCCAAGAGCCGCAAGCGCGCGTCCGAGTCTGAAAGCGACGAGGACGTGGAGGCCGGCGTGGCGGCGCTCACGGTGGAGGGCGCCGCCGAGGAGGAGCAGAAGTCGAGCGTCGTGGAAGGTTCAGTATAAGTTGGTATCGGGCCTTGTCATAGCCGCTCAGACAGACGATCGATAGATGGATGCACATGCAACGAGAAACAAAACGGAGCTCCGGTATATTCTATGGCGAGGTGTCGGTCGCCTTCAGCGCGCCGCTCCGCCGGAAGATCGCGGCGGCGGTCTGCTTTCTCAAATCTCCGTCAAATCTGTATTTACCGCCGTTCCTTAAATAATTATCACAACATGGCGAGTGCATGCAGTGCCGACGCCGCAAGGCGAGCGGAACGGCGGGGTAATATAACCCCGCCCGCGAAGCGGGCGGCGCACGACTAGTCCTCAACATCTACTAGAGGAACCAGCGAGTCTGTCTGTGTTCTGTCAGGCGGTCAGAACACCCTGCCCATGGGCCGCTGAAGGCGGTCCCCCATTGGCCAAAATGCTGCCGAGCGCAGCGATGGCGGCCCCCTCCGCCGAAGGCGACCCCACCGGCGTGTATTGCGGGACCGAAGGGCCCGCCCTTCATCAAATTCACTAACATAACACTGTGAGTAGTGCAGCGAGCCGACGAGGCGAGCGGAACGGAGTCGGGATATCACTCCGCCGCGCAGCGGCGGGACTCGGCTAATTTAATAAAACTGACATAGATAATAATATCACCGCCGCGTAGCGGCGGCTAATATAAACACAAAGGTAGATATTTAGCGCCACCGCCGCGGAGCGGCGGCGCTCGGCTAGTCTACCCCCATCTAAGAGAGCAACCGTCCAGTCTGTGTGTGTGTCCGCTGCGTCACACCCGCCCATGGGCCGCCGAGCGCAGCGATGGCGGCACCCCATTGGCTAAAATGCTGCCGAGCGCAGCGATGGCGGCCCCACCGGCGTGTATTGCGGGACTGAAGGGCCCGCCCTTCATCGGATTCATTGGCATAGCACTGCGAGTAGTGCAGCGAGCCGACGAGGCGAGCGGAACGGAGGCCGGAAATCACTCCGCCGCGCAGCGGCGGGACTCGGCTAATTTAATAAAACTGGCATAGATAATAATATCACCGCCGCGTAGCGGCGGCTAATATAAACACGAAGATAGTTAACGTACTCGCCCGAACAAAAGCCCCCTCCCGAACAATATCCTCTGGGGTACTAGCACTTGTCACTAATAAATAAAACCCCCTCCCGAATTATATCCTCTCCCGAATACAGAGACGCATACAAAAACCTTAAGTGTGCATCATATGCCGAGCTGTCCATTCATTCCTGCCAAGCTCCCGATGCGAACCCGGTGCTCGGCTTGTCATTCTCGAAAATGAGTCCTCAACGACAAGCCGTGAGCATCGGGCGCAAGCAGGAGGTGATCCAGTGGATCGAAACGGTGGGCGAGGGCGTGCCCACGCGCGCCGTCGCGCATTTCCGCGCCTCTGGATGGAGTATCGACGGCGGAGCTGTTCGTCGCTGGTGGAGATTGCGTGAGAAGATTCGAAATGCAGCTCCTTATCAGTCTCGCGTTGCTGGAGGGGGGCGTAAGCCGCTGTCGGAGACACTGGAGGAGCTGCTATACGAGGAGTTCGTGACCAAGCGCACGAAGAAGGAGAAGGTGACGCGAATGTGGCTGGCTTTCATGGCGCTGACGATTTATGCTGGCGAAGCAGCGGAGCGCGAGTCGGCCCCACCGTTTGCGGCATCGGACCACTGGGTCTCAAACTTTATGCGCCGCTTCGAGATTTCGCTGCGTCGTCGGACCAACCTAACGATCCTCGACGATGACACCCTAGTGGGTCGTGCAGTTCGCTACATGCAGTTCCTCAGGGATCAGCTACCTACCGTCGATTTAGAGCAGACCGTTCTCATGGACGAGACGGCTGTCTATTTCGAAGACGCCCGCCAAACCACGTTGGACTTCACTGGGGCTCGACACGTCGTCATTCGTTCCACTGGGTTTGCATCCATGCGGATCACAGTGGTGCTGGCCGTCAGCGCCACCGGTCGGAAGCTGCCTCCGCTTTTGGTATGGAAGGGAAAAGCCGCACCTACTTTTGAAAAGCGACCGGGACCTCTGTATGTGGCTCACCAACCACGTGCTTGGGTGGATAGCGAGCTGCTCAAGAAGTGGATTGATTTGGCGTTCCCCCTTGTGGTGCACCGTGAAGGCAAGTGCTTGGTGTGGGATATTATGCGAGCGCATATCTCAAAGGCGGTGAAGGCCAAGTGCTCCACGCGCAAGATCGCGATGTGTGTGGTGCCCGGCGGGCTGACGCCGTACTTGCAGGCGGGGGACATTGGGATCTATAAAAGCTTCAAAGACCTCCTCTACCTCGAGATCAACGCTTGGAAGGAGTCTGACAAGGTGGAATACACGCGCTTTGGAAACCCACGCATGCCGAGCGTCAACACTGTGTGTGAGTGGGTTCTGCGGGCCTGGCGCGACACTGACGAAACCACGATTACGCGTAGTATTGACGCTGCTGGTTTTGCGAACACGCCGTCGGACTGGTTTATCGCGAAACACGACGTTTATGGCGCCAAGTTTCAAAAACAGTGGTCGGAGGAGTCGAAGGAGAACGAAGACGAGGACTTGCTCAACCTGTCTGCGCTGGACGATGCTCTAGACGACGTGAACTTGCTAGACGAATAAGGTACCTCTAATAGAGTCCCCTTACCGAACACAGTCCTTTGGTGCTTTTTGGTTCGTCACTATAAAATAGAGTCCGGATTGTAATAGGGCGAGTACGTTAATAGCGCCACCGCCGCGGAGCGGCGGCGCTCGGCTAGTCTAAAGCATCAATCAGAGCAGCGTGCTGTCCGTCGGTCACGGAGGGGGGACACGAATGCTATTGGCCAAAATTTGCGATCTACGACATACATTGGGCATTAATGCTGAAAATCCTTCATTGGACACAAATACTGCTGCCGAGCGCAGCGAAGGCGGCGTTGCAGAACCATTGGGTGAGTAGTGCAGCGAGGCCGCAGGCGAGCGGAACGGGGAGCGCCACTGCCGTAGCGGAGCGTAGGCAGCCTGGTTGAAGTAGTGAGGCGAGCGTAGTGAGCTGAGCGGCTCCAACAACAAAAAAATACCACCGCCGCGTAGCGGCGGCGCTTGGCTAGTTAATACATCAAGGCTACCGGTAGTATGCATTCTTGTAACACACTGCTATTTTAGTAATTTTTTTATAATAGAAGCCGGTCTGTAGGATTGTGTGATGCAGTAGGGTAGGTGAGTAATGGATGGCCGGGCTCTAACTATGATATGCGGTAGGGAAGGTCGATGCTGTAAGGTCGGGAGCCTACGGATGGACCGCTGACGACAAACAAAGCTCGAACTCTGTTACAGTAATGTGCCTCAATAAACAACCTCTGATATGGATAGAGATTAGCAGGCTATCAGCTATCAGTACTACAACTGATCGTGCGAGTCGTTACCCTTGCATATGTTATTTAATTTCTCCCAGTATATACGTTGTAGACCCGTTGTTTATTGAGGCACATTACTGTATTAATACAGTAGTTGTTGTGGATTTATGTGGTCTACATCGAAAGTCATACCTATACAAATGCTAAGATACCTGAAACGCATACAAATCTCAAGTCAAACATCTGTGCCAAACGGCTGTGTGGTCAACGTGATTATGTGGTCTACATCGAAAAGCATAGCTATACAAACGCCAAGATAACTGAAAATCATACAAATGTTAAGTCAAAAATCTGTCGATACCGGTATCTTACGCCAAACGGCTATTTTAATATTAAATTAGCACGCCCGGGCGGGCGCGCCCGGGGGGAAACGTAGTTCGTAAGAACATGCTTTGCTTTGCTTTGCTTTGTGGTTTAAATACATACACATAGTAAAAATAAAAATACACATAGTAAAAATAAAAAATAAAACAGTACTTTTCTGGTCACCGTACTATTACCACATTGAGGTTTTATGTGGTCCACATAATGCCGTATCGGCCAATCCAAACCTTACCACGTCCAAAATATTGGCTTAATAGGTCAAGTTATTTGATTCTGTGCGAATGGTGATTGGCTCAGAAATGTAGGGTTTGTATCCGTGAAGATAAGATCTCGTTAGGTGGTCTTTTTGTTGAAAACAAAGTTTAAGTACAAAAGTTATTGTAAAATATATGAAATGGTAATAGTACTGTGGATCAGAGAAGTAGACTGAAGTAAATGATGCCTAAACAGACCAGGCGCACCCCTCCCATCATCCTTGGTCTGCTTCCTTGGCGCTCACGGCAATTTTGAAATCAGCTATTAGATCTCAAGAGAATCAATATTGAAATTAGCTATTAGATCTCAAGAGAATCAATTTTGAAATTAGCTATTAGATCTCAAGAGAATTAATTGCAAAGGAGCTTGCACAATTACTTCAACGACCTCATTTACCAACTGTCAAGAATGGAGCGCAAAGCATACCAAGTCGTCGACGACTACAGGGCGCACTGTGAAAGGTATCGCGAGCACATGGATCACCGGCCTCGATTGTTCCTGATCATGAGGGGCCTCCCAGGAAGTGGCAAGTCGACGTTTGCACAAGAGGTTGCTCAATATGCTGATCAGGTCGGCTTGCGCACGCTTATCTGCTCTGCCGACCAGTTTTTCCAGCGTGGGGGGGTCTACGTGTTCGATCGGAACCGACTCCATGAAGCGCATGAAACATGCTACACGCAGTGCCGCGAAGCGTTGGAGCGCGACCTGGACCGAGGCGTCGATATTGTCATCGTTGACAACACCAACCTCCGGGAGGACGAATTCGAGCGTTATCTGGATCTCCACATACGTCCAGACAAGCTTGCAGTTGCTGCGTTTGAATGCCCACGTGGTCCAGCCGAAGCGACCATACTTTTGGGACGTGCTAACGCTGCTAGCCATGACATCCCAGGGAACACTTTTATGGACTACTACGAGATCTGGCGCAGCAACTTCCGAAACCGGCTGCATAACTACTTTATCGAGCTGGAACTCTTCATGCGCGATCGCTAACCTCCCAAACAGTAAGCAATCGACACCTAGGACGAGGTTACTTGTTTCAAGCGCTAATAAACCCAACAATGTTTTGCTCGAACTTCATCTTATGTGCCCCGATCTGCTGAGCGATAGCTATAGTCACTCGAAACATAGAACGGAGCAATGACGGCAAGATCGCAGCAATTTTGCAAGCCGAGGCAATGTTGACACACAGCGTTATCGTTAGTTATGATTCACAGAAGCTGATCTTCAGCTAATCAAAGCTGCACTGCTGTATTATTCAGGAAAAAGAGGCAATGCTGGTTTGCCACATATAAGTTGTATATAAGAAAGACAACAACGGGGTAACTTAATTCAACAAAGTGTATTGTTCGATTAGTAGCGACATCGCCGCCCTGCCACTTCCGGGGTCATGAACCACCTGCTCGGTGACGGCAGCTCGGCATTTGTGGCGCCGGACGCCATCACCGGCTTCAACCACGCTGCCGGACACTGCTGCAAGCATCATAGCCACAACAATACATAGCAATCGTCAGCACCTCCATCTCCGCCATGCACGTCACCAACAGCCGCGCACCTTGCTGATGGGCAGCCGCAGCTTGCCATCCCCGAGCGCGGACACCATCACCAGCTTCGGCCACGCTGCCGGACACTGCTGCAAGAATCATAGCCACAACAATACATAGCAATCGTTAGCACCTCCATCTCCGACATGCACGTCACCAACAGCCGCGCACCTTGCTGGTGGGCAGCCGCAGCTTGCCATCCGCGAGCGCGGACACCATCACCAGCTTTGGCCATACTGGTACAAGAATCATAGCCACAACAATACATAGCAATCGTTAGCACCTCCATCTCCGCCATGCACGTCACCAACAGCCACTCACCTTGCTGGTGGGCAGCCGCAGCTTGCCATCCGCGAGCGCGGACACCATCACCAGCTTCGGCCACGCTGCCGGACACTGCTGCAAGAATCATAGCCACAACAATACATAGCAATCGTCAGCACCTCCATCTCCGCCATGCACGTCACCAACAGCCGCGCACCTTGCTGATGGGCAGCCGCAGCTTGCCATCCCCGAGCGCGGACACCATCACCAGCTTCGGCCAAGCTGCCGGACACTGCTGCAAGAATCATAGCCACAACAATAGACAACACTCTCAAAAAGTCAGTCCTAGCGTATGATGGCCAGTATCGCATAAAACTAATGTAAGTGCAAAACCATGAGTTATTAAGCAGGATAAGTGTTGTTCAGAAAGCAGATGAACCTATGTCGCATTACATGTGTTATTTCCAATAGATTTGAATCTCGCTACAAATATCGGTTCAGTACATTACTCGCCAGTATAAGTACGATCCTATGAAAAACAGTTGGCTACATGTGTGGCTCTAAAATTAGTTATTAGGGGTATCTGTCGGATTATCCATGAAACGTCGCAGGGATCGGGTGTGCTTCAATATCAACTGTTAATAACAAATGGCACTGATACTATAAATCCAGTTGCAAGTAGTACAAGTGCTCCCGACGCGAGCGTTCTCCTTCTCACTTTCCAATTTGACATCGAACGCCAAGGGGGTGACGGGCCGAAGTACTGTGAACGTCACATTCAAACCTCTGTAGTGCATTGTGGAGTTTAAGAGGGCGCGTGGTGTGGTATTAGTGGGCAACTGGCTTATGTGACTTCCGTGGTTTTTACCGCTCTGAAGTTGCAGCCTAATCCTTTCTAGCTGCACGGAGTCTGATTACATCCATGTCGATGGCAAGTTGGTTAGTCCGCATATTAGAATGTAGAAATTAAAGTAGACCAAACATCAAGTTCAAATTGTTCTCTATTTATCATCGCTTAGCAACTCAAAGCATACCAAGGACAACTCAAAGCAACAGTCCTTACAAAGAAAAAGAGAATGACTCGTCCGAATCACACTGCGTTTCACGCTGAGAGGCAGAAAGCCGAGTGGCGTACGGCGCTGGGCGTGAGCGAAGCTGTTGGCGCATGCGGTAATGGCGCTGGGCCCTAGCCCGTTGCGTCCGAACGCGGTCGCCCATAGACTGGTACTTAGCCAGCACCATGTCGTAATGATCGCTGTCCCGGGCACGAAGCGGCATGAGGCCAACGTGAAAGTTGGTTAGGGCCGTACACAGTCTAGCGACGCTGTCAAATCGGTTCTCGTTCCACTTGAACGTCGCGTAGGTAGCCTTCCAAAGCATGCACATTCGACCGAAGAAGTTCTCGACGAGCACTCGGTCAGAAGAAACGGCTCTGTTCCGCGCGAGATCGTCCCTGTCCAGTGTCCCTCCCCGCGGCTTTTTCTTCGGCTGGATAGTGCGGAGCACTCGGCCTGCCCCTTGGTATCCCTTGTCAACAAGGACGGCCCACATGTCAGGGAACTGCGTCGGTTCCCCTCCCATTTCAGGGCCCGACGTGTCTTCCTTGCGTAGCATCTGTCGATGGACGGTCAACCGGTCGAGCATCATCGTCACATCGGAGCACGATCCAGGCGAGTGGTCCGAAATGTCCACCGCAAGTCCAGGGGGCGCGACTGAGCACTCGATCTTGAAGCCGTAGAGCTTGTGCTTCGCCGAAAAATAAACTTTCTGCTCCGTGAAACGACCACTGGGACGGTAAGCTGGTTGAAACTTGACGTCAGTGGCGTAAAGAGCGTGGGGGTAGTTTCTGAAGGCGTTACCGGACTCCACCTGATTCGCCATCGTGACACGCTTGACCAGCTGGGGATACAGCACGGGCTCAATTGTCCGGATGACGCGGTGAACCATCTTTTCCAGCGTCGACATCCCAATGTTGAAGTCAATCGCATGCTTCTGCCATGTGTCGAAGTGTTTCAACACGACCAGCGTGACGAAAAGCGCGTCCTTTCCTGAGATTGACGGTTTACGTCCGCGGCCTTGCGTCCACGCGATCGTAACAGCAGGCTCGACTAGAGCCCAAAGAGCATCCAGCTCCGGGGCGGAGAAGTTGGTCATCCCCTTGAGTGTTTCGTCACCCCCCGCTGCGGTGTATTCAGCGAGGATAGGGGACTCAGCGTCCGACGCTTCCTCTTCCACGTGACGGGCGACCTCTCCAAAGTTCTCGTGGCTTGTGACGAGGTTGGCGGCCTCGTCATCCCACTGGCGAGTGAGACGGTCAATGACTTGAGTGGGGGTGCTTGGCATCTTGCTTACTGGGATGTTCAGAAGTGCCGCTTGTTTGGATGAACTCTGTGCCGCGAGCGGCTCTCAAGTAACTGGCTGGTATTTTGCGAAAGGGGTGTGTTTTTTAGATAATGCAGTCTCGTAATAGGTCACTACAGAAAAATACGAATATATCACTATCTTATTATGTTTTTCCAAGCTTTGCTGATGCAAGTCCGCTGCATACAAAATGCCTGAGTTAGATACGTTAATACCGCATCTTATAATAATTATAGAGCTATATCTATGTACAAAAGCTGTTCGCACTCTGCTGCATTGTCTCGTAAATAACATCAGTATCCACGGTACACTCTCATAATTTACGAATACCCCACTTTTTTACCCTATGGTCTAATACATAGCAATCGTTAGCACCTCCATCTCCGCCATGCACGTCACCAACAGCCGCGCACCTTGCTGGTGGGCAGCCGCAGCTTGCCATCCCCGAGCGCGGACACCATCACCAGCTTCGGCCACGCTGCCGGACACTGCTGCAAGAATCATAGCCACAACAATACATAGCAATCGTTAGCACCTCCATCTCCGACATGCACGTCACCAACAGCCGCGCACCTTGCTGGTGGGCAGCCGCAGCTTGCCATCCCCGAGCGCGGACACCATCACCAGCTTCGGCCACGCTGCCGGACACTGCTGCAAGAATCATAGCCACAAATATATAATACATAGCAATCGTTAGCACCTCCATCTCCGACATGCGCGTCACCAACAGCCACGCACCTAGGTGGTGGGTAGCTGCAGCATGTCAGGAGCGAGCGCGGACGCCATCACCAGGTTCAGCCACGCTGCCGGACACCGCTGCAAAAAATCATTTAAAAAAAAAAAAAATGTTACAAGCAAATCTTGCTTTATCTTATGTTGTTGCAACTTGCATGTATACCAGGCTGTCCGGATACCGGTAGCCACAAAAACTTAAACAACGAGTGAAGTATGTATTTGAGACAATCATGTATTACAAGTAGATAGTCTAGTTGCCATAGCCGTAAATCATTTTCCCTTGACGCTTTAAGGCGTATACGACATCCAAACTAGTTACGGTCTTTCTGTTTCCGTGCTCCGTGTAGGTCACAGCATCTCGAATGAGATTCTCCAGGTAGACTCGTAGTACTGCTCGTGTAGTATCGTAAACGAGTCCAGATATTCGTATCACACCAGCGCGGCGAGCCAATCTGCGGATAGCCGGTCTTGAGATGCCTTGAATACTATCTCGAAGTATCTTGCGGTGACGCCTGGTGCCGCCTTTGCCGAGACCTTGTGCCTCTTTGCCTCGCCCAGGCATGTCTTGCACTGACCGGGCAAATGATGAAGTGATGAACGAAGGGCGATACGGCGATGCATTGGCCTCCATGATGAATGCAAGTCGTAGAAGTGATGAGCTGGCTCGTTATATTTTTTTCGGACCATTGAAGTAGCAAGCAGGGGAGATGTGCTGGCTCATGTTGTTTTTATTGGACCACAAAGTATACCGTAAGTCATGCTTCCTCAGATACTTTATGCTACTTCTGGCGGTAGGCGAACGTCTCCAGAGACACCTTCAACGCACGCATGCACTGTAGTAGCTCTTTGTGGTGGCGACGGGCCACCCTTCGGTTAGACTTATACTGGCGATGCACGAGTAGTTGCACCTGATCGAGTTCTGGGTGACGTTCTTCTCGCGTAATAGTGTCCTCTGGGCAAAGTGACTGTTGCTCAACATCTCGAACGGGGCGTGAAATTGGCGCCTGGACCAACAGCTCTGGCGACAACATACCATTCGGTTCCATTCCGGCATGACTCTCACATTGGCAGAGGGTTTGCGCGATCTCCTGCAGTCGCGGCGGGGTCCTGTGCAGTTTCATCTGTTGCTGTACTCGGCTTGCTGCACTGGCAATGTGTGCACGCGCATCGCCGATCCCGTGGTGTGAAGCCAAGCTCATACTGCGGAACTTTCTCTTCAGGCTCATCGCATCTCTCCGTTTCCATTGGGGTTCCTTCACCGCGTTGTAATCCGCAGCTACAGCTTCCCAGTCAGCCCTCGAAGCTGGTAGGCTTGCCTGCACCAGCTCAAGTAAGCGTCTCATCTCGCCGATACTGTAGTTGGTTGAGCCGTGTCGTTTTGTCATCTAGTCGATGCGCACAGACGAAGTTAGTGCGTTAAATGTCAATGTAGCTTGCAAGTCCAGCGTATTCTCCTACCTGCTCTCCTCCCTGCGACTTTGTCAATGATTCACTTGCTGGAAGGTCGCAAAAGTGTACCCATACGACCCTGTGAATCAGACCGGAATCAGATGCATTATTATTATTTACATCGAGCCTACTTCAACTGCACTTCTACGTTTGCCTGTTCCCAGCTCAACTGGCTGAGGCGGGTCGTGAGCTGGCACTGCGTGCCGTTGTATAGCTGTAGATTCGAGTACTCGTTGATATCGACAATGGTCCCAGGCGATGGAAGAAGCTCGGAATCACTTTCAAGATTCCAAAGCGTGGCAGTCAAAAGCAGCGAGTCAATGTCCTGCCGGTTAGCTTCGTATGGCACCTTAAAAACCTACCAGAATAACAAATAAGTTAGTAGCAGTCAAGCCGCAAAACCATTGTAGGTCAACGTACACTGAGCATATCATCCAGCGTTTCAGGTGCCTGAGCGTCCACAAAGTGCATGCGAATCAGCTTCCACTGACCGTACGCATGATCCGAAATCCAGAGCAGCTTCATCCGCAGCAAGAGCTTGAACGTAGGTTCCTTCCTCCGAAGCACTTCCCGTAGACCTGCCGAATGAGGTCAAATAATCAATCATACCAACTTCACCATTCGTGAGTCGTACCTTCGACACTGTCGACCACTGTCGCTCCTTGCTCTGCCTCAACAGCCCTTGCCCCCAGTAGCTCTCGCATGCGTTGATATGGCGTTGATTTTGTTGACACCACTTTTGCATTCGTACTGGCACTGCTGGTAGGGCCCTCAGGGTCGTCCTGGTGCCGCTTTGAAATACGCCGGCTAGGCTTTGTTGCCACCTTGACAGACTCTCGACGGGGCTTTCCCACCATCTTAGAAAAGTCACAATGGCACTCGGAGTCGAGCGAGCTTATGCCCGCGATACTCGGCGCTTAAATCCACCGTAGCCCACGCTGTATTGTACGGTACTGCGTTGGCGGTTAAAGATACGAGCCTCTGCATGGTTTCAGGTGGACCCCCCCCCCCCCGTCGTACCCAGAGCATCTCTAGAGCATCTCCTGTCGTGGTTTCACCTACGCATACACACATGAAACTCATATATTTAAAGCCGAATGAAGCTCCCTTCCGGTCGGGGTACATATCCTATATGGAACTTATACAACTAGATTTCACCCTCGCCTGCAGGGTATTTACGCGTTAGGCGCCCTTAGACTGCGTGCACTTTAGCAAAAGAACGCATGTCATGCACGATGGGTCTCTGAGCCCAATGGATCACTGCTTTTTCGACGGACCAAATGGGTGCATGCGCACCGACGGTTCGCCAAGCCCAGTGGATCACTGTTTTTTCGATGGACCAGTGCATGCTCTACGAAAGAATTCTACCTAACAGTAGACTTCATCCTTAGAAATAATGCACTTGTAGCTGAGGAAAAGTACCTTCATCCGCGACTGAAATCGTCGATGGCTGTATTCATTTATAAGTTATATGGCACGAACACCATATTATACATCTTCTAGGATGCCTAATGTCTAGGTTGATAGATTTATTCGCGTCCATTAGCACGAATTGTAGCTTACGACGGCAATGATTTCATGGCTCACTATTTTTTCGATGGACCAATGGGTACGAGAGATGACCTACCTACGAACTGTAACCGCTTGGACCGAACCAAGCGCTCAGCAATGTTTCGACGGACAGCCAGAGGTGCTGGCATGAAGCATTCCATTTTCAGCGGACCAATAGGTACATAATCCTTCAATGACCTCTTTGTATATGTAGTGTGGTTCAGATAAGATATGCAACACTGCCCTGATAGCAAGGTGGTAGCTGGCTTGCCGTGTAGTAGCATTCACCCAGACTAAGGCCTTCCCTCGGCTCTCTTAAGCTATGGGCATAAGTTTAAGCATGAATCAACGCTTATTTTCAAATTTGCTGCGCACAACTTACCCACCGCCCCCCCCACCACCACCACCACTACCACTACGCGCCAACGCCGCAATGAACATTCGTATGAAGTTTCTTTCGGATGGCAGTATCGTCTTCTTGGCCGCTGTCGCCATGGAGCAAGTGAACGCGTGGAGAGAGCTGATCCGCCCCACTGACATCTGGTACAGCGACATCCTAGACAATGTCGTGGAGGAACTTGGTCGTCTCCAGTCTCCAGTGCCTGATCAAGAAGCACGTGCCATGGCAGACACGCTGCAGCGATTCTACAAGACTTTCATCCCTGATTCGGAAGCCAATGATTTTCGTTGGGTGGAGATGTTTGCTGGCAGGCGGGACCTACCTGTGCGCCGCGACTTCCAACCCGTGCAGCCAGGTGATGACCCCCTCGATGTTACCGCTATTCCTGGGGGAATGGTGGTCGCTTTGGAGAATGACACGTGCTTCGACGTGTATGGATGGAACCACACCGTTGCTCTCCGGTCCAACCGCAAAGAGATCACGCTGCACAAAGGCGACGTATTTGTTTACCGTGGCGATTTAATTTTCGCCCCCGTCACCAACGACGACACCAACAACGTGTACCTTCATGCATATCTCGACACGCCGACGTCGGAGCGTCTCGAGAATCATCAGCCTGTCATCGTCCCAACGGTCAATGATACTGCTCGCATGGACGACCCGTTCTGCTTTGTGTGGGATTGTAAATTCCGGGCTGCCGATATCATAGGGGTTCGGCGCCACCTGAATCGCTACCACGGATTCCGCTTTCACCACACGTCCCCTCCGGAGGAGTAAGCCGAGTGTCAAGCCGTGCAACCCGATTGCCACCTGGTATTTCGATTTCATTTTCTGCCTGTTAGCTAGTAGTTATATTGCAACTGAGCCGTAATATATTTTCTTGTTTGTGTCTACATGTAGTTGTTCTGGCAATCTCTTGCTGATGGTAGCAATATCAGTAGCGCGGTTGGATTTCGGAAAATGTTGCTGACGATGAGCTTACCGTGTTATGACCAATTCAACTCAACTTGTATTTTTGTATTTTACACATGGATTTATCCAAGTGGGACAACCTATGACTCGAGGTTGGGGACAGTGAAGTGGTTCATTTGATACCTTATACATGGTTCACCTCTAAAGATCCAGCAAGCAAGTGGTCGGTCGAAGCCTCATTGATAGCACTATTGACATCAGATGAGAATGGGCACTACACATTAATGTACCTCAATCCAAGATCAAAAATCTAAACACCCAGCAGAACCCCGAAATCGTTCTCTGCTTCAAGCAGAGCGATTATTTGGGTTCACCTCAATTAAGCAGAGGTTCTGAGGAAAAGAGTGGCAAAATCTCAACCAACCGGATGCTTAGACCGGACTGATATCATTTCGGCAGGCAAAATAATTAATGGAAGTATGTGTTTCATGTGAGTTAGCCAATGTTCCGCTCTTGTGCATCTATCGTCGTCGCAGGCAAAATAATTCATGGAAGTATGTGTTTCATGTGAGTTAGCCACTGTTTCTCTATCAATACTGCTTAATTTTCTCATTCATCACACTATCCGAGTCAACTGAAGTTATCTATCCGACGGCTGCTGTAGTCTTTGAATTGTTTCACAGCTAAGAAGTTCTAGCCGATCTTCTTCATCCAGCGCCGCTTGCGAAGGATGAGCCCAGCTCATGATATCATCAGTCAGTGGCTGTAAAGTTACAAATGCTTCTCTGGTTGTCACTCGCGACACCAGAAGATACGGCTGCTCTCTTTTATTTGCAGCAGCCTTCTTCGACCGCCACTCAGTGACTACCATCGAATCTAAAGTTTCACCTTGGACTTTATAAGCGGTTGATGATACCGCACAAACAAACGGAAACTGCTGTATTCGAAGCGAAAGTGAACGGGGAACCCCACCAACAGATCCTGGTAGTGCTATATCACATGGGCCGTAGGCTTGAGACTCAAAGAAAAGAGGGAATAGGTTTGCGTGGGGACAGCCGTGCATTGCAATTGCAGAAGAACCTCGGTCGATTCGCACTAACACAGCTGGTGGTGGCATGCTGGGGACTTTCACTGTAATGTCAGCAACACTGTCATGAACTAATCGAAAGTCGGTATCTGGATGGTAAAGTATAGCTTCCAGGTGCCCAATAGTTCCATTAGCCACCATTTTTTCTGCTCGCACGTTTTGAGATACCTGAATCGGCATACCAACGATCAGATCAAGATATGGAGCCATTCTACCAAACTTGGTATCCGGTAAACCCATAATCATTGTCACCTCCGAGCCGCTCAGTTTTCGCAACTTTCCTTTGAAGTTTGCAACGACTCGAACGGGGTATTCACCTTCAGGTAAATATTGAGCTGTCGTTCGAATAAACAAATTGTTGATAGCCACTCTAGTCATATTATCTGGTGTCACGAACGTCCCGACGTTTCTTGAAGCAATCGAGTTATTCATCGCATCCCCGTATGTCATCACGCGGGAGTTGATGATGCTAACAAACTCTGACGTCCAGACCCCACGACGAGCTTGCTGACAACCCCGACCCCATTCAGGATCTTTATGAAACCTCACACTCTCTTTTAAAATGATTACGTCTTTAAACAGACGCCACAACTGGTACCCAGCAATTTCATTTGCCGAAGCCTGTTTCCTGCGTTGTGCGCGGTCTTGATACAACGGCGTACCTCCAACAGGGGGTAACTGCAAGAAATCTCCCACCAAAATGATATGAACGCCACCAAAAACAACACCCGGTACGCGCTTAACCGCCCGTAATCGTATATCTAACTGGGCGAGCTGGTACTTCATCATCATCGACACTTCATCAACTATCAGTAGCTCGAGATTTACGAGGGTATCAGAAGCTCGTCGTTTCCGAATTTGCAACAAAAAACTTGCTAATGTCCGCCCACTAATAATTGTCGCTGCCTTGCCTGTCATTGCGGTTTTTACAATGCAATGAGATCGGCCCCAGCTTTCGCAAAGAGCCTGAACGGCATCGATTACTCTGCTTTTACCTGTGCCGCCTTCGCCACCAAGAAAAAGAAGCAGTTGTCCATCACGAAGTGCTGTCTCGAAGCTAGAATCTTGTAAAATGGAGTCTTCAGCTTGTCTCCAACGCGAAATTAATGCTTTAGCGATAGCTTTCACAGCGTAATATTGTCTCTCGTTCAGAGAAAATGCCTGTGATACGTCACGAACGCACGCAAATTGCTTAGTGAGTAGTGGGGATCGGATTAGGGACATGACGCGTTTCCATTCCATGTTGCACCCAAGAAGCGCATCATCCAGAAGTTCTATAACTTGCGTATCGCGCATATTGACTGTAGACGACACTTGAGAAATTACCGGATTATCCGTTTTTCCGTCACGGACCCACTTTTTCATGAGCTCGACCGGAGGGAAATCCTCTGTTCGCCAAAGCGGACGCGCACTACCTCCTAGTGACTCTGAAATACCTTGAAGTATTCTATGTTTTTCGAAAAATTTTATAATCCCAGCAACTTCACCACCCGGTGCAACTGAAGTAGGACATGCGGCAGGATCTAATGACGTACTCTCTAAAACAATATCGTCATCACCTGCCTCATTCCACATGCACGTGTAGTGCTCATGCTCGTCTGAAGATTGGTACTCAGTAAAATCACACGGACCTTCATCTTGGAAAACGCCGCCGTCGCTGGCACTACTATCAGTTCCGGACTCACTATTACGACAATTTGCTGTTTCGGCAGCCGCTCTGTGCTGAGATTCAGCTTTGTGCAAACCACGGTAATAATCCTCCATATTGTCCATGATAGTTTCTACAAACTTGCTGCGGGTACCTTTCCAAACTTCATATGTGGCTAACCATGCCTCTGAATTTTCGAAATCAGATACTCCTATAATATCTTCTAGTGTTCGAAATGGTTTAAACAGCACAAGGGACAGCACGGCGCGCTTACATGCCAATTCGGAAGACGCTTCGCTATCCACCGAAGGCATTCGAAACCCCTGAATAACAGGAACAACTTCTTCATACCTTTTACCAAGCATGTGAGTTTCGTGAAGCGCGTGGTCGCTGAGAAAAAATAGCTTAGACCGTGGGGAGCTCCCAACTTTTTTTTTGAAGTATCGCATAGAAAACTCATACAGATTCACACTCTGCAAGATGTTCGGTCGGTAGATATAGTCATCTAGAAACGATACCACGTGATATTTAGAGTCTTGACGGTCTTCAGTCTCCCTAATCAAAGTGCAGCAGTACTCGTCCGCACTTGTTAGTTGTCGTATGACGTCCCCAAGAGGCAGTGTACCACACAAATTACTTGAGTAGCAGCACGAACCCCGATACAGATACAATGCCGCCAACGGCCCAGCCATTTCTTGTCGGTTGGTCATGTTGTACATTAAAGCAGCGACGCGTTTACGAGCTACGACATGTGAATCCTGTGCACCAAACGTTGATATCTCAGTATTCTCTCGGTCTTGACGCCGTTTTAGCGCTGCCACAGCGACGGCTACTTGAGAATCGAGCTGTTTTTGTTGTTTAGTTACGTATTTACAGCAGTAATGTATTCGGTCAACGACATCCTTTCCACCCAACAGTACTTGGATATCGTGATTACACCTGAAAGTCGCCATAATATCATAGTTGAATCCGTTGATATACTCGTGACCAAGCTTTCGACTCAGTTGTAGGCCCCCGGCCTCAAAGGTTGTATTCTCCACCCGGTCGCGGGGAAAGCGGTAGCGGCAATATAAGTCATTTGCTGTTGCTCTGGACTGTTTGAAGCAACTATTCGTATGATTCCATAAATGCTGATTTAGATGAATTGCCAAAGCGGAAACCATGTAATCTACCTGTGATTTAGGTATCCTTTCATCAGACAGCGATGGTGGAGATATTAGAAAAAGGCGTGTTAGCTCATCATTGCGGAATGGATCGTCATCACTCTTACATAAAGCCATCCGAGAGTTGTTATGCTGGTGCAACAACTCGGACACACCACCACCATATTCATTGCTACCCCTTAGACTGAAGCGACATGTCTCTCGATTGTCGATAATATCCACAGCCTCCTTTATGGTGTCGCGACATCTAAACTCCTCCTTGGCCTGCTCGTTAACTTCATTAGCCACTAACGCACGCTCCCAGATAGGCCACATATCAGGTCGAGATCGTAATAAGGCATAGCGCAGGAAGTGTTGAGAGCTAAACTGGAAGTCACAGACACTACACTTCATCAGGGCAGGTTCAATGGCTTTTACTCGTGCGTGAGTACCTGATTTCTTTGCGATGGGATCTCTGCGGCTACTATCGGGAATGGCCAATTCACTTAAACACGAGAAAGGTGCTCCACACTTAGAACACCCACTCTCCTCGATAGAAATCGGCAAATCATTCGTAACAATATTTCGAGCGTATGATGCCACTTGTTCACGAAAGGTACTGCCATTAGGGCCGTTCAGCACGCGTTCAACAGCGATAGAGTTGGGTGGGCAATTATTCAGCCAGATTAGCAAATGGATGTGTAATGTCCCTCTTCCTTGGGTTTCTACCATCCCAAAGTACGCTTTCACATCTCCAAATAATCCTCGAAATGGCATTTTCTTCCGAGTCGCAGGATCAATGCCCAAGGCATATTTTATGAAAGCATCCACCTGCCTCATGAACAAACGTGTAGAAGCACAATCATTTCCTAAACTTGCTTCTCGTAGCTCTGCCTTTCCTGGTAAACGAGCTTCTAGAACGTCAAATAGTGTTTCCACAGACAAGGTTCCAGCATAATGGGCGAGTGTGAGGGAATCGTCAGTGTTGGGAGTTAAAGTGACAAATAAAGCTGGCTGTCCGAACCGTGTTTGATAGGCGAACGCTTGGTGTCGACATTGTGACCGTTCACTGCCACTTCCCCAATGCGATTTCGTCCCGATTTCCACAGTCTTCAAAAATCTTTGGGCAACATCGTCACCTTGAGGTCGCCATGGTAGTCGGCCCTGACGTCGTTGTTCATTTTCAAGCAGAGCTCGTCCTAGCTGGTCACTTGTGAGCGTATCATATCCATCCAAAATACTTGGAAATCGCTGACAACGAAAATGATTCTGAATGTACATGTTTCGCAACGAAATACGGTCAAATGCAATCAGCAAAAACAATTCATCTTGCGCAAATTGGCGCTCACTTAGCACAGTGTAATATTTCACACACTCCAGAACTGACACCGGGACTTCTCGATTCTCACCTGGGTGTCCACGTCCAAACGGAAAAAGATGAGGAAACATGCGCGCAAAAAGATCGCCTGATGCATCGTTGGATATACTGTCTGACCTTCGAATTTCAAATTTGCTTTCACGTGGGTCTCTCACTTGCGCTGTAGCGGGGTGCTCATTTGCCAAAACAGGCGCCGTGCTGTCAAGCAGTCCCATTCTCCTTTCTATGACAGTAGATTCTTCTTTCTCACTCATTACACACCATGCATCGGACTCGCCGCGAATATTTTGCTGTTCTTTACTCATCGCATCATTTATTTCGCCGCTATCATCTTGAACATGCTCCACTAAATATTGCTCAGTAGAATTTTTCAAACCTTCTGAGTTCAGTACACATTCATTTGTGGCCACCTTCGAGTAGAGATGATTTTTTTCTTTGTAAAACTGAATCACTTCTCTCACCTTTTGGTTTCTAATGCGGTGCATCTTTCGTATTTTTGACGACTGTTTAGGCGTGAATTCGCCAACCATTACAACTTGGAATGAATCTACATCTGTAGCTGAACGCGGCAGCAGTAAAATTGGAGGACCCGGAGTACAATCGAATGCAATGCAGTGAGAACGTATGCAGCGGTGTCTTCCTCCTCGCATAACGCGAGTAAGTGCAACAATACTAACTAATTGGGTCATAAATCGCTCCGGCAACGTAAGCCCACGTAATTGTTTTTCCAGTCGTCCCACGAAGAAGCCATTTGCGATCGAAAACTTGGGCAATTTACCAAGCCTAATGGACTTGTCACATTCCAAACAAACTGAAAACCATGCGCGTGGCGTATTCATACCATCAGTATAACAGTGAATTCCACGTGGTGACACCATCACTCCTTCTAAAGCATACAAGTGGGGTGGGGAGCGGTACTGGTTAATAAGATCGACACACAATGTTTTGTCGGAGACCTTTAAACATTTCTTCATCTCAAGCATATAGCGCCAATTCGAGTCGTCCTTTCGACATGTTTTATGACGAAGAACTAATCGATCACAAACTGTGCAGACACATTCATCCAGTTGCTCAGCGCCCAACGCACGTCGGAGGCGCGTCATGCATTCAACTCGTTCATCACTAGTCAGCTCGTTATCGAACAAGTCTTCTTTGATGTTACTTGGGCGCGATCGCACCAGCGCTGCCGCTCTTCTTTGATGAGGTTCTGCGCCGTTGCTGTCTCCAACGCGACGAGTGTAAATCCCGTCAACAACCACGTTCAGTCTGTTTGGTTCAGATCGCGCAACACCTTCATGATCGGTTTTGCTCTCGGCAGCATCAGAAGACGCATGCCCACTCCATCGCTGTTGAACCAGCTTTCGTTGTTTCCGACGAGCTCGCCACTGGCGTTGAGATAGTCGATTTAGTTCACGTTTTCTCTCCACTTCCAAATGCTTCAGTAAGTCACCATCATCATCGCCATTCGTTCCTTTCAAAAGTGCACTACTTTGCTTAATTTCTGGCTGAAAAGATAGCCGACGGAAACACTCTTGCCAAAGAGGTAGAAAGACCTGAGCGGCTGTAAATTCGCCACTTGCAGCAGGGGTGATAACGCCTCTGCTCTTAGTGGTGTCGTATCTACAGCGCTTCTTCTGCCTATCTTGCTCCAGTTCATTCAATGGCATGACAGCATTGCTGTCTCCTGACACCCCGTCCTCTTGGTTCTGCCGCTTTGTTCCCCGCCTCGACATTCACGCGTAACCTAGTGAGTGACCCACCACTGCGTCACAGAAGGCAAAACAAACTGTGGTGATCGGGTACCACAACCATACGTTTGGATACATTCGTACTGTATTGGTCTAATCATAATTTTGTGGGCCAGCCCATCGCTAGCTGATGCTTTCGTGGAACAATCCGTGTAATATTACGCTGCAAGGTGATCGGTCCCCGCACAAATGCTGCTAGCCAGGATCGGGGGGGGGGGGGGGGGGTGACCCCCGCAAGCATGCTCAAGTAGCCTCAAGTTCAGTATGTAGTGTAGTGTGCAACACGAGTAGGCCCGTGCCCAGAGAAGATCGGGGTGCTGCAACGCCGGCAACAGCGCGTACACACCAAATGCAGCACAGGGTCAGGTCGCCACCCCCCGCATACGATTCAATAGTTGATTTTTGGCGCATGAATTGACTCGATTATGATGTGTGAGTTTTATATAAGTACCCCTTTCACATCACGTATATCCTTTGATTACAGTAGCTTAATCACTGTGGTCAGGGATGTCCACAAATGCGAATTCATTCTGATACTACACATACTCTGACTGATAGATCATGCACTTAGACCACAACGCTATTATTCAGTGCATTAACCTGTTTGTAGAGTTTTATTTTTTTAGCACTTCAAAGAGGCAACATTAATCCAGGAACAACTCCACCAGACGCTGACGTTGGTCTTCTCTGCGACGATCACGCTGGGCCAGGCAGCAGGTAACCAATGCGCGCGCAAACTGGTTATCTGCGCGATTCGCTTCTGCACATGCTTCCCTCCAGCGTCGGCGCATCGCAGTTGAAGTCTCATTAGCATTTCGTTGGGTTTCGGCATCTGCAGCCAAAAGGGCAAGCCGCTGTGCGTTTCTCACGGCTTCCAGAAAGTTGTCGAAGTCAGTGCATTCAGCACTGATTGCTTCTCTCCTAACAGCGGCGGCTTGCCTCCCATTCTCGAGTGCTTGATCTATATCCATCCTTGCATCCATACATGCATGCACCTGTTACCGCACAGTAAACATTAATACTGCGTCCGCATCATAGTCTCGCACAGCAATACTCACACTCAGAGCTGCAAAAGAAAAGTGGAAGTGACACAGCGTTATCGTTAGGACTGACAGCCGTTATGTCTGACAGAAGCTGATCTTCAATCTGACAGAAGCTGATCTTCAACTAGTCAAAGCTGCACTGCTGTTTTATTTTGGAAAAGGAGGCAATGCTGTTTTTTTTAGGAAAAAGAGGCAATGCTGTTTTTTTTAGGAAAAAGAGGCAATGCTGTTTTTTTAGGAAAAAAAGGCAATGTTGCAAAGCAATCATTAGTATCTCCATGTCCGCCATGCACGTCACCAACAGCCACGCACCTTGCCATGCGCGAGCGCGGACGCCATGACCAGCAGCGACCACGCTGGCGGACACCGCTGCAATAAGCATTGGCACAAAAATACATAGCAATCGTTAGCACCTCCATGTCCGCCATGCACGTCACCAACAGCCACGCACCTTGCTGTTGGGCAGCGGCAGCTTAGCAATTGTGGCGCGGACGCCATCACCAGCTTCGGCCACGCGGACGGACACCGCTACAAAACTCATAGCCATAAAAGTACATAGCAATCATTAGCACCTCCATATCCGCCATGCACGCCATCAACGACAACGAACCTTGCCGCTGGGTAGCCGCAGCATGCCATGCACGAGCACGGACACCGTTGACGCGAACGCCGCCACGCTGCTGGACGCCGCTATAGCACATAAAACCAATGCAGATCAATTGTAAGACCGCCACCAACGCCATGCACCCCATCAACGACCACGAACCTTGCACAATCGTTAGCACCGCCACCAAAATTGAGATGTATATGACCGTTGGTGGTGAACGACCGTTGGTGGCTTACTGAGAAAAGACCGACAAAAGACTACGGCCGTTAGATTTTGGTGTCGGTGCAGTACTACGAATTTTGCCTCAATAGCGCAGCTATCACAACTTATAACCTTGCAGACTATATGCATACCCATTCTAAATCGTATACTAATATAACCTCTGTTGCGTCATTTACTTGAGAAAGTAAATATTAAGTACGACTGCACTATTGAGGCAAAATACTGTACATACATTGAAGTTCAAAAGAACTCGCACTTCATTCATTCTTCTCACCGCCCACAGCGCCAACAGTGACGGCATGCAACAACTGGTGCGTCTGGGCCGTCTTGGCTTCGTGAAGCTCCCGGGGGTGCTCACGGCGCAGCTGCTTGAATTGCTGGACCGGGAAGTGGTCACGCCGGCGCAGCAAGACCAAGACGTGGACGATAATGGGGGCGGCGTGTTCGGCTTCAAGAAGATTTTTTTGAACGCTGACGTTATGGACAACTATCGGCGCCAAGCACCAGTGCCTCCACGTATCGTACAAAGGCTTACAGAGGAGCTGCGGGATATATTCAAGACCTACTTCCCCGGGGCTATTCCAAGGAAGTGGAGTATCCTAAAGTCATACCCCGGTGGGCCTATGCAAGGTCCGCATCGTGACTTCTCCGTCAATTTCCAGGACGGGTTCGACTACTGGGTTTACACAAAAGTGCCGGGCACGATTATCCTTGCTGTACAGGATGGAACTCGGATTCACGGATTTGGGTGGAATCGGATCGTGGCTGATATGACTGAAAAATTCGACATTGTGCTAAATCGTGGAGATGTGTTGCTCTTTCGTGGAGAATTTGTGCATTGCGGTGCCGCCTACCAAACGGTGCATATTCGTATTCATTGCTACCTGGAGCCGCCTCACTATCAGCACCCGCCGAACACGACTGAGATCGTTGCCGTGCTTGATCCCGATGAAATTCGCCTTCCAGAAAATCAGTGTCCGACTTGTGGGAATACCTATGCTACGCGACAGAACATGCTCCGCCATGCCCGCGAAAAGCATGGTTTGTTTCAGAACCGCCATCGCTAACAGGGCTATGATGTACAAGAGGACACTGAATTAGCGGATTTATTTGTGGTAATAGCGAAAAGTATTTTCTCTCTCGACCTTTTCCTACCCGACGTTCAATTCCGATCAATGTACTCTCAGAAACAAACTAAGACATCACTGCTACTTCTGCAGCTACATCTTTTACTGTACTAGTGTTGTCAGTGTTAAGAAAAGAAATCAATGTTTGCACGCCAGGCGTTGGCTAAATAACCAAATGAAGCTATCCCGTGACTTACGCTACTGCGGTGGGCGAGTAAGTGGCCTAAAAGCATCGGCTGGGTGCAGAGTTATTGTGGGTTACACAAATCGCAAGCTGCTATCATATGTGCCGCAGCAATAGTGCTGTTGTTTTAGAATAGTGCTGGGTTTTTACAAGAGGCAATGCTGAGCAGTAGTGCTGTTTTTTTTTTGGAAAAAAAGGCAATGCTGGTTTTTGTAGGGAAAATAGGCAACGCAAATGGGCTACGCCCATGAAAAACGATAGTTTGAAGGCAATCACATATTACAGGTTTTGTTGTTGATACACCAGTTATCTCACACGAAACACATAAATCTTGAGCTACTGCGCGACAACCTGCAGAAGACGACAGCCACGATGGCAAAACACGCCGGCCACATCGATGGCTCTTCCGAGGGCCCAGCGTCACCGAGTAGTTTGCTTGGGGCGTCCTCTTCCGGAGCCAAGCGCAAGCGCGACCAAGACTCCGGGTCGATCGACAGAGCTTCGGCGGCAAGCGGCAAGAGACCTCGCAAAGAAAGATCAACCAGCAATGCAAGAATGACGACCCGACAGGCAGCTAAACGTGCCGGGCGTGAGGCGAGCCTCCCAAGTTATGCTGATGGCGGCGGTGTGGCCAGCGGTGCTTCCGGCGACAACGACTGCGAGGCAGCATCAGTGGCAATCCAAGACTCGGACGACTCCATTTTGACGCTGGACGAGGTCGAAGAAGCTTGCAAAGCGTTGCAGCAAATGTTCGATCGGCAGAAGGGTGGCAAGCGCCAAATAGGACGGAGAAGACAAGCAGAGAAGTTCAAGTTGAGCTCCTCGCAAATTGTGCAGCTCGCGAATCGATACAAGGCGGCCAGAAATCGCGGCGGCCAAGTTGACTACGAGAAAGCATCAACAAAAAGGAATTTTGATAATTTCACGGGGCATGCTGACAAGTTGAAAGCCTATGAAGGCCATGTGATATCGATGTTGAAGAAGGCGCTGCAACAGAAGCGAGCACTTGACGCTGGGTGCCGCAAGAAAACACAAGAGGAAGGGACTGAAGAGCTGGTAACGCGTGAGGCACAGCATCTACAGCAAATCGCAACGCTACAGAACCACATACAGAACCTGGAAGCTCAAGCGAACTCTGACAACATGCAAGCAGAGAATCGCAAATTACAGAACGATTTGGAAAACACCAACAAGCAGCTTCATGCTGCCTTGAAGCGCTCAGAAGAAGACTGTAACAAGGCCCAGGAAAATGCCCGTCAGGCAAGTGAGCTTCAGCTGCAGCTCGCAACAGTTCAAGAAAAAAACACCAAGCTAAAGAAGAAAAACACCAAGCTCAAGAAGAAACTACAGATCCAAAAAGCTGCAAAACAGCCGAGCCAAACCACGACGTGGCTGGAAACCCGAGCATCTAAACTGGAATTGAACGAACAGCGGTTGGAGACTGCCAAGTTCAAGCTGCAATTGAGAGAAAACAAGTTGAGCAGCAAAGAAGAGGAGCTGGAGAAGAAACGTGTAGCACTGGAGAAGAAACGTGTAACATTGCAGCAACAAGAGCAAGGCCAAAACGATGAGCGAAGTCGCTTGAAAGCTCAGCGCTTCATGTTGGATAAGGAAATCAAACGTCATGACGAAAAGGCGACAACGGATAAACAAGCACATGAAAAGGATATGATGGAGCAAAAAGCAATGCTGGACGAGATTACGAAGAAGAAGGACGCGCTAGCTTCACATGAATATCTCAAGAAAACTGCCGACGACTGGAAACAGAAGTGTATCCGAGCTGAAAACGAGGCGGAAGCGGCAAGGGTGCCCTACGCGACTTTGGAAAGTCTTCAAGATGATAACCGATTCATGAAAACAATTGTGGATTCGCTCGATGCCTGCTGCAGCACCGAACGGCGCATTGACGATTTCGCCAAGCACCGGATTAACGACTGTACGTAGCTGGTGCTCTGAATTATTGCGGTTTATTTTTACTAACAGGTTGCTAAATTTGCCTCTATAGTTCAAACAATGCCAAGAAAGAGCAGACGCGAGTTCATCATCAGTTGGCTGGAACGTTTTGATCATCATCGCGCAAGCTGGTTACATGGCCGATTCGCTGCGTTTGTCCACGACCGGAATCGCATTTGCCATGATAATGGTGTGTTGCACGTGAACCACAACAGCTTCCTTCGCGTGTGCGACGAAATAAAACAAGACTTGGATCGGCTCGATGAGGACACGCGCGATGCGCACCTGCATCTCTAATTTGAATTTTAATTGATGTTTCATTTGACTACTCCGCGAGATTTTGATAAAGCATTTTGACTCGTTGTATGAGTTGCATATATGAAAGACAACAACGGGCAATGCTGTTTTTATCAGGAAAAAGAGGCAATGCTGTTTTTTTTAGAAAAAAGATGCAATGCTGGTTTGCCACATATGAGTTGCATATAAGAAAGACAATAACGGGGTAACTTAATTCAACAAAGTATATTGCTCGATTAGTAGCGCCAGCTCCGCCCTACTTCCGGGGTCATGAACTGCCTGCTCGGCAGCGGCAGGTTGCCATCCGCGGCGCGGACGCCGCCACTAGCCACCGCCACGCTGCCGGACACCCCTGCAAAAGTCATAGGAGCAAAAACACATAGCAATCGTTAGCACCTCAATCGCCGCTATGCACGCCACCAACGACCACACACCTTGCTGCTGGGGAGCTGCAGCATGCAATCCGCGGCGCGGACGCCGCCACCATCTTCGGTCACGCGTGCCGGACACCGCTGCAACAGCAATAAGCAAAACAATACAGGTCCGTTAGCACCGCCACCAACGCCATGCACGCCATCAACGACCACGAACCTTGCTGCTGGCCAGCCGCAGCTCGCCATGCTCGAGCTCGAGCTCGGACGCCGCCACCACGCTGCCGGACGCCGCTGTAGCATGCAAAATCAATACAGGTCAATCGTTAGCGACGCCACCAACGCCATGCACGCCATCGGCGACCACGAACCTTGCTGCTGGCCAGCCGCAGCTTGCCATGCTCGAACGCGGACGCCGCCACCAGCCTCGACGCCGCTGTAGCACACAAAACCAATGCAGAACAATCGTTAGCACCGCCACCATCGCCACCAACGCCATCGACGACCACGAACCTTGCTGCTGGCCAGCCGCAGCTTGCCATGCTCGAGCTCGAGCTCGGACGCCGCCACCACGCTGCCGGACGCCGCTGTAGCATGCAAAATCAATGCAGAACAATCGTTAGCACCGCCACCACCGCCACCAACGCCATCGACGACCACGAACCTTGCTGCTGGCCAGCCGCAGCTTGCCATGCTCGAGCTCGAGCTCGGACACCGCCACCAGCCTCGACGCCGCTGTAGCACACAAAACCAATGCAGAACAATCGTTAGCACCGCCACCAACGCCACCAACGCCATCGACGACCACGAACCTTGCTGCTGGCCAGCCGCAGCTTGCCATGCTCGAGCTCGAGCTCGGACGCCGCCACCACGCTGCCGGACGCCGCTGTAGCATGCAGAATCAATACAGATCAATCGTTAGCGACGCCACCAACGCCATGCACGCCATCAACGACCACGAACCTTGCTGCTGGCCAGCCGCAGCTTGCCATGCTCGAGCTCGAGCTCGGACGCCGCCACCACGCTGCCGGACGCCGCTGTAGCATGCAAAATCAATACAGGTCAATCGTTAGCGACGCCACCAACGCCATGCACGCCATCGGCGACCACGAACCTTGCTGCTGGCCAGCCGCAGCTTGCCATGCTCGAACGCGGACGCCGCCACCAGCCTCGACGCCGCTGTAGCACACAAAACCAATGCAGAACAATCGTTAGCACCGCCACCATCGCCACCAACGCCATCGACGCCCACGAACCTTGCTGCTGGCCAGCCGCAGCTTGCCATGCTCGAACGCGGACGCCGCCACCAGCCTCGACGCCGCTGTAGCACACAAAACCAATGCAGAACAATCGTTAGCACCGCCACCATCGCCACCAACGCCATCGACGACCACGAACCTTGCTGCTGGCCAGCCGCAGCTCGCCATGCTCGAGCTCGAGCTCGGACGCCGCCACCACGCTGCCGGACGCCGCTGTAGCATGCAAAATCAATACAGGTCAATCGTTAGCGACGCCTCCAACGCCATGCACGCCACCAACGAGCACGAACCTTCCTGCCGGGCAGCGCTGTAGCACACAAAAGCAATGCAAAGCATTCGTTAGCGACGCCACCAACGCCATGCACGCCGCCACCAACCACGAACCTTGCTTCCGGGCGTGCGCTGCTTGCGTTCCGCGCCGACGTTCCCTGTAAAATGCAAAAACGAAGAATGAGGGTGAGCCATGCACGGCGCTCGCCCGACCACGTACCGCAGTGGTCCATTAATTTTTCCATGGGCCACGAGTACGTACCGTATTGACCCTTGGCCGCCCTCCCATCACCCTTGGCCTGCTTCTTTGGCGCTCTGCGGCTGCATGCGCGTCACTTGCGTGCGGCGCTGTGGCGCTCTGCGCCGGGCATGGTCCCTCGCATCCCCCCGCGCGCCGTGTGCTTCAAGGTGGCGTGCCGGAAATGGAAGTTTTCCGTGTGTGCCACACGAAAATACCGCGATACCGGGTCGGTTTGGGTGCCTTACGGACTATTTCACGTAGAATGCTATGTACGCTACACACTATTGTGTGGTTACACATTCTGTGATTACACTAATACCGGTATTTGTGTCAAAACTTACGTTTCGACCCCCCAATGTCCGATACTATACATAGTTCTTACGAACTACGAATTAGCACGCCCGGGCGGGCGCGCCCGGGGGGAAACGTAGTTCGTAAGAACATGCTTTGCTTTGCTTTGCTTTGTGGTTTAAATACATACACATAGTAAAAATAAAAATACACATAGTAAAAATAAAAAATAAAACAGTACTTTTCTGGTCACCGTACTATTACCACATTGAGGTTTTATGTGGTCCACATAATGCCGTATCGGCCAATCCAAACCTTACCACGTCCAAAATATTGGCTTAATAGGTCAAGTTATTTGATTCTGTGCGAATGGTGATTGGCTCAGAAATGTAGGGTTTGTATCCGTGAAGATAAGATCTCGTTAGGTGGTCTTTTTGTTGAAAACAAAGTTTAAGTACAAAAGTTATTGTAAAATATATGAAATGGTAATAGTACTGTGGATCAGAGAAGTAGACTGAAGTAAATGATGCCTAAACAGACCAGGCGCACCCCTCCCATCATCCTTGGTCTGCTTCCTTGGCGCTCACGGCAATTTTGAAATCAGCTATTAGATCTCAAGAGAATCAATATTGAAATTAGCTATTAGATCTCAAGAGAATCAATTTTGAAATTAGCTATTAGATCTCAAGAGAATTAATTGCAAAGGAGCTTGCACAATTACTTCAACGACCTCATTTACCAACTGTCAAGAATGGAGCGCAAAGCATACCAAGTCGTCGACGACTACAGGGCGCACTGTGAAAGGTATCGCGAGCACATGGATCACCGGCCTCGATTGTTCCTGATCATGAGGGGCCTCCCAGGAAGTGGCAAGTCGACGTTTGCACAAGAGGTTGCTCAATATGCTGATCAGGTCGGCTTGCGCACGCTTATCTGCTCTGCCGACCAGTTTTTCCAGCGGGGGGGGTCTACGTGTTCGATCGGAACTGACTCCATGAAGCGCATGAAACATGCTACACGCAGTGCCGCGAAGCGTTGGAGCGCGACCTGGACCGAGGCGTCGATATTGTCATCGTTGACAACACCAACCTCCGGGAGGACGAATTCGAGCGTTATCTGGATCTCCACATACGTCCAGACAAGCTTGCAGTTGCTGCGTTTGAATGCCCACGTGGTCCAGCCGAAGCGACCATACTTTTGGGACGTGCTAACGCTGCTGGCCATGACATCCCAGGGAACACTTTTATGGACTACTACGAGATCTGGCGCAGCAACTTCCGAAACCGGCTGCATAACTACTTTATCGAGCTGGAACTCTTCATGCGCGATCGCTAACCTCCCAAACAGTAAGCAATCGACACCTAGGACGAGGTTACTTGTTTCAAGCGCTAATAAACCCAACAATGTTTTGCTCGAACTTCATCTTATGTGCCCCGATCTGCTGAGCGATAGCTATAGTCACTCGAAACATAGAACGGAGCAATGACGGCAAGATCGCAGCAATTTTGCAAGCCGAGGCAATGTTGACACACAGCGTTATCGTTAGTTATGATTCACAGAAGCTGATCTTCAGCTAATCAAAGCTGCACTGCTGTATTATTCAGGAAAAAGAGGCAATGCTGGTTTGTCACATATAAGTTGTATATAAGAAAGACAACAACGGGGTAACTTAATTCAACAAAGTGTATTGTTCGATTAGTAGCGACATCGCCGCCCTGCCACTTCCGGGGTCATGAACCACCTGCTCGGTGACGGCAGCTCGGCATTTGTGGCGCCGGACGCCATCACCGGCTTCAACCACGCTGCCGGACACTGCTGCAAGCATCATAGCCACAACAATACATAGCAATCGTTAGCACCTCCATCTCCGCCATGCACGTCACCAACAGCCGCGCACCTTGCTGGTGGGCAGCCGCAGCTTGCCATCCGCGAGCGCGGACACCATCACCAGCTTTGGCCATACTGGTACAAGAATCATAGCCACAACAATACATAGCAATCGTTAGCACCTCCATCTCCGCCATGCACGTCACCAACAGCCACTCACCTTGCTGGTGGGCAGCCGCAGCTTGCCATCCGCGAGCGCGGACACCATCACCAGCTTCGGCCACGCTGCCGGACACTGCTGCAAGAATCATAGCCACAACAATACATAGCAATCGTCAGCACCTCCATCTCCGCCATGCACGTCACCAACAGCCGCGCACCTTGCTGATGGGCAGCCGCAGCTTGCCATCCGCGAGCGCGGACACCATCACCAGCTTCGGCCACGCTGCCGGACACTGCTGCAAGAATCATAGCCACAACAATACATAGCAATCGTCAGCACCTCCATCTCCGCCATGCACGTCACCAACAGCCGCGCACCTTGCTGATGGGCAGCCGCAGCTTGCCATCCCCGAGCGCGGACACCATCACCAGCTTCGGCCAAGCTGCCGGACACTGCTGCAAGAATCATAGCCACAACAATACATAGCAATCGTTAGCACCTCCATCTCCGACATGCACGTCACCAACAGCCGCGCACCTTGCTGGTGGGCAGCCGCAGCTTGCCATCCCCGAGCGCGGACACCATCACCAGCTTCGGCCACGCTGCCGGACACTGCTGCAAGAATCATAGCCACAAATATATAATACATAGCAATCGTTAGCACCTCCATCTCCGACATGCGCGTCACCAACAGCCACGCACCTAGGTGGTGGGTAGCTGCAGCATGTCAGGAGCGAGCGCGGACGCCATCACCAGGTTCAGCCACGCTGCCGGACACCGCTGCAAAAAATCATTTAAAAAAAAAACAAATGTTACAAGCAAATCTTGCTTTATCTTATGTTGTTGCAACTTGCATGTATACCAGGCTGTCCGGATACCGGTAGCCACAAAAACTTAAACAACGAGTGAAGTATGTATTTGAGACAATCATGTATTACAAGTAGATAGTCTAGTTGCCATAGCCGTAAATCATTTTCCCTTGACGCTTTAAGGCGTATACGACATCCAAACTAGTTACGGTCTTTCTGTTTCCGTGCTCCGTGTAGGTCACAGCATCTCGAATGAGATTCTCCAGGTAGACTCGTAGTACTGCTCGTGTAGTATCGTAAACGAGTCCAGATATTCGTATCACACCAGCGCGGCGAGCCAATCTGCGGATAGCCGGTCTTGAGATGCCTTGAATACTATCTCGAAGTATCTTGCGGTGACGCCTGGTGCCGCCTTTGCCGAGACCTTGTGCCTCTTTGCCTCGCCCAGGCATGTCTTGCACTGACCGGGCAAATGATGAAGTGATGAACGAAGGGCGATACGGCGATGCATTGGCCTCCATGATGAATGCAAGTCGTAGAAGTGATGAGCTGGCTCGTTATATTTTTTTCGGACCATTGAAGTAGCAAGCAGGGGAGATGTGCTGGCTCATGTTGTTTTTATTGGACCACAAAGTATACCGTAAGTCATGCTTCCTCAGATACTTTATGCTACTTCTGGCGGTAGGCGAACGTCTCCAGAGACACCTTCAACGCACGCATGCACTGTAGTAGCTCTTTGTGGTGGCGACGGGCCACCCTTCGGTTAGACTTATACTGGCGATGCACGAGTAGTTGCACCTGATCGAGTTCTGGGTGACGTTCTTCTCGCGTAATAGTGTCCTCTGGGCAAAGTGACTGTTGCTCAACATCTCGAACGGGGCGTGAAATTGGCGCCTGGACCAACAGCTCTGGCGACAACATACCATTCGGTTCCATTCCGGCATGACTCTCACATTGGCAGAGGGTTTGCGCGATATCCTGCAGTCGCGGCGGGGTCCTGTGCAGTTTCATCTGTTGCTGTACTCGGCTTGCTGCACTGGCAATGTGTGCACGCGCATCGCCGATCCCGTGGTGTGAAGCCAAGCTCATACTGCGGAACTTTCTCTTCAGGCTCATCGCATCTCTCCGTTTCCATTGGGGTTCCTTCACCGCGTTGTAATCCGCAGCTACAGCTTCCCAGTCAGCCCTCGAAGCTGGTAGGCTTGCCTGCACCAGCTCAAGCAAGTGTCTCATCTCGCCGATACTGTAGTTGGTTGAGCCGTGTTGTTTTGTCATCTAGTCGATGCGCACAGACGAAGTTAGTGCGTATAATGCCAATGTAGCTTGCAAGCACAGCGTATTCTCCCACCTACTCTCCTCCCTGCGACTTTGTCAATGATTCAAGTGGTGGAAGGTCGCAATAGTGTATCCATATGACGCTGTGAATCAGACCAGAATCAGATGCATTATTTACATCGAGCCTACTTCAACTGCACTTCTGCGTTGGCCTGCTCCCAGCTCAACTGGCTGAGGCGGGTCGTGAGCTGACACTGCGTGTCATTGTATAGCTGTAGATTCGAGTACTCGTTGATGTCGACAATGGTCCCAGGCGATGGAAGAAGCTCGGAATCACTTTCAAGATTCCAAAGCGTGGCAGTCAAAAGCAGCGAGTCAATGTCCTGCCGGTTAGCTTCGTATGGCACCTTAAAAACCTACCAGAATAACAAATAAGTTAGTAGCAGTCAAGCCGAGAAACCATTGTAGGCCAACGTACACTGAGCATATCATCCAGCGTTTCAGGTGCCTGAGCGTCCACAAAGTGCATGCGAATCAGCTTCCACTGCCCGTACGCATGATCCGAAATCCAGAGCAGCTTCATCCGCAGCAAGAGCTTGAACGTGGATTCCTTCCTCCGAAGCACTTCCCGTAGACCTGCCGAATGAGGTCAAATAATCAATCATACCAAATTCACCATTCGTGAGTCGTACCTTCGACACTGTCGACCACAGTCGCTCCTTGCTCTGCCTCAACAGCCCTTGCCCCCAGCAGCTCTCGCATGCGTTGATATGGCGTTGATTTTGTTGACACCACTTCTGCACTCGTACTGGTACTGCTGGTAGGGCCCCCAGGGTCATCCTGGTGCCGCTTTGAAATACGCGGGCTGGTCTTCATGGCCACCTTGACAGACTCGCGACGTGGCTTTCCCACCATCTTAGAAAAATCACAATGGCACTCGGAGTCGAACTGGCTTATGCATGCGGTTTTCCATATTTCATGCTTAAACCCATCGTGGATCACGCTGCACTGTACTGTACTATACTGTACAGTATTGGCGCTCTAGTTGAGATACGAGCCTCTGCTCAAGCCTCTTGGGGGGCACCAACAGCCCCCCCCCCCTCTCGCACACAGAGCATCTCTAGAGTATCTTCTGTCGTGGGTTTCGCCATACCAAAGGACTACGCATACACACATGAAACTCATATATTTAAAGCCGAATGAAGCTCCCTTCCGGTCGGGGTACATATCCTATATGGAACTTATACAACTAGATTTCACCCTCGCCTGCAGGGTATTTACGCGTTAGGCGCGCTTAGACTGCGTGCACTCTAGCAAACGAACGCACCTCACGCACGACGGTTCTCTAAGCCCAATGGATCACTGCTTTTTCGATGGACCAAGTGGGTGCATGCGCACCTCACCCACGACGGTTCGCCAAGCCCAATGGATCACTGTTTTTTCGGAGGACCAATGGGTGCAGGCGCAGCGCATGATGCGCTACGAACGAAATCTAGCTAAGACTTCATCCTTAGAAAAAACACAATAAATTATGCGTTGCTAAGTCTTGTAGCTGAGGAAAGGTACCGTCATCGGCGATTGAAATCGTCGATAGCTGTATTGATTTATAAGTTATATGGCACAAACACCACATTATACATCTTCTAGGATGCCTAATGTCTAGGTTGATAGATTTATTCGTGTCCGCTAGCACGAATTGTAGCTTACGACGGCAATGATGTCATGGCTCACTATTTTTTCGATGGACCAATGGGTACGAGAGACGACCTACCTACGAACTGTAACCGCTTGAACCGAACCAAGCGCTCAGCAATGTTTCGACGGACAGCCAGAGGTGCTGCCATGGAGCATTCCATTTTCAGCGGACCAATAGGTACATAATCCTTCAGTGCGCTCTTGAATATGTAGTGTGGTTCAGATAAGATATGCAGCACTGCCCTGATAGCTGGTTTGCATGTAAACCTAGAATAATGACCACCCTCGAGTCTCTTGAGGTCTCGGGCATAAGTATAAGCAAGAATCAGCGCTTATTTTCAAATTCGCCACGCACTGCTCACCCCCCCCCCCCCCCCCCCGCCCCCACGCATCATCGCCGCCATGAACATTCGTCAGAAGTTTGCTTCGGATGGCAGCATCATCTTCTTCGCCGCTGTGGCCGAAGAGCAAGCGAACGCGTGGAGAGCTATGGCCCGCCCCGTCGACATCTGGTTCACCGACATCCTTGACAACATCATGGAGGATCGAGGTCGTCTTCAGTCTCCAGTGCCTGATCAAGAGGCACGCACCATGGCGCGCATGCTGCAACGATTCTACAAGACTTTCATCCCTGATTCGGAAGCCAACGATTTGCGCTGGGTGAAGATACCTGCTGGCATGGGTGACCTACCTGTGCGCCGCGAGTTTCGACCAGGTGATGATCCCCTCGATGTTGCCGCTATTCCTGGTGGAATGGTTGTCGCTGTGGATGACGACACGTGCTTCTACGTGTATGGGTGGAACCACAACGTTGCTCTCCGGTCCAACCGCAAAGAGATAAAGCTGAACAAAGGTGATGTATTCGTTTATCGTGGCGATTTAATTTTTGCCCCCGTCGGCAACGACACCAACAACGTGTGCATTCATGCATACCTCGACACGCCGACGTCGGACCGTCTCGAGAATCATCAGCCTATCATCGTCCCAACGGTCAATGACACTGCTCGGACGGACGACCCATTCTGCTTTGCGTGGAATTGCACTTTCCGGGGTTCCGGGACCATAGCGGTTCGCCACCACCTGACTCGCTTCCACGGATTCCGCTTTCACGATGCGCCTCTTACTGGGGCGTAAGCCGAGTTGCCAAGCCGTGCAACCTGATGACCACCTAGCGCCTTTCGATTTGCTTTTATTTCTGGCTGTTAGTGAGTAGCTACAATGCAACTAGGGCGCAATATATTTCTTGTTGTCTACATGTTGTTGTTCTGGTAATCTGCTGCCGATGGTACAGTAGCAAATCATAGTTTTAGGAAAATGCTGCTTGCGATTAGCTTTCCGTGATAAGATCATCTCAACATGAAATATCGACACCGACGAATACTTTTTTTTTATTTTACACATGGATTTATCCAACTGGGACATCTTACGACTTCAGGCTGGGGACACTGAAGTGGTTCGTTTTATATATTATACATGGATCACATTTAATAACCCTATAAGCAAGCGGCCGGTCGAAGCTTCATTGATAGCGCTAGTGGCACTAGTGGTGATAGCTCAGGTTGGATGTCATTAATATACCTCAATTCTAAATTAAATTAAAATTCTTAAAAACCAGCAGAACGCTCTCCGCTTCGAGCAATTAAAAGTAGTCAGAATGAATATTTGGGTTCACCCCACTTAAGCAACGTGTCTGAAGAAAGGCGTGGCGAAGCTCAAGCAACCGGGATGAGAAGACCGTGCTCACAGACGCATGCATGTATATATTAACGTCGTGTCGTTGTTGCAGACATAATATGATCGATCTTAATGGCAGGGGAAAGAAGTATGTGTTTCATGTGAGTTCCTCGTTTCCAGCCAATTTGCTTTCTATCTCCACCAATACTGCTTGAATTTATCCGACTTAACTGAAGTTATATACGGCTGCTGTAGTCTTTGAATTGTTGTACAGCTAAGAAGTTCTTGCTTGGGGCACTTCAAGTGCCAACATTAATTCTGGCGAAACTCCGCTCGAATATCCCCAAGATGCTGCACTTCGTCGTCTCGACGAGCACGGCGGTCGGCCATTATACAGACTATCACTTCTTCCACATATTGTGCTTCTGCTCCAGTTGTTTCTCCCCGTGCCGCCATCCAGCGTCGGCGCATCGCTTGGAAAGTATCATCAGCATGTCCCATGGTTTCGGCATCTGCACCCGAACGACCAAGCTGGAAGGCGTTTCGGGCGGCTTGGACAACGTTTCCGAATTCAGCCTGCTCGACCAAGATTGCGCGAGTCATAGCAGCTCTGGCATCTCTCCGAGCCCGATGAGCTTGCTCTGCAGCAGTTCTTGCATCCATGCATGCACCTATAACAGCACAGTAAACATCAATACTGCGTCCATATCATAGTCTCAAGAACAATTGCACCGCAATAACCACGCAGAAAAGCAACATACCTGCGACTTCTTCGTTGAGCCTTACCGCATCCGCTCATCATCCCGATTTCATTGGTTCACGTTAGCTAACAACCTCGGACGACCTGGAAACGCGAAATGATCATGCATTGGACTAGGTGCCGTGCCTTTCAGCGAACTTTCACTGAAAGGAGTGAAAACTTTTCTTTCACGGTAGTTTTCTTTTGGCCAATGGGGGCAACCTTGGCGTGATTGAGGGGGGGTGATCGACTGCCCTGACCAAGCAGGACTTAGTTGACAACACAACAGAATTCGCAACGGCAAACAAGAATGGAGGCCCCGATCGACTGGCAACATGGGATCAACCAGATTCTAGCGGACACCGTGGAGGGTACCTGGGCTTATGCGAAGTATGTGGTGCTACTCTGTGGGCTTCCTGGAGCGGGAAAGAGCGTGTTTAGTGGGTTTTTGGCAGCGGAATTTCGTGAAGCTTTCGAAAGGCAGCGAAACACAGACGGCATCACTCGCCAAGTGCGGGTGTGTGGCTCGGGATTTCACGAAGAGCTCAGAGGATGGGGGCGACAAATGGCAGAAGATGATGTTAAAGTATCGTTGCAAGCAGCGGATGTTGTGATCATCGATGAGATGAATTTAACGGCAGCCGATAGGCAGCGAATTATTGACATGGTGAACTCTGAATGGGCCAGGGACGGGTACGAGGGAGCGGTGGTCACGGTTAAGCTATCGTGCCGTGACGAAGCCCATGCGTTAGAATTGAATGAGCGATCGCGGCGCCCGATGCCGCCAGCTAAACTTAAAGTGCTTTTCCAACTATTCGCCGCCGATACTGAGGTGCCCACAGTCACCGTTGAATCATTCGCGCAGCCAGAGTAAGGCAATTCAGAAGATGTGAACCTCGCCAAACGCGGAAATAATTGGCCAGATTATTTCAACGTTGGCCGGGTTGCCGGAACCTCGAGGTGTTAGCCTGCTGCTTGCAGTAGCTGTTTGTGAGTTGCGTAACGATGATTCAATAACCTTTTTCATCGCTCTTTAGTATGCTGAGATCTAAGGCCATAGAATGTGAGCTCATACCAGTAAATCCACACAGCGTGACACAACGTTGACTGAAAAAGCAAGGCGAAATACACTCGATCTGCTGCTACTAATACCAGCAGTACAATCATTATAGTAATTAGTCAATACAGCGGCTCCCAGCTTGAGAGCGCAGAATAGAAAGCCTACTACAGCGACGACAAAAAAAAATCGCCAACCAGAATCGAGTCCCCACACGCCGACAGCGCCTATTCGCCGAAGGTGTTTTCGCCGCTGTAGGTGACATAGAGAAAACCATCAGAGTCTTTCTGCTCTTTGTAAATGTTCGACATTAGTGCCGCTAAACCAGAAAAAAACATTTTAAAAAATGATCAATGCGTATTAGATGTTAAATAACACAAATAATGGCATAACATAGTCACATACCTGTGGGTGGGAGGACGCTGTTGATGAAGATGAAGATTGCCTTCTCTGGACTCAGTTTGATGCGCTTTCGGATCACGTACACGAATTGGCCGACTGTCAGATCCGCCGGCACCAAGTACTTCTTCTTGTCAATGTCCGGGATGTCGCTACGGTCTGCCTTTTCACAAATCACCTGCACCACGATAACAAGAATACACGAGTTAGATATCACCAGTGAATCTATACCGGTAAAGCATACACACCGGAATCCGGTCAGAGTACTTGAATCGAATGCGTTGGGCTTCGGCTTGGCGCTTCTCTGCAAAATGGCATCGTTGGCTTAATTCTGTGACCGTAGGGGGGAGGTCTCGACCAGCTCAAGAGCTACGCACCGAACGGGTGTTCCTTCTTGAACGAGCCCATCGTCGCGACGAAAAGGACCGATCCTGAGTCTTCCCAGTATTCGCGGGTGGTGGCCCTGTAGTCGTCCGTGTTGTTGAGCGGCTCGGCGGTACTGGTGCTGGTGGCGCTTCTGCTCACGGAGGCGCGGACGCGGTAGTTCAAGCGATTAGGAAACGTCATCGGCGGCGACGGAGGAATTAAAATGGCTAACTGTAAGTAGATTACAAGTACCCCGGATTGTCAAAACGTAAACTGGCTAGGTTGATTACCCCGAATTGTCAAAACGTATACATAAGACAGTTAAGCTGCGCGGCTGTGGCGACTGAAGAGGCACTTGTTTGATCGTAGCGAAACAGAATCGAAGCAATGACAGCTGAAAACAGTACAACAATTCAAAGACTACAGCAGCAGTATATAACTTCAGTTAAGTCGGAAAAATTCAAGCAGTATTGGTGGAGATAGAAAGCAAATTGGCTGGAAACGAGGAACTCACATGAAACACATACTTCTTTCCCCAACAAGAAGTGATCACAAGCCTGTTACATTCCGTTTGAAGTCGAAAAGCTTGCACGTATTCGCGGAGACGTCAGCTTCTAAAATGAAGTGCGAGCAATTGGAAGCACGGTGCGAGGTAGCAGATAGGAAGTCATAACAGCAAGTCCAAGATACATTATATTAAAACTATGCATCATTCGACATACATTTGTAGGGGAAATCAGAATTAATTCAAAACCAAACATCACATTCAATTATGGTCGAAAGGCACTTTCTTAACATTGGCACTTGTACTCACCGCCATAAGAAGTAGCATGCACGACCGCATTGCTCTTCTTCGCGACCTTGGAAAACTCACACATTGATCTTGTCTCGGCAAGCCACACATCGCCCGGATAGCAGCTGGAGATGCCAACGGCTACTTGTCTGGCAGTGGGGATGGCTTGGGCTGTTTAAACGAACGAGCATGGGCAGCCATGCGTTGACGCAGCTCCAGAAGTTCGCGACCTGCACATAAACACAATGTAGCACATTAGACAATCGGTAATATTCAATACACCACCACACTGCATTTCGTACGGCGTTGCATCTTCTCGGCTTTCACGCTTCGAGCGTGTGCAGTCCGTTGCTGCTGCGCTTCGGTAGACGAGCTCGCCGACGGATTGCTGTCGGGACTGGCTCCTTGACCGTGCGTCGAAGCTTGCTGCGAAGATGTGCCATCGGCACTGGCGGCGCTCGCAGCACTCGATCTACCGATCTCCGTACTTCCCTCAAGGCCGCTTCCTGCTAGCAAGAACTGTCAGATTACGCAGGGCTATTAGAGAAAAAACGTATTAACGTTCACATTCCTGAACGAGAAGACTTAGATCTGGTAACGACCGAACCAGATCCAGCTAGTATTCACATAATTCACAGCACAATGTGTCAAGTTCATGTAGAGTGGCACATCTACCCCACACACATGTTTGCTCACCTTTGACGGAGCGCTGCTTGCTTCCGCTCGCTGGCGTCGTCTTCGTTTTCGCCATCTTGTCAACTGACGTCGAAGCTTGCGCCGCCCAAAACTTTGTGGACACACAGATTTAGTTGCCGCTCGTGGCTGTTTTTTGGAAGGAGAAACAGGCAATGCTGTTTTTTTTAGAAAAAAGAGGCAATGCTGTTTTTCGGAATGCTGTTTTTTTAAGAAAAAAGAGGCAATACTCTTTTTGTAGGGAAAAGATGCAATGCAATTCTCTGGATTTTATATCCAGAGTCCATCCCAGGAGGCGAATGGGGTGGTATCCTTGCATAACGCATACCACCCGTAATCCGATAATAATTGGGCGTGCAATATAATAGTTACAGCCTCCGTTATATACTTACCTCTATCGTAAACATATTATGGTTGTATGTTGACCCATCCACTCAACATTAGGTCAAACTACCCATGATAAATAGTATTCGGTAAAAAGAAATAATCACTTTAGCATTCAATATTATCTTACTGTAAAACCCGTATCCCCGTGATAAATGGTTGATCTAGACTCCGATTGAGCAACATTTCACTCGCGGATTTTACTCCGCAATATCAGCGGTGCTCGGCAGCAAGATCACGAAGGCGCTACGCAGGACACGCTCAAGCAGCCACGCAGGCCATGAGCACGGTGCACCACTACCCGCCCGCGGACTTCCAGCCGGTCATCAGTCACCTGACCGAGTCCCTGTAGCCCAAGAGCTGAAAGCAGAACCTACAGCTGCTGCTCAGAGCTCATCGACCTGGTGATCCGCAGCGTGCAGCCTGGCAGCTAGCGCTCCAGCAAGGATGACGGCCGTGAGATGATCGCGTGGAGCGACCCCAAGTCCGCGCTCACGTGCCTCGTGAATCCCACGAACCCCGCGGGCGACAAATATGGACGTGGGGCAGATGAAGAGCTACATCGAGACCACGTGCCCCGACGACCACACCATCATCGTCAACAAGATCATGCAACCGTGGGTGGAGCCGCGGTGGCGCCAGGACTCGACCATCAATCGCGCGAGTGGGTCAAGTAGCTCAACAAGACTCGCCCCATCAACGTCTGGGTCGTGACGAGCTGGACCAAGATCTGGTCGTGCAAGGGGCAGCGCATCAGCAGCGTCGTATCGCCGACGCCCCGCACGCCGCCGAGATTAAGCGTAAACAGGTGCCGTGGTCAGACACCTTGATGACGCTGGCCTTTGTGTCCGCCGTGGTCAAGGACGACGCCTACCTGCAGCAGACGTCGGACGTGACCCCCCCCCCCCCCGGTGGCGCACCAGCGCCGTCCAGCAGCTGTCCACGCGGGAGTTCTTCGGCAAGCCCTTCCTGTCCTGAATCTAAATCGACACCAAGTCCGTCGACACGTGTGAGTAGGTCTGCAATCTGGCAAAGAAGCACGGTGTACCCGTGCGCAGCGGCAAGCCCGGCTACAACCTCCCCGCCTTCTTGCGCATCGCCGTCCGCAGTCCGAAGCAGACAGCCGTGCTGCACCGGGTTGAAGCGGCACTGCGGCGGGTACCGGATGGGGCCCATCCGATGGGCACGTTCGCGAACGCCGCATTCATCTCCGACAGCGCCATCTCGCCCGCCGCATCAAACAGCGACAGCAACGAGAACAATTCGCGTTTAGAGGTGTGCACTGCTACTGAGATGAATGAGATGAAGAAAAAATTCGAGCAGCAAGCACATGAGATTGGTGCGTTGAAGCAATAACCGCAAGCGCTTCACAATCTGGTTGCTATGTACCCTTCCTGCTACTGTAACAACTATTCACAGTCGTTCGTGCTATTAACGAAAATCGTTTTTACAATCATCTTGACACATTGTTTACATTGTTTATCAAAATTACTCTTGGTGATCAATCTTTGCAGCTGAAACACCTCGTGCGCTCACAACGCGCTGCTGTTTGTGTAGAGCTGTTCCGTGCGAAGTCGCAGCTTTGTTCGTCTAGCGCAGTTGAAATGGCTACGCCCATGAAAAACGATAAAATCACATATTACAGGTGTTGTTTTTGATACACCAGTTATCTCACACGAAACACATAACCTTGAGCTACTGCGCGACAACCTGCAGAAGACAACAGCCACGATGGCAAAAGACGCCGGCCACGTCGATGGATCTTCCGAGGGCCCAGCGTCACCGAGCAGTTTGCTTGGGGCGTCCTCTTCCGGAGCCAAGCGCAAGCGCGACCAAGACTCCGGGCCGATCGACAGAGCTTCGGCGACAAGCGGCAAGAAACCCCGCAAAGAAAGATCGGCGAAGCCAACCAGCAATGCAAGGATGACGACCCGACAGGCGGCTAAACGTGCTAGGCGTGAGGCGAGCCTCCCAAGCAATGCTGGTGACGGCGATGTGGCCAGCGGTGCTTCCGGCGACAACGACTGCGAGGCAGCATCAGTTGCAGGAGCAATCCAAGACTCGGACGACTCCATTTTGACGCTGGACGAGGTCGAAGAAGCTTGCAAAGCGTTGCAGCAAATGTTCGATCGGCAGAAGGGTGGCAAGCGCCAAATAGAACGCAGAAGACAAGCAGAGAAGTTCAAGTTGAGCTCCTCGCAAATTGTGCTGCTCGCGAATCGATACAAGGCGGCCAGAAATCGCGGCGGGCAAGTTGACTACGAGAAAGCATCAACAAATAGGAATTTTGATAATTTCACGGGGCATGCTGACAAGTTGAAAGCCTATGAAGGCCATGTGATATCGATGTTGAAGAAGGCGCTGCAACAGAAGCGAGCACTTGACGCTGGATGCCGCAAGAAAACACAAGAGGAAGGGACTGAAGAGCTGGTGACGCGTGAGGCACAGCATCTACAGCAAATCGAAACGCTACAGAACCACATACAGAACCTGGAAGCTCAAGCGAACTCTGACAACATGCAAGCAGAGAATCGCAAATTACAGAACGATTTGGAAAACACCAACAAGCAGCTTCATGCTGCCTTGAAGCGCTCAGAAGAAGACTGTAACAAGGCCCAGGAAAATGCCCGTCAGGCAAGTGAGCTTCAGCTGCAGCTCGCAACAGTTCAAGAAAAAAACACCAAGCTAAAGAAGAAAAACACCAAGCTCAAGAAGAAACTACAGATCCAAAAAGCTGCAAAACAGCCGAGCCAAACCACGACGTGGCTGGAAACCCGAGCATCTAAACTGGAATTGAACGAACAGCGGTTGGAGACTGCCAAGTTCAAGCTGCAATTGAGAGAAAACAAGTTGAGCAGCAAAGAAGAGGAGCTGGAGAAGAAACGTGTAGCACTGGAGAAGAAACGTGTAACATTGCAGCAACAAGAGCAAGGCCAAAACGATGAGCGAAGTCGCTTGAAAGCTCAGCGCTTCATGTTGGATAAGGAAATCAAACGTCATGACGAAAAGGCGACGACGGATAAACAAGCACATGAAAAGGATATGATGGAGCAAAAAGCAATGCTGGACGAGATTACGAAGAAGAAGGACGCGCTAGCTTCACATGAATATCTCAAGAAAACTGCCGACGACTGGAAACAGAAGTGTATCCGAGCTGAAAACGAGGCGGCAGCGGCAAGGGTGCCCTACGCGACTTTGGAAAGTCTCCAAGATGAGAACCGATTCTTGAAAAAAATTGTGGATTCACTCGATGCCTGCTGCAGTACCGAACGGCGCATCGACGATTTCGCCAAGCACCAGGTCAACAACGACTGTACGTATCTGGTGCTCTGAATTATTGCGGTTTATTTTGACTAACAGGTTGCTCAATTTGTCTCTATAGCTCAAACAATGCCAAGAAAGAGCAGACGTGAGCTCATTATCAGTTGGCTGGAACGTTTTGATCGTCGTCGCGCAAGCTGGTTACATGGCCGATTCGCTGCGTTTGTCCACGACCGGAATCGGATTTGCCATGATAATGGTGTGTTGCACGTAGACCACAACAGCTTCCTTCGCGTGTGCGACGAAATAAAACAACACTTGGATCGGCTCGATGAGGACACGCACGATGCGCACCTGCTTCTCTAATTTGAATTTTAATTGATGTTTCATTTGCCTACTCCGCGAGATTTTGATAAAGAATTATGACTTGTTGTATGAGTTGCATATATGATAGACAACAACGGGCAATGCTGTTTTTATCAGGAAAAAGAGGCAATGCTGTTTTTTTTAGAAAAAAGATGCAATGCTGGTTTGCCACATATGAGTTGCATATAAGAAAGACAATAACGGGGTAACTTAATTCAACAAAATATATTGCTCGATTAGTAGCGCCAGCTCCGCCCTACTTTCGGGGTCATGAACCGCCTGCTCGGCAGCGGCAGGTTGCCATCCGCGGCGCGGACGCCGCCACCATCTTCGGTCACGCGTGCCGGACACCGCTGCAACAGCAATAAGCAAAACAATACAGGTCCGTTAGCACCGCCAAAGCCGCCATGCACGCCACCAACGACCACACACCTTGCTGCTGGGGAGCTGCAGCATGCAATCCGCGGCGCGGACGCCGCCACCATCTTCGGTCACGCGTGCCGGACACCGCTGCAACAGCAATAAGCAAAACAATACAGGTCCGTTAGCACCGCCAAAGCCGCCATGCACGCCACCAACAGCCACGAACCTTGCTGCTAGGGAGCTGCAGCATGCGATCCGCGGCGCGGACGCCGCCACCATCTTCGGTCACGCGTGCACGACACCGCTGTAGCATGCAAAAGTAATACAGGTCAACCGTTAGCACCGCCACCAACGCCATGCACGCCATCAACGACCACGAACCTTGCTGCTGGCCAGCCGCAGCTTGCCATGCTCGAGCTCGAGCTCGGACGCCGCCACCACGCTGCCGGGCGCCGCTGTAGCATGCAAAATCAATGCAGAACAATCGTTAGCACCGCCACCACCGCCACCAACGCCATCGACGACCACGAACCTTGCTTCTGGCCAGCCGCAGCTTGCCATGCTCGAGCTCGAGCTCGGACGCCGCCACCACGCTGCCGGACGCCGCTGTAGCATGCAAAATCAATGCAGAACAATCGTTAGCACCGCCACCACCGCCACCAACGCCATCGACGACCACGAACCTTGCTGCTGGCCAGCCGCAGCTTGCCATGCTCGAGCTCGAGCTCGGACGCCGCCACCACGCTGCCGGGCGCCGCTGTAGCATGCAAAATCAATGCAGAACAATCGTTAGCACCGCCACCAACGCCATGCACGCCATCAACGACCACGAACCTTGCTGCTGGCCAGCCGCAGCTTGCCATGCTCGAGCTCGAGCTCGGACGCCGCCACCACGCTGCCGGGCGCCGCTGTAGCATGCAAAATCAATGCAGAACAATCGTTAGCACCGCCACCACCGCCACCAACGCCATCGACGACCACGAACCTTGCTGCTGGCCAGCCGCAGCTTGCCATGCTCGAGCTCGAGCTCGAGCTCGGACGCCGCCACCAGCCTCGACGCCGCTGTAGCTTGCAAAATCAATGCAGAACAATCGTTAGCATCGCCACCAACGCCATGCACGCCATCAACGACCACGAACCTTGCTGCTGGCCAGCCGCAGCTTGCCATGCTCGAGCTCGAGCTCGGACGCCGCCACCACGCTGCCGGGCGCCGCTGTAGCATGCAAAATCAATGCAGAACAATCGTTAGCACCGCCACCAACGCCATGCACGCCATCAACGACCACGAACCTTGCTGCTGGCCAGCCGCAGCTTGCCATGCTCGAGCTCGAGCTCGGACGCCGCCACCACGCTGCCGGGCGCCGCTGTAGCATGCAAAATCAATGCAGAACAATCGTTAGCACCGCCACCACCGCCACCAACGCCATCGACGACCACGAACCTTGCTGCTGGCCAGCCGCAGCTTGCCATGCTCGAGCTCGAGCTCGGACGCCGCCACCAGCCTCGACGCCGCTGTAGCACACAAAACCAATGCAGAACAATCGTTAGCACCGCCACCATCGCCACCAACGCCATCGACGACCACGAACCTTGCTGCTGGCCAGCCGCAGCTTGCCATGCTCGAGCTCGAGCACGGACGCCGCCACCACGCTGCCGGGCGCCGCTGTAGCATGCAAAATCAATGCAGAACAATCGTTAGCACCGCCACCAACGCCATGCACGCCATCAACGACCACGAACCTTGCTGCTGGCCAGCCGCAGCTTGCCATGCTCGAGCTCGAGCTCGGACGCCGCCACCACGCTGCCGGGCGCCGCTGTAGCATGCAAAATCAATGCAGAACAATCGTTAGCACCGCCACCAACGCCATGCACGCCATCAACGACCACGAACCTTGCTGCTGGCCAGCCGCAGCTTGCCATGCTCGAGCTCGAGCTCGGACGCCGCCACCACGCTGCCGGGCGCCGCTGTAGCATGCAAAATCAATGCAGAACAATCGTTAGCACCGCCACCACCGCCACCAACGCCATCGACGACCACGAACCTTGCTGCTGGCCAGCCGCAGCTTCCCATGCTCGAGCTCGGACGCCGCCACCAGCCTCGACGCCGCTGTAGCTTGCAAAATCAATGCAGAACAATCGTTAGCACCGCCACCAACGCCATGCACGCCATCAACGACCACGAACCTTGCTGCTGGCCAGCCGCAGCTTGCCATGCTCGAGCTCGAGCTCGGACGCCGCCACCACGCTGCCGGGCGCCGCTGTAGCATGCAAAATCAATGCAGAACAATCGTTAGCACCGCCACCACCGCCACCAACGCCATCGACGACCACGAACCTTGCTGCTGGCCAGCCGCAGCTTGCCATGCTCGAGCTCGAGCTCGGACGCCGCCACCACGCTGCCGGGCGCCGCTGTAGCATGCAAAATCAATGCAGAACAATCGTTAGCACCGCCACCACCGCCACCAACGCCATCGACGACCACGAACCTTGCTGCTGGCCAGCCGCAGCTTGCCATGCTCGAGCTCGAGCTCGGACGCCGCCACCAGCCTCGACGCCGCTGTAGCACACAAAACCAATGCAGAACAATCGTTAGCACCGCCACCATCGCCACCAACGCCATCGACGACCACGAACCTTGCTGCTGGCCAGCCGCAGCTTGCCATGCTCGAGCTCGAGCACGGACGCCGCCACCACGCTGCCGGACGCCGCTGTAGCATTCAAAATCAATACAGATCACCCGTTAGCACCGCCACCAACGCCATGCACGTCATCAACGACCACTAACCTCGCTTCCGGGCGCCGCTGTAGCACACAAAAGCAATACAAAGCATTCATTAGCGACGCCACCAACGCCATGCACGCCGCCACCAACCACGAACCTTGCTTCCGGGCGTTGCGTTCCGCGGCGACGTTCCCTGTAAAATGCAAAAACGAAGAATGAGGGTGAGCCATGCACGGCGCTCGCCCGACCACGTACCGTAGTGGTCTATAAATTTTTCCATGGGCCATCAACACGTACCGTATTGGTCGTGTTGACCCTTGGCCGCCCTCCCATCACCCTTGGTCTGCTTCTTTGGCGCTCTGCGGCTGCATGCGCGTCACTTGCGTGCGGCGCTGTGGCGCTCTGCGCCGGGCATGGTCCCTCGCATCCCCCCGCGCGCCGTGCGCTTCAAGGTGGCGTGCCGGAAATGGAAGTTTTCCGTGTGTGCCACACGAAAATACCGCGATACCGGGTCGGTTTGGGTGCCTTACGGACTATTTCACGTAGAATGCTATGTACGATACACACTATTGTGTGGTTACACATTCTGTGATTACACTAATACCGGTATTTGTGTCAAAACTTACGTTTCGACCCCCCAATGTCCGATACTATACATTGTTCTTACGAACTACGAAATAGTATAATAACGACAGTTCTTACGAACTGCAAATTATACCGGGGTAGTTAAAGAGACTTTTAAATGAGACATGCTGAGACAGTTTTGGGAACAGTTTATGCACATTAGATACCGGTATTCACTACCGGTACAATCCTCAGGGTATTGTTGACCAACCACTCCTCATTTACGAAAAAGACGCGAAGGGGCCAAGTACGCTGCGTGACGTGCTGGGTTGGGATATTTTTACTTGTGTGTGTGTGCGTGAACAGGCTGCCAGATGACCGGATTCGAGTGCCACTGTACAGCGAGCGCGAAGGACCAACGGAGGCGAGCGGCAGCGCAGCAATCCAAGGAACTGGTTGAGCGAGCCATGCTCGAGGCGCCATTCGACCGTCGGCCTGCACCGCCGCCAGCGACGACATTGCTTACCTGCGCGGGGGCCGAGCACTACACTCGCTAGAACATGCGATCTGATCCCGGGGGAAGCGAAGCGAGACGCAGGGGCCTGTGTTTACCATGTAGGTCGAGTTTTTCATAGAAGTAAATGTATGTACAATGTTAAGTCTTGTTTTTGGAATGCTTGGCTGTTGGCTTCTTAGTGTCGTTTGTGCAGGCACACTTCGCGCACAATGCAGGAGTCGACTCTAGCTGTGCCGATTAATGCTGTGTTGATTGATGCTGTGAAGCTAGGTTCCACAGCGCCTTTAACATCATAGTGCTAAAATGCTTTATCAGAGCGGAAGTGGCTTTACCTCGTTACTACTTTAAGTAGCTAGGCCATAGTTACTCAAAGTAACGAGGTGAAGTCACTTACTACCGTCTTACCCCGCATATTAGGCATGTGCCCTCTATACGAATACAACAGTGCATAGGTGTTCTATTCGTTTACAAGGCATATGTGTTATATATCGAACAAATTGCTAAAGTCAGAAGAAGTAGTCTCGGATGGGTCCTGGAATCTCGCTCGGTGGTTTAGGCTTGACCCTCCTATTCGATCGGCGTGGGTTCAAGCCCGCCTGCGTGCAGTTCACACAGTTGTGTATTTGTAACGGGTCTTTTCTTTCACGGGTGGCTGCGTTGTATACGGGGGTTTTGTCGTTAATTTAAATATTTATGGGACGGGGCATTCTTTTTTTAAAAAAGAGCTCAAAGAAAACGTGTATTATGAATTAGATGGCGTAACCATCGACCTTAACTGCGAAGTATGATCCGGAGCGAACCAGACAAACTGTTTTCGCAGAGTCTTCTACGGTGTACGAAAACTTCGACACCAACTTGTTGTTCGTGTCAACGGTACTTACCTCGATGGTCCAGCGATGCATTTGAGACGCTGCGTAAAGTTCCAACTCTCCAGGCTCCTCGGACCCATCTCGAATACCAGCCATGTAGTCCGCGTCGAAGAGGCCGTCCAGGTCGCGCAGTGTCTCCATGTAGCTTGTCAACTCGGCGACATACTCATTTAAGGGCGTACCAATTCCATGCAGAAGGCAACAAAACAAGCTTGAGACACGGTCATCTGGCAAGTACCACCGTGGAGCGCTGATGTCGAGCTGCTCTCTGTCGTCTGTGCCCGCGAGGTTCCGGTACTGCTGGTTCCAGAGCTCCATATCCACGTCTGCAGCAAGCAATTGACGGAGTGGAGGATGAAGATCGTCCGTGTCGAATTCTTGCTTGTTTACCAGACCGCATAGTGTGAACGCCCGCTTGATGCTGGCCGAATCCTTTGACGCTACCCAATCCAATGTCCACTGCGCCACCGTAGCATAGCGAGGTACCTTGGGGTTGCCTGCCTTTGTCTGAAGCAGAGGGTCCTTCAGAGCTTTGCCGAGGTATTCATCGTACTGGTCTCTGTAGTACTCTTGATAGCTTCGGTTGACGGCCACGTCGAGTGGTTGCAGGATGTTGGTCATGTTTGGCGGTACCACCAGGACAAAAACGTTGAACGCTTCAAGTCGCTTGGAATCTGCAAGCTTGACGTGGCAGCCGTAAGAGTCAATGATGTACAGCACCGGTTCGCGATAGAGCTGCGTCTCCTTCCTGCCGCAGACAACTTGCCTCGCATGCTCCAGAAGAATGTCAGCGCTCCACATACCAGTGGGATTGACGTCGACCATGACGCCTGGAGGACATGCTGGTCTGTTCTTCAGTTTGGAGAAAAGGAGGTGGGGCGTGAGCACCTTGCCCTCTGCAGTGATAGTGAACGTCGCAGTAAACCGCCGATGGCTCGATCCACCTTTTCTCAACAACACTTCACGGGAGCCGCGCGCAGTGATCGTCGACTTTGGCTCCGTCTCGAAGTAGCGCGGCACCTGGTCCATGTTGATGATGTTGCGGGGCTTGATGCCGTGCGTTTCAATGAGTTTCTGGGCTCGCTCGATGAAGTCGCGGCAGACTTGAGGTGCGTCATCGGGAAGCGACCGTGATGTTGTCTGGCGCCGTGAGACGAGGTTCCTCCGACGCTTGAATCTGGCTAGCCAGCCTGAAGAGGCCTCAAAGCCTGTAGCGTCGCCATCATGCATCTCGCGATACATGTTCTTGGCCTGTAGACGAATGTAAGCGTCCTTAACACGAAGGCCTTTGACATTACGAGCTGTTATCCACTCGAAAAGCCGTTCCTCGAGCTCCGAGTGGGCTGGTTTGCGTCCAGCTCCGTTGAGGCGAAGACGACGCGAGACTCGGGTTGCGACTTGCCGGTTCTTGAGAGCCTCCTTTAGCTGATCTTCGACGTCGTGCCAGCCTCGGATAGTCTTCGCAGGCACGTTGTGCTTCGCACTGAGTGCCTCAAACCCATGGCCTTTCACCCCCTTCTGGTAGTCTGCTAGAACTGCAAGCTTCTCGCTAATGCTGTAGCTACGTCGCTCGCTGCTCATGGTGGTGCTAATTGTAGAATGGGCAGCACAACTCAAACAAAAGAGGAGCTTGAGAACTGCTTAGGGAACCACAAGTGACTGGCTGTCAGCTCTCGATTGACTATCCCAAATGTGACCATGCCTTCTATTTAGTATGTTCTCTAAACGGGGTTTGTGCTGCGATTTAAGTAATACGTACTATCCATATTAAGCACATATGCCTTATATGCGGGGTAAGACGGTAGGGCGACTTTTACCGGCGACTTTAACCTCCTGTCCTTTAATAATACAGAAACTAGAGCGACTTTAAATCCATGGCGACTTTAAATCCATGGCGACTTTAAATTCATGGCGACTTTAGTAGAAACTACTATAATAACTATAGCGACTTGGCGACTTTGACTCCCTGGCGACTTTAACTAGCGACTTTAAGAAATATAACCTATAGCGACTCCCTGGCGACTTTAACTGGCGACTTTAAGAAATATAACCTAAGCTTATAGCGACTTTAGCGAACCGCGTCGGCGACCTTAACTTCTTGGGGACTTTAAAAATAATAACTATAGCGACTTTAGCTCTTACGGCGACTTTAATAGCTATTATAGCGACTTTAACTCGCGTGATCGGCTTCGCGACTTTAACTTCTTGGGGCTTTAGCTGTCGCAGCGAATTTACCGGGTGACTACTACAAAGGTACCAGTAGTACCGGTACTGATAGCGGTATGAATTGTTAAAGTCGGAATAAGAATTTAAAGTCGCTTTAAGGCTTAACATTTCTGTGCTTAAAGTTTAAGCACAGAAATGTCTCAGCTTAAGGTCGCTTTAACCGGACTCGAATTATACCAAGCCGCTTGGTCCAAGCGCACTTCGAGCGTCGTGTCCCACCAATCGTGACTCGCCATTGGCTGGAAGTCTACGCGACACGCCTTCATTTCCGCTTAAATCCGCCCAAAATTCTCTTCCTCATTCCCGAATCCGCCGACTCGAGAAAAGATGGTGCATCTCTTCTGTGGGATCGTTGGAGTGGCAGGAAACGCGTTCCCCGTGGACATCGACGCGGAGAAGACGGTGGGGGACCTGAGGAAGGAGATCAAGAAAGAGAACAAGAACAAGTTGAAGAATGTCGACGCCTGCGACCTGCAGCTCTTTCTGGCGAAGACGACGACCGGCGCGTGGTTGACGGAGGCAGACGTGATGAAAGGTGTGAGCGACACAACTGGACTGAAGCCGTTGGACAGTGCAAGAACACCACTCCACGACTATGGCTTGTCGAAGAAGAAATTGAGGTCCGAAGTCACGAAACAACATCGTAAGGCGAAAACGACCCCTGTTCACGTGCTGGCGAAGCTGCCAGATCAGGGTCAACAGTTGGGTGCGAACGACCAAGATTCACTGCAGATGCAACGACAAACTCAGGTTGAAATAACGCGTCTTCAAGCGGAAATGGAGCTACTAAAGGACGCATTACCACACAAACATTCAAAGTCCTACACTGATCGGGAGTTGGGTCGACGTGAGTTGGACAAATTGGAAAAATACGGATTGGTCTTCGATGTTGCACCAGACGAGAACGGAACGGCATTTTGGTCGAATGAGATCCAGATTAAAGCCGATGCCATTGGGAATGAGGCTGACTTGGACGCATTTATTACTCCGTATTTCAGCGACGTATTGCACCGCTGTGGTATGGTGTTCGTCAATAGCGAGAGATATCAATGGTTGTCTCGGTCTCCATTTGCGCGCAAGAGTGCAGATCTTAAACCCCGTGGATTTGCGACCCACCCTGCGATGTATCGCGCGAGACCAGTGCCAAATGATGGAGTGGAACGCGATGATCAATTTCGATTTGGAGTAGCTGAGAAAGAATTGTTCGACTGCATCGTGTTATTCGAAAGCAAGCTCTCTATATCCGATGCTGCGTTTGGCCAAGTGGTACGATATCTGGAGAGTCTTTGCCCCAAGGGACCAGCAAGCGCTGTTCTCTTTGACAAATCCTCTTTTTGGTTGATCATAAGCGATAAGTCTGTTGTGATCAAAGTCGAAAAGACGGAATGGGTCAGAAAGGGCTCGAAAGAATTGTTTCACAACTTCATCACTAAGAGCATGTCTCCATGGGTGGCGCGCGTAACCAATGCTTGCGCTTCATTGAACGTTGTTGTGGAGGAGGGCAACGCATTTCTCGGATGTGGAGCATATGGACGCGTTTACAAGGTTCAGCAAGATCGAAAGCAACTCGTGCTTAAAATCGTTGAGGAATGCTCAGTTGGACGTCTTTATCAAGAGAAGGAGGCCTTGGAGAATGCTCAGGGCACAGGCTTGACGGCCATTCCTGTGGGGGAGGTCGTTGATATTCATGCTAGCACGACTGATAACGCAGATATTGGCGCAGCATTATTGATGTCTCCTGTGGGGCATCCTCTGCCTCGACCAACGTCACGACAGGAAGTTCAAGACCTCTTTCGGCTGTTATGGCAGCTCCACGCAAAAGGTCTGGTCCATGGAGATCCTCGCGTGCCGAATGTGATCGTCAATGAGGGAAAGCCTATCTGGATTGATCTTGTGGAAGTGGTGAAAGTGAGCACTGTATTTAAACAAGTTGATGCTGAGATTCTCACACGGGATATCCTCAGGCTTCCTTATACCGGTTCGCTGGATCCGACGCTGGATAAGTTGATCAAGGACTACGGGCACAGCTCTACGCAAGAAAATATCAATCAACTGGCCGAAGCAGTGTGGAGTTTTGGACTTCCCAAGTAGCTGCATGTTTTTTTAGTTGTAAGCCCGGTTCAAGGGTGGTAAACGTGAATTTTTTTCATTTAATGACAATAGCGAGACGCGATCCGCATTCAGCAGCACATTGCGTATTTATTGTTTCTTTATTTTTTTCAGTGCGTACATCACTTTTCTGCATGGCGACATCCACGAAAAGACCAACAGTGCGTCTTGTGTAGCGTACTAGTGAGTTTGGTGTCGCCTGAAATGACGAACGAGGAATCTGCAACGTTGGCAAGGCGCCGACAACGCCCACAACACACTACTACAGTAGCGAAATCGGCCTAGAACGGCATCGGGTGCACGAATCCGTCGTACGCGCAAAGCACGTTTGGTGTGCTATTGTCGCTGTCTGACACGGGCGGCGGTAGTGACGGGTACCGCTGACTGAAATGCGTGAGAATGACTTGCCGCGCTCGCATCCGTCGTGCAATGTCCAGTGCCTGGCCGACTGTGATGTGTTTCTTCTTCATCGCGTCCTCCTCCATCGAGTCGTCGAATGTCGTCTCGTGCACCACCAACTCCGCCCCCAGTCCTGTTGCGTTATCAACAGTAGCAAATGATTCAGTCCGTCAGTGCGATGTTATAGCGGGTCATAATTTAGAGACTCCGACGCTTACCTGCCAATACGAGGTCGTTTCACGGTTTGGTGTCACCGGAGTACACGAGTTTCTTCCCATTTTGCAACGATAGCACGAGTCCAAATGAGTCGTAAGCAGTGGAACACGCGCACACTGAGTATGCTGGTAAGTTACCAGTGGTAACAACATAACTAATATCCGACAAAAGCTGCCGTCGAAGAGGGTGACGTGGCAAGTTGAAGTTCGCAATCTGAAAAACTCGTGGTTGGGGATTTTTGCCAAGAATCCGAGTGCTGTCGCCGGCAGATTTTTTCTTAGCGTTTTACAAACGAGAGAGGTTCCGACTCGGAGTCCGAGAGCTTCATTTTTTGCTGAAATCCGCACAGAAATGATCTTCTTCCTCAAATTCTCTTCGTGCTCATTCCTGAATCCACCTCCTCGAGGAAAAATGGCCAAGCTCGTCTGTGCCGTCGTTGGTGAGGCGGGAAGCGTGTTCACCGTGGACATCGACGCGGAACAGACGGTGGCATCCTTGAAGGATGCGATTAAGACGAAGATCAATTACTCGGGTCCAGTCTACAAGCTGAAGCTCTTCCGGGCGAAGACGACGACCGGCGCGTGGCTGACGGTAGCAGACGTGATGAAAGGCGTGAGTGACACAAGTGGACTGAAGCTGTTGGACAATGTGGGAGCACCACTCCACTCCGTTCATTTGTCGAAGAAACACTTGAGGTTTGAAGTCACGAAACAACATGTTGAGGCGAAAACGACCCCTGTTCACGTGCTGGTGCAACTGCCAGATCAGGGTCAACAGTTGGGTGCGAACGTCCAGGATTCATTGCAGATGCAACGACAAATTCAGGTTGATATAACGCGTCTTCGAGCGGAAATGGAGCTAGTCAAGGACGCATTACCACACAAAAATTCGAAGACCTACACTGATCCAGTGTTGGGTCGACTTGAGTTGGACAAATTGGAAAAGTACGGATTGGTCATCGATGTTGCACCAGACGAGGACGGAACAGCATTTTGGTCGAATGAGACTCAGGTTGAAGCCGATGTCATTGGGAATGAGGCTGCCTTTGACGCGTTTATTACTCCGCATTTCACCGAAGTATTAGACCGCTGTGGTATGGTATTCGTCAATAGCGAGAGATATCAATGGTTGTCTCGGTCTCCATTTGCGCGCAAGAGTGCAGATCTCAAACCCCGTGGGTTTGCGACCCACCCTGCGATGTATCGCGCGAGACCAGTGCCAAATGATGGAGTGGAACGCGATGATCAATTTCGATTTGGAGTACCAGAGAAAGAATTATTCGACTGCGCCATTTTATTCGAAAGCAAGCTCTCTATATCCGATGCTGCGTTTGGCCAAGTGGTACGATATCTGCAGCATTTTTGCCCCGAGGGACCAGCAAGCGCTATTCTCTATGACAAATCCTCTTTTTGGTTGATCATAAGCGACAAGTCTGTTGTGATCAAAGTCGAAAAAACGGCGTGGGTCAGAAAGGGCTCGAAAGAATTGTTTTATACCTTCATCACTAAGAGCATGTCTCCATGGGTGGCGCGCGTAACCAATGCTTGCGCTTCATTGAACGTTGTTGTGGAGGAGGGCAACGCATTTCTCGGACGTGGAGCATTTGGACGCGTTTTCAAGGTTCAGCAAGATCGAGAGGAACTCGCGCTAAAAATCGTTGAGGAATGCTCCGTTGGGCGTCTTTATCAAGCGAAGGAAGCCTTGGAGAAAGCACAGTTTGCAGGCTTGACGGTCATTCCTGTGGGGGAGGTCATTGAGATTTTTGCTGGCGCGGGTGATAACGCAGATATTGGCGCGGCGTTATTGATGTCTTCTGTTGGGCATCCTCTGCCTCGACCCACTACACAAGAGGAAGTTCAAGACCTCTTTCGGCTGTTATGGCAGCTCCACGCAGAAGGTCTGGTCCATGGAGATCCTCGCGTGCCGAATGTGATCGTCAGTGAGGGAAAGTCTCTCTGGATTGATCTTGTGCGAGTGATGAAAGTGAGCACTGTATTTAAACAATTTGATGCTGACATTCTCACACGGTCCATCCTCAGTCTTCCTCATACCAGTTCGCTGGATCCGACGCTGGAGAAGTTGATTGACAACTATGGGCACAGCTCCACGCAAGAAAATATCGATCGACTGGCCGAAGCAGTGTGGAGTTTTGGACTTCCCAAGTAGCTGCATTTTTTTTAGTTGTAAGCCTGGTTCAAGGGTGGTAAACGTGAAAATGACAAAAGCGAGACACGATCCGCATTCAGCAGCACATTACGTATTTATTGTTTCTTTATTATTTTCATCATGGCGACATCCACGAGAAGATCAGCAGTGCATCTTGTGAAGCGTACTACATGTAGTACTTGAAGTAGTGAATTTGGTGTCGCCTGAAATGACGAGGCTTCCATGCTGCAGTACCCAAGCATCCAGGAGCTATATGAACTTCTTCAGAAGATTGCTCGCGAGGAATCTGCAACGTTCGCAAGGCACCTAGAATCTGAGTTAGCCGACAGCGCCCACAACGCGCTACTACAGTAGCGAAATCGGCTTAGAACGGCATCGGGTGCACGAATCCGTCGTACGCGCAAAACACGTTTGGCGTGCTATTGTCGCTGTTTGACACGGGCGGCGGTAGTGACGGGTACCGCTGACTGAAATGCGTGAGCACGACTTGCCGCGCTCGCATCCGTCGTGCAATGTCCAGTGCCTGGCCAACTGTGCTGTGCTTCTTCTTCATCGCGTCCTCCTCCATCGAGTCGTCGAATGTCGCCTCGTGCACCACCAACTCCGCCCCCAGTCCTGTTGCGTTATCAACAGTAGCAAATGATTCAGTCGGTCAGTGCAATGTTATAGCGGGTCATAATTTAGAGACTCCGACGCTTACCCGCTCGTTGCAAGGTTTGGTGTCTCCAGAATACACGAGTTTCTTCCCACTTTGCAGTGTTAGCACGAGTCCATACGAGTCGTAGCAGTGGAACACGCGCACGCTGAGTATGCTGGTAACAACAGCATTACTGATCTCCGACAAAAGCTGCTGTCGAAGAGGGTGACTGGTAAGTTGTAGTCCGCAACCTGAATAACTCGTGGTCGGCAAGAATCCGAGTGCTCAGATTTTTTCTGACCGTAATTTACCAACGAGAGAGGTTCCGACTCGGAGTCCGAGAACTTCATTTTTCGCTGAAATTCGCCCAGATATTTTCTTCTTCCTCAAATTCTCTTCGTGCTCATTCCTGAATCCACCTCCTCGAAGTAAGATGGTGAAGCTCTTCTGTGCGGTTGTTGGCGTGGCTGGAAGCGCGTTCTCCGTGGACATCGACGCGGACCAGTCGGTGGGAGACTTGAATGATGCAATTAAGACGAAGATCAATTACTCGGATCCAATCTCTTCCTGGCGAAGACGACGACCGGCGCGTGGCTGACAGTAGCAGACGTGATGAAAGGCGTGAGTGATACAACTGGACTGAAGCTGTTGGGCAATGCGGGAGCACCACTCAACCTCGTTGACTTGTCGGAGGATAAAGTGAGGTTCAAAGTCACGAAGGCACATCTTGAGGCGAAAACGACCCCTGTTCACGTGCTGGTTAAGCTGCCAGATCAGGGTCCACAGTTGGGTGAGAGCGGCCAAGATTTATTTCAGATGCAGCGACAAACTCAGGTTGAAATAACGCGTCTTCAAGCGGAAATGGAGCTACTAAAGGACGCATTACCACACAAAAAATCAAAGTCCTACACTGATCAGGAGTTGGGTCGACTTTAGTTGCAAAGATTGGAAAGAGACGGATTGGTCTTCGATGTTGCACCAGACGAGAACGGAACAGCATTTTGGTCGAATGAGATCCAGGTTGAAGCCGATGCCATTGGGAATGAGGCTGACTTGGACGCATTTATTACTCCGTATTTCAGCGAAGTTTTACACCGCTATGGGATGGTGCTCGTCAATAGCGAGAGATATCAATGGTTGTCGAAGCATGTAGATCTCAAACCCCGTGGATTTGCGACCCACCCTGCGATGTTTCACGCGAGACCTGAACCAAATGATGGAGTGGAACGCAAGGATGTATTTAAATTTCGATTTGGAGTAGCAGAGAAAGAATTGTTCGACTGCATCATTTTATTTGAAAGCAAGCTCTCTATATCCGATGCTGCGTTTGGCCAAGTGGTACGATATTTGGAGAGTCTTTGCCCCAAGGGACCAGCAAGCGCTATTCTCTTTGACACCTCCTCCTTTTGGTTGATCAGGAGCTACAAGTCTATCGTTGTCAAGATCGAAAAAATGATGTGGATCAGAAAGGGCTCGAAAGAATTGTTTCAGAACTTCATCACTAAGAGTATGTCTCCATGGGTGGCGCGCATAACAAATGCTTGCTCTTCATTGAACGTTGTTGTGGAGGAGGGCAACGCATTTCTCGGACGTGGGGCATTTGGACGCGTTTTCAAGGTTCAGCAAGATCGAAAGGAACTCGTGCTAAAAATCGTTGATGAATGCTCCGTTGGACGTCTTTATCAAGAGAAGGAGGCCTTGGAGAATGCTCGGGGTACAGGCTTGACGGCCATTCCTGCAGGGGAGGTCATTGATATTCGTGCTAGCACGACTGATAACGCAGATATTGGCGCGGCATTATTGATGTCTCCTGTTGGGCATCCTCTGCCTCGACCAACGACAAAACAGGAAGTTCAAGACCTCTTTCGGCTGTTATGGCAGCTCCACGCAGAAGGTCTGGTCCATGGAGATGCCCGTGTGTCGAATGTGATCGTCAGTGAGGGAAAGTCTCTCTGGATTGATCTTGTGCGAGTGGTGAAAGTGAACACTGTTTTGAAACAACTTGATGCTGACATTCTCACACGGTCCATCCTCAGTCTTCCTCATACCAGTTCGCTGGATCCGACGCTGGAGAAGTTGATTGACGACTATGGGTACAACTCCACGCAAGAAAATATTAATCAACTGGCCGAAGCAGTGTGGAGCTTGGGACTTCCGAATTAGCTGCAGATTTTTTAGTTGTAAGCCCGGTTCAAGGGTGGTAAACGTGAAAATGACAAAAGCCCGACAGCGCCCATAACGCGCTACTACTGTACAGTCGACATCGACCTAGAACGGCATCGGGTGCACGAATCCGTCGTACGCGCAAAGCACATTTGGTGTGCTATTATCGCTGTCTGACACAGTGCCTGGCCAACTGTGCTGTGTTTCTTCTTCATCGCGTCCTCCTCCATCGAGTCGTCGAATGTCGCCTCGTGCACCACCAACTCCGCCCCCAGTCCTGTTGCGTTTTCAACAGTAGCGCATGATTCTATCCGTCAGTGCAATGTTATAGCGGGTCTTACTTTGTGTGCCGCAGAGACACCGAAGCTTACCCGCTCGTTGCATGGTTTGGTGTCTCCGGAGTACACGAGTTTCTTCCCACTTTTCAGAGTTAACACCAGCCCGTACGAGTCGTAGCAGTGAAACACGCGCACACTGAGTATGCTGGTAAGTTACCAGTGGTAACAGCATAACTAATCTCCGACAAAAGCTGCCGTCGAAGAGGGTGACGTGGTAAGTTGAAGCCCGCAACCTGAATAACTCGTGGTCGGCAAGAATCCGAGTGCTGACGCCGGCAGATTTTTTGATACCGTAATTTAACAACGAGAGAGGTTCCGACTCGGAGTCCGAGAACTTCATTTTTCGCTGAAATTCGCCCAGATATTTTCTTCTTCCTCAAATTCTCTTCGTGCTCATTCCTGAATCCACCCTCCTCGAGGAAAGATGGTGAAGCTCGTCTGTGCCGTCGTTGGTGAGGCGGGAAGCGCGTCCCCCGTGGATATCGACGCGGAACAGACGGTCGGAGACTTGAATGATGCAATTAAGACGAAGATCAATTACTCGGATCCAGCCTACAAGCTGAAGCTCTTCCTGGCGAAGACGACGACCGGCGCGTGGCTGACAGTAGCGGACGTGATGAAAGGCGTGAGTGATACAACTGGACTGAAGCCGTTGAACAGTGCGACAGCACCACTCAACCTCGTTGACTTGTCGGAGGATAAAGTGAGGTTCAAAGTCACGAAGGCACATCTTGAGGCGAAAACGACCCCTGTTCACGTGCTGGTTAAGCTGCCAGATCAGGGTCCACAGTTGGGTGAGAGCGGCCAAGATTTATTTCAGATGCAGCGACAAACTCAGGTTGAAATAACGCGTCTTCAAGCGGAAATGGAGCTACTAAAGGACGTATTGCAACACAAAAATTCAAAGTCCTACAGTGATCGGGAGTTGGGTCGACTTGAGTTGCAAAGATTGGAAAGAGACGGATTGGTCTTCGATGTTGCACCAGACGAGAACGGAACAGCATTTTGGTCGAATGAGATCCAGGTTGAAGCCGATGCCATTGGGAATGAGGCTGACTTGGACGCATTTATTACTCCGTATTTCAGCGAAGTTTTACACCGCTATGGGATGGTGCTCGTCAATAGCGAGAGATATCAATGGTTGTCGAAGCATGTAGATCTCAAACCCCGTGGATTTGCGACCCACCCTGCGATGTTTCACGCGAGACCTGAACCAAATGATGGAGTGGAACGCAAGGATGTATTTAAATTTCGATTTGGAGTAGCAGAGAAAGAATTGTTCGACTGCATCATTTTATTTGAAAGCAAGCTCTCTATATCCGATGCTGCGTTTGGCCAAGTGGTACGATATTTGGAGAGTCTTCGCCCCCAGGGACCAGCAAGCGCTATTCTCTTTGACACCTCCTTTTGGTTGATCAGGAGCTACAAGTCTATCGTTGTCAAGATCGAAAAAATGATGTGGATCAGAAAGGGCTCGAAAGAATTGTTTCAGAACTTCATCACTAAGAGTATGTCTCCATGGGTGGCGCGCATAACAAATGCTTGCTCTTCATTGAACGTTGTTGTGGAGGAGGGCAACGCATTTCTCGGACGTGGGGCATTTGGACGCGTTTTCAAGGTTCAGCAAGATCGAAAGGAACTCGTGCTAAAAATCGTTGATGAATGCTCCGTTGGACGTCTTTATCAAGAGAAGGAGGCCTTGGAGAATGCTCGGGGTACAGGCTTGACGGCCATTCCTGCAGGGGAGGTCATTGATATTCGTGCTAGCACGACTGATAACGCAGATATTGGCGCGGCATTATTGATGTCTCCTGTTGGGCATCCTCTGCCTCGACCAACGACAAAACAGGAAGTTCAAGACCTCTTTCGGCTGTTATGGCAGCTCCACGCAGAAGGTCTGGTCCATGGAGATGCCCGTGTGCCGAATGTGATCGTCAGTGAGGGAAAGCCTCTCTGGATTGATCTTGTGGAAGTGGTGAAAGTCAACACTGTTTTTAAACAAGTTGATGCTGAAATTCTCACACGGGATATCCTCAGGCTTCCTTATACCGGTTCGCTGGATCCGACGCTGGATAAGTAGATCAAGAACTACGGGCACAGCTCCACGCAAGAAAATATCAATCAACTGGCCGAAGCTGTGTGGAGTTTTGGACTTCCCAAGTAGCTGTATGTTTTTTTTAGTTGTAAGCCTGATTCAAGGGTGGTAAACGTGAAAATGACAAAAGCGAGACACGATCCGCATTCAGCAGCACATTACGTATTTATTGTTTCTTTATTATTTTCAGTGCGTACATCACTTTTCTGCATGGCGACATCCACGAGAAGACCAGCAGTGCGTCTTGTGTAGCGTACCAGTGAATTTGGTGTCGCCTGAAATGACGAGCGAGGATTCTGCAACGTTGGCAAGGCACCTATGCCGCCGACAACGCCCACAACACACTACTACAGTAGCGAAATCGGCCTAGAACGGCATCGGGTGCACGAATCCGTCGTACGCGCAAAGCACGTTTGGCGTGCTATTGTCGCTGTCTGCTACGGGTGGCGGTAGTGACGGGTACCGCTGACTGAAATGCGTGAGCACGACTTGCCGGGCTCGCATCCGCCGTGCAATGTCCAGCGCCTGGCCAACTGTGCTGTGCTTCTTCTTCATCGCGTCCTCCTCCATCGAGTCGTCGAATGTCGCCTCGTGCACCACCAACTCCGCCCCCAGTCCTGTTGCGTTATCAACAGTAGCAAATGATTCAGTCGGTCAGTGCAATGTTATAGCGGGTCATAATTTAGAGACTCCGACGCTTACCCGCTCGTTGCAAGGTTTGGTGTCTCCAGAATACACGAGTTTCTTCCCACTTTGCAGTGTTAGCACGAGTCCATACGAGTCGTAGCAGTGGAACACGCGCACGCTGAGTATGCTGGTAACAACAGCATTACTGATCTCCGACAAAAGCTGCTGTCGAAGAGGGTGACTGGTAAGTTGTAGTCCGCAACCTGAATAACTCGTGGTCGGCAAGAATCCGAGTGCTCAGATTTTTTCTGACCGTAATTTACCAACGAGAGAGGTTCCGACTCGGAGTCCGAGAACTTCATTTTTCGCTGAAATTCGCCCAGATATTTTCTTCTTCCTCATATTCTCTTCGTGCTCATTCCTGAATCCACCTCCTCGAAGTAAGATGGTGAAGCTCTTCTGTGCGGTTGTTGGCGTGGCTGGATGCGCGTTCTCCGTGGACATCGACGCGGACCAGTCGGTGGGAGACTTGAATGATGCAATTAAGACGAAGATCAATTACTCGGATCCAGCCTACAAGCTGAAGCTCTTCCTGGCGAAGACGACGACCGGCGCGTGGCTGACAGTAGCGGACGTGATGAAAGGCGTGAGTGATACAACTGGACTGAAGCGTTGAACAGTGCGACAGCACCACTCAACCTCGTTGACTTGTCGGAGGATAAAGTGAGGTTCAAAGTCACGAAGGCACATCTTGAGGCGAAAACGACCCCTGTTCACGTGCTGGTTGAGCTGCCAGATCAGGGTCAACAGTTGGGTGAGAACGGCCAAGATTTATTTCAGATGCAACGACAAACTCAGGTTGAAATAACGCGTCTTCAAGCGGAAATGGAGCTAGTCAAGGACGTATTGCGACACAAAAATTCAAAGTCCTACAGTGATCGGGAGTTGGGTCGACGTGAGTTGGACAAATTGGAAAAATACGGATTGGTCTTCGATGTTGCACCAGATGAGAACGGAACGGCATTTTGGTCTAATGAGATCCAGATTGAAGCCGATGCCATTGGGAATGAGGCTGACTTGGACGCATTTATTACTCCGTATTTCAGCGACGTATTGCACCGCTGTGGTATGGTATTCGTCAATAGCGAGAGATATCAATGGTTGTCTCGGTCTCCATTTGCGCGCAAGAGTGCAGATCTCAAACCCCGTGGATTTGCGACCCACCCTGCGATGTTTCACGCGAGACAAGTGCAAGATGATGGAGTGCAACGCGATGATCAATTTCAATTTCGATTTGGAGTACCAGAGAAAGAATTATTCGACTGCGCCATTTTATTCGAAAGCAAGCTCTCTATATCCGATGCTGCGTTTGGCCAAGTGGTACGATATCTGCAGCATTTTTGCCCCGAGGGACCAGCAAGCGCTATTCTCTATGACAACTCCTCTTTTTGGTTGGTCATTAGCGACAAGACTGTTGTTGTCAAAGTCGAAAAATCGTCGTGGATCAGAAAGGGCTCGAAAGAATTGTTTTATACCTTCATCACTAAGAGCATGTCTCCATGGGTGGCGCGCGTAACAAATGCTTGCTCTTCATTGAACGTTGTTGTGGAGGAGGGCAACGCATTTCTCGGACGTGGGGCATATGGACGCGTTTTCAAGGTTCAGCAAGATGGAAAGGAACTCGTGCTAAAAATCACTGAGGAATGCTCCGTTGGACGTCTTTATCAAGAGAAGGAGGCCTTGGAGAATGCTCAGGGTACAGGCTTGACAGCCATTCCTGTGGGGGAGGTCATTGACATTCATGCTGGCGCGGCTGATAACGCAGATATTGGCGCGGCGTTATTGCTGTCTCCTGTGGGGCATCCTCTGCCTCGACCAACTACACAAGAGGAAGTTCAAGACCTCTTTCGGCTGTTATGGCAGCTCCACGCGAAAGGTCTGGTCCATGGAGATCCTCGCGTGCCGAATGTGATCGTCAGTGAGAGAAAGTCTCTCTGGATTGATCTTGTGCGAGTGATGAAAGTGAGCACTGTATTTAAACAACTTGATGCTGACATTCTCACACGGTCCATCCTCAGTCTTCCTCATACCAGTTCGCTGGATCCGACACTGGAGAAGTTGATCGACAACTATGGGCACAGCTCCACGCAAGAAAATATCAATCAACTGGCCGAAGCAGTGTGGAGCTTGGGACTTCCCAATTAGCTGCAGATTTTTACTACGTAGTAGTTGTAAGCCCGGTTCAAGGGTGGTACAAATGAAAATGACATCCCACAAAGCGAGGCCTGTCTCGCTTTGTGGGACGCATTCAGCAGCACATCACGTACTTATTGCGTCGTTATCATTATCAGTGCGTACATGTGCGGTGCGTGTAGCGGCCGTAATTCGCGTTTGTCGGCGACCTCTAGATGGAGAAGTAATTTCCACGAGTGGCAGGGCTGCTAGAAGAATATTTAGTACCGAGAGTTACGTACTGTATGTCGCACAAAACTTTTTCGACCCTGTATTGCTAGTAAAATGTGCACCGTGAGCTTTCACTAAGCTTTGCCGAATGCCTGAGTTTTATGGTCTGATTTATCTTCATAACATTACTTCTATTAATTATCGCGTCGTAGAAGCAGACTACCATGTGCGCATTCTGGCACCAGAATGCGAGCCCGCTAAAGAAAAGTTTGACGGTCTGCGTTGGCCGTCCAATGGTGACCTGAAGTAAGCCGCGTTGCAGCACCCATCCAAATTACATCCTTTCTGTGGGGATTCACTCGCAGCGTCACCGAGTGTTCATCGCCCCTCGTGCACGAAATGGCGCCGACTGCATTGATCCAATTCCTCCTGCTTCGGCGCGCAGCACCAGAAAAAAATGTAATACACGTAGTACGTACGCTACACAAGATGCACCGCCTTCCACTCGTTGAATTCACTGATCTTCTCTGGATGTCTCCATGCAAAAAAGTGATGTACGCAATGAAATAATAAAGAAGCAATACATACGTGATGTGCTGGCTGTGTCTCTCGCTTTGTGAGAAGTCATTTTCACGTTTACCATCCTTAAATCGGGCTTACAGCTACTACGTAGTAAAAATCTGCAGCTAATTGGGAAGTCCCAAGCTCCACACTGCTTCGGCCAGTTGATTGATATTTTCTTGCGTGGAGCTGTGCCCGTAGTTGTCGATCAACTTCTTCAGTGTCGGATCCAACGAACGGGGACGAGGAAGACTGAGGATGGACCGTGTGAGAATGTCAGCATCAACTTGTTTCAAAATAGTGCTCACTTTCATCACTTCCACAAGATCAATCCAGAGACACGTCCCCTCACTGACGATCACATTCGCCACGCGAGGATCTCCATGGACCAGACCCTTCGCGTGGAGCTGCCATAACAGTCGAAAGAGGTCTTGAACTTCCTTTTGTGTCGTTGGTCGAGGCAGAGGATGCCCAACAGGAGACATCAATAACGCCGCGCCAGAACGAATTTCAATGACCTTTCCCACAGGAGTAACCGTCAACTTTGTATCCTGAGCATTCTCCAGGGCCTCCTTCTCTTGATAAAGACGTTTAACGGAGCAAACCTCAACGATTTTCAGCGCGAGTTCTTTTCGATCTTGCTGAACCTTGAAAACGCGTCCAAATCCTCCGCGTCCGAGAAATGCATTGCCCTCCTCCACAACAACTTTCAATGAAGAGCAAGCATTGGATACGCGCGCCACCCACGGAGACATGCTCTTAGTGATGAAGTTGTGAAACAATTCTTTTGAGCCCTTTCTGATCCACATCGTTTTTTCGAGTTTGATAACACGAGACTTGCGGCTTCTGATCAACCAAAACGAGGATTTGTCAAAGAGAATTACGCTTGCTGGTCCCTTGGGGCACAAATGTTGCAGATATCGTACCACTTGTCCAAACGCAGCATCGGATATAGAGAGCTTGCTTTCGAATAAAATGGCGCAGTCGAACAATTCTTTCTCTGCTACTCCAAATCGAAATTTAAATCCATCCTTGCGTTGCACTCCATCATTTGGTTCAGGTCTCGCGCGATACATCGCAGGGTGGGTCGCAAATCCATCGGGTTTGAGATCTGTCATCTTGCGCGCAAATGGGGCCTGCGGCAACCATTGATATCTCTCGCTATTGACGAACACCATGCCATAGCGGTCTAGTACTTCGCTGAAGTGCGGAGTGATGAACGCGTCAAAGGCAGCCTCATTCCCAATGGCATCGGCTTCAATCTGGATCTCATTAGACCAAAATGCTGTTCCGTTCTCGTCTGGTGCAACATCGATGACCCATCCTTTGCTTTCCAATTTGTCCAACTCACGTCGACCCAACACTGGATCAGTGTAGGACTTTGAATCTTTGTGGGGTAATGCGTCCGCGACTTGCTCGAGTTGCGCTTGAGTACGTTTATGTTCAATGATACTTTGTCGTTGCATCTGTAATGAACCTTGGTCGTTCTCACGCAACTGCTGACCCTGACCTGGCAGCTGCACCAGAACGTGAACAGGGTTCGTTTTCGCCTCAAGTAGTTCCTCCGTGACTTGGAACCTCAAGTTTTTCTTCGACAAGCCATATATATGGATTTGTGCTCCCGAATTGTCCAACGGCTTCAGTCCAGTGGTGTCACTCACGCCTTTCATCACGTCTGCCTCCGTCAACCACGCGCCGGTCGTCGTCTTCGCCAGAAAGAGCTTCAGGTTACGAGGAGGACCCTTGATGTCTTCATTATCCGCCTTAATCGCCTTCCTCAGGTGGGCCACCGTCTTTTCCGCGTCGATGTCTACGACGAACGCGGGCCCCGCCACTCCAACGATCCCACAGAAGATATTCACCATATTTCCTCGAGTCGGCGGATTCGGGATTCCCGAATCGGCAATGAGCAAGAGAATTTCTGGGCGTATATGAAGGCGTGTCGCATAGACTTTCAGCCAATGGTGTCTCACCGATCGTGACTCACATTGGTGACCGGGGCTTTTTGCAAAAAGCGGAGCCCTCAGCAAGTTTCTTGCATTTTGAACCTTTACTTGCAAAAAGCGGAGCGATTCCAATTTGGTTTTGCAATTCCTAGCTGCACTCATGCCGAGCCACCTCAGTTGTAAAAAAGGATGACACCGCCGCCATCCCTGAGCTTGCTGAGCTTGGCGCCGCCCTCTCTTCTCTGAACCGCCGCACCAAGAAGTACGACGCGGTGGACACTTGCTACGCAGTTGATTTGTACGCTTCGTTGTACGGCTCCAACCAGCCTCAAATCCAACTACTGCAGTTCTCCCTGAAGTGCTGACGATTAATGCATCCCATCGACCGTCGAGGCTGATCAGCAAGAAGGTAAGAAAAGAGAGACGCGTCTCCCCAGCAGAGGCTATACAACACTGAATGCAATCTTCCAGGTAGAATTTTGGATCTGTGTCGCCGAATACCCCAAACAACTAGCACGGCTTTAAACGCGCGTAAACAGATCTCAACGAACGCCATCTCAAGGGCGCCCAAGGACGCCGCCGTTGTGCTGTTGGTCCCCTGAATAACAATGCGCGTCTGCGTATCGATCAACAGATCTGTAGCATCATTATCTATGCATGCTTTCTGCAAAACCAAATTGGATCGCTCCGCTTTTTGCAAGTAAAGGTTCAAAATGCACGAAACTTGCTGAGGGCTCCGCTTTTTGCAAAAAGCCCCCTCCACGGTGGAGTCCACCGAGGTCGTTAAAGCGCCTTTAGTACAACGTCACGAAAGAGGTCTTAAAGGTGCCTAAAGCACCTTTAACCCATGAATCATTTCTGCGCGTTATATGGGCCCTTCTACGCAGGATGGGAATACCTTAGGTTGCCGCCTTTGATTTTCTAAGTCCAAAATCGGCGTTTGGTTGGCGCCGTTTAACGAGGAATGACACGGATGCACTGCGGTTTCGCGCGACTAAGTCTATTAGCATGTGTCACGCCCATCTAACGCACCAAACAGCGCAGCCAAACGCTCCTTCCTTGCTGAGATATGGCCTCGAGTCTAGAGCGACCCTCCTTGCAGACCCGATTTCAAAGACACCTAGTGAGGATGTCATCCCTCCTCATGTGGTCCACATCATATGTATGTGACCCACACCTTATGGCGCTTTATCGTAAAGCGCCTTTATGAAATCATGTAGTTTTTGTATGGGGGATGGATGGCATCGCTGGTTGCGGTAGCGAGCGGTTGCGAGGTCGCGTAGACGCAGCAAACCCACGCGGGGAGCCCGCGAAGCAGGGCCGCGTAGTATTTGCGGAGGCGGGCCCAGCGCCGAGCATTCCAGCGAGCGGACCCGTTGCCCTGTCCAGTAGTTAGTTTTTCTATCGCGGGGGTCTGGGGGTGCAACCCCCAGAACACTAATTTCACCCCTTCTAAGGGAAATGGTCAATTAGGGGCCGGTCAGGCAAGGCCTTCCAAGTTTGCTTTGTGGATTTTGCTCTACTGAAGTCAACGAGATTCTTAGGATACCGATGAAGAGCTGACGTATTTGCCGATTTGCTGGACTGTTTCATAGTTTGTGCAACTAGTAAACACAAACACATCAGCCTGATCAAAAGTCGTAAGTGAATGAAGGTCCGACCAATTAGGGGCCAAATCATTTGACTGAGTTTCACTATGGCATCTTAACTGTCACTAATATCGTACACTATAAGCGACCAATCAAAAGAGATAACGGATAAATGTGAGTATTTCATTGGCTGGATGAGCGGCCCCTAATTGACCAAACGGTCTCTAATTGACCGTTTCCCTTACCTAGTACTGGGAGGTTGATGGGTTAAAGGTGCTTTAGGCGCCTTTAACTGCTTTCGTGACGTTGTGTTAAATGTGCTGTAACGCGATTCCTCCTCCACTGGGGGAGGGACGAACCGCGAGATCGTTAAAGCGCCTTTACTACAACGTCACGATAGGGGTCTTACAGCAACATAAAGCGCCTTTAACCCATGAATCATTTGTGCGCCTTTAACCAGTGCGCGTTACTGGGCCCTTCTACGCAGGATGGGAATACCTTAGGTTGTCGCCTTTGATTTTCAAAGTCCAAAACCGGCGTTTGGTTGGGGTCGCTTCACGGGGAATGACACGGATACCCTGCGGTTTCGCGCGACTAAGTCAATTAGCATGTGTCACGCCCATCTAACGCACCAAACAGCGCAGCCAAACGTTCCGTCCTTGCTGAGATATGGCCTCGAGTCTAGAGCGACCCTCCTTGCAGACCCGATTTCAAAGACGCCTAGTGGGGATGTCATCCCTCCTCATGTGGTCCACATCATATGTATGTGACCCACACCTTATGGCGCTTTATCGTAAAGCGCCTTTATGAAATCATGTAGTTTTTGTATGGGGGATGGATGGCATCGCTGGTTGCGAGGTCGCGTAGACGCAGCAAACCCACGCGGGGAGCCCGCGAAGCAGGGCCGCGTGGTATTTGCGGAGGCGGGCCCAGCGCCGAGCATTCCACCGTTGCCCTGTCCAGTAGTTAGTTTTTCTATCGCGGGGGTCTGGGGGTGCAACCCCCAGAACATTCATTTCACCCCTTCTGTCTAGAACTGGAAGGTTGATGCGTTAAAGGTGCTTTAGGCGCCTTTAACCACGTTCGTGACGTTGTACTAAAGGTGCTCTAACGCGATTCGACGAACCGAGCCCTGTCCCTTTGGGAGAGGGAACCGGGCTCCATGAATAGAGACCTCTTGCCCATGAATTTTACGTCTTTTGCTGCCTCTCCTGGGATTCGTAAATTGTAAATTTGCAGCGACACCTTTTTGCTAACGTATATTCGGTTAGGTACGAATGTCAAGCTCTGACAGGATCCCTCAAAGGAAAAGTAAGACGATGAAACCTCTTTGGCGTGTCCTACTCGACCCCTCTGCCTCAGGCGACCAAGGACGGACAGACGGCGGCTCGACAGCGGCGCAGAGTGACCAGTGGAGGGTCGGGGGTGAGTCTATCTCCCGAACCAGCAACCAAGATCTTTGGATCAAGGCGGGCAAGGGCAACAACACGTGGCGATCTTCTCGCGAAGCGCCGCGGTTGCCAATTGAAGACCGACAGAAGATTTCAAGTGCATTTGTAGGGTAGGGAATCAGCTGCGAATCTGCGGTGAAGCAGATAGAAGACAGCGGAGTGCACTGGCATAGTGCACAAGAGCTAACGACCAATACAGCAAAGACTGAGGCGAGTAAGTACTTGTGTATTGCTTGTTAGTGTGAGGAATAAACCCCCGTGTGTAAGAGAGACGGGTATCTGCAGCCCGCAAGGCGCACTCGGCGACCAAAGAGAGGGTCGTTTAGCCCCCGGTCGTTTAGCCCCCGGCGCTGAGTGTTGCGCAACTTGGCCAAGATCTCTGGCGCGGCTGCCTTACATTGCGAAACCCAGGAACGCGACTGCTGCTGTTTAGCGTGTGTGTGTAGGAATAGCTTACGTATATTGTATTGTTAAGCAGTAGTGGTCGTAGCCACCGGACACCGTCCTGTAGCTAGGGGCAGGCCTGGAGGTGACGCAGTGCGGACACCACACGTAGCGACGCGCAAGTGACGAACTCGCCACGGTACTAGAACACTGCTTACTTGGTGGCCAAACAGGGGCCTTCCAACACGGTTGGCCTTCGCGGACTGAAGACGAAGACCTTCACGAGGCTTGGCTCAGTGGCACGAACCCAGCCACGGAACGGAGAGAGAACGGAACGGAGTGAGAGAGCGGAACGGAGTGAGAGAGCGGAACGGAGAGAGAGAGAGCGGAACGGAGTGAGTGAGAGGACGGAACGGAACGGAACGGACTGAGCAGAAGAAGACAAAGCAAAAGAAGTTTATTGAAGTGCCGCAGCAGCATCTGAGCAGCGACTGAAGCAGACGACCACAGCGGAACTGAAGAGCGAAGATGACGGCGCGGGCGACGCGGGCAGCACGACGCTCGAGTACGCCGACGGCAAGCTCCACGACTCGGAGCGCCGGCGGACCACCGGCACCGAAGAGGCAGCGCCAACCACGAACGCGGGTGCGACTGAGCGCCGGCGGAGGTGGTGACGGAGACGACGATGAGGTTGTCGTCAGCAGCGGCGTCACGATCACCGCCGCTGGAAGTCACGACGACGACTCCAGCGACGATGACGGCGACAATAACGCCGGCAACCACGGCGGCGGGAACAACAGCAGAGGCGGATCCGGCGGGAACGGAGGAGACGGACGTGGCGGTCGCGACCACGGCGGAGCAGGCGATGACGGCGGCGGACAGCAGAGCAGCGGACGACAGCAACCAGCGCGCACACCAGCCCCAGTCCAAACCCAGCAGAGTGACGAGCTGGAGGACATGGACTGGTGGGAGGCGCTGACGCCGAACCAGCAGAGGGCGATGATGAAGCGGTTCCTGGTGCAGCCACCAGCAGCCGCACCAGCACCTCAGCAGGTGGTGATCCACGCACCGGCACCACCACCAGCGCAGGAGCGCCCGAACCGACGCAAGATGAAGCGACTGCGCTTGGAGGACTTCAAGGGGACCGCCGGCGAGTCGGTCGAAGCATGGCTTGCGACGATCCCCCAGGAGGTTGAGCGACAGGCGAGTCTCGGCGGCGACACGTGGACAGCGGCTGAGCTGTACACGGTGTCACTGCCCACCTAAAAGATGCAGCAACGAAGTGGTTAATAACCCTGTCGGAGAACATGCGTGAGGAGGACAAGAACCTCGCGTACCTGATCAAGATGATGCTGAAGAAGTACGGGCGGCGGGACAACATGTTCCGGATTCAGCAGCGCCTCCCAGCGCGTGTGCAGCAGCCCGGCGAACGCCTGAGCGACTTCGCGACGAGCCTGACCAGCATCGGCTTCGGCGAGCGCGTGCCGGCGGAGTCCTACGTGGAAGCGTTTATTAATGGGATCAACAATGAGACTACGGCGACACAAGTACGCATCTATAAGCCGACGACGCTCGACGAGGCCGTGCAGTTCGCCGAGGACAAGTGCGGCGAGTATGGAGAAGGCTTCAAAGTGACGGACTGGCGGGTGGCGAAGCAGCGCTACCGCAAGGAGCGCGAGTGCGGCGCCGAGGACGATACGCAGCCGGCGAAGAAGAAGCCGCCCACGACCGAGAGTGTGGACCAGCTCGACTGGAAGAAACTGAGCTTGGGGCTCGGGGGAAACGAGGACACCCCTCCCAGCTTCGATACTGAGGGCAAGGCTGTTAGCGGATTGGCCAAGACGGCTCAGAAAGACCCGCTCTCATTGGCTGCACTTCGTGCACTGATGGTGGTAGCAGGGTTAGGGCGGGAAGAGACGGTAGGCGGAAAGGCGGCGTCCAGCAAAGCCAAAGTGGCCAGGGCGCTGGAGGTGAAGAGCGAGGGCGGCAAGCAGCCGTCCGACAACCAGGCGAGCAACCAGAACGCCGGGTGGCAGAATGCCGGCGGATACGGCGGTGGTTACGGCGGCGGACAAGGCGGCGGATACGGCGGCGGCTATGCCGGCGGTCAAGGCGGTGGCTACGGAGGCTACGGAGGCTACGGCGGTGGACAAGCCGGCGGCAGAGGCGGCGGTCGAGGAAGTGGCAACGGCAGCGGCTTCGGAGGCAGAGGAGCCGGCGGCGGTCAAGGTTTCGGACGCGGACGTGGAGGCGGAGGCGGACGTGGGGTGCTAGAGAACTACGGCCCCCCAGACACGCGTCCGATTGCGCAGCGCAAGGCGGAGACTTCGTGTGGCTACTGTGGCACGAAGGGCCACTGGTGGCGCGAGTGCGCGCAGCGCATCGCCGACTTGCCGGCGACGGACGCGCCAAGGTGCTGCGCGTCGTAGTACGGCAGGTTATTGCCGAACTACGCGAGCAAGCTGATCTGAAGCAGCGGCGGAGTGACCACCGCGAGGCGCAGATCGCAGCGGCGGTCGTGAAGAAGGCGGAGGCGGCTCGGAACCAGCGCACCATGCCCGTGGTGACGCAGGTGCCGGCTGCCAAGCAGTCGGCGGTGACGCAGACGGAGGAGGAGTGGCTGGCGGCTGTACAGCGGTTCGCTGAGAGCGCGCCGGTGGAGTTGCCGGAGGAAGGCACATTGGCGGAGATGAGGGCGGTCCGACGGAGGGCCATGAAGGAGGCGAAGCGGTTTCGGGCGGCGCGACGCACCCACCGGCTTCGACAGCCAGCACGGCGAGTTACGCGGGTCGGTGTGGCAGCGTCGGAGGTTGCGAACGGGCCGAAGGCGGGCGAGTCAAGGCGGAAGCACCGCTATTGTTACCAGCAGCAAGGCTGCTACGGTGACGTGGAACTACGGAAGGTGGGGGACCAGGCGGACGTGCGAGTGGCACAGTTGCGTGCTGCTGGCAACGGCAGTCCGAGCCGCTTGCCGACAGCGTTGCTTGCGCTGACACGGACCCACACGCAGGTCCGGCTGGACAGCTGCGCGCAGTTCAGCGTGGCCGGAGTAAATACGGGCGGTGTCTGACCAGAGACGCCCCTGTAGATATTGTTGAGGGCTTTGGCGGAGGTACCAGCCGAGTGCTGGGAGTGTGGAGATTCACTGGTACGACGCAGTACCAGCAGCGCATTACGATCGACGCACTGCTCGTGGAAGGGCAGGGCGATGAGCTACTGATCGGGGAAGATTGGATGGTGGAGCGGCAGGTGAAGATGGACTTCGGCAGCCGTGAGCTGAAGTACCTCGACGTGACGGGGCAGAAGGTGATCTTACCGTTCACCTGTCACGGGGTGTCTACACTACAGCAGGCAGGACAAGAGCGGAGGGCAGTCGTGCGCTTGGCGAAGACCGTCAAGTTGGCGACGAATACAAGAAGTGTGATACAGATGAAAGTGGATGCCGAAGATGGTGTGGTGGAGCGGATCTCTAGATTTGCTAGGGATCCCGACTCGCACTCACTGCGCCCAGACACCGACTAACGGAGGGGGTACTCCGACGGCCGTGCAGTTGCTGAGTGGTTCACCTTGTGTACCCGTCGGCGGGCTGGTACAGCTCTCTCGTTGACACGAGATGCGCACTTGGTGAGCGGTGGACGTCCTTGTAGGGACTTGAGAGGTTGGTGGATCCGCGCGGGTATTCCTGCGCACGGGATCCGGATGGTGTCGGCCTTGATCTGCTTGAGCAGGCCTTGTGGATCCGCAATAGAAATGCGTGATCCGGAGTTGTTCCTTTACGGGGGGTTCCTTGTCCCCTTACGGGGTTGTCCTTCTTCCTTTACGTCGCTTGCCGCTTCCTATAGCGGGATCTTTGAGGGGGGTTGAGAGCTCGAAGGGAGCTCGCTGCCTGGCCAAGCTATCCAGGGGCTGCCACGTACTGCAGGAAGCTAACCAAAATACACTTGATCTAAGTTTGGGGCCAATAATAATCCCCTATACTATAGCCAAGTATGTCTTCCAGTGAAAATTCGGTTCTGATTTAAGTGTTAACCTAAGCTTCCTCTCGAGCTCTCTGGGCCTCCCATTTGACCTACATCTTAATCTAACTATGGACTCAGGTCCTTCTGATCCGGATCAGGTATCCTCAGGTATCCGGATCCGCCTAACACGGGACAGCCTCGGGATCCATCTCATATCCTGCCCTTACGGGACCGCTTCCAGGTCCGTCCCGTATCTTACTCTTATGGGGCGGTCCTCTTGATCCGTCCCTGATTGAAGCCCACGAGTCGCGTAGTCAGGAACCATTCATCTGGGAACACTTCGGCGTCCACGGTCGGTCTCTTTAAATCGCATTCTGCTATACCACAATGGCACCACTGGTGTATTTTTGCCTAAGCCGACTTCGAAGCGGCACCTACTGATCGCCCCGACCGTGGACACGGTCAAGGACGGGATGGTGAGTGTTGCGGTGTTGAACGTGGACGGTCGGCGGGAGAAGCTGCCGGCCCGTGAAGCGCTGGGCACGTGGATCCCGACCGACGACGATGTGGTGTAGCGGGATCAGCAAAATCTGCGAGATCGCTAGTCCGGCTTACCAACTGCGCCCGAACACCGACTAACGGAGGGGGTACTCCGACTGCCGTGACGTGTGCTGAACTGGGTCACCTTGTGTACCCGTCGGTAGGGCTGGATCTTGCTCTTCTGGTGTCTTCCGAAGTGTCAACGCCTTGAAGTCGAGACAGTCTTGGCGAGACGCGGGGATGGGGTGGAGCGGCGCGGAAATCTTCACGCAGCTCGCGGTTGTACTTCCAGATCGGGTAGTCTTGTACCTGGATCTGGCGGCCTGGATCTGGATCCGGGCCGTGGGGTTGCCTTTGTGGGGTCTTGTCCTTTACGTTCCCTTTCGGGTTCCTTTCCTTGCGATGCTTGCCGCTTCCTATAGCGGGATCTGTGGTTGTTGAGCGTCGAAGACCCGACCGGCCAAGCTGTGAACTCCGGTGAATCTGGGATCTGCACTTGAGGGTAGATCACTAGGAAGGTCTAAAACTGGCCAATATATTATCCAGACTTTACCAACACTAGATCCCTTACCGCTGTGTCTTCTATTCCTCGCAGGGCCAATGTAGTTCCCGTTTCCAGGCGAGGGAGAAGGCGGTTGCGATGTCCAAGGCAAATTCGATACTGATTTATGCTTAAGTCCGATCCCATCCTATCTTCCTATCCTTCTATCCAGCTATCATCCCATCCATACCTACCGGCTCTGTAGCCTCCCTTTACCTCCATTATGGCGTCATCCGGGACTCTGGCATGTCGTAATCGCCGGATCCGTAATACTGGATCTGGATCCAGGGTATCAGATCTGATCCCGATCTAGGCTCCAGATCCAAATCTTCAATCTCCTCCGAACCACTTGATCTGGATCGCGACGGCCATCCTCGGCCTGCTCCGCCCCTCCAACGCCTCTGTAGCCGCCGTATCGCGTCTCTCTGCCTCCTCTTCCGCGTAGATCCTGCTAGGTCAGTATTTCGTGATAGTGACCAGCCGGGTCCCAATCTCTCACTTGTCAATCAACGGCGGTGTCCGATTTCTCGGATCTCGCTTCTCCACACCGACATGGAGATTTTGTCGCCCAATGGCGAGCTGGAGAGAGACCGAGTGGCGAAATGGGTGGCTGCGCTGAAGAAGGACGATGCTCGTCCTTTGCAGGACGAAGACAAGCTTGATATTGGCGACATGGAGGCCGCCGACAAGGACCTCGTGATTGCATTACTGCGGCAGTACGCCGGCATCGTGGAAAAGAAGCCGGGGTGCCCGCCGCTTGCCAAGGTGAATGTGGAGCACCACATTAACACCGGAAACACTGCGCCGATCATGCAGCGCAGGCGCAGACACGCCGTGTCTGAAAACTTGTTGATCGACAAGGAAGTCGACGACATGTTGAGCAACCAGGTGAACCATTTGGCGGTGGCCCGGGCCGCCATAATGGCCCGGTCCTCAAAAATCCTGAGATAACGCATATGCAAAACATGAGGTGATATATTCCCATTGAAAGATTGGACAGGCGACGAGCGTGCAGCCATGCTCGATGCCCCCGCAAGATCAAGCGGAGGCTCCGCGCAGACGAAGCCAAGACGAAGCCGAGTCCCGCGAGAGAATCCCACGGCACTAGAGCGGGCGTATGCTAGGCTTGGTGAGGTAGAAGTCAAGCGCCTACAGGCCACGTTTCGCTCCCTCGACTCTAAGTGGAACGGGATGGAGCACGACCAAGCCGAAGGGATGGTTCTCAGCTTAATTCGCCAGGGTGTCCCAAATGCTCAGATCCGGGCCATGTATGGAGTAGGTGGATACATGATAGAGCGCCTAAAAGCTGTGCTTACGAATGGTATCGACACGTTGCACACGAGGCGCTCGCGTAGCGCACCGAAACATGCGTTTTCTGAAGATGACATTGCATTCTTTCAGAATGTGTGCCGGGGTTGGGATCTTGAAGATGCATTTCCGTGCCAACATCGCCGACCACGACAATATCTCGTTGAGCTTGGTATAACATGGACCAAGTTGTGGGAGAGATACAGTGATGCTGCCGAGGCAGCAGGGCGTCGCGTTATACAGTACTGCCGCTTCACACAGTTCAGACAATACTACTTTCCTGAAATTCATCTTTCTCGAGCAAAAGTTGACGAGTGTGACGCCTGTGTACGGATTGATGTGGAGTTACTTAGGCGTGATTTAAGTGACCACGATCGCAGTGAACTGGAGATTGAAAAACGCATTCACTTAGACGCAGCAATAACCCAACGTCGGGCGATGTCGACTTTTGTGAAAGAGTATGTTGCTCGATACGCGCCGGGCCAATCAGTACCTGCCGAAGTAATTTCAGACCATGCAGAAATTCCGATAGAAGCTTGCGCAGTGCAGCATCCCAAAGTTCCAGTCATGCAGATACAGATTGAGGATTTCGGTGGAGGCTTGCCACTGCCAAACTATGGAAACAGACGCCCGTCGGCGGATTACTTCAATTCAAATCTTATGCTGCACAATTTTGTCGTCGCGGACCTTACGAGTGGAGAAAATAATGTGTTTGTCTACGATGAGCGCGCCCAAGGTAAGGGGGCTGACGCTCTGTGCAATCTCCGTCTGTTTCAACACCTTCGGCTTCGGCAGCAGTACAGGCAAGCTAGCAACGAGGCTCCAGAGAACACCCACACGCTACTTCTTATCCTTGACAATTGTGTAGGTCAGAATAAGTCACGTGTTGTTTTCATGTTCTACGCGATGCTCTCAATTGTATTCTACAAGAAAGTGGTGTTGTTGTTCCTGCTGCCGGGGCATTCTCACAACTCAGCGGATAGAGTTGTCGGTTGGTGCAAGCGCAATTTAAAAGGAAAAAAAATCTCTACGATCCAGGAGAGGTGGTCGCCCAGATGAACACGACGCCAGCTATTAAAGCTGAATTTTTGGATCATCGAACAGGGACTGGTCCCTTTTTCATCGGCTGGAAAGCTCTTCTATCAAAGTACTTTAAAAGTATGCCTGATGGGTACACAGCGAACTATTTCTACGAGATTGACGCTGGTGTTGTTACTACGCGTCATTTGGTTACCACAGCTGACCAGGATGCGGACACTTTCTCTATCATCGGAAATGGAGACGCGGAGTCGATCCGCAAGGCGCTGCTGGGTGATCGTTTTGGTAGCGAGCACGACCTAGACACAGTTACGATGGAAAACGTGCAGTTATCTCGACAGGCACCTCTCTCGCTGACCACGAAGAAAGTCAAGTCACTTTCGTTGAAGTATTTTTCGATCCCACCCCAATACCTTGCATATTACCCGGTGAATCCAGCGTCTACACCGAAACCGAATGAAACCATGTGCGGATCAGAGCAGACCATTTTAAACGACGAGACCCCTGGGAGCAAAAGAAAAGTAGCGGTTGGCGTCCCTCCTCAAAGCAAAAAACGAGTTGGTCGTCCGCCCAAGCTGCCACGCCACATCACCAAGAGCCCGTCGATACTTACCTTCTTTTCACCAGTAAAAACAGCTTCAGAGGAGTGTGCCCCAGCTGGGACTCTTGAGTGACTGACCTCTGTGACCTCTCAAAAAAATAATTAAGTCAGATTGGCGTGCTTTTTTTTTGCGGTGGCCCGGGCCACCGCCAAATGGTTCAGGTGATCGATCCTGGAGAAGGCGCGTGGGGATTCCCAGTGGTCATTGTCCGCAAGAAGGACGGAAGTGTGAGATTTTGTATTGACTGCCGATCACTAAATGCAGTTACGGTAAAAGATGTCTATCCTCTACCGCGTGTTGATGAAACTTTGGAGGCACTGTATGGGTCGCAGCGATTTACGAGTCTAGATCTACATTCTGGCTACTGGCAGCTAGGAGTGGCGAAGGAAGACAGAGCGATGACGGTGTTTACGACAAGACGTGGACTATTTCAATTTTTAAGAATGCCTTTTGGCTTATGTAACGCGCCTAGCACGTTTCAGCGTCTGATGGACTGTTTTTTGCGTGGCCTGACTTGGATCTGCTGCTTGGTGTATCTCGACGACGTGGTGATCTTCACCAAGGGCACAGTCGCACAGCATGTAGTTGAGCTAGCTGTTGTACTTGAGCGCCTGGCCGAGGCAGGGCTCAGCCTGAAGGCTTCGAAGTGCTCTTTGGCTACGACTAAGATGGAATATTTAGGGCACGAACTGACACCTGACGGCATCCAGCCGACCGACAGACTGATTAAGGCGATTGTAGACTTCCACAGACCTGAGGACGACGTGCAAGTGCGGAGGTTTGTGGCCCTCGCGGGTTACTACCGGAGATTTGTGCCGGACTTTGGGGCAAAGATGTCCCCGCTGACTAGTTTACTGAGGAAGGGCACTGAGTGGGCGTGAGGTGCTCCACAAGAGGAGGCTTTCACATGGGCAAAGGCATGGCTGAGTCAAAAGCCTGTCCTAATTTATCCTGACTACCGGCTACCTTTTTAGTTGACAACGGATGTAAGCAAGACGGTGTTGGGGGCAGTGTTGTCCCAGGACCAAGGGCACGGCGACCAGCCGGTCGCTTATGCGTCGAAGGTGAACAGCCGACTGTGAGCAACTACAGCATTTCTGAGCTTGAATGTCTGGCAGTCGTGTGGGCAGTGCGATTATTTCGCCCGCATTTGTACGGATGCAGATTTTCTATTGTTACAGATCATATAGCATTGAAATGGCTGATGACAGCCAAAGAACCAGCAGGACGCCTGAACAGGTGGCCCCTGACACTGCAGGAGTACGACTTCGACATCCAGTCCAGGCCGGGCAAGGAGAACCATGTGGCAGACGCCCTGTCCCGAGGGCCAGTGCCGGCGACCGGCGAAAGGGCAGATGACGGCGATCGTCCAGCAGACGACCCCGTAATAGGCCTGCAGGACGTGCAGTCCGTGACCGAGGAGAAGGTGGCAGTGGTGAACATGCAGTACGCGGCGAAGCCCATGCACGGGTCGACGCCGGAAAAGCAGAGCGACGAGATTGATGCGGACGTCGACGGCGCAGCGAGGAGTGTGATCCAAGCTGCCGCCGTACGTCGAGTTGAAGCTGCAGAGCTCGGAGTGGTGCAGTTCACCGACGACGACATCAAGCGCGAGCAGGACGCATCGGTGATGGTGCAGTCGCTGCTGCGCAAGGGTGCATACCGTGGCCAGCGGGTGTACCGTGCTGAGGACGGATTGGTGCGTGTGGAGTTGGAGAGCGGCGACAGAACTATCCTACCAGTGATCTACTGGGCCCTCGCATTCAAGGAGGCCCACGACAGTATCTGGGCGGGTCACTTGCGAGGCCCGCCAACATTGGAGCGGCTCCAGCGCATGTACTGGTGGCCGCGTATGCGTGAAGCAGTGCAGAGCTGGGTGGCAGCCTACCAGGACTGCGGGTCCCGGAAGGCGAAGCCCAAAGCAGTTGTCCCTCCGCTGCGAAGCGTGAGGACGGGCGGTGTTTGCAACCGGTGGGATATTGACGTGGCAGGACCGTTGCCTGTGACAGCGGGTGGCAAACGCTATGTTATTGCGGCCGTGGAGTACACGACACGGTATACAGTGGCATCCGCAGTGAGTGAACACACTGCGAAGGCTATCGCCAGATTTCTAATGGACAATGTGGTCTTTGTCTACGGGCCTATGCGCGAGATCATGCGCGATGGAGTTCGGCAGCAAGGCCAGTGCCGAGTTGTTGGAATTAATGCAGGTCAAGCAGTCGACCCCGGTGCCTTACCGGCCGAAACTATTGGGCCTTGTCGAGAGGTTCCATCGAACCTGGAAGGACATTGTGAGTCTTTACGTAGATGAAGGGCAATACGATTGGGACGATTTCCTACCTAGTGCCCTGTACGCCTACAATTCGTCGAGACACTCGACGCACGGCTTCCAGCCGAATGAATTAATGATGGGGAGGAAGTTGCGCACGCCGGCGGAGCTGCTGAGGCGAAGCCGCGTGACGCACGCTCACAGCACGCTGCAGGAGTATCACGAAGTCTTGTTGCAGGACCTGTCAAAAGCACGAGAGTTAGCAGCAGTAGCCCTCCAGAAAGAGCAAGCCCGGCAAGCAATGTATTACAACCAGCGAAACGTACGGAATGGCAGCGCGTTTCGGCCCGGACAGCTAGTCTGGCTGTACCGACCAGCGCGAGGACCTGGCATCACGAAGTTCGGTCACAGGTGGCGTGGCCCGGGCAAGATCATCGAAGCCACGGGCTACGACAACTACCTGATCCAGATGCTGGAGTCAGGACAGGAGTTAGTGACGCACTGCTCCTTCCTGCTCAGCTACTACTACCCGACGCACCTCTTGGAGCAGATGGCCAAGGACATCGCAGCAGACCTGCGAGAAGAAGCGGTGGCGGCAGCAGATCTCGACTCCGACGACGAGGACGGGGCGGAGACCGAGATGGAGACGCAGAATGAAGACCAGAATAGCCCGGAGGCAGTGGGAGCAGCGGTGGTGACCAGTGCGGCAACGGAACCAAGCCACGCTGCGACGCCACGCGCCGTTACCCCCGTGAGAGCAGCAATAGCTGCTGCTGCTGCCGATGAAGCAGCAGCTGTGGAGTCGACGGAGCAGCCAGAAGCCGACTTGACGCCGAGACCGGACGTGCAACAGCCAGCACGCCGACTCAGCCCAGCCCGAGGGCAACGAAGACGCGCAGAGCGTCCTGAACCAGCTGCAGCAGCAGCCGACCAAGATCAAGGGCGCAATGCCGTGCCCGACAGACCCCGAGTGCGCTCAAAGCGCCCCAGAGCAGCCCCAGCAAGCTCAGGTAACGCCATTGCCGGACGGACCCGTACCAAGATCCGAAAGGCGCCATACGTAGGCGCCGGGCGCGACGGTGGACGAGACGAGAGCCCCAGCCGAGCTCGTGCCGGACCTACGGCACTTGCAGCAGCTGACCAGCCCAGCGACGAAGGCCAAACAGCCGGCCAAGTCGCAGTTGCACGCGACGGAGATGAAAGCCAAGGTGGCGGAGGCCAGCGACGAGAGCAGCTCGTCGATGAGCAGCGCGGGCCCCGCATCGAAGACGACCAAGAAGAAGGACCCCGTGTTGGCGAACACGCAGCAAGTTGAACAAGACGCTGCTGCAGCGCGCCATGAAGCGGCCGCTGCAGTGCAGCAGCCCCGAGAAGCCAGCAGCAAAGCTGGTGAAGCCGGACGTGCAGACAGCCAGCAGCCAGCGACTACAGTCGCCCCAGCTGACGAAGGCGACGAAACAGAACGGATCTACGTATTTGCCGGGCGTGGCAGGCGAGGCGCCGACAGCCTCGTGGCTCGCCAACCGCGACTGGCACGCATCCAGCCCGGAGAAGCCGTGGTGGAACACCGCCGCCGAAGGTACCGCACGCGTACCGGGCGTTACGTTTTTGAATTCGAAGTACAGCGTCTGGGTGATCGACCTGACGCAGGAGTACCTCAGCGACTCTGGATTAACCAGCAAGATTACGAGAAGCTATGGAGTGAAGGACGAGTGCGGAGCGAGCAAGCAGAAGGTAAGGACAGCGAGAACGACGAAGGCAGCGCACGCGTTGCGCGTGACAGCGACGCGCAGACGCTAAGGACGGCAGCGACGGTGGAGCAGCTCGACGGACAGCAGCGCAGCATGAATCGAGGACGAATCGGCAGTAGGGGAAGAGAGTAAGAGGATGAAACCTCTTTGGCGTGTCCTACTCGACCCCTCTGCCTCAGGCGACCAAGGACGGACGGACGACGGCACGACAGCGGCGCAGAGTGACCAGTGGAGGGTCGGGGGTGAGTCTATCCCCCGAACCAGCAACCAAGATCTTTGGATCAAGGCGGGCAAGGGCAACAACACGTGGCGATCTTCTCGCGAAGCGCCGCGGTTGCCAGTTGAAGACCGACAGAAGATTTCAAGTGCATTTGTAGGGTAGGGAATCAGCTGCGAATCTGCGGTGAAGCAGAGAGAAGACAGCGGAGTGCACTGGCATAGTGCACAAGAGCTAACGACCAATACAGCAAAGACTGAGGCGAGTAAGTACTTGTGTATTGCTTGTTAGTGTGAGGAATAACCCCCCGTGTGTAAGAGAGACGGGTATCTGCAGCCCGCAAGGCGCACTCGGCGACCAAAGAGAGGGTCATTTAGCCCCCGGTCGTTTAGCCCCCGGCGCTGAGTGTTGCGCGACTTAGCCAAGATCTCTGGCACGGCTGCCTTACATTGCGAAACCCAGGAACGCGACTGCTGCTGTTTAGCGTGTGTGGGTAGGAATAGCTTACGTATATTGTATTGTTAAGCAGTAGTGGTCGTAGCCACCGGACACCGTCCTGTAGCTAGGGGCAGCCCTGGAGGTGACGCAGTGCGGACACCACACGTAGCGACGCGCAAGTGACGAACTCGCCACGGTACTAGAACACTGCTTACTGAAACCTTCGTGATACACAGCGCCGTGATGCCAGATACTCGATATCCTTCTTCAGTAGAGAAAAATGGTGGCAGTCGGAATTGCATAAGCAAGTACGCCAAACGCACCTTGCGGAACCGAAAGCGGTTGATGCAGTCCTTCTCCGACAAACGATTGCTATTAAATCGGATGTCTGGCACTTTTCACCTAAGGATCTCCTGTTCGTGATCTCGCATCTGCATTGCTAGCGCACACGCTACAGCACGCGAAAGCATACGTAGTTGTCAATAACGGAGTATCCTTCTATACAACACCCAAGTGTCGATGCTGTTCCTCGGCGTCTGGCGCAACATCTTCTCGGCTGCTTCAATTATATGCTGCTCCAGTTCTAGTGAAAGCCGCCCATCTACTGTCGAGGGGTCATCAGCGTGCCCTTCGTCATCTTGCTGAGCTTCATCGTATTCGTCGTCACCCTGCTCGCCGTCACCTTGGCCGACAAGCACTTCATGTTCATCATCGCCGAGGTTCTGAGCATCATCACTGAGCTCTCTCCATCTGTGCTCAACATCACCAGCTGTATCGCGGTGCACATCACGATCATCACCACGCACTCCATCGCCGTACACCACGAACTCCATTGCCGTCACCACAACCCTCCACGAACTTCGTCGTCATCACCACAAACTCTATCGCCGTCACAACTATTGCCACTTAACAGCAAAGCAACAAACCCGTTCCGAAGATTACCTCTGAAATCATAGTCAGCTCCAGAAACACTGGAAACATTACCGCCAGCGGTGAACGTGCTGCCCATGGAGAATTTGACAGAAATAGTATAGATTCAATCTTAAGTGACAAGATTAGTATAATCGGATCGTGAACACAGTTTACCGACAGCGAAATAATATGTCAGTACCAGTATAGGGCGGTCTACTATTTTTGGCGAACAAATTCCACTTCGACCCCCACTTTCGTCACAAGATAGACACATGTATAGAAACGCCCTCGCATTCCTACCTCCAGACGGGATGACTGCTCAATGGCGGCTCCAGCCACCCCCGCAAGAAGGTGGTGGGCGAGTTCCCCACCGCGCGGAGTTGGAAGAGAAATCGATCCGGAATGGATAAATAGGATATATTCGTCTGACAAGCACGGTGGTGATATTTATCATGCACGTAAAATACAAACGAGATGCGCACCGTGTCGAAGGCAGTAAGGCAACCGTGAGGGTGCCATCTCTTTGCATTGGCAATTATATCTCGTCTATCCACACCTTTTTTTAGAGATAGGGGGAGCAGTTTATGAAGAGCTTGGCGATCACCAGCTTGCCTTTGTTTAAGTTAGCGAAACGCTGACCGCAAGTCAGACACTTGTTGCTACCGTCCGCCATGAACGTGACGTCAGAACGAGCCGTCGGAATACGTAAGATTTTTTCCTTGGCGTCGCGAGATCGCTGGCCCTGTTGAGCCGCGGTGGAGCGTGACGTTCTGCTTGACCGCGTGTACAGGAAGAGCGCGTCGTCGTCGTCGTTCGGGTAGGTGGATACGGTGTTGCCGGCCCACTGCAAGGCCCACGAGACCGACTGGCGACTTGGGCGCCGCGAAGTCGTCCAGCATGGTCTCGTGCTAAAGAAAGCTGAAGGTGAACGGTGTTCACTGAAATCCTGTAGGCCCTGTAGACCCCGCGCTGGTCGTTGCGAGAAGTAGGCGAGCTCGTACTCGAGCACCTGCCCTCTTGCACCCTGCGCGACAAGGTCAGGCACGAGCGTGTCCGGCTCGACCTGGTTGTCGATGCGAACATTGTGGTACATGCTGTAGCCGACGATGGCGTGCAGTTTACCTGTTGACGAGATTGCCTCTTTCGGCGACAGCGTCAGCGTAGAGCCCCTCGAAAGACTTCTAAAAAAGCTCCAAAGGCGAGCATTATATTAAATACGTGATTTTGTTACCCATACGAATAACAATATGCTCTGAGTTTGTAGATTGACTTAAGCAGCTTATCAGTTGCAACCTGCCTCTCCTCCATCCCAACTGTGGGTCGTTCCTCGCTCTTGAGACCCTATGTGTGGATTAATACCTGTGCTCGAGCTTCTAAGTGCTCTATACTATTTCTGTCACACCAGAACCTTTCTATACTATGTTTGGCGACAAAAAATACAGACGGTGGCTATACTAGTACTGACACGGAAACTACTACTCTTGTCACTTAAGATCGAATCTATACTATTTCTGTCAAATTCCCGCTGCCCATGGCTTCGTCATAATCACAATCAGGGTCTTGAAATCGATCATCAAAATGTGTAACACCAACGGCAGGCTCTCGAGGACGCCATGATAGTCGGTCCACGCATCACGGTGAGTTCTATCGCGGAGATTATCAACTGGTGGAGCCCACGTGCCGAGCTCACTGCCAATCGAGACTGCCAGGTTGGATAGGACCTGCAGTGGCTGCCCTTGTGTATGGGCAAGACCCCCGTACCCTAGAAAAAACTGAAATCAAGCTGCTGTAGCCCCCCCCCGGTCGCACTGAGTGCTCATGATGTCCCCGGCTGCTTGCTACGGCCCACACCGTCAGTGCCCAATGAGGTTCCTGGATCTGGCAGTGTGGGCTTGCTGCTACTGGGCTCCCGTGCATCTGGTGGATGGTGGTCACTTCCCTGGAAGTGGGAAGTTCCCAATCTGCGGCCGAGCCCGCAGACCAGAGTCCGGACAGAGACGAAGACCTCCGAGAGCCAGTAAAACTGTCCCCCTTGCCTTGGGTGGGAAGTCCCTCATACTGAGGCCAAGGTAAAAAGGGGGGAGGCCTTCTCTCCACTGCGTGCGCCGCGGGGGCAGCGCAGTGGGCAACCCGAGAGGTGAAGCCTACCGTAAAGTTACGACCCGAGGGGAGGGGGCTTCGGCCGCCGGGGCGTGTCGACCCCCTGAACCATTGCGAATTAATTCCTGCTCTTCTTCGTCCAAGTCCAAGACGCCGCCCCGTTCGCTGCGCCCATGCCCAGTTCCACGGTAGTGAACTCGTCCGAGACCGTGATGCCCCGTTGAGATCCAGTACCGGACCGTATTTGTAGGAGCAAGCACGTCCAGACACCTCTCCGTCCCGTGATGACAAGGTTCCGCAAGCGCACGTTTTCTTCAAGACCGTCAAGGAGAGCAAGAATTTCCGTCCCATAAGGAGATGTCAGGATCAGTGTCAAGGCGCAAGCTAGATGGCGTAAACGCTCCGGTTGAGATCCGGTCGCCCGTGTCCGCCCAATGTCCCCTGTCCCAGTGCGATGCAGTGCCCCAACCAATGAGCCACCTACCATCCGGACCGACCGTGCACGTATAACTAACCCCGGACTTGGGGTTAGTTATACGTGCACGGTCGGTCCACGAGTCCACGGGACCTCTTTCGAGTGCCCCCCCCCCATGACGTCTGAAGTCCCAAGCCAGCAGAATGAGACAGCGAGGAGGATGCAAGCGAAGTCATGGTAGATGACAAGAATCTCTCAGCTTTCAAGCAACTCAGTTATTTGCTCGAGTAGGTAACTAGTTAAATTGATGTAGCTGACTCTCTCTATCTGGTGGACGGTGGTAGCTCCTGTTGTAGATGTGCACCGTGGCTGTTGCACTGTGTGTGCGTCCTTCATGAGCGGGCGGAAAGCCGTGACGGCGTCGGTGTCGGAACTCATGAATGCGCACAAAAATGTCATCACCAACGCTTCCAAAACCTGTAAGACATTATATGTTGCGTATGTATCATCTAACCAATATGTGAGAGGTATATCACAGTAAACAATCCGTCAATCTTCGTTTGAACGTGACGACTTCACGCGTTTTGGTGTGGAAACATGTGCTCGAGAACGCGTAAAATACGTGAGCAAAAGGTCTCTAATAATTGGGCTCTGTTTCAAACCGGGTCTGGACACCTATTAATAAGAGCATCTCCACCGGTTGTGAGTAAAACTTTACCTAAAGTACGCAGAAAACGATCCTGTAGGATAACATTATCGACAAAGGCAGGACTCTGCTGCACCGGTCGCAGCCTCAAAGCTTTGCTCACAGCTCTACTCCCTCGTGAGTAAACTTGCTCAAAAATCTCGCGTGAGTAAAATCAAACGTAATTTGCTCACGGATTTTCTCAACCGGTGGAGTGGACGAAACTAAATATTTAGTTAATTTGGCTAGAAAAGAGCCAAAATTTAGCTTTACCACAACCAGTGGAGATGCTCTAAGACTCTGGTGTAAGTTGCCCCCCTCGTGAATCCTGTATAAACACATTGTTGGATACTTTTGTAATTTCAGGATAGTTAGATCTTTTACTGGTAGTGCCTTCGGTTACGAAGTGTACGTACAGCCCAAACAGGATTAATCCGGGGCACGCCATATGTGGCACACGCGAAACAAACGTATACAAACTTCAAGTTAAATCGTTTAATACTGTCCCGAGCCGGAACGGTGGCCGCCGTTTGGGCACGGTTGACCGTCCCGATTCGAGGGTTGCTCCCGAGCCTTCGTGGTCCAGGGAGATAGAGAAGGACGAGTTTTGGTATGGAGCATACTAAGACGACGCTTCGAGGACGGAGGTCGTGAAGGACTCTTCGGTGGACAATTAGCTGTATTTGTGAGGTAAGAGGACGGGGTGAGAGGGATTGAAGATCCCCGATGATCTGCTGGCGTGCGCGAGGAACTGGACCGCGGTGGACAAGGAGGATTTGTAGGTCTTCGCTAGGAATGAGTGAGCTCAGTCGTGAATCTGCCTAAAAGGACCAACACAGGTCTAGTAGTAAGAAACTTTACATTTTTGTTTTTGTATCGTTGGCTTGCTCCTAGCCTAGTGTAAGTAGCCCAGTAAACTCTAAGCAGTGCTAAACCCTCCCATACAACGACGACCGGCCCCGAAACCGGTCCAACCAGGACGACTCGCGACACGTGGTGGAGAAGCAGGGTATTGTCGTCGTTGTGGAGATAAGTGTGCTGAGAGCTTAGAGGCAGTGTCAAGGAGTGTGTCAAGGGGATCCAGGATCCGCACACTAGTTGGAATCGCGCTGGAGAAGCGGCGAGGACGGACAAGAAGGGCGCGAGCAGAGCCTGTCGTAGCCCGGGGAGATCAAGGAACGGTCAGAAGAGGGGTTCAGGACCCATTCTGGAGCAGAACTCGAGCTGGAGAAGCAGCGAGGACGGACAAGAAGGGCACGAGCAGAGCCTGTCGTAGCCCTGGGAGATCAAGGAACGGTCGGAAGAGGGGTCCAGGACCCGTTTAAGAAATGGAACCGTCGCGAGGTGATAGCGACGAAGAAGGCGCGCACGCTGGTCCGTACGAAGGCAGACCGCCGGCGCAGGAGGAGAGGTACCAGGAGGACTCCGAACCTGGTGACCTGGAGGTTGAGGAGCGTTTCCCTGATGTAGCCCGAGCTGGCCGAGCTAGTCTCGAACGGTGGGAACGAGCAGCGGATGCTGCCACAAGAGGGGCGTCCGTGTCTGAAGTGATGAGGGAGTTACAAGAAGACGGAGACGAGTTTGAAGACCTCGAAGAGAAGCCGGCCGTCAAGACTGAACAGCCTGCATCGGTCTTTCAAGTAGCGGAGGTCAAGACGGAGCCAAGGATGAAAGAGGAGACTGGAGTTCCTGCTAGCCGCCCCAGGGAACGGCTCCCTTCCCAGCCCCCTTTCCTACCACCCAGAGGATATGGACGTAGACCCCAGACGGGGGCAGAGGAGGAAGAAGGAGAATTCTATGACGCGTTGGAAGAGCCGTCCTCCCCGAAGCGCAGCCCTAGCGGATTCATTCCTCATTACACGGGGCCGGAAGCTCGTCGAACGGACAGGCCAGCCTTTGGCTGGAGCTGGAGTGCTCAGAGGGACTCAAGTCAAGGAGCAAGGTACCCTGAGTGGGGTGGCCAAGGAGCGACCAACAAGCAAGTCGCCTTCGGGCCCCCTCCACCCCAGAAACTATCGTACGGAAGCCCCTCAGTACAAGTAGCTATGCCTTACGGGAGCGGCATGCCGGCAACCCCGTTTGATAAACTGGGCCAGGGACTCAAAGCCCCTTTTGCATCGAAACCAACTAGCCTTCCTGTTCGGGCTCCTTCCCGGTCGACGACTCAAGGCCAGCCGAGGGCCCCAACTAGTGACTACAATTTGTCTACGATGGTCTCTCATGCGGTGAAGGTCCTACCAATGTTCTACTCGGACACGGCCACAGTGGAGAAGTCGCGCGACTTTTGGGAGTTGTTTGAAGATCACACCGATGGCTTCCCCGACCGTTCGCGACTGCTGGTATTTCGGCAAAAGCTCAAAGGGCGAGAGGCGGAGAGATGGTGGAACAATTCGCGGATCAAGTCGTTCCGAACGCTCAAGGTCCGTTTCCATAACCAGTTTCTCAGCAGGACGGCTGATGAGCTCTGGGAACGGTTGGAGACGACGAAGCGCGAGCGGGGCGAGTCTGTAGAGGAATGGGGAGACCGCGTCTCGGACTTGTGCGAGTCGCTTGACTATCCGAACCCCCAGATGCGCTACCAGCTCTTCCGTCGGGGTCTGAGGAACAAGCGGATGTTAGCGACGCTAGATGCAAGCCCCGCCTCCGACATCCCTGAAGCCTGTGAATGGCTCATGTTCAAGGACATGCACCGCCCCATAGAAGAGGACGATGAATTCTCGGAGGGTGAGACCGTGAAAAAGAGCAAGTCGACCTCTACGGGGTCCGCCTCGGTCGAGGCCCTTACTCAACAGCTAAAGGTCTTCATGGAACAACAACAGCAGTGGCAGCAACAACTAGCCCAACGACAATGGCAACCCCCTCGATCCCCGAGGAATCGCGCCCCTGTGGTGGCTGCGGCACAAGACGCGGCACTGCCTGACACCGGACGCGGGCAGCAGGGCGGTGGGCAACCGTTCCGCGGAATTCGACTCGGAGACGATAGCCGAACGCAAGATGGCGCGCCGGTGTGCGGCAGATGCAACTTCAAGGGCCATGGACGCGCTACATGCAAACGGGCGACGATGAGCTGCCGTCGCTGTGGGACGCTGGGCCACATCGCTGTGGAGTGCGAGATGCCGCCGGACAACGCGCCTCGATCCGCGTCGGCCGGGAATGGCCGACCTCCGTACGGAAACTGCTACTTCTGCCGTGAACCGGGACACTCTGTGGCGGCCTTCCCTGCGCTGGCTGCCTTGCGCGATATGATCCCGACGCTCTCAAGGCCAGAGGGCGCCCCGAGCAATCCTGCCCCTCGTTAATGAAGGGGGCTGGAGGAAGGAGAGGAGGGAGCCACTCCTTTCTCTGGACTAGAGGATGGCTCAGGTGTCGAGAATGAAGAGAGGCCGAAACGAGAGGCCCTCATGACCGACCAAAAGAGAATGAAGGGAGAAGAAGGAAGGAGAAGGAAAGGAGAACGGAAGAGACAGAGCAGAACGGTTGGAGGAGATGCTGGCGAGGCGCGCCCATCGACCAAGGAGTGGATCATGTACGACCTGGAAACTGAAGCGGACCAAGCCACGAGAATAGAAGAAGGACCCGGGGTGAGTGTATTTACCCCCCTGGGAACGATTCCACACCAAGAACAGTTACCTTAGTGGACCCTAAGAAGGTGACTGGAGCTGAAAACGAAGAACAATGCGATGCAGCCCGGAGCGACCCCTCTGGCAGCGAGAAGAAGACTCCTACCGAGAACGGTGAGGGACCGAGGTCTGAAGAAGAGAACACGGGGCCACCGCCTCCGTGCAGTATCTTGAAGGGAGGAGGGAGTAGGCCTCGTTGGAAAACTGAGGAGCCCTCCCTGAAGTACCAAGAAGAAGGCGTCGCGCTGGGAGATATAGCTTTCATCGTGTGGGGAAACGACCTAGACGAAACAGGAGAACCCCGGATCGCGCCGGTCGCGGAAACTGAGGAACAGACTACCTCGTCGGGCACGGCCGCCAAGTTTGACTCCAAACCCCTTAAGGAGGAATGCACTAACTCTGAAGAAGGAGGCCAAGGAGAGACCGGTATGGGGCGGACGGAGAAAGACACCGCCGAGCTGGCCCGCTATGACCGTCTTTTCACGGATGAGGAGCTGGATGCTCTGGAGCACGACCACAAGGGAACGGACCCCGCCCACTCCGAAGTCACCCCGGAGCCTGAAGAGTATGACAAAGAGCTTGAGGACCGACTGTACCCATTGGATGAAGTTGAATTGAAGAAGAGAGTGAAGGATAATGCGGAGGCAGTCAGGGAGCCTTCTCTAGCCGACATGGCGGAGCTCCTCGGCATCCCCTTGGCTACACTCGAGCGCACCCGAGAGGCGTCTCCGTCTGGAAGCTCCACTCCTGAGTACTGGGAGAAATGGTACAACGACACATTGGAGAGCTCGGCGGAGGCCAAGAGAGCCAACCGCGACTTCAAATCGTCGGTTTCCAGTTGTGTAATGGTGCGTCGTGATGCTACAGAGGCGATTTACGAGGACTTTGGGGTCTCGTCACTGGAGGAAGCTAAGGCTGAACGAGGAGCTTCGGACGGTTCGACCAACGAGGATGTGGTGTGCGCGAATATCGTACTCCCCCTCAACGAAGAAGATGACAATGCTTCGAGAGGCGCTGTCCCTGGGACCTCCCGGACGGATGCAACCACAATCGACCCTGGAAAGGTGAAAGCGGTGGCCCGCCAGGCTGTTTACCAAGTGCTGTCCGAAGCCAAGGAGAACTTGTCTGAACAGACAGAGCCGCTGAACTCGTCGGCTGTGGGCGCCAGGACTGAGGAAGTCGCCCTCTGGCGAAATACTCCTGCGTTGGACTGGGAACGCCTCAAGTGGCACGCCTACTGCATCGCCGAAGTCATCGGATTGGGCGACTACTTCTGGGACCACGTTATGGCCTGGGTAGAAGACTACTTCGAAGAGAACGCCCCCCGAATCTGGTCTCGATTATGGGAACGGTTGCGGGAACAACGCCCTCGTGACCCGAAACCCCGCCGCCGTGACCCTCGGTCTGTGTGCTTTGACTTCACTACGGTCGGTAAGGAGGGAGCAGAGGTTTTGAAAGACGCCGAAGTCCTCCCCGAAAGAGAAGACGCCGCCTCCAATTACGTCCAAGTGATTAGTCCGGAACGCCCGCCACCCGAAAGGGATCGTCGACCAGGCTTAGTGGAAGTCGCCACCATCAACCTCCCAGACGGTTTCGGAGTCCGAGTTGATAAAGAAGACGATAGCGACTACTCCCGGAGTTCTCAGAGCGTCGTAGAAGGAGGCCGACGAGTCGTGTGCACGGTGGGGAATTATGAGGCTCTTTCTAGTGGGTATATTGACTGCCTTCCCTCTCAAGTGTTAGCGGACACCGGGGCTACGCTAAGCCTAGTCGACTACCGAGTGCTCAAGCGGCTAGGGCGGGCGGATGAACACCTGAGGCCATATGAAGGCCAAGTACGAAGCTCTTCGGGGTACCACTTGCGAGTTCGGGGCTGGATTCGTCTCCCCGTGAAACTCGGGTCCGAGGAAATGACTCTCGACCTTCTCGTGGCCGACAAGCTACACGTGGACGCGATCCTGGGTGTCGACGCTCTCGGAGCCTTTGGCGCTGTAATCGACGTGGCCGAGAAAACGCTGACTCTCAAGCGCACCAAGGAGGTATTGGCCCTTGGCGTGATGATCGTGCACCAGTCGTACTTGTCGAAGATGGCCGCTTCGATCCGACTACCGCCCCGAGGTCAGGCCCTCGTGATGACGGATGTGGTAGGGGAGGCCCCCGAGAAAGCTACCGTGTTGGTTGAAGGGTCTGGGGCTGCCGCCCTCACTGTGCGTGGCGAGAACGGTCTGTACCGTTACCAATGGACAAGTTGTAGTCGAAGTCTGCAATGCGTCTACCGAGGAGTTCTGGATCCGGAGAGGAACGGTTGTGGCCTCGACGTCGGTCATCCCCGAGTCGGCTTTCGACTTTGAAGTGCCTTCCTCGAAGACTCCGCCTCCCGATAGCCCCAAAGCGACCGCTCTGACTCAAGTGGCTGCAACTACGACTGGGAACCAGTCGATGACGCCGAGACCCGACGCGGCCCCCTCGAAGACAGACGACAATGCTCCGGCGGGCCCGGAAGTGGAAATGGGAGCGGATTTCTCGGAGTCGCGACTGTCGCCCGAGCAGAAGGGCTTGTTCCGAAGCGAACTGAGTCGCTTCTGGGATATGTTCGTGGAGTCATCGAAGAAGCCCGGCCGGACGGACCTGCTCAAGTTCCAAATCGACACGGGAAACAATCCGCCTATTAAACAACAGCCGTACCGAGTCTCCTATGCTGAAGGGGAAATCATAGAAGCAGAGATTCAACAGTACATGGAACTGGGATTTGTGCGCGAATCGAACAGCCCCTGGGCCAGCCCAGTCTTGATGATTCGGAAGCCCGATGGGGGAATACGGTTTTGCATTGATTATCGCAAGCTGAATGCGGTGACTGTCAAGGACTGCTATCCGATGCCGCTCATCGACGATGTCCTCGACGTGCTGAGCGGGTCCAAGCTCTTTTCGACCATGGACATCGCCTCTGGCTACTGGAACGTGCCTATGCACGAAGACAACATTGCCAAGACGGCCTTCACCTGTAAGTACGGCCTGTTTGAATGGTTGGTGATGCCATTTGGGCTCTGCAATGCAGTACCAGCGTTTGAACGGTTGATGGAGACCGTTCTAGTCGACCTGAAGTGGAGGATTTGCCTGGTTTACCTAGACGACTGCGTCATCTTCAGCGAGGACTTCCCGACTCACCTCGTTCGAGTACGGCAGGTCCTAACGCGCTTCCGTCAGGCGGGTTTCAAACTGAAAATGAAGAAGTGTCATTGGGGGAGGAGCCAAGTAGCTTTCCTGGGGCACATTGTCACCCCCACGGGCATCCTACCGAACCCCGAGAAAGTGAAAGCAGTCATGAACGTGCAGAGGCCGCGCGACATCCATGACATTCGCTCCTTCTTAGGACTGACCAGCTACTTCCGCCGGTACATCCCAGGGTATGCGCTGATCTCTACTCCGTTGGAACGGTTAAAGGCCAAGGATGCACCTTTCCTCTGGACGGAGGACTGCGAGATCGCCTTCAGACAATTGAAGAGGGCTCTCGTGAAGCCTCCAATCCTGGTCTACCCCGACATGCAGAAGAGATTTAAGCTGTATGTCGACTCGTCGCGATACGCGATAGGGGCCTGCCTCATGCAAGAGGTCGAAGGTCGGAATCGCGTGGTAGCCTACGCGAGTAAACTACTTACTGGATCCCAAAAGAACTGGATCAGCAACCAGAATGGAATTTCGGAGATCGAGTGTTGGGGCATCGTGTGGGCGACGCGCAAATTCCGCTGTTATCTGGATAAGCGCGAATTTGACCTTTTCACGGATCACCAAGCCCTCACGTGGGTCTTCAGCCCGGGGAACCGTTCTAGTAACGCCAAACTTGCCCGCTGGGCCATGGAGCTCTCGAACCTGCAGTTCAAAGTGTTCCACAAGCCCGGAACTACCATGGGGCACGTCGATGGATTATCAAGGTTGCCTATGGCGACCGTGAACACGCTAACCATGGCTGATTTACTGAATCCGGCCGAGGGTGAGGCTCGCAACTCAGTCGGGGAGCCGTTCACCTCCGAGTCTACGCCCCCTGGCCTCTCGAATGTCCCGAACACCCCGATCGACGCCCATGGGGGAGTCCTAGACGAGAGCCCTCAATTGGCGGACGAAGAAATCCCCGCCGACCTACCCGCGTCTAATGTGGATCTGTTTGGGCTCGACATCGAGCAATTCAAAACTGAACAACGTAAGATTTCGTGGGTGGTGGCTTTAATAGCCTTCATCGAGGATGGGGCTCTGCCCCTAGACCCCAATTTGCGAGTTCGCGTAGTGAGAATGGCCCCGAAGTGCGCCGTGGAGAATGGATTATTGATGCGACGAGTGAATCTACCCGAGAGAGTGGGGCCCGCTCGAACACTGACCGTTCCGGTGGTCCCCCTGCCCTACGTCGAGACCGTCTTACACTTCTGTCATGCTGATTTACTCTCCTCGCACTTGGGCCTGACCAAGACCCTGGAGAAGGTCAAACGTCATGCCTACTGGCCAGGCTGGCACCGTGACGTCGAAGAGTTCTTACGAGATTGCGACAAGTGCGGTAGTGGGAAGGGAGCTCGCCCTTGGCGCGCTGGGCGAATGCAGCGTATGCCGGTCGCTGACTTGACGGGCCCCTTTTCACTCCTCGTAGTGGACGCGATTGGACCCCTCCCCGAGACGGGTAGAGGGAATAAGTACATCTTGGTCTTTGTGGATTACTTCACCCGCTGGGCTGAAGCGTTCGCTGTAGACCGTTTGGATTCCATAACGTTTGTCGACGTCATGGTGAACGGCGTCGTGGCCCGGCACGGAGTGCCCTCTCGCCTCCTGAGTGACAACGGGTCGAATTTCACGTCCGACGTGGCCAAGTCGTTTTATCAGACGTTAGGTATTAAGAAGTTGTATGGAGCTGCCTATCACCCCCAAACACAGGGACTCGTGGAACGGTTCAATGGGACGCTTATCGGAATGCTACGAATGCATGTGAGCGAAGCACAAGACGACTGGGACGTGTATTTGCCTAGAGTCTTATTTGCCTACCGGACGGCCTACCACGAAGCCCTAGGAGACTCGCCGTTCTTCTCGCTGTACGGTCGGGACCCTGTCCTACCGTTAGATGTCGCTTTCCTGAACTTGGGCTCCAAGTGGAAAAGCAACGAGGTCGCCCAATATCGACGAGAACTGTACTCGTCCCTCCGCTCCTCACGTCACCTCGTGGAACGCCAGCTACTCAAGGCACAAGACCGCCATGAGCAGCGTCTAGAGCGACAGGTAGCCGTACAGTATGAAGTTGGCGACCCCGTGTGGGTTTACCAAGCTTTCAGAGCACGTCGTGGCGAAACCAAGACGAAGAAGCTCGCCTTTTCCTGGCACGGCCCTTACCGAGTGGTGGATCGAGTGGGTGAAAACGCCTACCGAGTAGATATCCCCACCCACCCCCAAAAGACTGTCACGATCAATGTGAACCGCCTTAAGAAGTACCGCGGGAAGTGGACTCGACCGTTCATGGACGAAGTACCCGAAGGCGTTGAGGACACGACAGGGAACAGTAACGGCCCGTTAGAAGAGGCCGACCTACCCAGTTCCAGCTTTGCGGAACGGTTGACAGTCGGTACCGACGACACCGTCATTGCAGGGACGGATGCCCCTCTGTTGAGCATAGTCGCAAAACGAAGTGAGAATCACCTCGTGGAGTACCTGGCCCTGACTACTTCCTACGAAACCTATTGGCTATCACGAGAGGCCCTCCTTCCTGAGTACGCCTCGCTGATCGAGACTTTTGAAAAAGCCGAAAGGAAGAAAAAGGGGCTGCCAGAACTACGGCGGAGTGCCCGCCTGGCTGACGCTAATGCAGAAGTTGATGATGAATATCTACTCCTAGTGTAGCCGAGTGGAGAGACCCGCTAGCATCGCCAGAAGAGCCGGACCTGGAATTGGGCGAGTCAAGTGGAGAAATATGTGTGTGATTTTCTATGATTTACTTTTGAGTGGGGTCTTCTGCTCTATCAACGAAGAAACTACGATTGAATTTAAGAACGGAACGGTTAGCAGAGGACTTCGAAAGAGAACAGCAAATGGTGGATAAGGCGGAGTTCTCAAGCTTGTTTTTATTATTTTTGCGTATGACCTTACTACTGGGTTCTCAAGTGGAACCGTGACGAATGGAGGACGAAAAGAAGAGGCCTAAGACCTCTCGAAGAGTGCCGACCCGCGAGCCGTAAAAAGAAACGATGAAAAGAAATCAGGGCTCGGCGGCCGCCGGCGCTTGCGCTTTGCCCGTGTGAGACGACTTCGACTCTCCCGTGGCGGCCGGCTGCATTTCCTCGGTAGTGCTCGAACCCGAAGGGCTCGGCGAAGGAGTGGCCTGCTTGCCCTCGGCCTTGTTGCCGCCCTCCGCCGCTCTGCCACTGGACTTGCTGGAACCGGTCTTGCTCTCGCTCGACTTTCCGCCGCCGGACTTGCTGCCGTGGCTCGCGCTCTTCTTCGACTTAGAGGCGCCGGCCTTCGTCTTGCCCGCCTTCTTGCTCACGACGGAGCCTGCGCCGCCGCCCTCACCGTCCGACGCTTCCGAGTCTTCAGTCAGGCCCGTGTGCGATAGCTCCCCTTCACTGTCTTCGTCCGACGTCTTCGGCACCTGAAGCGAAGGCGTGGGTGGCAAAGCGGTGTACTCGCCGTCGTCCTCGAAGTCGGAATCGTACTCGCCCTGCTCCGTGGACGAGAATTCCTTCTCGTTGTAGATGGCCACCCTTTTCTTGGCTATCAGCAGTCGCACCACTTCTGCTTCGATGGGCCGGAGCGTCCGGTCCGAAAGCAGGGCCTTCCACGGTCCCCGAGAACGGTTGCCCACCCAATAGTGAACGGGAGGAGGACCACTCGCGACGTCCAACTTAATTCGGGCCAAAGCCCGGTTCGTGAGGCGGAGGTGGAGCTTGCGGGACGGATCAATGAGCAGAGTCTGCTCCAAAAGCTCGGAGATCGAGGCGTAGCCGTCCGCGTCGATTTCATCGCGGTCAAGGGCTCGCGCGATCACTTGGTCGTAGCGCGGGCGATCCTTGGCAAAGAGTACGGCCAGGTCTTCCGGTACGGGACCCGCTGCGTCCTTGGTCCCCGCGGAATGCTTGGCAGCTTTACCGCCCATCCACATCAACTTGTCGTGAGATCCGTTTTCAAAGAGCTCCAAGAAGCCGTAATAACCGAACTCCTCGATGTTACTGCTCAAGAAGCAGTTCCGAGCCGTCGTGGCCTGAAGCTTGAGCTTGCGCCGTTCCTCGGAGTTCTTCGTAGGCGCGTACAGCGCGCAGGCGAAAAACAGCGGGCGATGACGCATCCATATCCGGTAGTGTTGCAGGTGCAACTCCCGATGCTTCTTGGGATTGTACCAGCAACGTTGACCCTTCCACGCGTAGGCAATCCGAAACGGGGCTAGACCTCGACTCGAAGCCACCTGCGCAATGGCCGCAAGGTCAAGCTTGACCTGGGCCGGGGTCGATCCTGGCAAGTTGAAGCTGTAGATCTTCTTCGGCGTCTTGCGTTGCTTCTTCGCCGGGGGAGCCTTGGACTTGCCGGCCGCTTGTGGGGCTGAGCGCTTGGCAGACGCCGGCGGAGGTGCGACATCCGAGTTGAAGAGTACGTGGTAAGATGCGGCCCCCGACTGCATCGCATCGGGCGGAGGTAACAGCACGACGGTCTCCGACAGGGCCGCAGACTCGTCGCCCTGCAGAATCGCCATGGCGAGGTGATCCAGCGCCTCCAAACCGATGGCCGCACCGTTCTCGGCCACTCGAGCGCGGAAGTCCTTCCAGAAGGCGGCCTGGCCGGCCAAGACGGCGTCCTCGTCGTTCTCGCAGCTGAGGAGGGCAGCCAGGTTCTCCGCCTCCTCCTCGAACCTGGTCTTCTTGGCCTTGCGGGGCATGGTCACGGGGCGTAGTGCGGAGTGGTGTGGGGCGGCCGGAAAGGTGGCTGGTCCGAAGCGAATTGCAGAATGAGCAACTCGAACGAACAGTTTTCGCTTTGTGACGTACGGAGACTTGCCGTTGGGTGCCCCAGTTGGGACCCTACCGTCTGAGAAGGGGTTCTGGCGATTTCCGTGCCAACCCTCCAACGACATTGAAGTTCGTCGCTCGCTCCCCGAGCGACTCCAGGTGACCTCTGTCTCTGCGAAGACGGATATCTCTACATGTGGGCTTGGCTAGGACTACCGGAGCGTTGAAGATTCTCTTGAGCCTCGAGAGGTCGAGGGACCGATGGCTACTCCTCGGTCAAGCGGCCGCTTTGAGAACCGACGACCAGAACGGTTCGACTACCCCTTCGAACAAAGGGCTTGGCAAGATGGCAGTTTGGAATACGACTCCTGCGCAACATGGAGGCGACTTCGAGTGTCCTGACTGAGTTGCTCAACTCTCTACGCAATCGGGACCACCGGCTGCGAGTTCCGCTCGGAGCTGACCTGGTTGGCCGCGGGTGCCGTGATTTGGATGATCACAGAACCCCTACGCGGAATCGGCTCTCGCCTCGTTGCCGAGGTGTCGGTGGTCGCTCTCAAGTGGGGCCTGTTGGCCAAACTCTGTGTCCGCCGTTATTGCCGCTACATTCGCGGGCCCGCCGTCCAAGGTCAACCCCTCCGAGTCAAGTCTTGGAAAATGTTCGAAGCCCTACTGGCGACTCCGATGGTCGTCCTGGAGGCACGGAAGGCCCGCGACGACGGCTTAGGCCGTCTCCTCTACAAGTGGGCCGACGCTTTCTACGAGTATTGGTGTGTCTTCTTGCCCGAGTCGTGGGCCTATGCTCGTCGGATGACGAACAAGTACTGCACGGGGACTCACGTGGAGTCGCACCGGACGGTTGCTAGGGCCCGGCTGATATGGCAATTGCTTTGGACGTTCGGGTCATTGGTCGCCTACGCCGCCTTCTACGGAGTCCTGTTCGTGTACGGGCTCCTCGAGTGGGCCTGCTGCGGGCTACCCGGACTTTTAGCTTTGACTATCTCGGTTGACTACGCCTTCGCCAACTACGAAGAGGGCCTCGGACAAAACGGATTGTCGATGAACTTCTCACTGGTCGCGGGGAACGGTCTACTGTTCGCGGCGTGTCTAGCCAGCCGCCTACGGAAACGCTATGAGTCCGGTCCGGGCGAACGCTCTCTTCGAATGATGGCCAAGGAGGGGTATGCCGAGTGGTGCCGTGCGTTGGAGGAACAAGAACAAGCGGAGCGTTTAAGCGACGCATTCTGGCGAATGGACGGGTGTCCTGACGAAGGACGCCCCCAAGTACGCACGAGGAGCGAACTACATGCCGAGCAGCGGATCCGGAGGGCTCAACGCGAGGCTGAGCGCGCCGCCGACGCTCGACGAGGACGTCGAGTCTCAGTCGGGGAGGATGTCCCGAGCCGGAACGGTGGCCGCCGTTTGGGCACGGTTGACCGTCCCGATTCGAGGGTTGCTCCCGAGCCTTCGAGGTCCAGGGATATAGAGAAGGACGAGTTTTGGTATGGAACATACTAAGACGACGCTTCGAGGACGGAGGTCGTGAAGGACTCTTCGGTGGACAATTAGCTGTATTTGTGAGGTAAGAGGACGGGGTGAGAGGGATTGAAGATCCCCGATGATCTGCTGGCGTGCGCGAGGAACTGGACCGCGGTGGACAAGGAGGATTTGTAGGTCTTCGCTAGGAATGAGTGAGCTCAGTCGTGAATCTGCCTAAAAGGACCAACACAGGTCTAGTAGTAAGAAACTTTACATTTTTGTTTTTGTATCGTTGGCTTGCTCCTAGCCTAGTGTAAGTAGCCCAGTAAACTCTAAGCAGTGCTAAACCCTCCCATACAACGACGACCGGCCCCGAAACCGGTCCAACCAGGACGACTCGCGACAAATACTCTCAAAAATCGAATGGTTTCTCAAAATTTACGGAAGAATAGAGGCTTTCGCGTTGAAATAGCCAGCTATTTGAGTAGGATATATGATTCCAGATACAATGGGAAACGTTAAGTACGATGACGCCGGGCCTGGATTTGAAGTTCAAACGTTGAATCTGTAGTTAGTTCCCCAGGCCTGCCCTAGCCCAATCCGACCGTAGCACCGCACGTCTAGCGTGCTGCAATACTTTCCATCTGTCTTGTCCTTGCCTAGGTAGGTGGGTAAAGCGCCGACTGCCAGCAGCGCGAGGCTATACGAGCATTGACCAGACAGCTACTGGCCCGTTCACCAGACGTGTCGGGGATAGAGACGGCTGGGAGGGGAACACAGCCAACCTGGGCTCCGGCAAGCCGCAGGCGACCCCCGCCGGACATGCATATAGGTTGAACAGCGACTCTGTCACCACGCTGAACACTTCCGAGCGCTCGAGAGCGCCTTGTTCGCACGGCCAAGGTACTCTTAGTGCACCCCGCGCCCCCACGGTCTCTCTCCGTGGTTCCGCCACCCTACTCAATACATCGCCCTCATCTGTGCACTGCCCGCCACTATCGCTTACCTCTCCGTTTACTCCTGTAGCTAGTCGACACCTCCCTGGTCACACGGCACTTCCCTAGCACTAGACTACAGGAACCCGCTTTTGGCGCACTTCTTATAATAGTCTTGAGTCGTTACTGTCCGGCAACAAATCGAAACTGAGGGTCGAGCTGCCAGACCGCAGCTCGTTGCCCCCACCAACTTCCTATCGCTCCTACCTACTGGCGCCTATTGTTCTACCTGGACCTCTCCCCTTTGGGTCCGAATCACCTTCGCCGTGCCTCCTGGCCTCACACTCGCTCGCCGTCATCGCCTCTCCTCGCTTGTAGCGGGGCTACACATTCGGCTAACCTCACCTTAGTGCAACACGCACTAAGTGGATACATTCAGGTGGGCCACATCGCAGTGTGGTCACCATTCATATTAGGAAGCAGTCATATTGGTCAGAAAGCAGGGTCTTTCTACCAGTAATACTCAGAGTTTCTGCCAACCACTCGTTGGCAGAACCTCTCTTTATAGATATCAGTTTTAGGAGAAAAACCACAGTTAACATTCAATTCGGTTCTCATGTTACCGCAAAAGCTACTATTTGTACCTTTATTTAGATCTAATTATACTTGTGGATACAAATATACTTAATCTAAGTTAAATACACCTTACGCTTCCTCATACACGTGCGCTCACGTGCAAGCTAAAGTATTGGGCAAGTAAGCCCATTACACCTGGTAGCACTTTGTAGTCCGTCCAACGACCGACTAATTACGTATTGAATGAAGTTCGATACGGGGGCCGAGGACCTGCCTGTGGACGCGAGTATGTCCACTGGTAACCCAAACACGGTGCAACGCATGTTGCACGTGAAGACTGTCTCCACCTGGCGGATCCAGAGTGGGAGGCGCTCCAACGACTGTCGACGGTCATTGGAGAAGCGGTCGTAGCGACAATGCTACGCACGCTATCGCCGACAGAGCAACACGGTGTTGCTCTAGGCTTCATCATGAAGAAACAGCGCGAGACCGCTGCTCGCGCTACGGTGTCGACCCCGTCCACACCGCGCGTGGAGTCATTGAAACTCCACGTGAACAGCTACGTTGGAAGAGAGGGCGAGCCTCTCCTCCGTTGGCTTGTCGAAGTCGACACTGCCATTACGGCTCGACGTATCGTCGACCCGTTGTCGAAGGTTGCGTTCGCCATGTCATGCCTTGACGGGCGAGCAAGGAGTTGTGCGTACGGACGCCGACTCACTGACCCTACGTGCTTTAGCACGTACGAGGTGTTCAAGGAGGAGCTCAGACAAGCGTTTGAGCCCCCGCAGAATGAGTTCAGATCGAGGCTGAGTTCCTCGACCTGCAACAAGGCAAGCATGACGTGCATGCTTACGCTCAAAGGGCGCGGTACTTGGTCTCGAACATCGTGACCAACCCGATAGACGAGGCGACAAAGGTCGTCACGTCCATGAAGGGCCTGAAAGATGGTCCTGTGAAGACCTATCTCTTCCGAGAGTACCCAAGTACCCTCGAGTCTGCGATTACCCTTTCGATGCAAGAAGAGTTTAGCCTGCGACAGGCTAAACTCCATGTGAACGTCCCGCAGTCGATGTCGCGACCGATGGTAAAGCCGTCGGGAGGTCCCGAACCAATGGACCTTTCGAGTGCGACAGCTGCTGGATCTCAGCAGCGTCGTGGACCAGCAAATGTCCGCTGTTTTCGGTGTGGAAACAACGGTCACTACGCCCGTGAATGCACAGCGCCTGTGCAGGCGGCCAAGGGCCGGCGTGACGATACCGGGTATCGCCACGGGCAATAAAAAAAACTAGAACAACCAGCAGGCGCGGGGCGCCCTGCTGGTGATGCAGTCGAGCGTGTCGATAATAAACACGCCGTATTGAAGACTGCTGCCCCCAGTGAGAGTCATTCTCACTGTAAGAAGCAGATGACAGGCCGAACCTTGTCATCCTGAAGGTTAACTCGAAGAGAGAGAAGTCTCTTCGTGCGTTGGTGGATTGTGGTGCGTCGAACAACTTTGTTCGACTGCTGAGCCTAGCGAGGCTTGACTTCGAGGAGGTTGTAATGCCTCGAAGTCTATTGGAAGTAAAACTGGCAACGGGTGTCGTTGTTAGAACCGAAAAGCGTGTCGTACGCGTACGCTTCTCGTATCGCGAGAAGAAGTTCGTGGACGAACTTATCGTACTTGACTTAGACGATAAGTTCGACATGGTGTTGGGCATGCCGTGGCTTGCACGGCATGATCCGGTGATCGACGGGACGAAGCGTACGATCGTGCACTTCGGGAGTAGCGGCGCGACAGTGAGCGATGGCCCTGTCGGCGCAACACGTGCACCTCGCGGTGCACACGACCCACCAGGAGAGGGAGCGCGACGCGCGGCTGTCTCCGGTCACCCGGCGCGAGAACTGACGACTGAGAGAGTCGTCGGGAGAAAATGTGAGTCGAATCAGAAGCCTCAGATTCGATCGGATTCGAGAGGTTCTCGAAGCGTCAAAAGTGACGCAGTCGTGTTGACTATTAGTGTCGACACACAAGTTCAACAAGAGGAGCCAGTCACTAATAAGGACAGTGACTCGGACGCGTCAGCTCAGGGAGCTGATGCGATTGGCCCACACGTCGAAGGACGCTCCGCCGTCAGGCGTCGAGGTAAATAAGGCGCGCCGGCTCAGGGAGCCGACGCTGCAGGCAGTGCGGACGGTTGCAAACGTCCCGCACCGGAAATGCTTGCGTGCAGCCGGACTGCACGACGAAGCGGTACGTGATCAAGCCGGACTTGATTGCGTGCGCCCGCGGGTTGAACCCGCCTTGCGTGAGTACAGAGACGTACTCCCGGACGATATCCCTGCGGAACTGCCGCAGGACAAGGATGTTCAGCACGAGATTGATCTCGTGCCGGGAACGAAGTATTGCGTGACGCGGCAGTGGCCACTGCCGCGAGAGCAAGTCAAAGCGATCGACGACTTCTTCGAAAGTCGTCGTAAGGCTGGGCAAGTACGGGAATCGAAGTCCCCGCACTGCGCGCCTACGTTCTGTGTTAAGAAGGCACAGGGCGGGTGGCGCGTCGTTCGCGCTTATAACAAGCTCAGCGACGGCGCAGACGCCGATACCGCGAAAAGATGTGATCATAGATTCGATGGCTTTGAGCACTATCTTCAGTGCTCTGGAGCTGCGAGACGGATTCTATCAGATCCTCATGCGTGAGAGTGATATACCTCTCACAGCGGTGAGCACTCCGAGCGGTATTCTCTGGGAGTGGCTTGTAATGCCACAGGGACTAAAGAATGCCCCTGCGACGTTCAACAGGTGCGTCACGCACTTGTTGCGCTCGGTGCCCGACTTTGCACCGAGCTATTTCGACGATGTGTTCATCCACAGCCGGGCTGTGGACGGGAAGTCGGAAGTGGAGATGCACAAGGAACATCTCCGCAGGTTGTTTGCGCTCATGCGCAAACACAAGCTCTACGCGAACCTGAAGAAGTGTATCTTCGGGGCTAGCGATATACCCGTCCTTGGGTGTCTCGTAGGGAAGAATGGCGTACGCCCTGACCCGGGGAAGGTCAGAGTGATCAATGAATGGCCTACGCCTTCCAACGTCAAGGAACTGAGGCAGTTCCTTGGACTCGCTACGTACTTATGCAAGTACGTGAGCAACTACGCGGGCAAGATTCGCCCGTTGTCGCAGCTCCTAAAGAAGGATGCTGCATGGGTTTGGACTGCTGATTGTCAGCAGGCCTTTGATGCAGTCAAGCGGGGCTTGACTGAGGCGCCGATCTTGGCGGTGGCCGACCAAGACCGTCCGTTCCACGTCGTGTGTGACGCGCCCGATTTCGCAATCGGATGCGATCTAATGCAACACGATCACGAAGGACGTGATCGCGTGGTCTACTATCAGTCGCGTCAGCTGAAGCCAGCTGAGCGCAACTACTCGGTGCATGACAAGGAACTCCTTGCCATGAAGTATGCACTCGCGAAGTTCCGAGTGTATCTACTTGGGAGTAGACCATTTGCGGTCTACACCGACCACGCATCATTGCGTACGGCGATCAAGTCGCCGCACATCTCACAAAGAATGGCGAGATCGCTCTCATTCTTTGCGGAGTACAACTTGCAGGTTGAGTACAAACCTGGAAGGTTGAATGTTGTGGCCGACGCGTTGTCGCGTCGACCTGATTACGCGGTGCACAAGGCCGACGCCAATGCAGTTGGCGTCGCACGGACATCTACTCCCTCGTCGTCTTTGTTAGACGACGTGCGCTCCGCATACACGAAGAATGCGGACGCGAAGCAGTTGTTGGATACTTCACTGCGCCTTCTGACAAGTCTCGTCAGAAGTTGGCGAAACATCTCCGTGCCCGTGTACACCGCTATCGTGTACACAATGGACTGCTGCTTTACAGCGCAGTCGACGACAACGCTGATCGCATTGTCGTGCCGGACGATCATGAGCTGAAGCTCAGGATCACTTACGAGTATCACGATGACCCGACGTCGGGACATCCGGGTCGTGAGAAGACATACGTGCTTCTCACGCGTGACTTCTATTGGAGTCACCAGTACAAGTGGATACGCAAGTACGTCGTGCTTGCGACGTTTGCCAGCGCGTGAAGCCTGCGCCCTTCTCGCAGGCTCCACTTCAGTCACTACCGACTTCGTCGGAGTGTTGGCAGTCCATTTCCATGGACTTTGTGTTTGGTCTTCCGCCTGATAACAAGCGGAGGACTGGTATTGTGGTCTTTGTTAACCGATTCAGTAAGATGGTGCATCTTGCTGCAGTACCAGCCGAAGTGACAGCCAAGCAGACGGCACGTCTGTTCTCTGGATTTTTAATCCAGAGTACTTACGAGAACGCAACTCGACGTAAAAAAACTCTATTTCTCAATACTTAAATCCTTAGAATAAATTCGTTGTGTTGTGACCAGTTGCGAAAATATCTTCACAAAATTATGCACCTGTTATCTCAGAACCGTTCCTTTTTCGAAAATGACGTATATCCCTTCGAAATAGCATCGTATAGGCTAGAATTGTAAATTCTTGTATTATAGCCTTGATACAATTGCATTCGGAAGAACCTGTAAGATATTATAGCCGAAATAAAACTGGCGAATGTTGACCCTGCTCAACACGAGCAACATCAAAACCCAACCACCCACTGAATGTTGCGCGAAGAGTCCTGGGTAAAACAAAACGCGGCTGCTAGAATAATAAACCCTACTGGGTTTTACGTGCTTGTGTGGGTTATAGAAGTTGGTACAGCAGATGCTGCGGCAGGCGGAGCAGATGTGGAAGAAACTTACCTCGTCCAACAACTACTGTACAGGTATTGTGAAAACCGACAAAGATGTCCAGTCCAGTTAAGCTGACAAGGAGGGGTAGAAAACATATAAAAAGGGGTAAGGAAAATACTAAATCGTAGGATTGGCGATATATGCAAATCTCGACCAAATGCTAATGAATGCTCTGCTCCCTGGGCTTATTGAATAGCCGCAGAGGTGCAGCAGCCAGAACTACGAGTACAAGCAGCTTTTACTCGTGCAAAAGTAGCTCTACGCATAATGCAGGGGGAGATAAGTATTATATGTGTTCATTGGGATTTTCATATGTTACAGCTTTGAGTTCGCAGCCCACGTTGATCTGGGCGCCGTTTATATATACAAGCTGCCCTCAGAATGCCCAGGTGATACTGGGCATTCGGAGCGATTTGCGTATATATCGACGCCAATCCGCGATATATGAACAGGGATGGGGGACGCCAAATCGGAGTGGCATCCTGTTTATATATATCAAAACAAGGGTTCATCCGCTTAATAAGCGCTTAAAGCGATCGATTTGCAAAAAAATAGGACATAATTGTCGGTTTTCACAATACATGTATTACAGCTATAACGGTCTACCGGTGCTACAATTCTGAGAGATTTTTGGTTCATCAATAAAATCCAGAGCTTCCCCGTGTGGAGCACGGCGTTAGTTTGTTGACATGGTGTTTAGACACCATGGCATGCCGATCGACATTGTGTCTGATCGTGATCCGCGCTTCACAGCGCGTTTCTGGCAAGAAGTGTTTGAGCTTCTTGGCACGCAGCTGTCCATGTCGACTGCGGATCATCCGCAGACCGACGGACAAACTGAGCGCGTCAACCGGGTATTGGTTGACGCCATGAAGAGCTACGCTCACTCGTTCCAATACTGGAGCGACTGCTTGCCGATGGCAGAGTTTGCCATCAACAACTCGGTACATGTCTCGACAGGACACACACCGTTTTACGTGAACGCCATGAGGCATCCACGCGTACCGAGCGTACTCGGTGCGGTAGCTCCTTCCTTAAGTGGGGGAGGGTATCCGGTTTCAACCAAACCAAATGAACACGCTGATACGAGCAACATATCAGCTGTGTCGATACGCGCACGGACTGCGCGTAGTCCGATCGACGAGAGCACGATGTCTACGCCGGGCGTAGACACTCTCAACAACAACAACCACACACAGGCCGGGCCTGTAGTGAACAAGGACAACGGGTTGAACAAGGAGTTCAACTCGAAGGCAATGGACTTTGTCTAACGCCGCCAAGCCGTAATACGGTTTGTGCAAGATGCTATTGCAGCTTCTGGCGATCGACAGAAGCTGAACGCCGACAACAATGGCAGAGGAAACACAAATGAATTCAAAGTGGGTTCATTAGTTCTGTTAGCTATACAGAACCTAGCTAAACATGCAGTTTCCGACTTCGGAGCAAGCAAGCTTGCCCCGCGCTTCATCGGGCCATTCACCGTGTTGGTGAAGCATGGCAACGCGTACACGCTAGACATACCATCCAGCATGCGCCTCCACCCAACATTTTACGTTCGGCGGCTGAAGCCTTAATCGCAACACGAGTCACCTACTCCCGGTGACTCGGCGCGATCCTCGCCTCGAGCGCGGAAACACGCTGCTCCACGCGAGCAACCGCCCCCAAGCTCACTTGGACGTTCGAAGCGGTCTGCCCGGACTGACCGATTCGGGCCTTCACGAGCTTCAGCTCCTGCCGTATCTCGGCGAGCTCAGCCGTCTGGATGCGCTCAACCGCCTCCAGACGATCCCAGACCTCGCCCGGCGACGGCCCGTGGCGTCTTCCCACCGCCACCGCCCCCGTTGCGAGACGCACGCGGGGAAACTCGCTGGATTATCCAGCGAATTGTTGATCATCAGATCCGGACCCAAGGTTCGGTTCATTTTCGTATTCGTTGGTTAGGATACTCTCCTGACCACGATACGTGGGAGCCGCGGAACGTCCTGATGAGCGACGTTCCGGAAATGGTGACGGAGTACGAATCCTGCCACCAGCAGCTCCGTCGAAGGGCGTAAAACTTGAGCGAGAGCTGTAGTCGCCTACAACCCTCGGCTGAGTGTTGCGCTCGCCCACAGCACTCTCGGACGACAACTGCGTGATTAACTTCTCACGCAGTGTCTTAAACTCCACGGACACACTAATACCAGTGTACCCGAGAAGGTCCCGTTCAGAAAGCCGCACTGCCCCAGCTTGGCAGCGCTCGCACGCAACGCTAGACGGCACTGCGCACGGAATACCCGCTTCGACTGTACCTTCGTGCAGCCTCAAAATCTTGGGCCGCTTCGAGAAGCGCTCGTAGCGCTCGCCCGCAGAGCAGACCCCCTCACGGTAACCAGCCGGGTCGCGGTTGAAGTTCTCAACGAACGCACCCCAGCTTTGGCAGAGTGCTTCCCACTCTGCCACCTTGCTTTTACGGGAATACTTCTTATTCCCGTAGAATCGGAGCTCATGGAAGAGCCCGATATAATAATCACGTCTTTCATCCGTCGCCGATTCAAAGTCGAGCTCCTTGACAACATCGTCATCAACGATGACGTTGCAGGAGTACAACGCGTGTCTACTGACCGGCGAGGTATTGCCGTAGCGAGATCGGATCTCGCTCGGAGACGGCATCCACGGGTCGTGTACCGGATTAGTGCGCGACGCCGCAGTCGCGGACGGAGTGGGGTCGTCATCGTCTCCACCCCGCGGGGTAGACAGAGCTCCGGCATCAGCGAGCGGCCTGTCGCTACCGCTGCGCGAGCGCTTTGAATTCGAAGCGTCCGAGTCGTCCTCGCGAGGACGACGCGTCCCCACGCTTGCTTCATTGCGCCCCGAGGACGAGGATTCTCTCTCTTCCTCGCCCTCCTCCATGTCGATATCTTCGATACCGTCGAGGGTTTCGCTGGCATAGGTAACTTTGCCACGCGACTTGTGATACTCCCCAACAGAGATCGTACTCTTGGGGGAGCTTGACGTCGTCACCGTGGAAGTGACGACGGACGCCGAAGAGGCTGAAGATGTGACAGTCGTCGCTGTGTTAACGACGACCGCGTTGCTTGCTGCAGGTGCAGCAAGCTCGTCGGAACTCTGCGTCGTTGGCGTGCTCATTTCGAAATGAGCACGAGGTTCTCTCCGAAGAAGACTTTGGATTGATGTGTCGAGACCGGCACATCAAGTCCTAACGGGGGGATGGTGTAGCGGGGCTACACATTCAGATAACCTCACCTTAGTGCAACACGCACTAAGTGGATACATTCAGGTGGGCCACATCGCAGTGTGGTCACCATTCATATTAGAAAGCAGTCCTATAGGTCAGAAAGAAGGGTCTTTCTACCAGTAATACTCAAGAATTAGGTCAGAGTTTCTGCCAACCACTCGTTGGCAGGACTTGTTACCAAAAAGCTACAATGCACCACGAGGTGCTCGCCCGTGTCCTCGCGGACTACGCGCCAGTTGTCGAAGCCCGCGTCCTCGGTGATGAGTGCTGGGCCGACCTACTGGTGGGACAGCTTGGTTATGTCCTTGCCACGGGGCGGCCTGAGCACCCAGACTAAGTCACCGACGCCAAACTCCGTCGTGTGCCGTTCACGACGATTGTAGTACTTCTCTTTCTGTAGCTGGCCCTTGGCCAGCGCCTTCTTCGCCGCCACCGCACATTGCGCCATCTGCCGCACCAACTTTCGGTGATACTCCGCGAACTCACCGACCTGCGTCACGTCGGCCGTGCGCAACAACTTGTTCGGGGTCCTCAGTCGCCGGCCCATCATTAACTCATTCGGGCTGAAGCCGGTGGCGGAGTGCCGTGCCCCATTGTAGGCGTACACTGCGCAGGGGAGCCAGCGGTCCCAGTCATTCTGCGCCTCCGCTACGTAGATGGACACCATGTCCTTCCAGCTTCGGTGGAATCGTTCCACCAACCCGAGTAGCGCGGGTCTGTATGGCACAGGCGAGATCTGCTTGGTCTGAAGCAGGTCCGTCAGTGCCGCCACCACCTTGCCGCTCAGTTCCGGTGCTCCGTCCAGCACCAACTCACGCATTGTCCCGAACACGAGGACCAAATTCTCGACGATGAACCGCGCGATGTCCTGCGCCGTGTGACGTGGGACTACCACCGCCACCGTGTACCTGGTCGCGTAGTCGACCGCTGCGACTACGTAGCAATTCTCGCCCGCCGTCACGGGCAAAGGACCCGCGACATCCAAGGCCCACCTGTCGCCTGGACTGCCGACGCCTTGGCTCCTCAGAGGCGGGATCACCTCCTTGGCCTTCGCCTTCCGCGTGCCGCAGTCCCTGCACGCCTGGACCCACTTGCGCACGTGCGCCCGCATGTCGGGCCACCAGTAGCCCCTCGCGACTCGCGCGTACGTCTGAGGTGTCCTCAGATGGCACGCGTAGATAGAGTCGTGATTCTCACGCAACACAGCCGCCCACAGCGCGGTGGGAAGCACCACCCGTTTGCTGCCGTCGTTCTCCACGATGTGTACCACTTCGTCCTCGACGACGATCTTCCTGCCGACATACTTGCCCTTTCGTACTAAGTTCTGCACGGTGCGGTCTTGCGCTTGCTCGGCTTTGATCGCCTGGTCGGTCAACTGGCCGTCACTACCTTCGCTTGCTCGCCCTCCATCTGGCCGTGTCTCGGTCTCCTGGCTCGCCGCCGTGGCCACTCCTGCTGGGGCTCTAGACAACGCGTCGGCGACGACGTTGCTGGAGCCTGGGCGGTAGACCACCTCGAAGTCATACTCCTGAAGCTGGAGCGCCCAGCGGTGCAGCCGCCCGGCTAACTCCTTTGACGTCATCAGCCACTTCAAGACTGCATGATCCGTCATCAACACAAACTTGCGCCCATACAGGTACGGCCTGAAAAGCTTCACAGCCCATACCACAGCCGCGCATTCCAACTCCGTAATGCTGTACTTCGCCACAGTCGGCGAATTAATCTTCGACGCGTATGCAATCGGCTGCTCGCCCTGCCCCTGGTCCTGGATAAGGGCAGCACCGAGCCCTACCTGTGACGCATCGGTCACCAGCCTGAACGGTCATGAGAAGTCGGGGTAGGCCAAAAGGGGCCGTTGTGTCAACGCCTTCTTCAAACACTCAAACGCCTCCTTCTGGGAGTCACCCCAGCGCCAAACCACACCTTTGCGCAGTAACTTAGTCATCGGGGCCGCCTTTGCGGCGAAGTCTGACACGAACCTCCGGTAATAACCGGCCATGTGAACAATTCGCTTAGCTTATAGGCGTAGGGAAGTTCTTCACGCTCTCTACCAAACTCGACATCGGGCGCACGCCTGCGCCGTCCAATTCGTGCCCAAGATAGTTTAATTTCTCCGACGCAAACGAGCACTTGCTCGCCTTCAGCGACAGACCCGCTCCCGCCAGCCGCTCCAATACCGCCGCCAGGTGCACTACATGCTGGGCCACACTGCCCCTCGAAAAGATGATCACGTCGTCTAAGTAGACTAGGCACGTAAGCCCACATAATACAGCGTCCATCATTCTTTGAAACGTGGCCGGTGCGTTCGTTTGCTAACCCAAACGGCATCCTGACAAATCGAAACAAACCCTTTCGGGTGATGAACCCGGTCTTGTCACGTTCCTTCTCCGCGACTGGGACTCGCCAGTAGCCTGCGTGCAGGTCGAGACTGGTGAACCGCTTCGCCCCGTGTAGGTTGTCCAATGTGTCATCAATCCGAGGTAAGTGGTAGACGTCCTTCTTAGCAATAGCATTCAGGAGGCGATAGTCAATGCAAAACCGCACTGACCCGTCCTTCTTGCGCACTAATACTACAGGAAAGCCCCACGCCCCATTCGCCTCCTCAATCACTCTGTCCACCAACATCTTATTCGTCTGTTCGTCAATAATCGCCTGCTCCGAGTGGGAGTGCCGGCGTGGCCGAACCTTGATCGGAGGCTCGTTCCCCGTGTGGATCTCATGGCTGACCCCCAACGTCGTCTGAGGGGGACACCCGTCACGAGGCTCAAGTAGCTTAGGGTAGTGTCGTAACAGCCGTAATAAATATCCTTGTCCTCCTGCTCCATCGTTCCCAACTTCAACTCGCCTTCATTGCGCAGCGGTGCGTTCTCGTCATGCAGCTGTGTCTCCAGCAACTGCTTCACCCTTGCCTGGTCGAACTCGCCCGTCACCTCCATGATCGTCATGTCTTCGTTTGTAGGTGTCCACGTTCCCAGCTTCTCACGCGAAGGGAGCTTCGAGGTACGTCCTACTAAATTCATGATCGGCACTACCACCTTGCCGTCGTGCACGGTGGTCAACGTTGGTGCTAACATCAAGTGTGGATCGGCACCACTAACAGGCGTGAACAACCCCACTGTGCCCTCGGGCGCCGCCACCGCCAGCTTCACCTGCCGGCACGTCTGTGTCCGCACGCGCTGCTTGCGCACGAGACGGACTTGCACCGTTCGCTCGGCCTCCTCATCATTCGTCGTGCGGCTGAATGGGACGACCTTCTTGGCGCTCCCATTGTACCACTTCATCTCGCAGGACGTGAAGTCAATCTTGACTCCGTTCAGCAGCATCCAATCCTCGCCGAGCAGGAACTCGTCGGCCGCTCCCTCCACGACCAACGCTTCCACGGGCATCATCTGCCCGTACTGCTTCGTGAACTCAAACCGCCACACTCCTTCCACCTTGGCCGCGGCGTCCGTGAAACCCTCGACGTAGTCGACCGGCGGTAATAAACTGAGCCGCCTGCCGAGCTTCTTCCACGACTCACCGGCCACGCAGAACTGCGCGCCGGTGTCCAACTTGATGTCCTTCCAATCACTGCCCGCCTGAACACGGGCCGTCGGCAATGAGTCGACTGCCGGGGCCTGCACGGCTCGCAGTCGCCCGATCCGTGCTGGTCGCGTGCCATTGCCTGGCCAAACAACACTCGGGGCCGCGTAAACGCTGCTACTCACGTACTGGTAGCTTCTCTTCGGCAGCTTCTACCGCGCCACGTTCGCCACTACTACCGTCGTGCTCGGCGGGGAAAAGCCGATCCCTGACGCCTCCTCGATGCTCATCAGTCGCGGCCCACTCTAGCTGTGGCGCCGCTTCGCGTCTGCGAATGCCATGTACGTGCCCTCCGGGTGCTGCTGCGTCGCCAGCCACTCGCGCAGCTTCCTGTCTTCACGCGCTCTGGCCTTGCGGACCAGTTTCTTGTATCGTCGCTTGTCCTCGACACGCGGATGAACTCGTCGCTCGCCGGCGTCACCACGGGGCCCGTGCTCGTCACGAGCATTGCCGCCTCCACTAGCAACTCGTGATGCCCCTTGGTGGGCACGACGGCGGCCCGAACCACCTCCACGACTTGCTCACCCTCGCGCGAAGCTCGAGCAGCACGACGCTCGCGCCGTTCGTGCTCTCGCAGCTTCCGCTTCTATCGCCGATGTAATTGGCGGGCCTCCACTTCGGCTCGCGCGGCCCGCTGCAGCACCTCCGCCGCCTTGACCCTCAACACCTTCGCGGGGTCTCGACGACCCGTCTTCGTCGCCATCGCCATCTGCACCGACTCGGGCGAGCCGCCCTCGTCCTCCTCGTTGCGCTTCCTTGTGCTGACCACCACCTCGTCCGGCGCGATGTCCGCGTCGAACTGCGTCATCCACGCGTCCAGCTGATGTGCCACGACCTCCGCCTGCTCCTCTTTCGTCTGCACGACGCTCGCACACGCCAAGTCGATCACGACGCGTCGCGTGGCGTCGTCCCCGTCAACTGCCGTCTTGCGCCCAGCCACCGGCGCTGCCGTCGTCCTCGCACAGACGCCGTCGTGCTCGTCGACCGCGAACCGCACGCACCTGGCCGTGCCTTCGCCATGGGGCTTTTCACCCCCCATTTCTTCCTCCTGCTCAGCTGACTGGTGGCGTGCGTTTCCACCTGCGCTGCGCCATCCCCCGTCCCTCGAACTGGTCGTTCTCCACGGACTCAACGCACGGACCGTACGTCGCCATCCCCTGTCTCGACCACGACGCGCCACCCCTGCTGCTGTCTGGCTGCCTGGCCGCCGCCTTGCGCGTCACTTCGCGCCGCCGTTTCGCCACCTCCTCCAGCGACTGAGCGGCACCACGCGAGAGCCGTTGCTGGCCTCCGTGAGCCCCTCCTCGCCTATTCTCCGCCTTTTTCTCCGGGTCAGGTCCTGCGAGCGATAAGACCGGGGGTCTTATGCTCGCGCCTCGTTTCCCGCCCCGTTCTCGTCGTTCTCCGCCGCCTCTGGCTCCTCCGAGGTGCCTCCTGCCGCCACGTCGAACTGCTTCAGCGTGCAGTTGCGCGCGAAGTGCCCCATCAGCCCGCAGTAGAAGCACTCCGTGCCGTCACGTGGCACGAATGGTCGTGCGGGCGTCCTGCTCGCGACGTAGCGCCCGTAGTTGCGCAGCCGCCCTTCCCGTGTAGCCAGGGACGGGTTGGTTGGCCCGCCCCTTCCTTCTTGTCCTCCGCCGCCATACTTGGACTCGACCTTGAAGGTCTTGGCCGGCCTCTTCGCGCCCTGGTCGTTGCTTGGGCGTTTCCCTCCGTCGCCGCGGGCTTGCCCGCCACTACTTTGAATTTTAGAACCGCCAATGGTACTGCTGGCTGTACCAGCAGGTACCAGTTCGTAGTTCGAAGAACTATGTATAGTATCTCGTTACCCTGCGCATCTAAGAAACCTATCGTCGTACTGACACGATGGGAATCGAGATTTCTATTGTGGAACGTGGTGATTGGTTGAAAAACCAATGTAGCAGTATGTATGGAATTGTGGGACATGGTGATATTCTCGGGATGCGGCGTTTTACGTCCAGCCATGGATCGGGTTGACTGCTCTGGACGTAATGAGTCTGGACGCACCAACCACCGGACGACGGGTCAAGCCTACAGGAGCGATCAAGTGCCCCAGTCTACATTAGACTGGGTGCCACCCGTCCTGACATGACTGGACGTGTCAAAGAACACCGAAGAACACTGAAGAACACCGAAGAACACCGAAGAACAATGGACACCCTGGACGGGAGGAACAAGGTATAATCAAGCCAAGTGATATCCGACCGACCAAGACGACCAACCAGGTTCCAGGAAGATTCCGTGGAACATTGAAGTCCTACGCCTGTACCCACGACATCACAATGAGATCAAGGATGCCTAAGATGATGACGCCCCTCAAGGTATACTGAAAGTAAGTCAAAAAGCTGAATACGTGTCTATTGCAGGAAGATAGCCACAAAAGATAAACAACCAAACAGAGTTCAATATTCCGTGTACCCCGCAAGCGCTCGGACAGCTTCGGCCGGACAAATACCGGCGGTCCCGATCAAGTGCTGAAGGCGAAAGGCCCTCTGTAGAAGGACATCCAGAGGTGTGGACTCCACCCCCAAAAACTCCAAGTCCAAATTAGGGTGAGTAGCGGGTGTGGAGCCCGTGGTAAATCTGCCCTATTTCATATTCCAATTGTAGTGTGCGTTTAGGCGATCCTACATTTCATATCCCATATACATCCTGGAAAGAGTGGAAGAAAGTCCCATTCAGGATTGTGATCGAAGGACATCTTGTGTGATAGGTAGTGAGATTGTATTGAACCATCCCCAGTACTTCTGGGGTGGTGCGCGTTTGTAAAAGCTGACCGGGATTGACCAGTGTCCTGGAAGTGCAGCTAAGTTGACTGGTGTACGACCCACCGTTCAAGGGTCTAAGAATAAGAACGGTTGTATATTTGTGTGTATAACTCTGTATTGATTTTGGTTATCTTGGCTGTTGGAGCTACGTCCAAGTTGGTGACGTTACGCTCTTCTCCAAAGACCGATATTGGTATACAAAACAACTGATCCCCGCGGTGCATCTCCCGGTTCGAAGACAAACGAACCTAGAGGGGTTACCACAAGGAGCACACGCTACCTGGACGTTTACGTTCAGGCGTTCCCAGTGGAGGACTTCCTAACCGGAAGCACCTTCCAGAGTCTGGAGCACATCACTGTACACCTGGGCGGTCAAAAGGCGTTCACCCGCCTCGCCACAGCTGGTGCGCGTGCCCGGATTCGAACCAGGGATTTCACCGCGAAGTTGTTTGTATATTTTGTATTGGTTTATTACGAGGAAGCGTACTAACCCACTAAACTAGTTCTTATGGCTAAAAGCAAGAAAGACATGCGAGACGCCGGTCGTGAGGGTCGCGAACGCGAAGAAGCTACGCGAAGTTCACGACGTGCGGAGGGGCTGCCGCCCGAGGAGCATGCGAGTATGGAAGAAGTTGTCCGGACGGCTCGGAAAGCAGGCGCTGCAAAGCGCAAGGCAGCCCGTGAGGAGAAGAAGCGGTCTTTGAGTCAAGACCAGCCGGCTGCAGAGCCGCCCGTCCAAGATGACGCGCACCAAGTGTCGGCGGATGGGAATGCTGGAGGCGAGTTGGAGACCGGTCAGGGTGAACCTGGTCTGGGTGAACCCGAAGTGGCGTCTGTGGGAGGCGTCGAAGCGGAAGAGTCCCAGGTGGAGGGTCGAGTTTCGGATTCCCCTTTACCTGAGCAAGATGTGAGCGTGCGCGCACCCGCTCAAGATGTGCCCCTGCCGACAGTCCGAGAGGACGTGTCTGGTGAAGACGTGGAAGCGTTAGCACTCCTGGAAGAGAAGGCCCCGCCGAGCGCACAACTCTCGACGACGATGCAAGGAGCTGTGACCCCAAGTCCGCAACGGCTGAGCGATGATTTGGCTAAGGCGTACGTGGCGAAGCAAGTTTCCCGGTGGGAACAAGTTCGTTCTGAACGAGTTCTTCCCCCCGCGGTGCAGTATAACTGGCCGAGTTCTCGGCCTGACTCTCTGCCTTGGCTTGCAGCCACACTCGCGACGTCCAAGTACATGGCTGCCCGTGCAACCCTGGGTGATGCCATCCAAGCCTGTGTGGTCGAGCTCAATCTAGATCGACGTGATTTGGCTACTGCCCAAGATGTGGTTGCGGCCGAGATCCCGGTCAACATCTTCTCACCCCGAGAGTGCATTGCCGTTCTGCAAACGTTGCTCTTCGAGGCTGGTTTCCACTTGATAACCTGGTCCCAGTGTGGTTCAGGACGCGTGCGTCCAAGATCACAGCGGATCTCGTACGAAGTCTAGTTGGGGACCTGCAACATCTTCTGGCTGCGGAATTAACGGAGTGGCGGACACTTTGTGTCGGAGCCACACTCAAGGTGACTCCTGCGATTGAACGAGAAACTGAAGTGGAAGAAACACCCTTCCTGGATTACCATGCAGAGGATCAAGATGGAGACACGATTATGAGATCAACCTTCTTGGACGGAGTTATGTCCTGCGTTTACACTTGACTGGTCTTCGCCCGGCTCGAAGTGCGACTAGCTCTTCGGTTGGAGAACCCCCGTCGAAGCGTCAACAACATCGACCACCCCGACCGGAAGACCCACTTGCATCTTTACCGTCCGAGCTTCCATCGACTGCGACGTCTGATCAGGAAGATCTGTGTATGGTGCCAATATCGGACCCTGTCCCGAGCTTGGTTGGCACCACCGACGGGTCTGCCCGTGGCACGACGTCGGAGTCCCTTATCTCCAGGAACAGTTCGCCAGGGTCCTCTTCGACGTCACTAGAGTCTGGTGGAGGGGCGCATATGCCACTCGCCGTTTATGGCCCAATGGTGATGTCTGCCAGGACCGCTAGTTCGAGCGCACTTGGAAGTGGAGATCTGGGATATTACTTGACCCGTCAAACGATCACTCCAGAACGGAGAATCCTGCCGGATCAAGATGATGTTGTCATGACAGAACCCGAAGTTGCAGTGAGTACAAAGACCAGTGAGACACCCGAGTCGAGAAGACGCAGGATTTCCAACCGAAAACACTCGTCTAGTGAATCTGAATCGAGTTCCGACCGGAGTCGTCATCATCGGAGTTCTCGAAGACGACGTAGCTCGTCCAAGAAACCGTCAAGGAAGAGATCCTCATCACGACACCCGAGTTACTCCAGACACTCACATCGTTCGGGAAGATCTGGATGGTCGGTGTCGACGGGAGTAGCTGAAGCTGCTGTGAGCGCATTACGTGAGGCACAACAAGTCCGTGAAGAGCTGGCGAAGCTGACCGAACAACTTGCAGTTCAGAAGTCGGCGAGCCAGCCAGACGTGAACTTTCAGCAAGTGCTTGCAGAAGCCGGAACACGTGCCCGTGAAGCGGAGTTGCGAGCTCAAGAGGCTGAACGCCGTCTGACTGGACTCTCTGCTGAACACGCTGAAGTCACTTCCCAAAAGGAAGATGTGGCGGCTGCTATCCAGTCAGCATGTCTCCAGGCGGCCAATGCCGAAAGGGAACGTGTGGAAGCTGTGGCGATACAGCTCTTGCAACAGCAACAAGCAGAAGTGGATGCAAGACGGGAAGCTGAACAAGCTGCGTGGCTCCAACAAGCCCAGAAGAATCTGGACGAACAGCAAGCTGTCTTCGAACAACGTCTGGAAGATGAGCGAGTGACTGCAAGGAATATGCAGCGATACCAGGCTGAACAAATCCGAAATCTTCAAGCAAGCTCTACTCCAGGCCAAGTGAGTCACGTGACACCACCACCCAACCCAGTGACACAAGTCAAGACCGAAAAGACTAACTCTGAACGAGCAGCTGGGACAAGTGGCATAAACATGGGAGAGGTCACCAGCAGTAATCAAGCCGGAGCTGACTCGAAGAACACAGTCGAACGACTGTTGGCGCAAATCAGAGGGGCGTTACCAGACCCCTCGGTCACGCGTCGTGCTGGAAGTGTACAAGCCCCGAGGAAAACTGACGCGAATGCTGCTACGATCAAGACGAATGTGCCACAAAAGACCCGAGGAAAACTGACGCGAATGCTGCTACGATCAAGACGAATGTGCCACAAAAGACCCGGACGGAGACGCCCAAGGCGGACGACAAGAAGAATGTGAAGTCAGAACGCCAATCGGGGTCGAAGAAGCCGAACAAGAAGCCTCCTCCCCTAAGGAAGTCCAAACGTGGTCCCCCATCTGGCCCCAGTTCGAGTTCCAGCTCGAGCTCGAGTTCGAGTTCAGACTCAAGCTCGAGTGACTCTGAGGACAGTCTGGATGAGGACCTGTCAACGGGTGTGGATGTCGCGGACGCGACTAAGGTTGGCGGAACACTCTTGACTCTCCGCCCGTACGTCTGCTCCAGTACGTTGGAGAAGTTCGACGAGAAGGCCTCCATGGGAGATCGTAGAAGTTGGTGGGAGCGTTTTGTCAACATGTCAGTTCAAGGTGGTTGGACGGACAAGATGAAGATCAGTGAGCTCAAGATGAAGATGTCCTCGGCTGTACGGAATTGGCGTAGCCAGCTCTCCAAGCATGTGCAAAGCAACTGGAGAAGACTCTCGGGAGAGTTCAAGCGCAAGTATTTGAAGGCTCGAACTTCCGAGTCTGAACGGTATTACACTATGCGTCAGAAATCGAACGAGAGTGCTATGGAGTTCTTCTACAGGCTGAACGAAGCTGCAGTCAAAGCTGGCATTCGCTACAAGAAGGGCAAGAAGGATTCCGCTCACCACATCAAGCGTTTCATCAAGAATCTGAGAGACCAACAACTCAAGGCCATCTTGCGCAATACGAGATTCCACAACTTGGACGACCTCGAGTACGTTCTGCAACAGGATGAAGACCTGGGTCTAGACGGGGGGTATGACACCCCACCGCACCGGACGAGAGACTTCAGGGCGGACAATATCCCACCCAGACGTTTCAAGCCCGGACGACAAGGTCGAGCGTACATTGGTTTAAGCGGTGGAGAATCCGAAGGCGAAGTCGAGGGGCGTGTGCGTTTTGAAGATGAAGAAAATGATTCAGAAGAAGCCCCTCCGGAACCCCGGAATTCAGGACGAAGCAAGCCAGAAGTCGCCAACCTCGAAGTGCCAGCTCGGGGTGTGCCTACCCAGGAAGTGACTACGGAACAGGATATTCGCAAGGCAGTGTTTCGTGTGATGGAGCATTCGGGGTGGAGACCACCCCCACAGGCGGATCCCCGCCCAGGTTGGCAGTCGCCTCGTCCCGGTTGGCAGTCTCCTCGGCCGGATAACCCGAACAAGAACGAGTTCTGTGAAAAGTGCAGCAAGTTCGGCCACAAGGAGGAGAGCTGCTGGAGAGATTTGAAGTGTGACAAATGCAAACGGACAGGACACCCGACACATGCGTGCAGAGTCCCTCCGTGCAAGGATTGTGGAGATTTCCATGACGGTCAGTGTGCAGACCATGAAGCCCTTCAAGCTGTGAAGACTCTCGCTCGTCAAGGCATGCTAAAGGACCTGCCCCCTCACATCCTCAAGAAATTGTTGGGTGGAGAGGCCAATCAAGGGAAGTCGTTAAACGAGTAAGCCCGCTGGACAGGGGCCCAGAACGCGTCGGGCTGAAGAATCCCCAACGATTGTGTGTCTTAGTGTATGTCGGGCCAGAGCTGAGAAAGAAGATGAACGATAACCAACAATGCATGACTTCTATTCGAGATGATACCGCTGAGTCTGGAGGATGTGACCCTGAACGGACCCCTCCAAGATCGAACGACCAAGACGCTCCGACCGAGATCGAGTTAGGTCCCGGTCAGCGTTATAGTTGGTGGGCAAATCACGAACAAGAAGACAGCCGCGATGTTGCATCAGTGCATGGAGCAGTAAATGATCTTCGGGTACAGATCCTGCTGGACACTGGTGCGTCTGGAAGTATGGTCAGTTTGAACCTTGCGCGTAGGCTCAAGCTGAAGCTCCAGATGTTACCAGAACCTATCAAGGTGTCCGGCCTAGGGTGAGTCCCGACGTATATCACTGCGAGTGCGAGAGTCAAGATCACGCTTGGAGTGCGAGTGGTTTATGTCATGAATGTCTGGGTGACGAACATTGGCGAAGATGTGGAAGTACTTCTGGGAATGAATTTCATGTACGCCGCTGGAGTTCGATTATGTGTGCGTGAAGGACTCGTCCAACTCCCGGACGAGGAAACCATCCTGATGAGTGGAGGAGCGTCGCGTCAACACCTGGGGTTAGACCTACCTGTGTTGTCTACACGCAGTCTCTATCTACGCCCGGGGGAACATGCGATGGTTCGTATTGAATATGGCCAAAGCAGCCCCCATCAAGATGTAGTCTGGGCAGGACGAGGAGATCGCTGGGTGACTCAAATCATCTACACGGCACAATCAGGAGCTACTGCAGTCAAAGTGGTGAACATCTCCGAGCAGATGGTGTGGATTGATACTCGAACCCCGCTTGCGCGAATAGTAGAGTTTGTGAACTTTCCTCAATCCGGACGATTCGTCCGCCCAGGATGCCAGAAGTACAAGGAGTGGAAGCAGCTCATTTATGAGAGTACCCCGTCTCCTGAAATGAGGAAACGCGAGCGCGAACTGGATGAACTCAGACAGGAACAGGAACCGCCGGCCGTTTCCACGCCCCAATACGAATGGCCTTCCAAGATCATGTTACGACCCCGTCCAGGAGCAACTGCGGCTAGAATTGTTCAGCTACAAGACCCGCCCAAGCAGTTTCACCCGACGACTGCGGAACCTCCGATCAAAGTTGTATGCAATGTGGCTACTCAGACGATGGAGCTGACAGACGTCGGCACTCAGACAGACGTGGTCCAGGAGATCACGGAAGTGACAATGCTGAACGCAAGCGTGTCGGAGAGTACCGAGGCTAGTCTTAGCGAAGCAGAACTGGATTCTGACCCAGAATCTCTGGATGCAGAGGTTCAGGAATGTCAAGATCAGGAGGACGAAGAGATGGACCTCCCAAGCTGTGCATGGCCATCCACTCCCCTCTGCAGGCTGGAAGAGGAATATGACAGATGCATGAGAGTCAGTCAAGAAGACCTGGATTTGGAGCCGGCTATCTACCTTCAGGAAGGCAGTGAGCTTCTATCACAGTTACGTGACGAACTTGCCATGTTGCCCGAGTTGAAGGACCTGAGTCCCGAATGTGACATCTCCAAAGCGGACGTTGGTGATCCTGATCGGACTACCGTCGCTGAAGAGAAGAAATTACGGTCTATTCTGACTTACCACCGGAAGATATTTTTGGGCGATGGCAATGCAGCGCCCGCTCCGGCAAGGGGAGTGGTGTGCGACTTAAACGTGTGAGACGCTAAACCAGTAGCTCAACGTCCGAGGTCCATTGCTCCACATATCATGTTGAAGGTCTACGAGTTGCTCAAGAAGCTGTTGGAAGCGGAATTGGTTGAATTCTCGGTGTCCCCTTGGGCCTCCCCGATTGTGATCGTCTTAAAGAAGAACGGTGTGGACATCCGGATGTGTATTGATTACCGGGTGGTGAATGGTTTCATCCAACTCTCAACCTACCCGCTACCCCTGACAGATGATCTGCTGATTGGATTCGAGAGTGCAATGTGGTTCATGAGCCTCGATATGGCGAGTGGTTTCTGGGCAGTACGAATGACTGAACGAGCGAAGCTGATTTCTGCTTTTGTGTGTCCATTCGGACATTTCCAGTGGGTGCGGATGCCTTTCGGGTTGAAGAATGCCCCCCTCGTGTATCAGGCAGTAATTAATAACTGCATGTGGGGGTTCGTCCGACTACCTACAGACGAAGAGAAGCTGGTGGATCCGGATGTGCTGGAATTCCTCGGGTTAGACCCGTCTGAACGAGACGAGTCCGAACGAGAGAAAGCCGAACGAAGAGTGCCGATACTAACGGATAAGATCACTGCGTTCAAACGCGATATTCCAGCACCTTCCCAGATGGGCCCAGTGATTGGACGTAGCTCGTACATTGAAGATATTGCTCATGGGGCGCCAACCTGGGATCAGCTGTGTGAAGATCTGAACGCGTTGTTGTTCAGACTCCGCTATTGGAATATCTCGGTCAGCCTCCCCAAGAGTGAGTTCGGCAAATTGTCTATTCCATACCTCTCTCATGAGATCAGTGCGGAAGGACTTTGAGCCACGCCCAAGATCGCTAAAGGCGTCCAGGACCTCCCATTCCCGAAGACACTGAAAGGAGTCCAATCCTTCCTGGGGAGTCTGAACTATTATCACAAGTTCATTGAAGATTTTCAGGTGGTGGCTGCAGTTCTATATGAGCTCACGGACGAGCAAATACGTGCGGGAAGAGACTTGTCCAAGGCGAAGGAAGCTTTCGAGATCTTGAAGAGGAAGATTGTATCCACTCCGCTGCTCAGACATCCCGACCGGACCAGACCTTTCGTAATTATACCTCATGCCAACCAGTGGGCTACCTGTGCAGTCCTCGGTCAGGAATATGATGGCGTGATACACCCAGTCAGGTTCACGGGGCGTGTCTTGAACGACGCGGAACTCCGATACCATGTCGCCGAAAAGGATGTCGTGGCTGTGATGAGAGTCCTGGATGTTTTCCAGACTCTTGTCCAGAATTGCCTGATCAAAGTTTTCACTAGGCACTCCGTCCTGAGTTGGTTACTGAAGTCCAAGACGGCTGATGGGAGGTGTGTTCGCTGGGGAGTCATATTATCTCACTGGAACCTGGAAGCATGCAAAATTCAGAAACACGAAGATGGCTTACCTGCCATTCTAGGGGCAGGCATTACACCTCGTGAACATTTGGACGGGGTTGCTGAGTCACTCATTCCAGCCAAGGGGCGAGTCAAGGCACCGCCAGTGATCAGCATGGAGATGTTGGAAGCAGATTTTGCCGGTTACGTTCTAAGTTTCGACGGAGCAGCAAAGACTTCAACGCGTCAAGGTAGTTGTGGTTGTATCATCTGGGAGTTACCAGGTTGGAATATTCTGGCCGCACACGGTTTCATCCTGGAGGACGTCACTGTCAACGATGCTGAGTATTATGGACTGTTAAAAGGTCTCACACTCGCGTCCGAGCGAGACATTCGAGATCTGGTAGTGGTCGGAGACTCTCGTATAGTCATCCAACAAGTGCAAGGGCTGATTAATTGCAACCAACCGAATCTACAGCGACGCTTATCCGAAGTGGGAACACTGAAGGAGAAGTTCATGTCAATGCGGCTGGTTCATGTCAAACGGGAATACAACCAGGCGGCAGATTACCTCACTTCCAAGACGTTAGGGGATATCCTGGCAGACTGAAGACCCGGAGGAGTTGAAGCACCTGGTGCAGGTGTCCAAGACACACGAAAAGCTGATGAAGCCACCCGTGATCCTGGACGGAGGCATCCAGGAGGCTTCCCCTCAGGAAGGCCTGCCCGTAGAAACCCCAAACGGCATACGTCCAGGACCGGAATCTGCGCCATTGTCTACAGCCGCTAGGATCATGGTTGCGGTGACTCGGAGTCGCGCTCAAGAACAACCCGAACAAGGGGAACCAATGGGACCCCTAGAGTATCAGGCTGAACGATGGCGTAGGATCAAGGCCCACCAGGAGTGCGACGACCAGCTCATGGAGATCAAGAGGTTCCTAAAGGGTGACCTGGACAGTTTCTCTCGTGGCCAGATACGCAGAATCTCGAAACAAGCAGAGTTGTATGCTCTGGACGTGAGAGATGTGCTCTACCGGCTGAGCCGCGCTACAAAGGATCGCCCCCGAGACATGTCGGATGAGCTGCGTCTAGTTGTGCCAGAATCACTCCGCCCAGATCTCCTCCACTATGCTCATGAGGATTTTCAGGGCGGACACCAAGGGATAACCCGGACGCACGAGAAGTTGAGGTCTGAGTTCTACTGGCCCGGGATGTACGCTGATGTTGAGACTTTCGTGAAAGAATGTGTGGACTGTGCAAGTGGCAAGGGGCGACCGCCCAATCCAGGTCCGTCCCCGGGGAACATCGAACCGAGATATCCTTTCGAAGTGGTCTCAATGGATTTCGTCACTCACCTGCCGAAGTCCGAACGAGGTAATACGTTCTTGCTTCTCTTTCAGGACACGTTCTCAGGCTACGTGATGTGCCAGCCCATGGATTCAACTACCGCTCAAGACGTCGCAGAAGCATATGAAGAGAGGGTGTTCCGAAATTTCGGGGCCAGCTCGTTGTTGCGCCACGACCAGGATCCTCGCTTCATGAGCGAAGTCTTTACTCGTTTCCGGGAACTCCTGGGTAGCAGACAAAGAGCTACTTTGGCCTATCGCCCTCAAGCGAATGGCCAACAGGAAAGGTCTGTTCAGACTGTCATCCGGAGTGTACGTGCTTACGTCGCAGAATCCGACCAGAGTGATTGGGACGAGCACGCCGAGAGATTGATGTTTGCTTTGAACACTTCGTACGATGCTACTCGGCTAGACACCCCATTCTATCTGGTTCACGTGTGGGACGCTAAAGGAACAGTGTCGGCCATGCTAGGTCCTAGACCATCCAGCGTTCCTGAACGTACGGCATATGAATGGCGGAGGAAGTTTCAACGGGACTACAGTTACGCTCAGGCTTTTGCGGAAGACCTTCAAAGGAAAGCCAAGAGAGCCAGGTCTGACGAGCAGGCTCAGAAGTGGAAGGAATTGTCTGACCGCCTCAAGTCGGGTTTCCATGTTGGAGATGCCGTCTGGCTATACATTCCCAAAGTACAGACCGGACTAAGTCGCAAATTGGCCCACCTCTGGCATGGCCCATTCAGAATCGCTGAAATGCATGACGAATTCCGAGTGAAACTCAAGATCGAGGACACAGGCTACCGAGTCAATCCTTGGGTGCATGTTAGCCGACTGAATCCACGAGCACTGTATCCCAGAAGACCCTCCGTCCAAATAGACGTCGAGGATGAAGATGATTTTGATGCTGCACTGTTACCAGAAGACAGCTGGGAAGCTGACAACGATAATGACGAGTACGAAGTGGAGAAAATCTTGGATCTGCGGTGGTCTAAACGAACACGCACATCTAAAAGGGCTCGTGAATATCTGATCAAATGGAAAGGATACGAAGAACCCGAATGGCTCCCAATGACACAACTAAGCTGTGGGGCGTTGCTGTATGAATTTAACCAAGGGGCGAAAGCTCGGGCGAGATTCCAGGCTATGCAAGCCGGGGATGACCATCCGAGAATCTAGCAGTCCCGCCGGACACCCTTGAAATGCAACAGACCGCCGCCCGAGTGAAGTGACAGAAGAAATGAATGTAAATTTGGAGAGAGATGTGATGGGTGTTTGTACCAAACTGGAAGTGAATTGGAGAAGACACTAGACGCTGAGGGCAATATGAAAGGAGTAAATGGGAAGGCTCAAAGGTGATTATGGTTTACGCTGCTGAAAGAAGGGTGGAAAAGAAAGAAAGAAGATGCATCACCTAAAACGGAGACTTCCCGAACATGAGGTTGCCGGACGACGACTCACAAAGTCAATGAGACTGGGTTCTTCTGACGTTCCTCGGGTGAGAGCATCTTCAATCGAAGCTCATTTGAGACGTGGGCAACCCGGTCAGCATCCGTGCAGTACTTGGTCCACTGAGTCCGGCCGGGCTCTGCCATCTCGGCCATGGTGACCTGCTCCTCCAGGGAGTAAGGCTTCCCGTTGGCATTCAGGGTAGACTCATCCACGAGATACAGGTGACAGATCATGACTGGATACGTCCAGACACCGGGTTCTTCAAGCAGAGAGGCTGGAAGTCCTTTCGAGATGAACTTGCGAATTCGGGCCGTCATGGACCGACCCACGCTCTCGTGCCGAGCAGCTCGTTCCCGATGAAGCTTAGCCGAGACCGAATACTTGTCAAGGTCGTCATCTTCTTCATCCCTTTCGGGCTTGTACTTGATCGTGAACCAGTGAAGCACCTCCCAGAAAGCTTCGGCGTGATCACGGACGTACTCCAGATACTCGTCCAGTAAGTTCCACACTTTAGCGCTCAAATCTGCCCGCCGATGGAAGTACAGGACCTTGACCCGATTCTCGAACATCTCGTCCCAGGGTTTCTTAGCCCGAAGCATCACGTAAGCACCCTCAAAGGGAGTCCAACGCAGAGCGAGAAAGCAAATCTCCGTCTTCTGGGGAGAATACCCTGGAAAGCCGGGGGTCTGATCCTCATGGTCCCCCTTTCGAGGTGTGTATTGGGTCAGGATTCCACGACGACGCCAAGAGAGTATGCCACGCCCAGGAGTTTCAATCACTGCCAGCTCAGTCGGACTCAAGTCTTCGAAGGATTTCCGAGCCAAGAGTGACCGCACCCTGTCCAGACTCGAACGGGTTTTTGACCGCAGACTGCCAGATTTCTTGCCGGAGCGGTCACTTGTCCGAGAAGGACGGGGGCGCTTGGGGGACGGTGTATACACCAATTTCTTGGAAGGGGCAGTGTCGCTGTTCTCGGAAGTATCGGACGAGGAGTATACCCGCTGGACCTTGAGCTTCCGCTTGGACCGCAAAACCAGGACTTCGCTGTCTGGTGGAGAACTGTCCCCGCCAGCCACATCCGCTTGGGGAGGATCCACTTCCACAGTTTCCGCGACCGGGCCATCGAAATCAGGATCTTCCAGGTTGTCCTCCTCTTCGGACGAACTGCTATCCGAGACGTCTGGGAGATCATCGGTCAGATTGCGTAGATCAGGCCATTCAGCAGGCTCGATCCCTTGTTTGAGCCAGCTTTCCAGAAGCACGTCTGCCATCAAGTAGTAAGACGTGGGGACATACTTCGCCCAAGGAGTGCCGTCCAGCTTGCGATGGTACATCATGGCAGCAAGCATGCCGCACAGACTATCCCGATGAAAGAGCGAATGCTAGACGCCATCAGCCAACATCATCTTGACCGCTTCATCATAACCCACGCCAGTGCGCATAGTCCACTGGACATCCGGACGCAGGTCTTCCCAGGCTATGAACTCCGGAAGGAGAGCACAAGCCTCTCTGATAGTGAACGGGAGCACGGAGGATGCTGGACGAGGGCCCACGTCAGACTCCGGATGGACTGAACTTCAACCTCAACGACACGCTGCGACGAGGCGCGACGCTTGGACCCAGCTTGAGCCTTACGAGGTTCTTTCCCGCGCGGAGTGTCCCGCTTGGGGGGTGGGGAAGGCGGATTCTCTTCCGACTACTCCTCCTGTTCTGCGTCGGCGTCGTCATCGGCATCACTATCCGGGGAAGCTGGGCCAGGATACGGAGGTATCATGCGGAACGACTTATCTGCAGCCTCCACCGTGATCCACGTCTTCCAGGATGGGGGAGCCGTCACACCACGCTGGAACTGGCCCAAAAGTCTGCGAAATCTCGGCCAGTTTCCCCGAACTTCGTTACTTCCGGAATTCAGGAAGGCGAACAAGCCATCCGCATCGAAGCTCTTATCCCGGACACGCTGTTCCAACGTCGAGATTTGGGTCTGGGCGTATCTAAGCTGAGACTCAAGGTCATCATTGCGTTGACGGAGAGCCGCGGTCTCTTCCAGATTTTCCCTGGCAAGGCGTGCGAAGTCTGCTTCCAGCAATCCCCGAGCGTGACTGGCTTCATCTCGAATGGACTGTGCCTCTTGCTGATGATATCCGTATAGGAATACGAAGTCCTCCTTGAGCCGGTCGTACTCGCTTTGGAGACGTAGAAGACGCCGGGCGACGGAATTCTCGTCCATACCTTGGACGATGTGTTCTCGCTGCCGATCTCTCACCAACACCCGATGCAACAAGGAGACCGTGTAAAACGTTCTCTGCGCAAGCTGGAGGGGGGAGAAGTGGGGGATCAGGGAGGCAAATTCTCGACGTGCCAGCAGAGAGCCCCACGTAGTCTCTATCGCGTCCAAAGTAGGACCTTGCTGACCGTGGTAAGGGCGAAGCACCATCTCGCGGACCTCCGCCGAGTCGCCAACCAGGTTACACAGATCCTGGACGTCAACTTCGGAAAGTCCATCGAACAACATGAGAGCCTCGACTCCACCGTAGCCTTCCCGGACGTACGCGCCATTGCGATATGCCAGGGCATGCGCAGGAATACCGACGATGAAGGAGTCTCCAACCAGGTTGCGTGCCGGAGGAAGGGTGAACCGTGCTGGTGGAGTGTTTTGCGCTCCCGGAGAACTTCGGTCATGACTGGGGAGCACGCCGGCCCGGACGTGGCCGACCACTTCGTCAAAATTGAGTATGCCAGTACGGGAGACGACAGACTCCGGCGGTGCTGGGCGCGAAGCAGTGTCTTGCCCGACGCCGGAAGACGCGTTGTCGCCAACAGTGCCGCCAGGATGCGGAGAGCTCGGAGAAGTCTCGACCGGAGTGGGAGATTGTCCCCCACTGGGGACGTCATCGGAAGGAGGAGTGTCGCTGTGGTGGCTGCCGTCGTCGCCGACATCGGCTGGAGCAGCGGGCTGGCCACGAGAGCTGGCGTCAGCCAAGCTTGATTCACTCATCTTGCGCGCTCGAAAGAGGAAATCAGGTTGTGAGCGGTAGGCGTACCGCCGCGATCCTGAAAGCGAAAGAGAAGGTCTGGGACCCGGCTGGGAAAGGGCACACAGAACAGTCGCCAGAGCCGGAAGATTCTCAACGGGGCGAACGTTCAGACCCGCACGTCGTCGAGACAACTGTAGATCGTGTGATCTAGTCATGTTCGACCAATTCGGCAAATGACCTCAGTGATTGATCACGACTAGAGGGGCGGTTGACACGATGGGAATCGAGATTTCTATTGTGGAACGTGGTGATTGGTTGAAAAACCAATGTAGCAGTATGTATGGAATTGTGGGACATGGTGATATTCTCGGGATGCGGCGTTTTACGTCCAGCCATGGATCGGGTTGACTGCTCTGGACGTAATGAGTCTGGACGCACCAACCACCGGACGACGGGTCAAGCCTACAGGAGCGATCAAGTGCCCCAGTCTACATTAGACTGGGTGCCACCCGTCCTGACATGACTGGACGTGTCAAAGAACACCGAAGAACACCGAAGAACAAAGGACACCCTGGACGGGAGGAACAAGGTATAATCAAGCCAAGTGATATCCGACCGACCAAGGCGACCAACCAGGTTCCAGGAAGATTCCGTGGAACATTGAAGTCCTACGCCTGTACCCACGACATCACAATGAGATCAAGGATGCCTAAGATGATGACGCCCCTCAAGGTATACTGAAAGTAAGTCAAAAAGCTGAATACGTGTCTATTGCAGGAAGATAGCCACAAAAGATAAACAACCAAACAGAGTTCAATATTCCGTGTACCCCGCAAGCGCTCGGACAGCTTCGGCCGGACAAATACCGGCGGCCCCGATCAAGTGCTGAAGGCGAAAGGCCCTCTGTAGAAGGACATCCAGAGGTGTGGACTCCACCCCCAAAAACTCCAAGTCCAAATTAGGGTGAGTAGCGGGTGTGGAGCCCGTGGTAAATCTGCCCTATTTCATATTCCAATTGTAGTGTGCGTTTAGGCGATCCTACATTTCATATCCCATATACATCCTGGAAAGAGTGGAAGAAAGTCCCATTCAGGATTGTGATCGAAGGACATCTTGTGTGATAGGTAGTGAGATTGTATTGAACCATCCCCAGTACTTCTGGGGTGGTGCGCGTTTGTAAAAGCTGACCGGGATTGACCAGTGTCCTGGAAGTGCAGCTAAGTTGACTGGTGTACGACCCACCGTTCAAGGGTCTAAGAATAAGAACGGTTGTATATTTGTGTGTATAACTCTGTATTGATTTTGGTTATCTTGGCTGTTGGAGCTACGTCCAAGTTGGTGACGTTACGCTCTTCTCCAAAGACCGATATTGGTATACAAAACAACTGATCCCCGCGGTGCATCTCCCGGTTCGAAGACAAACGAACCTAGAGGGGTTACCACAAGGAGCACACGCTACCTGGACGTTTACGTTCAGGCGTTCCCAGTGGAGGACTTCCTAACCGGAAGCACCTTCCAGAGTCTGGAGCACAGCACTGTACACCTGGGCGGTCAAAAGGCGTTCACCCGCCTCGCCACAGTACCGGTATTATTATACACGTGGAGCACGCACATTCTACGTGCACCACGTACATTTGTACGGGCGTGGCTGGCTAAGGCCGCGGTATCAACCGGTATTTCCCTCGTATTTCCTTCTATACGACGTGAACCACACAGAACCTTTGTGGAGCACACAGAACTTTACACGCCGAGCGCCATTTCCTTCGATTCCTTCTACCATGTGGACCACACAGACTGGCGACCGGCGTAGAGAGCGCACGGATCTCGGTAGCGCACACCACATAGGGATGCGCTGTGGGGTGCTCCACACGAAACGGGATCGATTTTAAGGATTCGGGCCTGAATGCGAAGCCGCGGGGGGATCGCGGCGTGGACCGCAATAAAAACTTTGGGCCCGATGCATGGAGAGCGCACCGGGAGGGATCGACTGCAGGCGAAGTGAGCCACTACGGTACATGCCGCTCGGGCAGCATCGGCCTCATTCTTCGATTTCTGCCGCTGGGGGAGAGGTAAGCCGCGCGCTGGCGGTTCGTTTCGAGGGTGCGTACTAATTAATGTGGCTTGTTTTGCGTCCGCGACCAGCAGCAGCAGCGGCGGCGGCGGAAGCAGCAGATGCAGCATTGCCGGTTGAGGCACGGCAAGCTGGGGCCCGTGATCATCTCATTTATATTGGACCAGATAACTCACTAGCATCACACAAAGTAACTAATAGTTGTTCTATTGAACAAAACAACTTCTGCCTCTCAAAAAATGGAACGACTGAACTAGATGCGCCCGTTATCGCACAACCATCACACTCTCAAAAAACTAGAATCACAGCAACACCAGAGCGAATTGGTGCGCACCACCACTACAGCGAGCAGAACGGATGGCTCTGAGTGCAAAGGAAACCAAGAAGCGCAAATGTGACGGTGGCCAAGTCGCGCAGGGTTCACACAAGCGGAAGAAGCGAGAAGCAGGAAGCGCAAGTGCGAGTGCAGAGAAGACAGCAACCCAAGGCAAAGGCGCCACTACATCTCCGACGGGCAAGACAGTGCGCAAGACGGGTTCCGGCAAGGCAATGACGGGCAAGACAGCGAGCAAGACGGGTGCCGGCAAGGCAACGACAGGCAAGATAGTGAGCAAGACGGGTGCCGGCAAGGCAACGACGGGGAAGACAGTGAGCAAGACGGGTGCCGGCAAGGCAATGAACCAAGACGCGTCTGGTGAAATCCAAGAGATGGAGATGATGCAGAGTTTGGCGGAGCAACAAGCGGCCACAATTGCCAGTGAACAACCGCAGGCGTACGATGCGCTCGTGAAGATGCACGCGCGGGGGAGAAATGGTAAGCGTCAACTTGGCCGCCGAAAGAAAGGCGACTTCAAACTGAGCGCATCCCAGGTGGGGCTCATAGCAAATCGATACCGGGTGGCAAGGCAGACGAACACGACTGTGGACTACGAGGGCGCATCAACTAACCAAAACTTTCATTTATTCAATGCCGACAAGTTGAGGGACCAAGAACCATACGTGATCGCAATGCTACGGATGGCGCTGGAGCAACAACGACAGATTGACGACGGGAATCCTGAAAAGACAAGTGACAATTGGGCTGATGAGGTGGTGCAGTTGAAATTGGAGCACAAGCACGAAATCGACGCATTTTTGCAGACCATTCGCGAACTGGAGGGCGCAAATTTGCGCCTCAAGACTGGACGGCCGCAGACGTCAGACAATTCTGACAATTCTGTCCAAGCGTCACTAAAGGAGGCGGAAGGACCAAACTCGACAACAAATGAAGACCTTGAGTCGCGGAAGAAACAGATAAACGAGTTGCAGACGCATGCCACGAATGTGCAGGCTGAAAATTTTCAGCTTAGGGGGCAACTGGATCTGCAATGTACAGCAGTGATATCTCTCGAAAGTAGACTGGAGGGGGTGAGAGCAGATAATGCAAAGCTGAAGCAGAAAGTTGAGGCTCTTGATACTACTCACGCGATGCAAGAGAATTTGGATAAAAGAACGGTGGAGCTGAATGAACAAGCGCGCGTTCAGAAGTCGGAGTGGGCCACTCCGGCCGAGGAGAAGAAGAAGCACGCAGATACAGTGGAAGAAGACAATGTTGCTCACCAGGCATGGATGAGAGATCGCGACGCCACCCTTAGTGAGTTACATGGGTTACAACAAGAGAATGCCAAGATTGGCGACTACTCTAAAGCAGTGCATGAGTGGATTTCGAAGTGCCGTAATGCAGAACGGGAGATGAAGGCTGCGCAGAATGACTACAATGGATTGCAGTGCATCAGAGCAAACTTGGAGAAAGAGTTAAAGGATTCCCGACATGCCGTGCAAGATTTGGAGAAAGAGTTAAATGATTCCCGACATGCCGTGCAAGATTTGGAGAGAGAAAACGCGGACCTGTGGTTGTGGATGCGCTCGCTGGATGCCTGTTGTGATGTCGAGATTGCGACCAACAAGATTGTTTCAGCCCGCACCGCTGCCTGTACGTTCTTTTTGCTGAGGTACTTGTAATGTTTTTTTCTTCTAACTACACATTGGTGTTGTGTGAAGTTCAATACATGTCGGGAAGGGAAAGACGCGATTTTTGTGTGGCAAGATATGAGGCACTTTATCCAGGCCGTGGTGATGATCTGGATTGCCAGATGAAAGCATTCACGTACACTCTAAACCGAATCTGCCACGACGGTGTCATTCGCGATGTCTCGCATGAAGAATTCCAACGGAAGGGACATGACATTCGAAAAATGCTGGCTGACTTAGGAGCATGAACTGCCCCTGCTACCTTGTAGCGCAGTTCAACGCTGCATATTTAACACCAAATGAACCTCTTGCTTACATTAATTCTTGTGTGTTCTTCGCTATGACATAATGAATGGCGAGACTTCTACATCGAAAAAGTTCCAGCCCTGTTAACAGCCACTAGACGTAAGTGACTTGGACTTATTTCTGCTTCTGGTTTGTGATTGGCTTTAGGGCGTCCCGATCAGCCAAGAAGTCGCAGATACTTTGTGTAATTGGCTTTCTGGTTTCGCGTGTGTGCTGCATGTGAAAAAATGCCGGCAGTACTGGCGATTTTGGCTCGCTTGTTTTGTGTGCGGAGCCAAGGGGGAATTCACGACGAGTGGATACCAACCAAGCCAAGTCACCGGAGCGGAATCTACCGGCGCTTATCACCTGGCTCAATAAATTCCAGATATCTTGCACTTAGCAATGTAAATAGACAAGCTGATCCTTTCTCTCTCTGCCTCTTGTGTTGTCTGAGTTGCATGTGCGATAGCCCTGGCGGCACTGGTGACCTTGGCTCTCTTGTTTCGTGTGTGTCTGTGTGTGTTGGATGTGAGAAAACGAGTGTATGGAAATTGGAGACGCGACGAGTAGTTATGCAAGCTCTTTTCAATTGGTGCGTATTTCTACCGATTCGCTTGAGATATAAGCAATTCCTGGCGTGTCCTGGTGGACATCGCAAGCACTGCAGCGCTTTGTATCCGAATCACCAACCGTGGACCGCTGGTGAGCAGGCATACTTCACAGAATCTCAAAGATAGTATTTGTTCATGCAGCAAACCACATTAACCACGATTATACTAGACAAGATGATACCTATAACTACACTACACGAATTAGTTGGTTGGTGGTTGTGGCTGGTCCTTGCGTTGAGCGCGCGCCATTCTTTTGAGGAGAACTCACGGTTGCGCCCCGCGTTGGAAACGAATACCATGGAAGCGGATCAGGTGACGACGCAGAGACAGAGGCGTTCCCTCGAAGGTGCAGTTCCACACAATGCAGCATGGGCGGTCAATTCCGCGCGTATCGTCGATCTCGGTAACCACGGTGGGACGGTGGTCGTGTCGGTGGTCGTCGTGGGCAGCACCGTAGATAATGACGTTGCCCTCTGTAGGGAATCTCTCTCGGACTTGCATGACTTCGGTGAGGTTGCAGTGGTGGCTCGTTGTTTGGGTGCTTGAGACGCAGCGGAATTAAGAATAAGCACGTGGGCATGCATATCCAAAGGCCAAGGCCATAAGCCCGAATCCCTAGGCCTGCACGGCGAGCTTGGTGAGGAGGAGACGACCCTTGGTGAGGAGAAGCGATAACCGACACCCATTGGCACCCGTGCGTGCCTGGACCATCGATAAAATAATGGCCCATGAGCTCGGCGAGGAGGTGTCCATGAAACTGTTCTGCTCGGTGATGGTTGCACGAGTTAAATGCGAGAAGCTGTGTGAGCTCCCTATAGGATGTCATGCCAACGCTGAGGCGGAAGCAGGTGCGTTCGTGAACCCATTGAAATTGGCACAATGAGCAGGTGCGGTTGAGTCTCAGCCAAGAAGTCGCAGGAACTTTGTGTAGTTAGCTCTCTGGTATCGCGTGTTATCGCGTGTTGTTGTTCTTGTTGAAGTAAACGGGATCAAAACTACTTGACTGGGCCTTCTGAGCCAATACTACTTAACTTCAACTTCAACGATTGCTTTAGCGTGTTCTCGCGCTGTACTGCGCGTGACACTTAGGCCTCGAGCGCCAAGAACTTTGCCGCTTGGCGTTTTTTGGGTAATTGATGGGGCATCCTGGCGGCCACTGAAGTAATCAATCATGTAGCAGCGCCGGCAGGCATCAAAGGCGCAGGTAGTTGCATTGGGTGTGGTAGCAGGTGCTTCTACCCAGCGCACCCGTGCAGCCTGCCGCTATCTATGACACGCTGGTCGTCGCACGCAACGGCTTTGTGACGGACGAGATTACACACAGGCGCTTCGATTTTACCGAGCATCCTTTAGCTAGTGGTGGTGATGGTATGAGGCGCGGAGGGCACCCTTGTGCAGCCGAATACTTGCACTAAAATAGTATCACTGACAAGCATGGATATTTGACCAATCAAAGTGCGTTCATCTTGCTGACAGCTTAGCAACAACTCATCAGCAAGATTTGACAATAAAAAAATCGAATATTGACCAATCAAAGCGCGGTCATCTTAGTGACAGCTTATCAACATCTCACCAGCAAGATTTCAAAATAAAAAAAATCGAATATTGATAACTTGAAGTGCATTTATCTTCTGGACAGCTTGTATGCTAAGCTCATGTGGAAGATAAGAAAATCAAGATGCTGTCATTTAGCAAGCCAAAAATGTTCGCCCGACAAAGCTACTAATCGCTCTGTTTCTCCAAGTATTCCATGCAACGTTGAATCGAGACGCAACGCTGGTGTAACGAGAGGTGGTCTGTCTTATCAACAGCACCCGGTTCGTGGCACAGGACTGTTCGTGCGATCCTTAATCCAAAGAAATACGCCCCCGGCGTGAAATGAAGTAAGCAGGTTTTGATCCGAGCTGGTTCTTCAGCTCCCAACAGCGTCACCACAAACACGAGCTTGGAGTGCAGCAGTACACCACACAATCAGTCATGAAATCCAACGAAACGTCCTTCTTATTCACTTGCCAAAGTTCTTTTTTTTTTTTTTTTGGGGGGGGGGGGGGCTTGGAGCTTATCGCTTCCTTCAGGTTGGGCTTACAGGTTCAAGTAGGCTTGTGGCGGCGGTTGTAGTGCTTGTAGTAAGTGTTGCGCTTGGCAAACTGCTTCTCGCACACACAGCAGAACTTACCTTGCTCATTGAGCTCTCGATCGCGAGCTCGATTGGCCGCACGGGCAGGGTTGCGCGAGCATCCTCTTGTGTGATTCGAGACTTGTAACTTGGTTGGCGCCATGAATCGGCAAAACTCACACTTATACGCTGGAGGAGGCGCCAACTCGGTCGCATCGGCTCCCCACTTGATGCCCTTGATCGTCAGCACGCAGTGAATCCTGTAGTTGAGTTCCGTAAAGGCACCACCGCTGTGGATATCGTCGCCACGGAATATGACACAGTCACCGGCGCCAAGCAGGACTTCGGTCCTGCGACGAGGATGCGCCACGGCAAAGCACTTCGGATACAATATCAACTTGGTGTTCTCCGTCAGGCCGATGATCAGCCCGGCTTGAACCTCGGAGAACTTCTTGCGTGCTTTGCCGATCTCGACGGCTGGGATGTCTCGATGTGGATCTTGCTCCTTGCCACCAGGCAAGCTCTTGAGTGCCACCCATTCCTTTGGCTGCCAGCGCATGTGAAACTTCTTGATCAGATGGGTTGCTTCGTCCTTCAGTTTATTGTAGGCCTTCCGTTTCAGCGGCGCCATCTTCCTGAACTCATCGAAAGTATTGCTGACAACCTCCTTGAAGATCGATACAAAATCGAGCGTCTTGGACTCGTCGTCAGCCTCGATCTTCGCGCGAACCGTCGTGATCATCTCCGCCGCGAACACTTTCGGCATGATCATGTATCCGTCTTCCCAGAAGCACTTGAGCAGAGTTTCCACCACATCGTCATCTATCACCGCGCTCATGGCGCTGGCTAGCTCTCTTGCGATTTGTCGAGTGACAAAGATGTCACACATCGAAAAACCGATCTGGGACTTGATGTCCCACATCGAAAAATCTATCTGGGACACTAATTGTGATTTGATTGGCCAATAATACACACGTCTGTTAGTATTGCACTAAGCCGTGCTGAAGCACGGAAAAGCTCTGGATTTCATCATACGGTATAGGGAAGTGTGATTCTAAGTTGTGTAGCCTATTATTGGTATCTGCTACAGGTAGTGCCTCTTGCGGTGGCGTGAAGTATTGTAGGAAATGGACGTAAGCTATGAAGACAACGTAGCGGTGCAAGGAAAATACCCCGCGTAGACCCCTCTTTGCTAACACGCCCATGCATACCAGCAACGATGGTTACGGTTCCTTCATGCTGCTCATCCGTGTGAGCTTGCTGTATATGTAGTTGCTGAAGCAACGACATCCGTCATTGCCTTCGTTTGCTAGTAGTTGCTCTAAAATGCTACCACTTCACAAGAAAAATGGTACTGGGACCGAGTACATGAGACGCCTGCTTGCAGCACGTATCAGGGACCAAGCAACGCGCATGGACCGAGTACATGGGACGCCGGCTTGTAGCTGCATGCTGCGCCGACAGATTATTTATGCTGTTCAGATTTTTGCGAATTCATCAAGCAACATGTGACCTTTCGTGTTACACGAAAGTTAACGCTAAACTCCTCGAGCAACATTCAACTGATCATGTTACGCGAACGTTGCCGCTAAAAGACTCAGGCAACACGCAGCTGGATAATATACTATCCGCACAGGTATAAAACATTACAGACCGGTGTCGATACATAATCGTCCTGGCATACCGTCATATGCGTGTATATAGAGATTAGTACCTGCAGTCGTATCGCCCTAACAACTCTGGATAAAATTTAGAGCACACAACTCAATCAATATTCCATGGCCAGAACTAATCGCAAAGCTCCTCGCTCGACGGCGGGCACCGGTCTCCGCCTGCGGCTCGCAGAGCTCGCTCGGTTGATGCAAAAACCCTCCGACGCGCTGAACCCCATATCTCCAAAACCTGATGACGCCCGTGTCGCTGCCCCTGGACCCCATGACCGCGCTGCTGCTGCTGCAAAATCCGGTGACGCCTACGCTGCTGCAGAACTTGGTGAAGCGCAAGCTGCGAGTGCTGACGAAGCCTAGCTCACCTGGGCTCCACTGTCAGCTTGCGTACTCGGAGGGTAGCCTAGAGTGGCAAAGTTGACATTTTTGCTGACATGCGTGATGAAACATTGAATGAAACTCATATTTTCAAGTTGTCATGCTATTTGTTTTCAGCTGTCATTGCTTCTATTCTGTCTCGCTACGATCAAACAAGTGCCTCTTCAATCGCCACAGCCACTGCATTCTCTAGGCTTCGCGCAGCTTACCTGTCTTATGTATACGTTTTGACAATTCGGGGTAATCTACTTAGCCAGTTTACGTTTTGACAATTCGGAGTTCTTGTCATCTACTTACAGTTAGCCATTTAATTCCTCCGTCGCCGCCGATGACGTTTCCTAATCGCTTGAACTACCGCGTCCGCGCCTCCGTGAGCACAAGCGCCACCAGCACCAGTACTGCTGAGCCGCTCAACGACACGGACGACTACAGGGCCGCCACCCGCGAATACTGGGAAGACTCAGGATCGGTCTTTTTCGTCGCGACGATGGACTCGTTCAAGAAGGAGCACCCGTTCGGTGTGTAGCTCTTGGGCTGGTCGAGACCCCCCCCCCCCCCCCACGGTCACAGAATTACACCAACGATGCCATTATGCAGAGAAGCGCCAAGCCGAAGCCGAACGCATTCGATTCAAGTACTCGGACCGGATTCCGGTGTGTATGCTTTACCGGTTTAGATTCACTGGTGATATCTAACTCGTGTTTTTTGTTATCGTGGTGCAGGTGATTTGTGAAAAGGTGGACCGTAGCAACATCCTGGACATTGACAAGAAGAAGTACTTGGTGCCGGCGGATCTGACAGTCGGCCAATTCGTGTACGTGATCCGAAATTTCATCAAACTGAGTCCAGAGAAGGCAATCTTCATCTTCATCAACAACGTCCTCCCACCCACAGGTATGTTATGCCATTATTTGTGTTATCTAATACGCATTGATCATTTTTTAAATGTTTTTTTCTGGTTTAGCGGCACTAATGTCGAACATTTACAAAGAGCAGAAAGACTCTGCTGGTTTCTCTATGTCACCTACAGCGGCGAAAACACCTTCGGCGAATAGGCGCTGTCGGCGTGTGGGGACTCGATTCTGGTTGACGATTTTTTTTGTCGTCGCTGTAGTAGGCTTTCTATTCTGCGCTCTCAAGCTGGGAGCCGCTGTATTGACTAATTACTATAATGATTGTACTGCTGGTATTAGTAGCAGCAGATCGAGTGTATTTCGCCTTGCTTTTTCAGTCAACGTTGGGCCACGCTGTGTCGGCGTTGACTTGGATTTACTGGTATGAGCTCACATTCTATGGCCTTAGATCTCAGCATACTAAAGAGCGATGAAAAAGGTTACTGAATCATCGTTACGCAACTCACAAACAGCTACTGTAAGCAGCAGGCTAACACCTCTAGGTTCCGGCAACCTGGCCAACGTTGAAATAATCTGGCCAATTATTTCCGCGTGTTTGGCGAGGTTCACATCTTCTGAATTGCCTTACTTTGGCTGCACGAATGATTCAACGGTGAATGCGGCCACCTCAGTATCGGCGGCGAATTGTTAGAAAAGCACTTTAACGGTAGCTGGCGGCAGCGGGCGCCGCGATCGCTCATTCAATTCTAACGCATGGGCTTCGTCACGGCACGATAGATTAACCGTGACCACCGCTCCCTCGTACCCGTCCCTGGCCTATTCAGAGGTCACCACGGAAATAATTCGCTGCCTATCGGCTGCCGTTAAATTCATCTCATCGATGATCACAACATCCGCTGCTTGCAACGATGCTTTAACATCATCTTCTGCCATTTCTCGCCCCCATCCTCTGAGCTCTTCGTGAAATCCCGAGCCGCACACCCGCACTTGGCGAGTGATGCCGTCCGTGTTTCGCTGCCTTTCGAAAGCTTTACGAAATTCCGCTGCCAAAAACCCACTAAACACGCTCTTTCCCGCTCCAGGAAGCCCACAGAGTAGCACCACATACTTCGCATAAACCCAGTTACTCTCCACGGTGTCCGCTAGAATCTGGTTGATCCCATGTTGCCAGTCGATCGGAGCCTCCATTCTTGTTTGCCGTTGCGAATTCTGTTGTGTTGTCAACTAAGTACTGCTTGGTCAGGGCAGTCGATCCCCCCCCCCCCCTCAATCCTGCCATGGTTGGCCCCCATTGGCCAAAAGAAAACTACCGTGAATGAAAAGTTTTCACTCCTTTCAGTGAAAGTTCACTGAAAGGCACGGCACCCAGTCCAATGCATGATCATTTCATGTTTCCAGGTCGTTCGAGGGGTTGTTAGCCAACGTGAACACACACATTGAAATCGGGATGATGAGCGGATGTGGTAAGGCTCAACGAAGAAGTCGCAGGTATTTTATGCAATTGGATCTCTGGTATCGCGTGTGTGCTGCATGTGAAAAACTGCCGGCAGTACTGGCGATTTTCGCTCTCTTGTTTTGTGTGCCGAGCCAAGGGGGAATTCACGAAGAGTGGAGACCAACCAAGCCAAGTCACCGGGGCGGAAGCTACCGGCGCTTATCACCTGGCTCAATAAATTCCAGATATCTTGCACTTAGCAATGTAGATACACAAGCTGATTCTGTGTTGTCTGTGTTGCATGTGCGATAGCCCTGGCGGGTGACTCTGGCTCTCTTGTTTCGTGTGTGTGTGTCTGTGTGTGTTGGATGTGAGAAAACGAGTGTATGGAAATTGGAGACGCGACGAGTAGTTATGCAAGCTCTTTTCAATTGGTGCGTATTTCTACCGATTCGCTTGAGATATAAGCAATTCCTGGCGTGTCCTGGTGGACATCGCAAGCACTGCAGCGCTTTGTATCCGAATCACCAACCGTGGACCGCTGGTGAGCAGGCATACTTCACAGAATCTCAAAGATAGTATTTGTTCATGCAGCAAACCACATTAACCACGATTATACTAGACAAGATGATACCTATAACTACACTACACGAATTGGTCGGTTGATGGTTGTGCCCGGTCCTTGCTTTTTGAGCGAGCGCCATTCTTTTGAGGAGATATCACGGCTCGAGGTGGCGCGCCGCGCGTTGGAAGCGAATACCATTGGAGCGGTTCAGGTGACGACGCAGCGACAGAGGCGTTCCCTTGAAGGTGCAGTTCCAAACAATGCAGCTTGGGTCGTCAATTCCGCGCGTATCGTCGATTTCAGGAACCACGGTGGGGTGGTGGTCGTCTGGGCGGTCGTAGAATGGTGAATCAAGGTACGCGTGGAGACAAATGTTGTTTGTATCGTACCCGACAGGCGCGAGAATGAAGTCTCCACGGAAAAGAACAATGTCCCCCTTGTTCAGCTCGAGCAGCCTCCGGTTTGATCGGAGTGCAAGCCTCTCGTTCCACCCGTACGCGTTAAAGCACGTGTCGTCGTTGGTGACGACCACAATTGATCGAGGTAGAGCACTCGTGTCCATGATATCGACACCAAGTGGAACCGTGAGAAACTCTCTACGAGGTGGTTGGTCTTCCGTGCCAGCCGGGGTCTTGTTGAAGTGCCAGTCATGTGCATTTGCGGCCGGGAAAAATGTTCGGTAGAACCGCTGCAGCAAGCGCGACATTTCACGGGCGTCTTGGTCCGGCACAGCAGCTTTGACACGAACTTGTCCCTCGGTCATGTCGTTCACTTCCTCTTCAAACCAGCCTTTGGTTTGGCGTGCAATCGACCGCCAGGAGTTGTTCGTGTCGTCGTGGACAGCACCGTAGAAGATAACGTAGCCCTTTGTAGCGAATATCTCTTGGACTTGCATGACTTCAGTGAGGTTGCAGTGGTACGTTGGTTGGGTGAGTGCGACGCAGCGGAATTGAGAATAAGCACGTAGGCACGCATATCCAATGGCCAAGGACATAAGCCCAACTCCCCAGGCCTGCAACACTGCCACGGCGAGTTTGGTGAGAAGAAGACGACCCGTGATGGGGCGATGCGATAACCGACACCCATTGCCACCCGTGCGTGCCTGGACCATCGATAAAATTATGGTCCATGAGCTCAGCGAGGATGCGTCCATGAAACTATTGTGCTCGCATCAGTTTAAATGTGAGAAACTGTCGTCGCTGTTGTTGTTGCTGCCCACCTTCACGGAGTCTCTGCTATTATCGATCTGCGAGCGCTGTGCGAGCTCCTTATCGGATGCCATGTTAACGCTGGGTCGTGAGGAATTGTGCCGTGGATTTAGGTCATCGCACGGTAAACGGTAGTGTAAAGGTCCATCCACAAAATTGTGATCCCCGATGCCACGGCCGAAGCATCTTCAACCATGGACCATCGTTAGAATTATGATCCACTAGCTACGAGGCGCGTTCTTAAAATTGAGATGATGAGCGGATGCGGGTGGTGCTGTCAAGATGAGGTTCAGCTTGGCCTGTAAGATAGCGTGGTGTGAGTAGGTTTCGATGTCTGCCAACCTTTATGCCTATGTGTGTTCAATATAAGATACCGTATCATTGCCACTAAGCTGGTGGCACCAGCCCCCGTGATTACAAAATAAGCGTTCATGCACGCCTCACAATTCGTTTTACAATGCTTCCTGAGTAGCACACGAGCCGGTTTTGCTGCGGTGATGTTTCATGTTGAAGCTAAAGCGTAATATTTGTTGTGAGAAGTGTCTCGTATCTTTTGAACAAGACCAATACGTACCGTACCGCCATCTCGGGGAACTAAACCGCTTCGCCATCTCGCTAATGAAATCTCCTGGTGTCATTGCGCATTTTCAATCATGGTGGGCAAGCCTCGCCACGACGCGGAAGCCACGAAGCTGACCAAGAAATCGATGAAAAGCGCCGCGAAGGTTGTCATCCGCGGACAGCACATCGATGGTCCTGCAACGAGTAATGAGACCGCTGCACCGCAACAACCATCACTGACGCCGTACGAACGGATGCGCCAATTGCTGGCGCAGCGAGATCCCGTTGCTGGACCAGTTGTCGTGGACACGGCCGAAGGTATGTGTTTTTGCAGCTCCACGGCGGTTCTCAATGGTGACGATGGTTTCCTATGCATTGATGGGTTTTCGCCAGGGTTGAAGCGTCACGTTCAAGGCAGCGAGTGTGACTGTAAGGCGTGCATACGGATGAAGCTGCTTTGGATTTCTGGTCATAGGTACAAGGACTGGAAACTCGCTCGGCTTCATCTCGTTGATGCGAATGCGCCAGAAAGTCTCGAGGAGATGCTGAAAGTATGAGTGTGCATTCCAAGTTGCTCGCTGCGCGCTTCTAACCAAAATGTGATATAGGTGTTTCAGGTACGAAAACAATCGCCAAGAAATCGACTCGCTTCTGGTGACTGCTACTGTGTGGAACGTGGAGAGTGACTCCGAGCTTTTGCCGACGCCGGGCTGCGTTGTCGAAATTAGCGACTACACCAATCTTCAGCTCTATGGTGACACACAATGTCAACTCACGACCCGGCTGAGTCAGATCAACTGGGAAGGGAAAGCGCTGTAAGCAAGGGGCTACGTGTGTGCTGTGCATATAATAGTAGTAGTAACATAGTTGTAATTACGTGCATAAATCATCGGATTTAAGGGGAAATGGGTACACGTTTCGTCCGTCTTGCGCTGCCGTATCATTCGTGAATTCGAGACGCAGCCCCCAGGTACAAGCAGGTGAGAACGCCTTCATGAGGCTTTTGAGAGGCTGCTACCACGCTAAGTGACATTGTGCAGATGACCAAACGGCAGGGGTCGTCCAACTACACTACCAGCGAGATGAAGTGCTTGCTGGCCCTCGTGCAGAGTCACCTGCCGGTCTCCAAGAGGGACTGGGACCTCGTGGCGGCCGCGTACAACACAAGAAAAGAGCCTCGATGGAAGCCGAGAAACGCAGTGAGCCTTACGAGGAAGTATCGCAATATGTGCTTGGTGTCCAACAAAGTTGAAACGGAGCTTGCCAGCACCATAAGACGGGTGCAAACCATGATGAAGAAGCAGAAAACGCCACGAACCAGAGCAGCAAACCCGATCTCCGCCGCTGTTATATCAGGACCGACAAGCGTTCATGCTGCAGCACTGAAGTCCCTTGATGTCGTGCTGCCGTCTTCAGTCCCAAGTTGTTCAGGATTGCAAGAAAGCGCTGGTGACGAGGTGCGACTGTATGAGTGGGTGGAGGAAGGTGCGGCGCCGCCTCTGGATTGCGAAGGAAGCGGCATAGTGACTGTTTCACAGTGGCTTCAAACGCTTTCGAAGCAGCTCACCACGGTACAACGGGAAGCCCATCGGAAGCATCGAGAGGTCATCAAGGGAATTTCGTCGCTGAAAGTCACGCTTAATTGTCTTGTCGTGCAGCTGCAATGATGTAACCAAACCAACATCACAATATCTATGTCTTCAGCAGAGATTACACAAAGTATGGCTCTCTAAAGACACTAATTAGACGGTAGGGCTACGTCCGAACGCTCATGCAGCATCGGCAGAAACTCCAGCTGCATCCACGACAGCTCGCACCGTGCGCAACTTCAAGTATCTGCACGATACCGTAGTGGCTCATAAAGTTAAAGATGATTCAAGCATTCGACCTATCGCATCTGCACAGTCATTTTTGTTTTTGCATTGACTTCCGCCCGCAATGCCAGGGCGTGGCGAAGGCATCCACGGCTCTGGAAGAGGAGGGGCTAAGCGTCACCGCAAGATCCTCCGCGACTCTATTCAGGGCCTCACCAATCCGTCAATACGGTGTCTTGCTCGCCGCGCCGGCGTGGTTCGAATCTCTGGGCTTATCTATCACGAGACACGGGCGGTGCTCAGAGTGTACCTGAGCAGCGTAACTCGAGATGCCATGACCTATGCAGAACACGCCAACAGAAAGACAATCATGTACATGGACATCCTGTATGCTCTCAAGCGCCAAGGTCAGACCCTCTACGGCTTCAAGACGTAAGATAGAATCGTGCAACATTGTGTATCAAAATTAAATGAACGAAACTTTTTCCGGTATTGTGTAGACTACTACTCTGTGATTTTGATTGAAGATGTCCCACATCGAAAAACCAATCTGGGACACGATCTGTGATTTGATTGGCCAATAACGCACACGTCTGGTAACCTGCTAGCAACGGTTCAACGAGCAGCACGGTGTCTGTGTCCGGCATCTGAGGCAATGGCGCAGGCAGATACTTGTCACTCAGTCTTGCCCCCGATCCTCCACCACGTTGTTTGTTGCCTTGCTGCGCCATCCTGTAGGGAGGCGTTGCTAAAACGGCGTATCCTATGTAAGTCGACAGGCCTCAACGCATTTCACCGATCTCTTCTAGCTAATCGGAACATTCTAGAGGCTAGCGGATTGATGGGAATGAAATCAAACGGTTTCTTGGCAAAGCGCTTCAAGCTCAGGCCCTCACTTTGCCACGAACCATGCAGGCAGCCGAAGAGACCTGGCGGCAGGCGATTGAAGACGAAGAGGCTGCCTCTGCAGCGGTTGTTGAGGCGGAGAGGGCCCTTCAGCAACTTTTGCAGCACCACCTACCCAGCAGCCCAACGGTGGATAATGCGGAGTCGGAGCTAGACCTGCGACGCTCTGAATACAGCAGGCAACAGACGAAGCCGACGCTATATTCAATCACGCGCAGTGGGAGGTTATCGTGGCAGAGCGCGATCACCGTCGGGCGGAACACGAACAGCGCTCAGGCAGTGTTGCAGCTGTCGCGAGCACGATAGCTGCACGCCTCGACCATCATGGTCACGCCTTCGCACACAAATGAACAGGCCGAGGTTCGCTGCGGTGACGTTGAAGACAGTTTGAGCAGTGGTAATGCAAGAGACCCCCGACCGACTCGCTCATGGCTATGGCCATAGTTGCTTCCCAAGCGTTTGGAGTTTCGCCAAGTCCGCCGGTTCTATCATTAACTAAAACTCATATGACTGGCTATCTATCGGAGCGTGAATCTGAGACAAAGAGTCACGATGCTGACAGCGATGCCAATGATGAGAGTTCTGAAAGCGTTGAGTCGTCGGAGTTTGTTCCCAGTACCGGGACGAAGGATTCTGAGTCTTCTAGCTGAGATCGCGATTTAACTATACCTCGTACGAGAAGTGCTGGAGAGTTTGTAGGTGCACATTCACAACAATGGGAGCGGAACGCGAGAGTATCAAGCGCGAGTGGGCGAAACTGGAAATGGAAAAATCCCGGCACGATTTCCACGTGAGAGCTGCTGGCAACGCTATACCAAGCTAGACCTGTTATTTCAAGCTTCTGCTAAGCGATTCAATATCATGTATGTACTTGGAGCACATCGCTATCATTAAGTACCTTAACCTCTTGGGGCACTTCAAAGTGCCAACATTAATTCTGGCGAAACTCCGCTCGAACATCCGCAAGATGCTGCCCTTCGGCGTCTCGACGAGCCCGGTGGTCGGCCAGTATACAGGCTACCACTTCTTGCACATATCGTGCTTCTGCACCAGCTGTTTCTCCCCGTGCCGCCATCCAGCGTTGGTGCATCGCTTGGAAAGTATCGTCAGCTTATCCTAAGGTTTCGGCATCTGCACCCGAACGACCAAGCTGGAAGGCGTTTTGGGCGGCTTGGACAACGTTTACGAATTCACCTTGCTCGACCGAGATTGCGCGAGTCATAGCAGCTCTGGCTTCTCTCCGAGCCCGATGAGCTTGCTCTGCAGCAGTTCTTGCATCCATGGATGCACCTATAACAGCACAGTAAGCATCAATACTGCGTCCACCTCATAGTCCCAGGAACAATTGCACCGCAATACCCATTCAGAAAAGCAACCGAAAAGGAAATAAAAGTGAGACTGACACAGCATTATCGTGATTGACAGAAGCTGACCTCCAACAACTAGCCAGTAAATTCACCACAACAACTATTGCAGAGATCTATATTTTCAATAAATCGCAGCTTATCATTGCACATACCTCGTACGAGAAGTGCTGGAGAGTTTGTAGGTGCACATTCATAACTAAATTGCAATTTTGATGAAAATCGTGTTCTGCATCGCTCGTGTTGTTGATTGCCTCATGTGCCTAGCTGCTGCCGAGCCGCAACCATGACTAGCAGCAGCGGCAGCAGCAGCATTGCTGGACGATGCAGATGAAGCCGGGGCCAGTGCAAGATACAACACACAACGCAACTTTATGTCGGACTAGTTATCTCACTAGCATCACACAAAGTAACTATGTCGACATCAATTTCCAAACATTAGCTTCTTGATCATGCCAACATTGTCTCGGCTCGCAAAGTTGCTCTTCATTGCTTCGTTCTATCTTTCGAGCGACTATAGCAGGTCTGTGCACATAAAATGAAGTTCGAGCAAATCATTGTTGGCTTTATTAGCGCTTGAAACAAGTAACCTCTTCCTAGGTGTCGACTGCTTACTTTGCCGGATGTGCCGGAGGTTAACGATCGCGCATGAACTCGTCCAGCTTGACAACGTAGTCATGGCTGCATGAATGATGCAGCCGGGTTGGGAAGCCGCGGCGCCAGATCTCATAGTACTCCATGAAAGTGGGCCCTGGTATATCATGGCCAACAGCGATAGCACGTCCCAAAAGTATGGTTGCTTCGACCGGACCACGCGGGCATTCAAACGAAGCAACTGCGAGCTTGTCTGAACGTATCTGGAGATCCAGATAGCGCTTTAATTCGTGCACCCGGAGGTTGGTGTTGTCAACGATGACAATATCGACGCCTCGGTCCAGGCGGCACTCTAACGCTTCGCGGCACTGCGTGTAGCATGTTTCATGCGCTTCATGGAGTTGGTTCGGATCGAACACGTAGGTCCCCCCACGCTGGAAAAACTTGTAGGGGCAGGAGCAGGGGCAGGCGCAGGAGCCGGAGCCGGAGCCGGATCAGGAGCTCGAGCCGCTACGCGGCGAGCCTCCTGTGCCTCCAAGAAACGCACACGGTCGTACAGATCTCGGATTCAGGCGAGGTGCCTCTCGAGGTCCAGGCGAACCCGCTCGCCGTTCTCCTCGCCTTGCGAAACTCGGCCACGCAAGTGGTCAACCTCACCACCAAGCTGCCGAGGCAGATCCCAGACGCGGTCCCGCAGGCGGTCTAGGTCCTGTCGGACATTCCGGAACTCCTCCAGGCGGGCCTCCGCATCTTGGACTCGAGCGCGAAGCGCTACCATCTCGGTCCGCTGACCATCCAGCAGTCGCTGACATGACTCCACCCCGGAGAGAAGACCCTCCAGGTCAGGACGGAACCAGTCGAGCGACGCTGAGCGTCTTGGTCAGAGACCACTGTCGCTGCGGGCGCCGCCGCCTCTGCTTGGTAATGAGGGCGTCATCTACTACCATGTCGAGAAGCTACTGAAGCGCCGCGGGCGTAGCGGTCAGTACCAGTACCTGGTGAAGTGGCGTGGCTACCCGAGTAGTCGTAACTCGTGGGAGCCTGGGGCTCGCCTCGAGGAGGACTGCGCCGACCTCGTGGCCGCTTTTGAGCGTGTCCACGAACCTGGTCGGCGCTGACAGAGCCGAGAACACGCTTAGGCTCTATCGGCTGCGACTGCCAAGACTTCTGTATCTTCTGCAGCACCTCCTCGAGGATGACGCCCGGCATGGGCTTGTGTCGTCAAGGTATCGACCCGTCAGCGATCATCTTCGCCATGCGAAATCGAAGACGACGCTGGACCAGCCAATCAATCCGAAACGGAGAGTTCAAGAACTCGGGCTCAGGGTAGCCCAAGTGGTGCAACCACTCCTCGAACTCAGTCTCGTTCCGCTGGCGGGCCAGGCCGCTGTCTGACAGCAGCACGACCGGACACTTGTCGCACAGCGGCGCGCCTGGGCCAGGCATTCGACTCTGGCGAAGGTGCTCGCGGTACTCGTCCCGAGCCCAGTATCGCAGCGCGAGTAGTTGCTCGCGGGTGCGAGGAGCGTGGGTCTCGCGGTCGCGTTTGGTCCCCACCGCCTGAGAGGCCTCCTGACGGGAACGATCGGCCAGGTGTTGCCGATTCTCCGGCTGAAGCAGCTCAGGAGGGACTCCCTCGTCAACACCAGCGTTGGTGATGACCTGGGGCTCTGACACCTCAGCAGGCGGGTCGTCTCGGCGAGACTTGGACTCCTCCAAGAGTTGGGCGCGTTCCACCGCCACCACAGTCTTGGGAGACATGGGACTACCCGGGCGGATGACCCGTTGGGCATCAGTGATCTGCTTGGGAGACCACTCGACCTCGCCGTCCACGTGGGCTATGTCGGGTTCCGACCCCGAGGACTCGTAGTCCACGTCCAGAGACGGGTGTGGCGATGGACTACGCCCCTGAGGGGAAGCCACAGCCTCCTTGGTAGGCGCTTGAGCTCGAAGAGCCTGTGGGGCATCAGCCACAGGTGAGTGGCCGCCACTGACATACCCAGGGTTCGGAGTGTCCGTGTCGGACATGTCGCTGGACACCTCCTCATAGGGGCCGGGCAGCCGCACATCCGTGCGCTTGGGCGGCAGCTTCGGCGTCTTGGGGTCCTCCTTTGTGGAGCCCTTCTTCGTCGGAAGCTGCTTTGCAGCGGGCTTCCTCACTGCGGGCTTCTTCGAGGCAGGCTTCGACGAAGCAGCCACCTTCTTCGGCTTCCGCGTAGGCTTCGGTGAAGCAGGCGCCTTCGCCTTCGCCTTCGCTTTGGTCGTCGCGACCTTGGGCTTCTTGGAAGCGGGCAGCGTCTTCGCTCTGCCCGCCTCCTTCGCGTGCTTCGTAGAAGCCAGGGTCTCCTTCGCCTCCTCCGTGTCGTTCGCGGGCTTCTTGGAAGCCGACGCGGCCTTCGCCACCTCCGGATCGCCCGAGTGCTTCTCGGAAGCAGGCGCCGGAGGCTTCTCCTCCATGTCGCGTGGAGTGGGCGCGTCGGCGTGGGTCTGGATGGGGCCTACAGCCCGAAGGGCGTCTTGGGCGGGCCGCACGATGATCCGAGTCTCCGTCGTCATGCCCTGTGGGCGTAGCAGCGCGCGCGGGTGCTCGGTTGAGCGTGGATTGCAGAATGAGCCTGTGCTCGCGTTTCCGCTGGATTCCCCGCTGGGAAAGGTGCTTCCCGTTTGGGTGAGGGAGGGTGTAATGGGGCCAGGATTGGCCAGTGACCTTTTCAAGGAAAAGAGATGTTCTCTAGTGTGGACCACACTGACTGGATGTCACCCACTATGATGGGTACGATGTACCAGTGATCCTTATATAGAGTGTTCACGGTAGTGATCCTTATATAGAGTGTTCACGGTAGACCTCCCCAATGTACTGAGTTAAGTTAGCTCGGTCGTACTTAGGACGAAGACGCACGGGAGCCAACCGCTGAGGAAGATCGCCATTTAAACAGGGATTCAGTATGCAGATATAAGGCAGTAGATAGAACCTTTAGAGTGTTATTAATACAAGACAGTTTAACTCTAACCTACAAGTGTGCAAGTCCCTTTGAGTACCCGGTACTAAAGCGGACCGATAAGGCGGGGCCTTTTGCATAACCCCTTGGACGCGGAGGGGTGACATGGACGGCATACTAAAACCCTTAAACCCTCCCGGACGGCATAAGAAATAGTATGGCGTATAGTATTAATACTTTATTCCAGTATAAATTTGGACGTTTTTCGTGCACATTGTAGCTAACCTCTCCGATAATAATTCCCGCAAAGGAGATACGGTCTGACGTGATTTCATTTAAGCCAATCACAACTAGTTGCACGACGTCACGCAATCTCGATATTTTTCAAATTTGGAGTTGGGAGGTGGAGGCGGGAAGAGAAGGCGGGAAGGAGGCAGACCAACACAGCGAAAGTTTGTGGTGAGGGACGACCACACTCTGGAGGACGCCGCCTCCGATATGCAGCGCGCTCAGCGCGCCGACCCGTACGTGATCAACGCCAGCTACAACGCCAAGTCCAGAGCGGACCTCTTGTCGGTTGTTTGTCCATAGCCACTCATCAAGCATCAACCGCCTTTAGACGATCACTGCAGCTACACCAGCAGCAAACGCGCTGCTCCGTATTCGATTCAACTCATAGGTAACGTTGCAAAATCAATCAACATGTATTACACAAAAACCCGCTAGTCTTTTGCTACTCCACGGTCGCGGATGTGACTCGCCTTGGGTGCAAATTCTCCGTTTTGCCACACCAGGTGCCAGATCTGCGTGCACGTCAGACCTTCATTGTTGGGGTGACCGCGATCTTTGTGACACAGCGTTACCAGGCCCTTCTTCCCTTGGGAGCACGTCGCACAATAATAGGTAGATGTCCCCCCTCGCTTCTTTCCCTCTGGCTTGTAACAGGAACACACCTTGCACTGCCTTTGCCGTAGACGCTGGATACCATTGTTCAGCCGAAAGTCGGTGGTTTGTGTGAGCTTGTGCTCTCCTTGCGTCACGCTCGGTCTGTCCATGGCGACGCTCGAAGCTATCCTTGACTGTGTGAAACTATCTTCATTTTGCGTCGTGAGCTCCTTGTGCAGCCTAGCTAGAAAGTCGAAGTGAGAACTCTTTCGCGGCTTTTTCTCCCAGAGTTGTCTGTAGATAATGTAGGCGTTGACCAAGGCCATGTCAACAAGACCCAGAAACAAGCTTTTGTAGTATTTGGCGAACCTGGAACACCGAACAACATAAGTCAGCACTATTAACCACATCGTGTCAGCATAAATCGCGCACCTTGTCGACATCTGCATTGAGTAAGATTGCAGCCGCAACTGATCGTGGCGGTCCACACCTCCCATGTAGCGTTGATATTCCGCAACGAGCCCTGGACAAGGAACATCAGCCGCTCCACCACGTCGTTCGCGTCGGCGAACTGTTGTCATCGCTGCCGTTACCTGAGACGCCAGGAAGTAGACGATCGTATTGTCGGCCCACATCAAAGCCACGAGGCCAGGGTTTGTCTTAGCCACTGCCATTCGGAATGTACCGCGTGGCGTCCGTGCTTGCCGCTTCTTCTTTGGATAATTCAGTTGTTCACACCACCCCTTCCGGTCTGTTTGCATGGTTCCGACGTAGTTGAATCCCATCGTGCGTAGTTGCTGAGCGAGCGGTATGGACGTGTAGTAACGATCGCCAATCACAAGTCGCCGTCCTTCGTACGGTAAGCCGCGAAACACACACGCGATATTTCGGATGACAGCAGCAGGACCGTTTTTCGTGTCCATTGACTGCGAATCTTCGGTGTCACCAGCTCTGCCGACATCCACTTCGACTCTAATGACCAAACATCAATACATTCCATGTCAACATAAATAGCAACATTCGAGTCGTACATGTCAGCATACATACCTTTTACAATATCCGGTCTCAGCGCAGCATGTCATGACGCACTTCGATCCCCACCGATGCGGCTTGTCCTTCATAAACGTTCGTGTAGGATTGCGTCTGTTGTGCGACGGAAGCATTCCTTCGTCTATGGCAACGCGCGAGCCAAGCACGTAACCCTCCTTGAACGTCTTCTCCAGCGTTGAGAGAACGGATCTAATTTTCCATGCTCGGTCTTTAGCAGCGGCGGGATCTTGATTGTCCGTGAAATGAAGGAAGCGCGAGATTTCACGGAAACGATCGCGAGACATCACCTTCTGAAATGTTCCCGTAGGAAGACCACCGATTTCTTGTGTGCTCCAGTGGTCCTCCATTCGTTTACATGGACTCAACGCATGTGCGACCATCAAGCCAATCCATTGAACCACTTCGTGAGGTAAAATTTTCTGAAATTTTCCAAGCTTTCGTCGCAATGCATCTCTACTTCGGTGTGTACGGTGTGTAACGAGGCTTTCCTTCTCCACTGCCTTGTCGAGTCTCGCCTCAAGTGTCTGCGTCCAGTACCGGTTCGTTTGGGTCGCTACGTTACGCCAAAATAGTTTGGGCAGGAAATAGTAGAAAAGCCCCAGCGGTGACTTCGAAGCAGCACTGATGTCTTGAGATGGCCCGCAGTATCCGTCGTACATCTTGTCCACAGACGGATCATCCACGATTTCCGCTTCTACATTCTCTGGTAGCACTTCCCACCCGTCCACTTTCATTTGATCGAGCTGGGCATCATCAAACACTTCCGAGGACTCTGTCAACATAAAAACATGGTTAGATGTTGTTCAAGTCAGCTTATACGCCACAATCAGTACATACCTTGAATTTGCATGTGCAGCCGTTCAAGATCCGCAGCATCCATCACCTTGGTAACGCGGCTCAGTTCTCGCTGCAGAATATCGCCCTCGGACGACTCCGCATCACTCAGTTCGCTGTCTGCGTCGTTGATGGTTCCGATGAAAGCCTCTGCGGAGTCTTCTTCTCCTTCTCCATCTGTATCGAGCGCAGTATCACCAGTATCGCCGGTGATGTTGGGGTCAAGAGGATCCACGTAGTTGAAGCGAAGAAGTGTACCCCCGGTCGCGTCTCGCGGTAGCTGTTCGTTGCAGCTCTCATGGTTGAGGTTGTCGCGGACGCTTTCTTCATCTTTTTCTTCTTCGTCGGCAGTTGAATTGCGCTGGTCGGGGTCCTCGTAGTCCTCATCATCATCTCCGTCTGCTTCATCCGGCAAGTATTCTTCTTCTTCGGAGAGTGAGTACCTACGTGGTGTTCGACGAGATTCGGTAGGACTGCTCTCTGTTTCAGGGTTCATGTCCACGCTAGCAGCTTCGGCGACGACAACATCATCGATGTCAGCATTAGCATCTGCCTCGACACGATCCGTGTCAGCATGAGCACTGGAGGATGTGCTGACCAAGTCAGCATTGGAAGCAGCAGTGTGGATTTTGTCAGCGTTATCTAAACAAATAAACATTCCATGTCAGCACTGACAACGTCATCGTAACACCAGCATTTTTATACCTTCCCGGGACGTCTGGCTGATTGGTGGAGTGCTGGAGGTTGTACTCAAAATTCCATCTTGACCAGGCGGTACGGCTGCTTTCCCATCCGTCACTACAAACGAAAGCTACGTCAGCACATATATCCCACGCGATCGCATACAAGTTTCATACCTGTGCCGTTTTCCTCACCCCACACTTTGTCGAATGCGGCCGACGCTTGTCAGCTTCTTCAGCTATCTGCTTCTTCGTGCGCTTCTTGGGTTTCGGCGGCTTGGTCGCTGGTGTCTTGCGCTTGGTCGCAATTGGTTTTGCAGGGATCTTGACTTGCTGATCCGGCGGGCGTGGATAGACCGCGGGTTTATCAACCAGTGGCCCTTCATGCACAACCGTACTCTGGACTACAACGCTGCGTTAGCACTGAGAAGAGGATAAACCAAAATGAATCATTGTACGTACTTGCTTGCGCGTGCGACCTCACCATTACGTTGTATATACCAAGGCGAGCGCAGAGCTCTTTCTCCGTACGGATATAAGCTAGCAGCTCGTCCTCGCCGTTGAAGTAGTCCACGCCACGTTTCCCTCCCCGCAGTTTGCAGCCAGGCTTGAGATAGTTGTGACTACAGCAAATCAAAGAAATATCAGTAGGCGCATATGTGGTGCCGACACAAGACTCACGCACTGTATTTGGATCCCGGTAGCTGCTTTCCAGGTCCATCCTTCTTTACGAAGGAGCGGCCATATCGCCTTGAAGTCCATAGCATAGTCCATGATGTGCGCCCGACTTGGAGAAATCAAAGAATGACTGGTTTGGCACGAGTGCGGCAAAGGGGAACCGACATTTATATTTTTGAAAATCTGGCGCATGTGCTTGTCGGCGGTACTTCAACTACATATGGTAATGCTAGCCAGTAAAATCGCTGGATTAAGACACGTGGACCAATAAGAGGTAGCGGATATATGGGAACGGGCGATGATCTCCTTTTGCGGATTTAGATGCATAGTGAAATCAAGATATTGTTATGCTGTTCTGAACAGCATAAGGTCGATTTCCGACCCCCCGCGTCCAAGGGGATAAGCAACAACAGAGACGCCAGGCGTCTGTTGTGGTTAGCGTGTTACGCTTCCTCTAAGCTACGGTGCGTGTGACCCCCGTCACAATTCAGCTCTCCCGTAGGATAGATAGTTTTTCCAGCCGCTGTATTAACTGCACAAGCAATTTTTTTCAGCTTCGGTTTGGTCGTCTGTTTGGTCGGCTTCTAGCTCAAACGATTCTTCAATGTAAGATGAGTCACATGGTTGTATTGCACTATTTGAATTTGACATTGAGCTCACAACAGCTAAGTTAGACTGAGGCCGGGAAGCTTGGGATGAGGACGGATCGTCCTCATCGAGCACATCCGGGACACGAACTTCTGAAGCACAGCTGTTTGCCAACTCTGTGGCTTCTTCATCAGATAAAGTGATACTTGTGTAACGTGTTTAGAGCCCCACACGTTCGGGGTTTGGTCGCGACCGTGCTGATGTGGTCTGAAGTCCGTCTGGCTGTCGATGTCAAAGCGTATGACACCGCGCCGGTGGGTGTCCGACTGACAGCCGCACCTATTTTATTTAGACAAACTAGTCGCGGTCGCTACGATAGTCTAACTACAATACACGTCTACCTGCCGTGCACGAACTGAGTTCCGTTTTTACGCCGTCTCTAACCCCTCGGGTGTACGCCCACTCGCGCCTACCCTACTCGTCGCAGCCGTCGAGAGACTCGGAAGCCACGTGCTTCCTGTCCGTCACTCCGCCGCCGTCCACCGCCGTGTAGTCGTCCACCGAGTCCGTGGTGGCGTCAAACCACGCTTCGTCCGCCTTTCGTTCGTTCGTCGTGCACTCGCTCCCGAGTGCGTGCTGCTTGAGTCGTCCGGATTGCTCGTTAGCCGGTCAATTCGTGAGTGAGCTCGAGTTCGCAAAGCTCTCAGCATTCGTGGGGTCCGAGGATCCCGAGGCCTGGATCTGGTCGTGTTGCCGATCCTGTCGATCGCGCGGTCCGCTGGATTCACGTCCCCCTCGGCCGTGAACTGCAACACCGCCATCTGTCGTCTCGGCCGTGACCGCCGTCTCGTTCACCGGGGAGACGCCCACCTCCTTACACGCCTTCCTCAACCCCCGGGTCTTCCACGACCCGGTTGTCCCGATGCAGCTGCTCGTACTTGGCCACTGACGTCCACCGAGGTATCGTGCGTCCCTCGTCGAGCCACAGAGGTCCGTCACCAGTCGTCCAGCGGTGTGGGTCGCTGCAGGGAATACAACTCGTACTCCAGCACGTATTGCCCTGCACCGTTCCGTCGTCGTCGCCTTCGACGCTCCACCACGCAGCCACGCCTGACGCCTTGCTCATCAGAGCCGCTCACTGCTGGTCGCGATCGCTTCGCGCCTCCAGCTCTCGCTGCGCGCACAGCTGGCGCCTTCGTTGATCGTACAGCCGCTGTTGCTCATTCCGCGTTGGCCGCTGGTCCTCTTCATCAAGCTGCTCGTCGATATCGCGCGCCACCTGCGCCAGTAGCGCTTCCGGGTAATGATAACTAATGAGGAAAGACACGTGGGCAATCAACGTATCAGAATAGCTTCCTCTTGTCTGTAGGTCTTCTCCCCCGGCAAATCGGACGCAGCCGCATGGGGTACGAGCGGGAATACGTAGCTGGAAGGTTCTGAGGCACCAACGAACAGCATACCTAGGTCATGTAGCATACACTGTTCCCAGTGGGTCACCGCCTTGTAAATCGAAATACCTTGAACTACGGAAGTCTTGATCCTGGCAATATGCAGGAAGAGCTCCCCTGAAGTCGCCATAGAGAGCTGGTTCTTTCTAGCAAAGCAAGTGTCGATAGCTCGACTAAACGTATGCCACATTAGAGTTAGAACAGCAGCGTTATGCAAGCTCTTATAACCTGACACAACCCCTTTAATCGCGGTTTCCTACACCAGGACTCGCAAGTCGCCGAGCGTGCATCCTGGAGCTTCTCCTGTTTGCACACCGGCTAGCAAATTTCACTCCTCAATGGCTGAACCCATTTTGTCTCGAATTTGTGCAATTCTCTTGCTGTCCGATAGGTGCTGAGGATAGCGCTCACGGAGAAGGTTCGCGACTTGGGACATATATCCCACAGCGGTGACCTTAGCTAGACGGCTTCCTCGAGTACTTGGCTTTGTTTGCAAGAAAATTGAAAAAGCAGTTAGCAACGAGTAGAAGTTTTGACTAGGCAGGGCTACAGGAACAGACAACGAATTAGCAATGCTAGCGATAGAGTCCTCATTCATGTTACCCAGAGCTAGGAATTCACTAAAGCACTTCATCGCTGCTGCCTCCTGTCCTGCCGTCCCTTGCGGGATGTCAAGCCCTCTTGCCGCTCGCTGCATCTTTGCTAATGCTGCTGGAGCACCGTCACCAACGATACAATCAAAACACGGGTTGGGACTTTGTGTGAAATATGTGTAATGTGACATTTATACTTGTGATTTGTATCGGACATTATTTCATAATGGGCTTGAGTTCCCAAGATAATTGGGAAATTGTTGGGACGCTCGAGTAGACGAGCATGGTTGGCTAAAATATGGGATACACTTGCGATGATTGGATGTTTTTCACGTCAGATGTGCGCCCCAAATATCAAGTTGGGAGCAAGCTTACTTAACCTACAATAATAGAGCTTTTCCCAAAAAGAGTAACGATTTGCTACTCTGTCCCAAAAGAAGTACCCGAAAAGTATTGTGCTTTGCAGCCAATTTGCCGCACTACTTAGCACTCTAATTCGTACACCGTTATCTTCTAAATCATGAACGATTTTTAAATGTCGTGCGAGGCACGAAGAAGCTCTGAAATTTAGGTAGCGTTAATGTTTAAAGGTAGAGATGGCGCGGCAGTGGTCGCAAACGTGCTCAAGGTGCCAAAGGCGCAGGGCTCGCGAAGACGTGAATTACTTGAGAAACTAACAAAAGGGATGGGCTGGTAGCGCTGTTCGCACGGCATAACATTTTTGTAATGCTACATTTGCATGAAAATGTGCATCTCCTGCGTTTGCTTCGCAGCCGCAGTATCTGCACGTGACATATTGTATACAGTATACCATACAATACTGTGAAGTAGTTACGTCAGGTGCATGATGCTAATTGCTGAAATCATCTTTCAATTGCGGAACCAGAGCTTCGCATGTTGGCAAATTTTCCAAACGTAGCATATCATTAAAGCTTATACTTTTGCCTGTCCAACCAAATAAAATGTTCTGTTTTCCACTAGATAATATATTATATTATCTAGTGGGAAACATTGCTATCAATAATATTGATACGCGCGAGACTGCGTCAAACATAAGTATACTAATTAACCAAAGTACGAATCGCGATTTAGGCATACCACGCGAAAGCCGTGTGTCTTGCGCTCATTTTGAGCTATTTGTTGCGAAGAAATGTTAGTTGTGTTCATCTGAAAATACATATCTCCAATTCCATGGGACCAAAATTGTGAGATATTTTCAGGCGCTGAGGCTGCAATATTTTTTCGATTTTATCGAGTTATATATTGTCGGAAACCTCGCGTGTAAAGCAATCGAATTAGAGTATTTTCCGCTTTATACGAGTAAATTTGCAATTGAAATTTTGGATGTCCGATTATGACCGAAATCTGATTGGTCAACTTCAAACGCGATTATCTCGACAACTCTAAATGGTGAATAAATATCATTATGTTCGACGCAGTCTGATATTATCAGCTCAGTGTATGATCAACAGCAACAAGACAAGATTTTCGCCTGAAGACTCAATAGTATCAGGTAACGTTTACGCTTAACGGTAAAGATGCGTGGCAGGGGTCGCAAACGTGCTCAAGGTGCCAAAGGCATAGGATTCGCGAATACAAGAATTACTTGACAAACTAACTAGAGGGTTGGGCTAGCGACTCTTGTAATGCTACATTTGCACGACATTGTGCAGATACTGCGGCTGCGAAGCAGACGCAGGAGACACACGGCATAACGTTCTTGTAATGCTACATTTAAACTTCATGCAAATGTAGCATTACAAGAACGGTATCCTGGTAGTGCAACAACGGTACGTTGTGAACGGACAGTCCAACAGGGATTAATTCGACAAATGAAAAAATGTGGTCCACAGAAAAAGTAGGTATCGCTTCAATACAAATATCAAGTACAACGCCCTTATAAAACTTTTTTTCGCATAGACATCGCAGATTTTACTATTATTGCAGGTTTTGCACAGAATTATATACGATTACACGGGGAAAGAGAGATGGAAAGATGATACAGTACTCAAATCGATTTAGACAGGCTTAGCTGTGCAGCAAAAGCATCTCCACCGGTTGAGAGTAAAGCTAAATTTTGGCTCTTTTCTAGCCAAATTTACTCAAATATTTAGTTTCGTCCACTCCACCGGTTGAGCAAAATCTTGAGCAAATTACGTTTGATTTTACTCACGCGAGATTTTTGAGCAAGTTTGCTCACGAGGGAGGATTGTGTAGAGCTATGAGCAAAGCTTGGGGGCTGCTACCGGTGCAGCAGAGCCCTGTCTTTGTCGAAAATATCATCCTACAGGATCGTTTTCTGCGTACTTTAGGTTGAGTTTTACTCACAACCGGCGGAGATGCTCTAAGTACCGGTACCGTTAAAAGCACAACGTGTTGCAACGAGATCGTTGGTGAGAGGCCCAAAGCGGTCGCCAGAACTGCGACTTGCTGCGTCTGCGGTAGCGGGCGTGCATGCGGGACTTGTTGCATGTAGATGTAGTTGATGTAGGTTGTGCCGTCAGTATAAATTGGAAAGTGATATGGCATTGCACTTGCCATCTCTCCATTGTACATCCCTCGGCTTATCATGAGCTGTGCAGCGCACGCTGTCTTCTTTCGAACTGATGGCTAGCAATCACTGACCTTATTATTAACCAATCGTAAACCTTAATTATACCTTTTATCCAATGGGCGTAACACTCCCACTAAAGATGACAGCGATGTGCATTGATGAGATGGACCTTGACTTTAATGTCCGTTCCCAGATCTTCCTTTCTCATTTAAGCTCAGGTCTATACTTAACTTAAGTACTTCTCATTTCTCAGTATTTGTATAGCATTCACCTTTCTCATGCGGCTTCCGCTTTTTTCCTTTTGCTTCTCACTCTCGATTCTTTCCGCCTCGCGAGCAAGTGCTAGTCTCGCTGCAAATCCTTCGGGAGGGGGGTCGTAAGCCACCCGACACCCGCCAGGCGACGGCAAGTCCTGGCCTAGGCCGCAGTGGGCTCTGCTCCCCCGGCTTTTTGCGCTCACAGGCTGCTAACCGCTCAATGGGGACAATGTCGGCGTGGAAAGTCAGATCATTCTGCTACTCGCGGCCACCCAGTTTATGACCAAAGTACTTTTCGTTGGTGGTAGAATTGAGGGTCGGAGTCAACATTAACTTAAAGTTGAGTAAAATGTACTCAAAAGTGCAGGGCTTGCAGCCCGGACCGGACAGTTTCCTTAATTTAGGGTAGGTGACCTTAAACATTGGGTTTTATTCCTTAAACTGAGCTTAAATTGTACTCTTGCAGTAAAAGGCACCCTTTATTGTTTATTCTAATCCTGAACTTTGAACTTTCCTGAAGTTATGTTGCAAAATAAATTGAACAAGTGATTTCTTTTGGGAATCGTCATTTATTATTTAAGGCAAAATTGACGCCTTTATTTACCACGTTTCATTTGTTATTTGTGGAATGCCAAACATAACTAAATCTGAAACTCCTTAATTCCCATCATAGCGCGGAGCTTTTCAAACTGGTCTTGGCTCAGTGGTTTTGTTAAAGCGTCTGCTATCATATCATTAGTATTACAGTAAGTAATACTAATACTTTTTCCGTTATGTTTCTCACGAGCATACAGATGTCTGATATCAATGTGCTTTGTTGATGAATGACTGCATGGGTCCTTTATGATACTAATAGCTGCAGTATTATCGCACCAACACTGTGTTGGCAGTACTTTGCCATAGCCCATTTCATTCAGTAGTAGTCTTAGCCACATTGCCTCTCTTACTCCTTCACTTACGGCTACTAGTTCCGATTCCGCTGTATTAAGACTAATACAATTTTGCTTAACACTCTTCCAGTTAATGCATGCGCCAGCAAGTTTTGATACATATCCTGTAATAGATGTCCTTTGTTCAGTAGCATTCGCGAAGCTCGCGTCTGTGTATAGCTCTACATTAGCAGTACTATTTCCATTGTACTCTAAGCCATACTTCGACGTTCCTTTCAAGTACTTTAGTACTCGCTGAACCGCTCTCCAATGAGTCTTATTATAGCAAGACAAATATTTGCTTAAATCCCTTACAGCATTAGCTATATCGGGTCTAGTACCTCAGTTAGAACTCCATTTAGGAACGCTGTGGACACGTCCATTTGGTGTAGGTGCAGACCGTGGATGGTGGCTAGTGCCAGCAAAAGACGCAGAGATTCATATCTAGCGACAGGTGCAAACACCTTCTTATAGTCAATACCGTAAGATTGGGTATTACCTTGAACTACCAACCTGGCTTTAAACCTCTCAACAGTCCCATTTGCATTGTACTTCACACTGAATAGCCAGTGGCACCCGAGGGCTCTTCTACCTCGGGGAAGGCGTACTAATTCCCAGGTCTTATTCCTTAAAGGGCTTCATACTCGGTCTTTATAGCACACTCCCACTGTTTCGCATGTGGGCTTAACCGTGCTTCCTTGATAGATCTAGGAATTGGAATTCTTGGCCGATCGGTCGCTACAGCATTAAGCTGCGTCACATAATCTTTAAGCCTTACATTTGGTGCTCGTTGCCGTTTCGATCTTCGGCTACCAGCGGTGACCCCTTTTTGGACTCCCACTGTTCCGGATGTCGGTGGTCGTGGTGAGCGTTGTGAGATGTCTGCAACATCCGCGACCACTTCAACCGCGTTATCATTCCCAGACCGCTTGCCTAGGTTTTGAATGATCTCCTCTTCACTTAAATCTACACCACAATCTTCTAAAGGGAATGATCGGCGTATCATGGCTTCTGTACCGGTCGAACTAAACTTTACATCTCGAGCGATAAGGTATTTGTTCGCTTTTACATCTAAAAGTCGGTATCCTTTATATTTAGGTGAAAATCCTGAAAGTTTGCATTCAATTGCTCTATAACCCAATTTTGGATCATTCCGCTTTGATTTAGGAATATGAGCATAGCACGTGGAGTCCCATATTCTGAGTGCTAAACCACTTGGTTTCTTACAGTACAGTAACTCGTACGGAGTCTTCATCCCTAATCTAGCCATTGGCAGACGGTTGGTGATATCTACAATGTATAGTAGAGCTTCAGGTCACCACTTCGCCGTCATATTGGCTCCCCTGAGTGCGCATCGCACACCTGCCATTATGGTCTGATGCGACCTTTCCGCGCTCCCATTTTCTTCTTGGAATTCAACATTTGAGCATTGAAATTCTAATCCGTGCTTTAAGCACAATTTAGAAACGTCCTTATTTATGAATTCAGTGCCACCATCAGTCCTAATTCGTCGGACCTTAAATGACGGATGTTGCACTGTTAGCTGCTTTAAAAGGGTTTTAATGATTCCCGAGACCTCCTTTAATGATTTCATGACGAAGTACCACTTATAAGCAGTTGCATCATCTACCACTCCAAGAGCGTATCGGTACCCAAAGGTTCCGTATAGACCGTTAACTCTCAGTTTACCAATCGAGTCCATGTGTAGAGTATGCAATGGCTCAGTGGATTTACTTCCTTCCATCCTTTTATAAGACATTCTGCGGTTCTTCATATGAGCGCACGTTTTACAGAAGAATGTAACTTTCTTGAGGTCGGAATAGGGAATATTAGGTAAACCCTCAACTTTTTGGTTACTTATACTCCTGATTAGGCGTTCTTTTCCTACATGGCCAAGCCGTATATGCCATTCATTAAGGATATCTCCGATTTTACTAGATTGTGCACTAAAAGCGCTCGGCTTTGTGGGTTTTGCACTTGGTAGATAGTAAACTTCGCCTATGGCTACCGCTGCAAAAAGTAGTTTAAAGTACTTTCCTAAAAAGAACAAGAACTTTCCTGACTTAGACTGAAAGTGCCGGTAGCCCTGCTTAGCATGGTAGTATGCACTGAGTAAGTTACTTTCACAGTTTCGATCGTATGAGATATCTGATAAAGTTAAAGCACTCAAACTTCCTTTTGGATTCAAAACATTTAACTGTATTGAACCTTTAAGCATGCTGTGTGAAACGGTCCCATTTCCGTACGTGAAGATGTGATTCTGGTCATGTTGCAAGGTTCCTTTGAACCACCATCGGTCCGAAGTTATAGCTCGGCCTGCACCAGTATCCACAACCCACATTTCATCGGTTAGTGTTAACCTGCTTAGAGTTCTCAAATAGGAGGCATGTTGTTTACGCACCTCTTCCTCGATCCCTTCCATGCTCTGAGGCGTCCCAACTGGCGTCTGTGCCGAGTTGTTGTTGTCCTTAAAAGCCTCATGGTGAGCTGGGTCTAGACTCTCGATGTCGTCCATTGCCTGATCGTCAGCACACCTCTCCAAAAAGGTCTTCTCACCCTCATTTAGGCGCTGCTTACCCTCAATAACTACCGCTTTTAAGGTGTTAATCGCAGTTGTCTTCGCTCGTTTAGATCTTTTTGAACCCGGCGCCGTGTTCACATCAGTCCTAAATAGGGGCCCACCTTCACGGTTTGGGTCCCTATTTTGTCGGGCAGTCTGGCTTAAAATGCCCAGTCTGAAAGCAATAAAAGCAGCTCCGGTCACCCTCAATTGCACCCGGTTTTCGCTTAATTCCCTGCTTCACCCGCAAATTGTTTACCAAAATTGGCTGTGACTTATCCATAAGTGCCACTTTCTTTTTTGACTTGTCGCCAAAAATACGGCGCAATGCGCCCTCAACCTGGTCGACCTTAAAATCCTCTTTCTTCATAGAAATCGAGGATGCCCAGAATTCACTAGGCAGCTGAGACAGCACTTCGACACAGAGCCAAGGATCGGTCACCATGTCTTGACCCAGCAACTTACGGGTCTTCCGATTGATCTCGTTCTTAGCCTTCTTGAGTTGCGCAAACAAAGTTCTTAAGTCGCGCCAAGGACTGCGGATCAACTTAGACCAGGACCTCGTCAACTCAATGAGGCCCGCCGCGTCCCCTTGCCCAAAGTCCTTTTCTAGCAACCGGATAACCTCACATGGGTCCATGGCGGACACCACATCCGGCAGCGTAGATAGGAAGAAGTTGGGGAGAACCTGGTTGAGCAGGTTCTGGAGGTCTCCCCCTCCCCCTCGTCCAGTGCATCACGTCCCACCGCATTGCGAGCGCCTTTTGCTCAGCAGTTGCGGTGGTCGGGCTTTCTGGCTTTGCTGGGTTACTTCGAAGGAAGTCTGCCATGAGGACCTTGGCCTCAGGCTGCATCTTCTCCAGCAGCTTAGTTTGGTACTGATGGTCAAGTTGATTGACGTGCGTGAGCAGCTTGTCCCTCCACATAGTGTAGGACTTGCCGCTGAACCTCTCGAGGCCGCCACCAGACTTTGCATCGGCGGCCATCGAAGTACTTGAAATGCTGCGAGTAGATGTAGTTGATGTAGGTTGTGCCGTCAGTATAAATTGGAAAGTGATATGGCGTTGCACTTGCCATCTCTCCATTGCACATCCCTCGGCTTATCATGAGCTGTGCAGCGCACGCTGTCTTCTTTCAAACTGATGGCTAGCAATCACTGACCTTATTATTAACCAATCGTAAACCTTAATTATACCTTTTATCCAATGGGCGTAACAGGACTCGATGTCTCGAGTGTCGTACGCAGTCTAACGCCCCACAGCTCCTGCAGTGGTGTCTATCAGAAGTAGCCGACCTTGACAGCACGCAGTCTGCATCTCGAGGCCAGAGCCCATCTCGGAAGAGGCGCGTGCGGCGTCATCAGCGCCGCGAGAGTCTCCTCCTGGGTCGTGGACCTGCAGCAGCGCCAGCACGGCGCTGGACGCCACGGGTCTTTGCTTGACCAGCGTGAGCGCCGTCTTGCCGTCCGGCGTGCGCACTTCGACGGCCTTCGGGTAGAATATTTTTCGGGTCGTCTACTGGTCGGGCCTGGACTTCAGGTCGGGCTTTCTAAATAGCAAAACTCATATGTTCTTTTCCCCACATGTTGCTCAAGCCGGAGCGGAGGGTGGACGACGTCTGCGTCCTTGTCTAAAGAGGCCTCAGAGAGACCGTTTGCAACCGAAGCGAAGCGAAGGTCTGCAATGGTCGGCGCGTGGGCCGGAATAGGTGCCCTGCCAAGGAGTTTGTTTTTATAGACACCGCGCCTGGCCGAAGCCGAAGACTTAGCGTAAGACGCAAGGAGGTGGGGCAGGACGCGATGCGTCGCCCCCCGAGCGAAGCGAGAGAGGGGCGGGCCCCCCGCAGCGTCGTCGCTAAGTTCGCAGGCGAGTGCCAACGCGCGAGTGTCCAGCCAGACTTCACCGACTATTACAGGTCCTCATACGTACGGTACGTCATCCCTCCCGAAACGTCCAGACCTGAATCCCAGGCCCGACCAGTACACGACCCGATAAATAGGTTACCGGCCTTCGGATACACGTGCAGCAGAGCCTGGATGGCCTCGAGCGTGAGCCACTTGCGCACGGTCAGGTGAGCGGCAGCAGCCCCGCCAGGTTGCGCGTGGCGGCCGCGGCCGCGTGCGCGCGCGCCACGGTGAGCACCACGCCACGACCTCATCGCAGCCACCGTGGCCCCGCACGCGCCCTACACGGTCTCGGACAATAGTCTACAGCGAGCACCGGGCGCGCGTGCACATCCACCTACACGAGATGGCTAGCAAGTGCGCCGACAGCGAGAGTCTCAACCGCGCGTACATGGGCTGCAACCACAGCGACCACAAGGTGCGGCCGCCGGCCAACCTCACTGCTCTCGGACTGCCTCATCTGGGCGCACATGGCGCAGCTCGCGTCGGCCGAGATCGACGACGTCGCGGCCGCTGGCGCGCACGTCGTCCAACCTCAAGCTGGCGTCGGGCATCCCCCCTGTCTCGGAGATGCGCGGCGGCGCCTTTGGTCGCTGCAGACTCCAGTGTAGCACCTCTCGTCAGTCGCGGGTGCATAGAGATTCATAACAAGCAATTAGTATGTGTGTGTACGGTAGCAAAGTATAAACGTAGATGCGTAGATCGGCAGATGCATTGGTAAGTGTCTAGGTAGATGGGTATTGCGGCAGCTTGCTCCGACACCACGGTAGCGAGAGTAAACCTCAGAGGGCGGGGGCTGCCGTGGCGCCTGAGCTCGCACACCTGATGGGTTGGTCAGTAGATTCATTAGTCGGTAGCGGCGCAGATTGTTAAATGCACGTTCGTTTTCGACTTATCGAGAACTTTAGTCAAGTTATATCTTCTTGTCTCGATCCCCGCAGCCATTCTGATATGTCAAAACATAGATTTTGACACCCTGTTCAGATTTAGGAAAGTGCACGCACGCCCGCAGCTTTTAGCCAACATTTCTGTTCCGCACTCAACACACAATGAGCAGCGGGGATACATGTACAGACGAGTGCATGGTGTTTGTTATTATGCTTGCCCTCGCTGCTGGGGGGCTTCGAGAGATACTATATCCTATCTCAGCCTTCGCGGAGCGCTTGTAGTAGGACGCACGGGCACATTAGAGCAAGCGTGCCCTCGGACGAATAAAACTCCATCACACTAATCGAAGTCAACCCAGCGCACGCCAATACGTTTTGATGCCAAATGCGAAGGTTTATTAGCTGCTGCCGATCATGCCAGCCTCGAACACTGCAGGCTCGGTTTAACAGATCAACCATATCGTCTCGCGGCTAGCATCTCCGACACAAGCACGGAAACGCCAGCCGCACTGCCTCCCTGTAGCTAGACTACCCGAAACAGCGACTATGCAGGCGACAGCTACCGTGCTGTACCACCTGCCCCAACCTGCTTACTCCGACGCTCTTCTTCTGCAACAGGATCAGCGCCACGATCAGGCCGTGCAGCCCCAGCGCTTCCGCGAAAATCAGGACCAGTGTCGTGTTCACGAACAGCTTCTCCTGCTGGCCCATGGCGCGCACGCCGGGGTCGCCCACCACGCCGGTGACCATGCCGGCCATTAGACCGCCCAGACCACAGCACACACCGGCCGCCAGGTGCGCGAAACCCGTGTACGAACCGTACTTGGGCGCGCTTCCGTTCTGGGTGACCACGGCCACGATCAGCGCGTAGATGCCCAGTACACCGGCCATGACCACGGGGATGATGTTGCACATGGCCAGATCTGGCCGCATCACGCCCATCGACGCGATGCCCACGCCCGCCTTGGCCGTGCCGTACGCAGCGCCGAGGTCTAACAGCAGCAGCAGCAAAGCAACAGGTTAGATAGCTACAGCTATAAAAGAACGTTGCTCGGCCAGTAGAGTGAAAAGTACATCTGCGGCCCTCCCGCGCCTTACCATGGTGTCTCTTATTGCTGGTAGCCGTCACTGTCGGTGGAAGGAAGCGCTGCTGGGTGTGACGGCAGCACGCGCCGCCGAATGAAGGAAAGAGTGCGGGGGGGCAGGAGTGGATGTCTCTGCAATTTGACCAACAACAGCTGTTTATCCCTCCAAAATCAGATCTTGGATCTGAACCGCTGCGTGTTGTCTTTTGGAGAATAGAGTGGCTCTTCTTTGTCTGGGCTAGGGTAAATTATGGATCTGAATCAGTTCAAATGGCTGCGGGAATCGCTCCAATCCCGTTGCAGACCGGTTACGACAAGGCACTACAGTCGTACCATTCAATATGCGCAGGGGGGGTGACAAAGCGATTTCATAGGGAATCAAAAGTTCTTTGAGCTGATTGGCTGTCGTCCCCCAAAATATAGACAAACGGATACGTGCGCATATTGAGGGGTACAACTGTATTAATACCAGCCCAAACCTCTATGGCCCGGTGGAAGGATCGAATCTGCAAATACTGCTTTCGCTCTCGCGGGTCTACGATCGAGCTTTCGTTCGAAGGAGACGCTGAAATTCATGAGATGTAGCCCGCGACTATCTACCCGGAACCCTGCTTCCAATACAACGGCCTTGCTGATCTACCAAATGCAGATGCTTCCGCTCTCCTGATAGTTGCTGGGGTCATTATACTATATGAGAAAACGTCAAACAAAAGAATATTAATGAACCTAAGTACGAATCGCGATTTAGGCACACCACTGGAAAGAGGGGCGTCTCCTCTTGCTTTTGAGCCCTTGTATGGCTTCTAGAATCAAAAATTGACTGAGCTACACGTTGGCGAAAAAATTATCCCCCGTCCCAGACCGAAAATCGATTTTTTTTTATTGGCTGCTTAGATGTAAATTTGTGCGGCGGAGCCAATGGCGGCCTCCGTTTCTTCAAATTCAGAGCGGAACGTGCTCAAATCGGGTCTTGAAGTTATTACCCCAAGTTAGTGACACACATATGCCCATAAGTAACAATTTGTTTGGGAAATGGATGGAAGTATCATTTTAATCCCCTTAGACTGCAGCAGCTTACTCGCTGTTTGTCTTTCTCTTTTTCGTCGCTGCACTCGTGCTGCCTTCGTTTCTTCCTCGGCGGTCGCTGTTCTCCTTCGCGGCATTTGCCATTGCTGCCCGATGCTCTCTGCGAGCTTGTTTCGCTGATTTAGCGTCGTCTTGCTGGTCTTGGCTCGGGGCAGTGTAGATAGGATCATCCTGAAACTCATCAGGGACGTACGGACGGATCTTGCTGTAGAGCTCTGTCTTCTTCTCCGCGTTTAGTGACGGAGGGCTCAAGTCTTCCAGGAAGTGGGTGAGCATCCGCTCCACCTTAGTGCTCTCTGTCAGGACCCCGTCAACCTTGCGCCGTAGATCCTGCTCAACCGGCTCGTCGTCTGGCCCCTTCTTGCACTGCACTACACCGGGTTTAGTCGCCTCCATACTAAAGATCTGGTACTGCTGTACCCCAACAAGCTTCTTGTAAAGTTCCGTCACGAGCGGCTTGTAGCTCTTGAAGAACTCGTTCCCACGCGAGATGTGCACTGCACTGCTTGAAGTGGCCGCCTCGTTGACAGCGGAAACGATGTGGTCCATCTTCCAGCAGTCGGCGCGGCCAACATGGCGGCGAATGTGGCCGAAGCCACGGTCGCAAGAGTTCTTGGTATGGCCCTTCACAAAGAACTTGTAGTCGATACGCTCAAAGACGCCCATCTGAACTTGGGCAAGAAAGAACTTGATAACGTAATTGTTCTTGTTCTGGCCTGAGCAATTGTCCGCGTACACAATGAGGTGCTTCTTGCCTGCAGGGAGCAGCACGGTGCGAATGAAGTGCTGAAGCATTGAGTTGATCTGGTCGCTTCCTTTTCCACTCACAAATTCATCGTATACGTAGTTCGTCTGCGCTCCCTCATTTTCGTAGAAAATCCCGAAGACGTTCACTGCAAGCAGCGAACAGAAATACCACTGAGACGGAGTGGTGGTGACCGAAGGAATCGTCAAGTTCTGCGAAAAATCCATAACAAGCACTGCGACGTCACTGCTGCTTTCATCGCTTGCATGGACGGCAGCTTTGTCTTTCTTGTACTCGCGTCTATATATACCAACAAATCAAAATGTTATCAATGGTCAAGTGAAAAGTTCTTGGTAGATCAATCTGATATCTATGTCCTCGTACCTCATTCGACGTGCAGACTCCGTGTGTTGGCCCAGCTCCTCCACTTGTTCAGCAGAAGCCCCGCGACGCATCCTCGACTGGTAGATGGTGCACAAGTCACACACATTGGACTGAGCGGAACGGATCTTGATGTTGGGGCAGTGGACGGACAGCAACTTGCGGAAAGTGGAGCGTGCAGGCTCGCAAACACGCAAACCGAGACTCACAAAATTGTGCATCTCGTCGTACAGAGCCTCCCAGGTAAATGTAGCAGGTAGCAGAGTGTAGTCTTCACGACTGTAGTACTTCTTCACCATACCGTCCTTGGTTTTCTGCATGCGCACCCTCACGGGTACCACCTCGCCGACTTCAGCAGCAAACTCTTTGAACCACTTGACCAACCAAACTAGATCGATCTTCGAAGCATTCTTGTTGAGCCGATTGCCGTGCACCTTGGCAGCAATGTTGCCGTCACGCACGCGCTTTTTGTAGCGCTGAATGGTAAGCGGCTGCACGCCGAGGCAGCGGGCAAACGAAGGGCGGCACACACGCCCAACGAAAGGTAAGTAGTAGTGAAACTTCTCGCGTTCACCATTGCCACGACGTCTCTCGGCTGTGTCTGTCTGCATCAGCACGCCGAGAAGCGTCAAGATGCAAGTCGTCTTCTCCACCTTGGACATCTGCCCCAGCGAGCACGTCAACCACTCCAACTCTCCCGCTTTTCCTTGCAGGCAGCGCCGCTCGCACGCGTCATCGCGAATCAGGTTCGTCACGCACTGTTGGAGATCAACGTCAAGCAAATTGATACTGATGTCCTCTTCCTCGACATCAGCTTCACTTTCTGCGCTCTCTCCGGTCACATCTTCCTCGCCTGCAGAGCCATCGTTGTCACTCCAGTCCTCGTCGTCACTGTCGTCGGGCTCTTCGCTGTCTGGCTCCTCACTCTCCTCCTCGCCAGAGCTAGCGTCATTCAGTACGGAGTCAGCGCCCGCGGTGTTCTGCGCGAGCTGGACGTCGGCTTCTTGCGGTAGACAGCTATCCTCACTTGACAGCGCCGCACCGGATGAAGGGGCACTGAGGGACGGCGTGGGGGAAGGCGTGTAGCGTGTCTCCGGAGCAGAAGACTCGGCGGAGGCTGGCAGCGTGGGTGAGGGTTGGTGGGAGGACATCGTAGCAGGACGTTGGTATCCTTCTCAGGTTCTTGAGTGAGCAAGCTCGGTTTAGTGACAGTTTGATTTTCAAAACACAAATCGGCCGTTTTCTCGAAACTTCATATAAGTACGAAAAACGATGGCCCAACTTTGAACGCGATTATCTCGATAACTCTAAATGGCGCATTAGTATCATTTGGTCCTGGGTTGTCTCATATCTCTCCATACATTAATTCATATTGAATGTCACAGGTTATTGCATACAGAAACCGCCCTCACTTCCGGTATCCGGATTTCAATCTTCTTTCCCGGGGCATTAAAATACACAGGTTTTGTGACCAGCATCCAAGATCTTCTGCAAGCTGGGCTCCGCTTGCTGGTCCGAGGAGGGTCTGCAGCAGACTCTGCTGAAGCTCATCGACGCGGGCATGAACGTGGCCCGCTTCGACTTCTCGCACGGCGACCACGCGAGCCACCTGGCCTGTCTGACCCGCCTGCGCGCCGCGCTGGCCAAGCGCCCCAACAAGAACGTGGCCATCATGCTGGACACCAAGGGCCCCGAGCTCCGCACGGGCTTCCTCAGGAACCACGACAAGGTGACGATTCAGAAGGACTCGCTCATTGAGCTGACGACGGACTACGAATTCCTCGGCGTGGAGACCAAGATCGCGTGCTCGTACCCGCAGCTGCCGCAGTCCGTGAAGTTGGCGGCTCGGTGCTGGTTACCGACGGCTCGCTGATGCTGACCGTGACCAAGGTGAACGCGGCGCCCGCACCAACAACACGGCGACTCTGGGCGAGCGCAAGAATATGAATCTGCCTGGCTGCAAGGTGCTGCTGCCAACGCTGACGGAGAAGGACGAGGACGACCTGGTGAACTTCGGCCTGGTGCACGGCATCGACTACATCTCTGCGTCGTTCGTGCGCACGGGCCAGGATATCGACAACATCCGCAAGGTGCAGGGCCTCCGTGGCCGCGGCATCGAGACCTTCTCGTAGATCGAGTCGCACGAGGGCATGGAGAACTTCGATACGATCTCCATCAAGTCCAAGTCCAGCAGCGTGTTGCATCAAGAACGCCTTGGCCGAGTACGAGCTGTACGAGGCCACCCCGTCTACCGACGTCGTCAGTAAGGTGTTCGGATACGCCACAGGCGCGGCGGTGCTCCAGAACCTGTGGGCCAACCGGACTTCAACCTTGTGACCATCACTCTCTACTCGTTGAAACGATTGGATCTGTGATGATCGATTTGGGAAGGATATGCGAGGATAGTGGAACCGGAAGTGAGGGCGGTTTCTGTAATAGTTTGAACAGACCTGTGATTTGCTAAGACCCTTCTAATTCGGATAAATATGGCGTCTCGTCCTCACGCTCTAGTCTGTAATTTCATTCCTGCCAACGTTCAATCCACCAACGTCCCGGACCCCTTCGACCATTCCCCTATAATATTCCCAACAATATCTAATTTCAACTGTACAACCATATTAAATATGGTTTTGAGTATTTGCCGTGGTGTGGATGGAAAAAAAATTTCCATCCACACCACGGCAAATACTCAAAACTCGACCACGCACTACCAGCCAATTCTCTAGTGCCGTGTGACGCGATACCAGCCCAACCCTCTACGCGAACACAAGAATTACTTGACAAACTAACTAGAGGGTTGGGCTAGTATCGCTGGTCGTACTCTTGTAATGCTACATTTGCATGAAATTGTGCATCTCCTACTATATACAGTATCGTATAATATTTTGAACGTGTCGAGAAAAGATTAAAAGCTAGTGTGAATGGGTTGTTCACCGTGTACGTATAAAAAAAGGATGACCTCCTCATGTGCGGCGCAAAGAGGAGAACATCCTCAATATAAGCGAAATCTAGTGACGGTATCAGTGATAATTCTCGAAGCTTGAAAAGCGGAGAGTATAAGGGTGCGGGAACACGTTAAGTACGACACATATTGATCACCACTTTTTCCATGGTTTGTATACGCGACCCCTACAGAGATACCGTTCAGCATGGCACCATCAATACCGCACGCGCTCAGTGTTTTGCTTTTTACGGGTCAGTAAGTATACATACACCGAACATCTTGACATTTGTATGTAAAAGTCAGTGGTTTTATACAGTTTCAATCAAAAAACATTATGGCCAATGGCGGCACTGTCAACTTATGGCGAACCCAAGCAGTATTGAAACGCCTCCATGCAGCCATCTTGAGTATTTCACAGCCGTCATTCTGTCCTACTGTTTTAAACCGAGCATTCACTCCTAACGTTCCAAATGACCTGTCGCAGCGTGTGTAGCGCGACCCATGGTGCACTTCAACAACCGGTCGTGGAGCTCCTGCAAATGCGCGCTGCCGCTACAGCCATCACCACCACTACAGCTACGCGCATGGCCACTACCACCGCCATTGCCGCCCCTACACACCAGCGTTGGTCTCCTACAACTATGAGCACGTATTCGCGAACGAAAGTAGCGTGCCAACACAATGCCTGCCTGAATGCGCACCATCACGTTTGCTGTGGCAACACAATGCCCGCCTAAATGCGCACCATCACGTTTGCTGTGGCGTGTCGACACGAAATGCGCGCGTCCATTACTTTAGTTAGCAATTACACTTCAACCTCGGTCACTGAGCATGGTGCGCTGCTCACCTGAACAACCGTAAACGCAGGACCCCCGTGAATCACGGCGTGACAGTTGTCATTGACAACTCATGCTTCTATGCAAAGAACACAAGTCAGTACAGTACTCATCCCTCCTCTCAGGACGAAATATTGGAAACTCATGTTACTTTGTGTATCATACACGTTGTTTGCCAACAATCATTTCTCAGTCAAAAATAAAAATATTGAATTTGAAAAAGCACATAGGTTCGTTGTTGCGCACGGGCGTAATATCTCAGTATCTAATACCGAGTGTGAGTCCTCGTCAGACGGGTATTATAATACAACGTATTATTATAATACAGTTGACGATGATAATTCCAGATGATACTTCCAGAAATATGTTGTTTCTATTTTATATTTATATTTGTTGCGGTTATGGTGACTACGCCCGACGCTGCATCCTCGCCTCCGGAGCCCAAATCGAAGCTTGAGTCCCGTGGTCCTATCCGGATACCACTGTTTCTTATCTAAGAAAGCTCAGAAAACATTCGGTTTTAGTTTTTGTGATTGACAATAATTGTTATTATTGTGTAAACATACCACATAAAAATATTATGTTGTATTAACATATTATGTTAATAATAGGGGGTTTCAAAGTAGTTTTTTTGCCGAACATACTGACATAATGGCGAGAAAATTCCGCCTCTCTCTGATTGGCTGGTTTTCAAGTTACTTTGAGGCCCCTGCTTAGCGATCAGTTCGCAAGGAAACATAATTGCTAACATGACGTTCGCGTACGGCAGAAGTACCCACCCTGTGCTGTGTCTAAAGCGCCAAATCGGCGTCCAACAGCAGCATATGCGCCGACGTTAAGTATGCGCCCGCGAGCAATACCCCGTCTATCAGCAGCATTTTTGTTGTGAGGGCAGGCGTTTTGGCTTTCAGGAGCTTAGGTGTTTTTGACTCGAATTGGGCGTCAAGAAAACCTAACATAGCGGCAAAACATCAAACCGATCTGATTGGCTAATTACATATTTAGGTCGATATGTTTCCAGGTTCATGTCAACTTTGAAACCCCCTATTATAAGTATCTCCAAACATACTCGTAGCACTTCAGAACTTTCAACACATTTCAAGCTTCGAGATCCCGTGCGCAAGCAAAGCGAGCGCGCCCAAGTTCTTTCAGCTAAAAGCTGAAAGCTACCGGGCTTGGCGGCGTTTCTAAGCGCGCAGCTTTAACTCGTAGTGATTTTTACTGGGTCTTGCGACACTTTTGCGAAATCCTGAGGTGGCTACAAGTTGTTTTTTATGGCGTGTTGCAAACAGCTACTTGCTTTCAGTATGGTGACACGTGCGCAAGGGCCGCATGGGGCGACCCCTCGGAAAGTGTGATTTTTACCCATATTTGCCTCCCGTATCACTCGAACATCTATCCACTTGTAGCCATCAACTTAGTGTGGTAGTTTCCTGTTTTAGGTTAACGTTTCACGTGCTACAGTGTGGTGCCGCAACGAGTGCGCCGTTAGAAATGAACATGAACGGGTGCGATAGGCAGTTTAAAAGCATGAAAGGTCGCCGAAGTATCCATGTACCCACTTGTGAAAGTTGACAGAGTGGCCCACATTCAGCCAATCAGAGCAAATCACTAAAAATGGGTTCCGGGCTCACTTGCTTTCAGTATGGCGTCCGCAGCTTCAACACCCCGTTTCTAATGTCAACCACACAGTTTCTAATGTGCACGGTGCAGCACACAAGCACTCTGCAAGTGACCACGGGCAGTCTGCAACCAGTCCAAGCTGCGCGTGGACGTGCACGCCGTTCTCGGCCAGAGCGTGCGCCACGAGCTCGTGATCGAGGGCGACGGAGGATCCTCGACCGAAGCGGAATCCGCCAAGCGCCGTGTCATGTGCTTCACGCCCATGCAGCACCGCGGTTCCGTCCCGGTCAAGTGTTTGCTCTGGTGCTTCGGGCATTCAACCGCATCGAGTTCGCCTTCTGCGCAGTGGAGAGCGGAGCAGCCACGCAGCTCGTGGTGCTAGTGAACCTCGCGGCTAGCGCCCGGGTCGCACCTTGACGCAATGCAAGGAGTACGAGCTCTATAGCAAGACCGATAGGCGGTGAGACGCTCGCGTGGGCAACACCAAGGCCGCGCTCACGTGATTCGTGAGCCTCACGAACCCCAAGGGCGACTAGATGGACGTGCAGCAGATAAAGAGCAACATTGAGACCAACTGTCTCGACACCCACATCATGATCATCGACGAGAGCATGGAGCCGTGGGTGGCTCCGCAGTGGCGTCAGGACTCGCTCGTCCACCAGCGCGAGTGGTTCAAGCAGCTCAGCGAGACCAGCTGCATTAACGGACGAGCTGGACCAAAATCTCGTCGGGCTGCGCATCGGTGGGCCACGCACGCCGCCGAGATCAGGCGCAAGGTGGTCAGTCAACTCGATGGCGCTTGCCTTCGTGTTCGCCGTGGCCAAGCTCACCAAGAAGGAGCGCAAGATGTTCACCCGGAAGACGCTCATTCTCGGCATGCTCGGTGCCCACCCCAACATCGTGCAGGTGTACGGCTACACGCTCAACCCCGTCTGCCTCGTCATGGAGTACGTGCCGAAGGGCAGTCTCAGTTACCTGCTGCATTACTGCGAGGACCCCCACACCGAGGCCAAGATGACAGACGGCCGCGTCGAGCTCAACATCCTGCTGGGCATCGCCTACGGCATGGCACAGCTACACGAGTGCAACGTGACGCACGGCGACCTGAAGCCGCAGAACGTGCTGAAGATCGCGGACTTCGGCCTCGCAACGTTCCGTGCCAAGGCAGCAAACACCACGTCGTCACACATGCTCGGCGGCCTCAGCGGTGACGGAGAGGGGGACGTCGACTTCGAAGGCATCGCCGGGGGTACAGCTGCGTACATGGCCCCGGAGCTGCTCAGCGCGAGCATGATCGCCAACGAGAAGACGGACGTGTACTCGTTCGGCGTGCTCATGAATGAGGTTCTGCACGAAGAGGAGCCGTACCAGCAGAACCTTCGCCAGCTCTGCTGCTACTGCCGACAGAGCCCCCCCCCCCCCCCCCCCCCCAGCGGCGGTCCTTCGCTCCAGAGTTTCATCCAACAGCGACAGACGTGAACTATTCGCTTTAAGAATGAGAAGAAGAAACAATTTGAGCAGCATTTGGAGCTGAAAGACCTCGTGCGCGAACGCGCGCTATGTAATATCACTGATAGTTTGCGGAAGTTCAACATAGGGAAGATTTTCAAAAGGATGCCAGTGATTTTATCACTATATTGATATCTTCATCGGCTCACTAATAATACAATTAGTATTAGTAATATTGTATCGGTTTGACATCAGCTATTATTAATAGTAGTAGTACCAGTATCACTATCAGACCGAAATTCACTACAGTTCGCTAACTCGCTAGTAGCTCGCTAGTACTATTAGATCGCTTGTTGAGTTACTAGTTAATATAGTAGTAGTAGAATCAAAATCGGTCACTATAGTAATAATAATAGTACTATAGTACTATCTTATACTAGCGCCGTGAGTTACTACCACGCCCTGCTCATTAGTAATATTTCCTACATACCGGTTAAGCGTCACCGAGTATGAAACGTGACACCCCTTCTCCCCCTTTCTTCCATCCTCGAGCGCTGTGAGCCTTGCATTTCGAAATCTCGGTCATCCCAGCTCAGACGCCAGGATCCGGCAAGTAGACAGGTATGAATGTACGACCTTGCTGTATAATATCGAACGCTTGATGAAACGTGTGTCGTTATGCGGTTCAGGCCACGCTGCAGCTATGTATGAGCGACAGCGAGCCCGAGTCGCAGGTCCCATCCAGCTCGTGGATCTCCGCTCCAGTCGATATGGAGTGGCACGAGGACTGGGACGCCTTCCGGGCCTATCTGGAGAGGTATCAGACCGCTACGCACCAAATATTCCGCCAACGCACCTCCACTTCGGTGCAAAAGCGCAACCGAGAGATCGAAGCGCTGCGAGCAGCTTCAGGCTTGGCGACGCCAGCATGCAAGAGCGAGGACACTAGGCGCACCACACGGGATCTCGGGGTGCTCACAGCCGACGAGACGCACGAGGGTCCATCCAATCGCCTCATTCCCGAGTCGTTCAAAACCTTCTGGGCATGGCTGGAAGCGAAAGAGCCGTGGGAAAGGAATACGCAAGGCTTTCTTCGACAAATCTACGGGGTGTAAGGCCAATATCAAGGCTGCTGTATAACACGGCAGCCACGTTCATGGTGCGCGTAACGGCCTTTGACGTCAAACACAATCACAATGTGTCCAAGGCCATCTTCGAGAACCACGTCTCCAACCGCAGAGTTGAAGATTCGGCTATTCTTGCCTTCGTGGACGAGCTTCACGCTGCCGGGTCAAAACCAAAGCTGATAATGCAGTATCTCCGCAAGAAGACGGGTATGGAACTGTCGTGTGTCATTTGGATTGCTTATCTTGCTGTATTACTAACGATGCTGCTGATGCTGTAAATAGGTAAGAAAGTTACACTGCGAGATGTCCACAACATGGTGGCCAGGCTGAAGGATAAGCGTCGAGGAAAGGAGTCGACTGAAGAGCGCCTTGAAGCTGTTTTACGAGATGTTTGCGAGAGTCGTGGCAATCGAGCGACAGTGTTTGTGGATGACGACAAAATGGCACAGACGATCACGCTTCCAACAAGGCAGATGCGACGCTGGTTCAAGGCGTTCCCAGAAGTCCTGCTCATAGACGCCACGCATAATACGAACGAGTCGCGCTACAAGCTTTTCTCGTTCATGGTGAATGATGTATATGGCCATGTAAGTGAATGTACCTGATGCTACTCATATTGTACCTTCATTACTTTGAGTGCTTCTCCAGTGGCTGTAGTTACATTATTGTAACTGGAGGTACCAAGTGTGTGAATAAGTTACGGTACTTACATCTCTGTCGTATGCTTGGTGTTGTTAGGGTCAGTACGTTCATCATAGTCTCATGGAAAATGAAAGTGCAGAGTGCCTCACCGATGCTATCTTATCGTTCAAGTTTAACAACCCGTCGTGGGAGGATGTCAAAGTTATCGTGATCGACAAGGACTTGGGAGAACTTGGGCTGCTGGAGAAGGCTTTCCCGGGGGTAAAGGTGATTTTGTGTCATTTTCATTTGAAGAAGTATATCCGCACGGAGCTCGCAAAGAGTGAATACGGAGGGCCTTCCAGTTTTGACAAAGATATGATCGAAAATGCAGTGGACTTGATGAGATTGGCAAACTGTCGCGAGGAGTACACGAAGTACTTGAAATACTTGTTCTTTTTGCTCGATGGTGTTCATCTACACGAGGCAGATAGTATTCCAGACCCTACTCATCCGTTTCTCCAGTATTTTATGAAGAATTGGGACTCGATGAAAGAGAGATGGTCCTTGTACGCGCGGTCTGGTGTTCCATACTTAGGAAATCACACGAATAACAGGTACGGTGATGTTTTCAATTCATTTCACTGATCTCAATTCAATTGATGGCGTGTTACTGTGTCTCGTAGACTTGAAACATCGTGGGGCCACATCAAGGAAGTCCTGAAACCGGAAATGGCACTTGACGAATGTGTAGATACGCTGATGTTTCTGCAAGCCGTTGCTGAGATGGAATACGCGAAGAAAATGACGGACGTGGGTCAGATGCGCTATGAAGGAGCTGACGCAGAGTTAGAAAACCTTGCTCGTGAAGTGAGCCCATACGCCTATCGTCTGGTCGAGCAGCAGTACGTGCTATCGAAGGACCGCAAGACACAATACGATCTGAAAGAGATTCAGCCCAGTTTGGTTGTGCTCACGGGTGGGAAAGATTCGTCATCTTCATATCATGTTGATACAGCGGTACGTTGTGATCTGTTTTTGATATATCATCGCATTCGGACTAACGACCTTGCTAAATGGCTGCTTAGAGATATCGATGCTCATGCATCTTCATGAAAACAATGTAGTTGCCATGCCGACATGTGATGTACTGGCGTCTAATTCAAGGCAAAGCTGCAATTCCCATCCGCTATATTGAACCTCGGTGGAAGTTGTCGTGGAAGCTAAATCAACCTGCTGCTGAAGAAGAAGTAGCTGATCGGGACATCGCGTGCACGAGATTCCAGATTCGAGAGTCTGCTATGATAGCCCGAGATTACCGGGTGCTCAGTGGATCGACAAAATACAATCACGCACTGGAACGTGGCAAGAGTATCGCTGGTATCATGAGCAGAAATGGCACGTTTGTATTTCGTGAGATGATGACCGCGCTGGAGAAGTTCGAAGATATTGTGAAGGATGGAGTAGCACCGTTCGTTGGTCGGGAGGGTCACTGGATAGATCCGCTCTCACTCACGCAGCTATCGCAATTCGATTTGACACCAGCAGCCGAAATCGTGGTGGAACCGCCTGAAACTACACAAGTCTCAAGTGAAACGAAGCATGAAACGGAACGCGATGATACTGAGGACGACCCGCCATTAACGCAACGCTCTCCGCAGGATCTCTGCAGCTCTGTAACTACAGCTACCCTCCAAGTAAGTCAAGGTACTGCACGAGTAACTCCAGATACATCGGGGGTGACTCTAGGTACCTCGAGGGTGACTCCAGGTACCTCGGTGGTAACTCCAGGTACCTCAGTGGTAACTCCAGGTACTTCAAGAAGAACACCGTCTGCTAATTCACTTGCCGAAACTTCGGCCACACGTGAAGACATCGAAGCTGACACCTTAGACCCCCCGCGTGTGCAGAAAGACCCCCCGCCACGAGAGCCTTCACGAGGTAAACCACGGCGAACCAAGCGTCTACATATCAGCAGCAGTTCATCCGAATCATCAATGTCATCCCTGCCCGGGTTCGTCTTGGCGAAAAGCAGCGCGAGTCGGGGTCGACCAAAAGTTAGGAAGAATCAAGGTCATGCTGAAAAGAAGCAGCGCATCAAGCGTGGTAAGCAAACTGCTGCCAAGCTTGTGCAAGGGACTTTGGCTCCGGTTCCAAGTGTGCAAAACATTGTAACATTGATGGATGAAGACTACACCTATGAAGACGCACACCGAGTTCTGCCAGCACTCTCTATCCGAGATGTACCAAAGACGAAGAAGGCCATCGCCGGGACTTACACCCCCGAAGAGTGCAACGACGACGTGTGATTTGTTTCCCAGAAAGGTTCGTAAAGGAAGCACAATCGGCTATAATGGCGTTTCGAAAAACGCTTCTGACAGAGGGCGAGGGTGCTGAAGACAGTGTCGGTGTTCGAGTACCCCGCTTCGGCATTTTTCATCACAAACATATCGTCGCGATGAACCGCTGGCACACCTGCATGGGATACTTGGTGGAAACAGAGGATGCAATCAATTGGTCGATCAACACAAGTATCAAGCGGATTGGAATACCCGATGAACTTTCCGATGGTGTTTTCGAACTGGGTGAACGAGAAAACGCTATTAGGCAATTGTTACTCCGGGGGGACGATCGACTCCATTTGGTGAGGTCCCATATCGTTCCCTACTGACATTCCGGGAAAATGTGTGGATGGACGACAATGCCATGTGTCATGGTCTTGCAGCGAGAGAACTCCAACGTTGGGGTAATCAACCCAATTTTCATGCGGTTTAAGGAGCAAGACGTGAAGTTAAAGGTGGCTACTGCTGGAAATCCATTCCGAGAGACAAGCGATATGGTTTTGTTGCCACTGCATGTTGACGACAACCATTGGTGCGGGGTTGTGTTCGACTTTCGCCGCGACAGCCGTGGGATCACAATTCTTGATCCGTTGCAAGCGCCGAAGTCAAAGTATTTCGCTGCGTGTGAAACACAGTTGAAGGCTGTGTTCTTTCAGCTAAAAGCTGAAAGCTACCGGGCTTGGCGGCGTTTCTAAGCGCGCAGCTTCAACTCGTAGTGTTTTTTACTGGGTCTTGCGACACTTTTGCGAAATCCCGAGGTGGCTACAAGTTTTTTTTTACGAGTGTTGCAAACAGCTACTTGCTTTCAGTATGGTGACACGTGCACAAGGGCCGCATGGGGCGACCCCTCGGAAAGTGTGATTTTTACCCATATTTGCCTCCCGTATCACTCGAACATCTATCCACTTGTAGCCATCAACTTAGTGCGACTCTTAACGGTAGTTTCCTGTTTTAGGTTAACGTTTCACGTGCTACAGTGTGGTGCCGCAGCGAGTGCGCCGTTAGAAATGAACATGAACGGGTGCGATAGGCAGTTTAAAAGCATGAAAGGTCGCCGAAGTATCCATGTACCCACTTGTGAAAGTTGACAGAGTGGCCCACATTCAGCCAATCAGAGCAAATCACTAAAAATGGGTTCCGGGCTCACTTGCTTTCAGTATAGCGTCCGCAGCTTCAACACCCCGTTTCTAATGTCAACCACACAGTTTCTAATGTGCACTGTGCAGGCTAGCACACAAAATTTGTGTTTAATACAAACGACGGGTACTCTCAAGTTACTGGCTCACTTGCTTTCAGTATAGCGTCCGCAGCTTCAACACCCCGTTTCTAATGTCAACCACACGGTTTCTAATGTGCACTGTGCAGGCTAGCACACAAAATTTGTGTTTAATACAAACGACGGGTACTCTCAAGTTACTGTACAAAAGGTACTGTACCAGTAGTATGGTACCGATGCCAATCAAAAGCCAAGAGGCCTCAGAGAGACCGTTTGCAACCGAAGCGAAGCGGAGGTCTGCAATGGTCGGCGCGTGGGCCGGAGTAGGTGCCCTGACAAGGAGTTTTTTTTTCTTCTTGACACCGCGCCTGGCCGAAGCCGAGGACTTAGCGTAAGACGCAAGGGGGTGGGGCAGGACGCGAAGCGTCGCCCCCCGAGCGAAGCGAGAGAGGGGCGGGCCCCCCGCAGCGTCGTCGCTAAGTCCGCAGGCGAGTGCCAACGCGCGAGTGTCCAGCCAGACTTCAACGTCTAGCACGAGACCTCAAAATTCAGGAGTGACCACTTGAAACCGAATTCGAGTGCGTCGTAAGCGTTTGTGGATCGGTCACTTTTGGTGGTTCGATCGGACACTAGCAGTAACCAGCGTAACCATGCAAAAGTGTCCGATCGAGCGTGCATTTTACTATCCAAAGTAACCGATTCAAAATATCCAGCCATGAGATGAAGAAACATTTTGAGCAGCATTTGTAGCTGAAAGACCTCGTGCGCGAACGCGCGCTATGTTTGGGGAGATGTGTGAGCTGTTGAAGTTCAAACGGGAGACACGTTTGCGGCAACCAGACATGGCAAGCTGTGGTGCTACGGTTCTGATGTTATTTGAGTGCTTTATCAAAGGAGTCGAGATGCCTGTCAAACCTAGCCAACAATTGATTCGGTTCCTAAGGCTTCGATACATGCCGAAATGTCTCTCATAGCTGCTGTCCAACTAACTTTGACAATGCATCACTTCTTCAGTTTATTCATATTTGTGCTTGCTTTGAAACCATTGATATCTACCCTATACGTTGCTGTTGGGGGATTACTATTTGCCGAAGATGCATATAGTCTGCGTCTGACACATCTGGAAAAGTGCGATCCATGACACTTTGGACCGTGTCGTGTGCCGCTAGTGCGATCCATGACACTTTTGACCGCGTCATGTGCCACTAGTGCGATCCATGACACTTTACGACTAGTCGCGGCGGCTTGCATTTCGTCCGCGAGTACGTAATTGGCAACTCCGTTACGCACGAAGTATGAAATAGCTCCATACAGACTTCAAGTACTGGCAGCGACAAATATCGACAAGTCTTTTGTACATTCGAGCAACTTTCAGTATGTGAACCACAGCACATCCGACATTCGATCAACACACGACAGCGGATCGCTGCTCGCCAGTCCATGAAATCTCTACGAACGCTGAAATTTATGAAATTGATCAGGATATATTACCGTATAAAACCCCTCTTTTTTGTCACGTGTACCTTCAGTACGCGAAGAGTACCTCTAGCATCTCGAGGTACTTCGGGTCGAGTAACTCTAACTCGCGCTTAAGTACGACCACTCGGTACCTCTAACATCGATCTTATTTTTGGGTAAAACATGAAAATATTCCATCTGTTAACTTCATACAGATCCAGTCAGAAAATATACCGCTTTGGCATTTTTAAATGCCAAAGCGGTATATTAAAATTGGACCTTGTTAGAGTCACCAACGAGATTGCATAAAATGTCGTTGCTGCAACCTATCTGTAACTTTCATGCGACTTTCCAGCAACATCATGTACCTTATCACCCTGCCCTAACCCCAAAAACCATGCGGGACCCTGCTGGAAAACGGGTTAATGTCGAGGTTTAGCACGTCGATGCTAAACCTCTCTGGCCGAGTCCGGTAGGCTCACCCTAATCTTGCAGCGCTATTAATACGAGCTGCGCTTGATCTCGCCGGCCGAAGGCCGGCGACTTTGGTGGTTAGGGCAAATGCGTCGGTTTTATGCAATCTCGTTGGTGACTCTAACCACTTCCCATTTAATTTGCCCGAAATTGTGTGCACAGATTGATGAGACACCATTGGCTGGAAGTCTATGCGACACGCCTTCATTTCTGCCCAAAAAATCTCTTGCTCATTCCCGAATTCGCCGACTCAAGGAAATATGGTGAATATCTTCTGTGGGATCGTTGGAGTGGCGGGGCCCGCGTTCGTCGTGGACATCGACGCGGAAAAGACGGTGGCCCACCTGAGGAAGGCGATTAAGGCGGATAATGAAGACATCAAGGGTCCTCCTCGTAACCTGAAGCTGTTTCTGGCGAAGACGACGACCGGCGCGTGGTTGACGGAGGCAGACGTGATGAAAGGCGTGAGTGACACCACTGGACTGAAGCCGTTGGACAATGCGGGAGCACCACTCCGCCTCTATGACTTGTCGGAGGATAAAGTGAGGTTCCAAGTCACGAAGGCACATGTTGAGGCGAAAACCAACCCTGTTCACGTGCTGGCGAAGCTGCCAGATCAGGATCAACAGTTGGGTGAGAACGACCAAGATTCATTTCAGATGCATCGACAAAATATCGTTGAACTAAAACGTATGCAAGCGCAAATGGAGCTAGTGATGGACGCATTGCAACACAAAAATTCAAAGTCCTACACTGATCGGGAGTTGGGTCGACGTGAGTTGGACAGATTGGAAAGAGACGGATTGGTCTTCGATGTTGCACCAGACGAGAACGGAACAGCATTTTGGTCGAATGAGATCCAGGTTGAAGCCCATGCCATTGGGAATGAGGCTGACTTGGACGCATTTATTACTCCGTATTTCAGCGAAGTTTTACACCGCTGTGGTATGGTGTTCGTCAATAGCGAGAGAGATCAATGGTTGGCTCGTTCTCCATTTGCGCGCACGAGTGCAGATCTCAAACCCCGTGGATTTGCGACCCACCCTGCGATGTTTCACGCGAGACCAGAACCAAATGATGGAGTGCAACGCAATGATGGATTTAAATTTCGATTTGGGGTAGCAGAGAAAGAATTGTTCGACTGCGTCGTTTTATTGGAAAGCAAGCTCACTATATCCGATGCTGTGTTTGGTCTAGTGGTACGATATCTGGAGAATCTTTGCCCCGAGGGATCAGCAAGCGCTATTCTCTTTGACAAAACTTCTTTTTGGTTGATCAGAAGCTACAAGTCAATCGTTGTCAAGGTCGAAAAAACAATGTGGGTCAGAAAGGGCTCGAAAGAATTGTTTCACAACTTCATCACTAAGAGCATGTCTCCATGGGTGGCGCGCGTAGCCAATGCTTGCTCTTCACTGAACGTTGTTGTGGAGGAGGGCAACGCATTTCTCGGATGTGGAGCATCTGGACGCGTTTTCAAGGTTCGGCGAGGTCGAAAAGAACTCGCGCTAAAAATCGTTGATGAATGCTCAGTTGGACGTCTTTATCAAGAGTTGCAGGCCTTGGAGAACGCTCAGGGTACAGGCTTGACGGTCATTCCTGTGGAAGAGGTCATTGAAATTCATGCTAGCACGACTGATAACGCGGGTATTGGTGCGGCGTTATTGATCTCTCCTGTTGGGCATCCTCTGCCTCGACCAACGACAAAACAGGAAGTTCAAGACCTCTTTCGACTGTTATGGCAGCTTCACGCGAAGGGTCTGGTCCATGGGGATCCTCGCGTGCCGAATGTGATCGTCAGTGAGGGAAAGTATCTCTGGATTGATCTTGTGGAAGTGATGAAAGGGAGCACTGTTTTTAAAGAAGTTGATGCTGACATTCTCACACGGGATATCCTCAGGCTTCCTTATACCGGTTCGCTGGATCCGACACTGGATAAGTTGATCAACAACTACGGGCACAGCTCCACGCAAGAAAACATCGATCAACTGGCCGAAGCAGTGTGGAGTTTTGGACTTCCCAAGTAGCTGCAGGTTTTTTAGTTGTAAGCCCGGTTCAAGGGTGGTAAACGTGAAAATGACAAAAGCGAGACACGATCCGCATTCAGCAGCACATTACGTATTTATTGTTTATTTTCAATGCGTACATCACTTTTCTGCATGGCGACATCCACGAGAAGATCAGCAGTGCGTCTTGTGTAGCGTACTAGTGAATTTGGTGTCGCCTGAAACGACGAGCGAGGAATCTGCAACGTTGGCAAGGCACCTACAACACCCACAACACACTACTACAGTAGCGAAATCGGCTTAGAACGGCATCGGGTGCACGAATCCGTCGAACGCGCACAGCACGTTTGGCGTGCTATTGTCGCTGTCTGACACGGGTGGCGGTAGTGACGGGTACCGCTGACTGAAATGCGTGAGCACGACTTGCCGCGCTCTCATCCGCCGTGCAATGTCCAGTGCCTGGCCAACTGTGCTGTGTTTCTTCTTCATCGCGTCCTCCTCCATCGAGTCGTCGAATGTCGCCTCGTGCACCACCAACTCAGCCCCCAGTCCTGTTGCGTTATCAACAGCAGCAAATGATTCAGTCCGTCAGTGCAATGTTATCGCGTATTTTATTTCGTGTGCCGTAGAGACTCCGACGCTTACCTGCCAATACGAGGTCGTTGCATGGTTTGGTGTCTCCGGAGTACACGAGTTTCTTCCCACTTTGCAGTGTTAGCACGAGTCCATACGAGTCGTAGCAGTGGAACACACGCACGCTGAGTATGCTGGTAACAGCATAACTGATCTCTGACAAAAGTTGCTGCCGAAGAGGGTGACGTGGTAAGTTGAAGTCCGAGCACGTCGCCAATCTGAACAACTCGTGGTCGGGGTTTTTGCCAAGAATCCGAGGCAACCAACTCTCTACGTACGATAGCACCGATTGTGGTGCCACCACCACCAGTGGCCGCGGATTATCGCCATCTTTGCAATGCGTCTGGAAATACCAGTATTCGTACAGCACGCGAACTAATCCACAGTGGTGGTCGGCATGGTTATGGCTGATCCAGATACAGCGCAAGCCGCCAATGCGTTGAGTCACGTCAGAGCCAAATTGTCGCCACAATTGACCGAACGTTCCTTCGCCACAGTCCACGAGGATACTTTCCACGTCAACAGCGTTGGTCCCCGACAACTCCATGTATATCCCGCTGCTTGCGCGGAGCTTGGATGGTGCGGCACTACCGGTACCGAGCACAATGAGCTTTCTTGCGGAGTCAATATTCCCTTGGAGACATGCCGAGCTAGGCGTGTTTAGTTGCTGACCCACTGAATCAATTTTGTTATCATCACCATCATCAACTTGGACTTGGTCTGCTTTCTGGTGCCACCCGGTGCGTTCGTAGCTAAATCCTAGTCGTGGCTCCTTCGGGTGCATCAAGCGGAACTGCAATTTGCTTTGAGCGACATGAACTTCACGGTCGCAACTCTCTAAGCGCTGAATAATTCGACGTTGATATGGGGAATCAGCAAACCACGACGCGTTCTTCAAAAGGCTAGCAAGGTCTTGAATAGCCGATGTTGTCCTTTCGTTTGTTTTAGACTCCGCTGTCGTTGTGGTTGAACGAATCTGAAGCTCTTTTCGCACAGCTGCCTTTGCGGATGACACGAAAGCGTAGCTGAATGCACTCTGCGCGACCGATTGAAGTGTGGTGCCATTAAAAACCAACTGCTCAGGTGGTGAAGGAAACGAGCCGAGACTTGCCATCCATTGTTTATACCTTAGCAAACATGCAGAATGGTATGTTAGGATGTATGACCACGAGAACCGAATGTGTTTGATGCGAATATTTTGTTTCTGTACCTGGGTTGAGCTTGTACATTTGGTGGGCTTAGATGCACTACGAGCGATGGGAAATGCGATCCACAATAGTCCGAGAATGAGCAAGTCAAGTCAGAGAGATGATCCAGTGAGGAGCAGTCGATGATCCACACTACTGGATGCGGAGCGTACTGGAACCTACATTATAGTGAAGAATAACCGTTAGTCAACTCGAATCCGTGAGCTTCTCCGCATATACATGAAGAACTCACTGTATAATGTAGCAGATGGGGTTAGTAGAGCCAACTGCATCGTCTAAAGATGAAGAATGCCTCCCATCGAGGCAGTTTTCATCAGCTTGAATTTTGGGGATATTGTCGTCACAGCGGTCTCCATTGTGAACCAACTTTCTCTTCTTTTGCGGTGCACTCCCGTCTGTAACAGCGGAGGGCCTGGTAGTACTTGTACCATTTCCTCCATACTTTTTCAGAAGCATTTGTTTGAGGTCATCTTCTCGGCCGGAAAACTGGCGGAGTACTCTATCGATATGAGATAACTTCTCTGGCTGATGCTCTGCGTAAAACTTTTCCAGCCACCTTCGATCAAGCTGTCTCTCAGCATACTCGAACCCAGCCGCATCGTTATCGTCACTGTCACTATCAGACGAAGATTCTGAACTGGAACACAAATCTCTACCAGCAGTTTCAGAAGACAAACTCTTGTCTTCAGTAACATCACCGTACTTCGCACATAATTGAGCTTTCAAGTCATCGTAGCGCCCACGATACCGGTTCAGGACGACATCAACATAGGGAACCTTCGCTGGTACCTTCACGGTGTAATACTGAAGAAGCCATGATCTCCAGTGTTCGTGCTCGTCACTTTCGTTGTCACCTCTTCGTCCAATCTGGCCAACCTGAATGTCAGCGGCACTAGATGAAGATTTCTTACTACCCGCCTCTTCCGAGTCATCTTGGGGCTCTCGCTTAGGTGCTCCCTTCTCACAGAGCATGCACCTTTGAGGCCTCACAGCACCACTTTCAAGCGTAATCGGAATTATCAGCGCGTGTTGGTCAGTTCGCTCCTCTCCTTCCTTCCACTGTTCAAACTCGATTGACTCAGCATCATCACGTGCTGCCACTCGTTCCTCGCCACTTGGATCAACGATTTCAACGCATTGAATCTGAGGATACTTCCGTCGCACAAAGCTCCGAATAGCTCCTAGAAACCCTCGAAGCCCAACAGGCCCATGGAGCTTCAACGTAGCTGCGCCGCACGAGCCAAGCGCGAAGATGACACCAGGAACACCACTCACTGACTATCATCACCCGTATGTTAGTACTGTGGATGCATGGACTATTCTGCGCAGGAGCCCAATGGTACCTTGATGTCGAATCGAGTGAAGTACATGGCGTCGAGCGAGCTGAGCTTGATCCCATTCTCTCCAGCCAGACGCTGCGTGCCTTCTCCACAATTGAAGAGATACCTCTTCAGCACTTTCACGTCGTCGCTGTACAGTCCATGGCGCTGCACGGAGAACAGCAGCGATGGTTCGGTGCCGTCGGACCCAATGCCCACGACCTCTGCAGTCACCTGATCGTAGCATCACCAACGGCAATTGCAATAGGACAAAAGTTGTGTCAGATGTGCACGCTTCTATTATATGCATTGGTATTTGGCAAGGGAAGGCATGTTGTGGCCGGGAATGCTGGCACACGTACAGAGATCCGATGACTCGACCCCGCCATTGTTGACAAGCTTTTGAGTGGCGAGGCTGCTCGTACTTATTTGAGGATCGAACTTAGTACGGAAGGTTCTATTTTCAGCGAAATGGCTACACATTCTATATTTTTCGATGCTTCCTGCCATTTGCTATCCTTTTTGCTCGAGTGCGATGGGTCTTCAGGAAGAGTTTGTGGTGGCACTGCTGAAGAACCTGGAGGCTCGAGCATCCACGCCGAAGGAATTGGAGATCGTCGTGGAGCAGATCTTACCCGTTCTTGTGCCAGGTAGGAGATGTCTGTTCAATAGTTGCACTCTATTGCTGACGACTTTTTCTAGCAATTGTACACTTACTGAAGGCCGTGGAAGCGAGCGAGGAGCAGGATGAAGATGGTGGAGATGGAGGTCCTCCAATCAGACCTTTGGACCACCTTGCTCGGTTCATGCTTCGACGCAACCCACGTCACAACGAACCGGTAGGTTGAAAAGCTTTTGAGCTTCCCTCGTCAACGTTGCGCGAGCTTTAATGTGTGTATACGTGCAGACTACGGAGATGATTGAGCTGCAAGCGCTGGCTCGAAGACTCCTCCGCAAGTAGGAGTGACAGCCTTGCAAATATGCTCTCGAGTATCGAGTCGATACTGCTAAGTAGAAGAAAATTTCTTCAAGAAATACAATAGAACAGCATCAACCTTTGGCTACATGGTTTTCATTTCTCCTACCACATGAGCAGATTCAACAAAAAACGACTCCAGCCTTGTTGAATTGCCTAAGGCGATGGCGAGCGCGACATCATGCCTGGCGATGATTGTGGAGATGCCGACGGCAGTGAAGAGCCCGAATTGGCAGATCCGTCATCGTCACTGACAGAGGCCGATGAATTCTCAGCCGACTGCTGCTTCGAATTCGCGTCGCTGGAATGGTGGCCGCTATCCATTGGTGGGACGCCAGAAGGAGCCGGGGTGGGCAAAAACGCAGGATCCAGAGCGTCAAGATTGAAGCTGTCGTCTGCATCAAGCATGGGAAGATCGTCCAGCGCCATCTCCAGCTGTTCATCCGATGGAACTTCCACCATCATCTGGTTCGACACGGGAGGCATCAATGGCATCATGGGCATTGCTGGAGCAGGCGGGACATTCGCTGCAGGTGCCGACTCAGACTTCAGTGCAGTCTCGGGTACTGCTGGGTGCGCTGGTTGTGCTATCGGCAGCGAAGCCGGAGCCGACTCCATCTTGACAGGCTCGGAGGTAGTAGATGCCAGTGCAGCAGCTACTGGGGCAGCAGTTATGCCATCAGGAGACGACATTGGCACAGGCATCCGCGCTTGAGTAGTTGACGCAGTCGGCACTCGAGAAGGAGACGACTGCCGCGAGGTGTGCTTCACACCACCAGCACATAATTTATCAGATAACTGTCGAGTTGCATGTGGTTAATAAGGCATAAGGCTCACCACGCGCACAGGATACTCGGAGAGCAGCTCCAGCGGCGCGTCCAGGTGCTGACGCACACTGCGTGTCATGCGCCCCACCTCACCCGCGCCACGCTTACGCCCTAGTCACAGCAACCTACAGTCAGCACGTGCCATCCATTCCACAGTACAGTTGCAACTGCATTGCGCACCCTTGGACTTCTTCGACGCCCCCTTCTGCAGCGCTTCCGTCGGGTTCTACACACAACAATGCCTATAGTCAGCACTGGACGCTTCTATATAGACGGACTCGATGGCGCACCTCCTGGTCTGCAGCACAACAACAGCAGACACCACGTCAGCGTCAAGTCCTCGCCCCCGACTCTTTTGTGGATGGATGGGGGACGTACCGGGGATCCACTTGGGGATGGTCAGGTGGCCCACCGTCTTGAGCTGCTTGCTCCACTTGCGCGTGCGGACCTCGGAGATCGGTGCGCCCGGCAGCGCGCCGTACGCCGCCGCATGACCCCGTCGAGACGCGCGTGCCGACATTTTGGTCCCTGTTGGTGTTGTCTTTTGAGGGAATCCGACTAAGTGCGATGCGGTTGATTCGCAATCGTACTTTAGAGGGAACTGGCGACTGATTCCCGAGGTGAAACGTCGTTCCATCTGGCCGAAACGGCGCGGGAACCAGCTTCAACGAGCCAAAAAGCTGGATATTTACATGTGCAGTATGCACAGGCCTCTTTAATTGTGGGGTTTGAGCCCACAAACCCACAATATACCACAATTAATATCCCCGGTCAACCCACCAAAAAAATGTTAGCGAGCACTCCTAAACTTGTATTGCTGTCACTCAATACTGTAGCAAGATGTTGTCAATTACGTGTCAGCGGAATTTAAAGCCTCGCTACTCGTCTTGGGCAACAAATAGCACAACTTCACGATCTGAACAACAATTTATCGGCCTAGGTCTCCGTGTTAGGTCACTTCCTGGAGATATTTTTCAGCTGTTACCATCAAACGACTACGTCGTCAGAGGCGCTCGTATGCCGTTAAGGTTGCTGATGCACGTGCGCATGATAGACCGCGGTACTGTACAATAGATGCCTTATCACAGCTTTACAGCAGTTGTATGGCGCATTGACTATTAAAATATTACGACCATCCCAACACCCACCGTGGAATCGGATTTTTCGGTCATCGGTTAGGAACGAGATCAGTATCGACACTCGCTGACAGATTTTTCACTCGAGGGAATTCTGCACGCGAAGCAATTCGTACGAATAGCTTCACTAGAGACAGAAGAAGACTTGGCAAGTCCACATGATGTAATCATTGTCAGACAGTTATCTTATTGTTTGTATCGTCCCACACCATACCACAATTAAGTTACCGTTTCAGCCCACCATTAAGCTAATCGTGGTGTTTTCCCCAAACCCACCATTAAAGAGGCCTGAGTATGCAGCATTGTCCCCGTGAGCCTGGCGCAGGCTTGCCAGAACACGCCGCTAAAGTACATGTATATCCAAGGTGTTTATGACTCGCAACTTGCGAGCTGCAGTGTCGCACACGTAGCCGCACATCGGGCACCAGAAAGTCGTGCATCAAGGGTCCTGCCTGATTCCGGGCTCTTTTGTCAATGTAAGGTGGCTTTGCCTGTCTGCACAGGCCTGACTGCGAGGAAGCCGGAGCTCAGCTCGCTCACCGCCTGATTCGGCTTTGGATACCGTGCACAGTGTCGATGACCAAACCATAGAAAAAATGAGACAAAAGTGATGACACCTTCGTGTGAGTGCCAAACTGTGGGTATTGCAGCTCGACGGAAGATGAACGAGATACGGTGGAGAGGTAAGATACATGGCATTTTTGTGTTCTCTCTTCATCGGGGGCGACCGCTTTGTCGCCGCCCCACTGGTCTCTTGCTGGCTCTTAAATATAGCGGCTATCTAATTTTCACCTCGTACTCTTTCACGATACTGCACGGCACCTTGGGCTTATACACTTGCTACTGATACGCGGGGGTCTATATCGACCCCACAATTGGTCCATCCACGACACGACATTCAGCCGAGGATCACGCGCTGGTGCTCAGCCAGCAGGTCGGCGAGACGGAAGAGCTGGTGCAGTCGTGGACGCACGTCCTCCACCTCCTGCAGACTGGCCAGCACCTTGCTCAGTGACTCGAGCGTCCGGTCGTTGACGTCGTCATAGAAACTCGGCACGGGGATGCCGTTGCTGGGCTGCATGAGGAACGACACGGGGTTGTTGTCTACGAGGATGACGCGCGACAGGTCGCCGCCGCGCACCACGCTCAGGTCCTTGAGGAACATGCCCTTGCGTTGCTGGCACGACTCGCGAAAGAAGCGGCCGGCGAAGAGGTTGCCCTTGGGGTCAAGCACGTCCAGGATGGGCTTGCCGTAGGCCTCCAGTCCCGCTGTGAACACGTACACGTCGTAGTGCTTGGCGGCCTCCTCGAGGAAGCGGTCGAGTCCTGGCCGCTTGTTGACGACTGCGCGCTCTCCGTCGTCCATGACGATCTCGAACGAGTCGCTGTACTCCTCTAGCTGCTCGGGGCGGTACTCGCTTTGACGGTATTCAACTTCATTGTGGAACTTGCTGTGCACGAGGCACTCGTCCATGTCGAGCACCAGCGCGATGCGCTCGGACGGCACGCGCACGTGGGCGGCGCCGCGCTTCTTGGCGGCTGAGACTTCGTCTGCGAGCCGCGAACGCGGGGCGCGAGGGGTCACGGGGTACTGCACGACGGTGGCGCTCATGTTGCTAAGGGAGTCCGCTTGCTATTGGGGCGATGGGATTGCCGCGTGCTGGTTGAAGTGGGGGAGTTGCCGGCACACAGAGAAAGCGGAAGTGGTCGCTCCGACGGCAGCGTCAACGGAGCCGGGCTTGGTTCTCGTAATTTCTTGGCGTCACAGCTGGAAGGCGCTGCACAGACAGAAACAGGCGGCGAAACGGACTTGCGGTAAAATACCGTTGGGCGTTTGGGGGCTCGGGCTCAGCTCAAGGCGGTGAATTCAACAATGACGGTGATAGGGACTGGGGCTCGCTGGGAGCCGCTGAGAGAGCAAAGGATGGAACGCACGCGAAAGCGTCGAAGGGAAGGCGATAAGAAGGCGGGGCGCTAATTCGTCGCCGCAAAAAGGAGGGTAACTCGGCTGGGTTGTCAAACAGTCGGCGGTTGAGGTTCGTGAATGTCTTGGGTTTAGTATGACGCGCTAAATCGGCCGCTAAAAGCAGGATGCTCCGCCCAACTGCAAGCAACGCCGCGCGGGTCCCATCTGCGAGCATCACCGCAACTGGCCGCTTTCACCCCGAGTAAAGCGCAACGGGCGCCGCTAAATCCGCGCCCGGCCCGCCAAAACGGTGACGATAATTCAACGACGGACATAAAGTCACGCGCTGCCAGCAGAGCCACGCGCAGGTCGAGCTTGAACCGCGCGTCGACAACCCGGTGAAATCGCGTGAGCACTGCAAAGTAAAACCAGCCGAAGGGGCATTTTCGAAGCAGCCTCCGTAAAATACCCGTAATTTACGCGCTGACGCACGCGATTAGGGGAGAAGCGTGTAACGGCCGTTCGCCTTCGGCACGCGCCATAGTAGAACCAAGAGAGAGAGAAACACGCGCGTTTAAGCTTGGCGCACGCTGATTGGCCCGCTGGCGAAACTGTTCCAGTTAGGTGAACCCGCAGTGACGCCACGGTGCACTGGCTGCACCGAAATCGGCCAATCAGCGCGCGCCGCAGATAAAATGCGCTGAACGGCAGCCTACAGTGGGTTCTGCACGTTGAAGTGCGCGGCGCCGCTTCATGATCTCGCCTGTCCTCTTTGCGGTCTCCACCGGCGCTGTTAGCAGGCAAGTATGTTCAGCGGCGGAGACTACAGCCTCTGTAGGCGTCCGCCGCTGAACGTACCTCCCCGTGGGGCTAGTACAGCGTAGTAGCGGCCTAGAAATAATGCCAACCGCCGCGAGCGCTGCTTTCAAGGGTCTCACCGCCTCCGCCTCGACACGCAAGAGACCAATCGCGGCGCGTTCGCCGCCTTCAACGCTGCTGACGGACGCTGAGGGTTTTAACATTGGCTAACGCTTTTTCGAACAATATACTATACGCAGGTCGGTGCCTTTATATCAGTGAGACTGCGGATATACTTGCAGTGCGGTGGGGCTTTCCCCTCCTCTTGGACAGCTCGCTTTGTCATTGCCTGCTGCTGCTACCCTCGACGCGGCCCCGCACAAGTGGAGAGCGCGCAAGACCAGGTGGTCTTCTCCTTCTTAGCGCCCAGCTTCAAGGCCTCCCCTGCAAATAATCAGATCCCAGCTCGGGTGCCTAGAGAGCGGCGCGCACCATCGACGAAGCACGCGCGGCTGGTGAATGAATGCACGCGCGGCAAGCCATCCGGGTTGCACACGCGAGGGTACACCGAGGCCGTCGTGTTCAAGGACAAGGCTTGCAGCCTCCACGTGTCTTACATGTACCAGACGGCGTGCCGAGCGACGCACAGGTGCTCGCCACGTCAAGCTGACCGAGAGCTGATCATCGCTGGCGTACATGTATTGCCTGGATTTGCAGCTGCAGGGCGGTGTCCCAACCGGCGCCGACCGCTTGTTTTCCGTGTTTGCAGACCTGCTTCGTGTTCATGTGTCATCGTGCTTGCGCTATTTTAACCGCGCTCGCATGGCAGGCGTCACGCCCTGCCGAATTGGTATTTGGCGCCGTCATACAGTGCTAGCAACAAGAGCACGCTGAGAAATGATGCAATACATGTATCTTGCGTGCCATAGCGCTGCAGTATCGATGGGGAGCAGCGCAACAGAGCTACAGTACACCGTTGCTGCTGCTGCCTCCTGCATCCTTGCTACTCTTGTGGATTGCCTTGTGCAACCACGCGAGCACATTGAGGCGCTCCAACGAGTCCAATCATGCAAGCCGCGCATACCAATCTCTATCGTGCAGCCTCGCCCAACAGCAAAAGTGCACGGCGCTATCCACATCAACCAATGAGCTTCATATCCATAGAGCCCGACGCCGTTTCACTTACTGAAGCTGCGGCTTCAACAATGTGTACTGTATTTTTTCTGCTTGGTTGCTGTTTTTCCGCGTTTCGATGCTCGTTTCAAAGAGCTGCAGGTTCAACGTCATCTGCCGATCCTGACGCCGTGACAGCGCCCTGTCAGGCATCTCTGCAGTCGTTGCAACGACTGCGAAGCTTCACGGAACTTCGGTACATTTGATGCAGACTATTTTCTCTACTGACCAACTTATTAAAATAAGTTGGTCAGTAGAGAAAAGCTTTAGCTGCATTATAGATTACTACATGATGTACTAACCAAAAAAGGGGTCCGGAATATCTCACATTTTTTGTCAGAGACGCCCTGGAGGTTCAGACAGACAGCGCCGCTGTGATACATGTAGCGGTAGTAAACCCGTGGAAAGTGAGTTCAATGTTTATTTTTTTAGCGTTGAGCAAGAAAATAATGCTGTACATGGTCAATGACTTTAGTGGATACTACAGTAGCTGCGAATAGGAGGTATAGCTCACACATATTCCAGTTCAAGAGTGAAGAATAGCTATAATAAATTCACTTTCAGAAAGTTGCGTAAATATATTGGTTCAAAGCATTGCTCTGAACTTTACGGATAAACCCATCTCAACTTAAAAAAGGGCGATTGTATTTTCATGGAAACAAATTGGGATTGCAGGCTATTGGAGGGTATCCCGCAGCACCAGATCAATTATTTGAACATTCAGGTGGACATAAAACGCACGCACGCCCTTGCAGACCCCCCTCCAGATTTATAATCTGAAGGGGCCCCCCGACCCCCCTTCAAGCAGCCTGAATCAGGCCCTGATGGTCAAAAGCGGTTCTAAATGACAGTTTCCATTTGACAAAGCCGTGCTATGCCCGGAACAGCTCTGGATTTTATGTAAGAGTGATACATCAAGTAACGAAGAGCACGTGAAGTGCACAAATTGGCGAAAATGCCAGCAAACCACAGGTTATCGACAGATATTGAGTTTTTCGGTTCAATTCGATTGGCCCTATTCTGGCGTAAGGCCTGCTGGCAGCGAGGGTTTGGTACATGTAGTACTATTTTAATATACATGTAGTCTGAATATCACCGATATCAGTGATAACGGGTTCTACCAAATAGTATACCCATTCCAAATATAATACCATAGATCAGTTTAAAGGTTTACTATTTGGTATTATACCGTTCCAAATACTATACCATTCCGAGCTCAATATTCACCAATTTGATCAACACTACCAACTTTGCCTCTACTCTTCCACCTCTTAGTTTAAAAACGATCACACGCCCGTCAAACTACTGCACTCTCACCTCCTTCGTATTAACCGCGTATGATGGCCCCCTATGAAACCAGTTTCCATAACCGAAATGTTATCGAGAGGAGGTGGTGTGTCCGCGCATGCTGCGCAGGATATTTAAGTCGATTCAGGCTGGTACGTGTCCGGCATTTAGACTCGCTACTGAAGAAAAAAAAACGCCATCATTAATTATTAGCACTACACTAATGCCATCGTTTGCCATCCAAAACTACGATCGCTATAATACCCTGCCATATTGTATACCCTGGCACACTTCGAGGGTAAACTATTGTCTAATTATAATAGTATACCGTATACTATTTGGTAGACCCCGTTAAATCACTGATCATGATAATGATAATAATATATCACTAAGATCGGGTTGGTGATAGTGATAATACCAATATTCGCATAAAATCATGGCGATATCAGTGATATTAATATCACTGGTATTATACACCGTGGGTGCTGAACTTCGTTGGCAGAGCGAAGTCGTCGCGGTGACGTCGTGAGCACCAGGCCACCGGCAAGCGTGGCCTGACGGATATCCTCGACCTCAGTAAGATCACCCAGGCCAATCTCCTTGAGCTGCTCATCGTGTACCGCTTGTTGTGGCGCTCCGTCATGCCCATGAGCTCACACTCGTACTCGAGCGTGCCACGCTTGCTCTTGGTATTGGACACGCTGTTCTCGAATTGGCCCTGCTTCTTGCTGACGAGGTTCTTCTCCTCCTCTGTCTGCTACAGCTTTACGTGGTCACAGAGCTCGCGATCGATGCCGTTCTCGCCGCCGAAACAGCACTAGAAGCACTCGACCGGACTGCTGTCGAGATGCTTCTCGACGTGGTGGAACGAGTGCTGTGCCACGTACGCCAGACGCACGGCGTGGCGCTTCCAGTAGGTGCCCGTGTCAGGACACGTCTCCTGCACGGGCATCTTGATGAGCGTTGACTTACCGGCGCCGTTAACACAGATCACAGCCACCATGTCGGGCGACTTAGGGTGCGGATTTCTTGAAAGTGCAAAAGAGATTTCTTGCGAGTACAGCCACAATTAGGATTTCGCAGGAATAAATCTGCGCCTTGCAAAATTTTATCCATTTTTGTTGCGCGAGTGTAACAGATTAATCAAATATTGCATATACAATAAAATCGAAGAATGTATCCCTTCTAACAGGATAATGAACTTAATCTTCTCTGGATGGGTCAACATTCACGAAATAATACAATTTCCTCGCAGGGTATCAAATAAGCAAGGTTATTTGAATGTATTTGTGGTCTTATTGTTATCGAATTTATAAGGGTATATGCTGTATGTAGAATTCATACCTCTGGTAGGACTCTGGATATAAAATCCAGAGAATTTCCGGTAAGGTACGACTACGACAAACAGCAACATGGCGGCGGCGCTGTCGATGGAGAAGCTCAGCGACACCGCTGTCCGAGCAGAAGTTCCCGTTCGTGGTGAGCTCGCGCATCTGCCTGCGGCGCTGTCGATGCAGAAGTTTATGGCGACGCCGCTGTCCGCGCAGTGGAAGTTCTCGTTCGTGGTGAGCCGCGCTTCTACCGGCGGTGCGTGACGACGCTCGAGCTGACCGACAACTTCTGGACGCACACCATGGACACCAGCGGCTACGCGGTGCGCGAGGTGGACTCGGGCCGCGTGCTGTTCACACGTGCGGTAGCAGATTGAGCAGCACATGCTGGCTCATTGTCAGCAGTCGACGCGCGTCGAACGTATCGGCGTCATCCCCGCCCGCCCGCAGCGAGTCGATAGGAGCTCCACGAGCTGCAGTTCGCACCGACTGGCCAAGACGGTGAGCCCAAGCAACCTCGCGCCTACGTACAAGTCCATCATGTCACTGGCGCGTGCTATCGACGAGGCGGCGGACGACTGCACCAAGTGGCTCGTGGACGAGTACGGCATCCCCACAGCACTCAGAGACGACTCCGACGCCGGCAGCTACGACGTGTGTCTGCGCCAGCCCACTGCCAAGGTGCTCACTACGCTACAGGTCAAGTTCGTGAAGCCAGGAAGAGGCGAACCGCTGCTGGGCGAGGTCGATGACCCGCACAAAGGAGGCAAAAGCGGCGTCGGTTGCCACGGAAGGTGGTGGCAGAGGGCATCTGTGCTGTATCTCGGAATGCAAGCAAGCTTTCACTTCTAATACTTCTTGATGAAAAATAAAAATTATTATGGCGCGAAAATGGAGTGTTGGTCACAAGTGTTGTGACATGGCGCCACTAGAACTTTGAACAATTGAGTGTCCTGTGCTCGAAAGCACTGCGGGTTGAATGACGGCATTCAAATGGTTTGGGTGTTTAAGAATTACTACAATTGATTTGATGCTACGGGATACCCTCCAATTATTGTGAATTCCGTCCAAATTTGCCCAATCGGATTGGTTTCAAGACTCCACCAGAATCGCTCCAATACAATTCCCAAGTCAGATTTGGAATCGCCAGAGAAAGCTGAGGAGCCGCATGTCATGGCTACATTCGTACTTAATCAGTTTACTATACGATTTGTATACCGTAATAAACGGGTCCAGTGCGACAACTTTTTTAGGTCAAAACTAAGTCAACTAAAAAACCCCACGAGGTTTTTTATCCAGAGTGCGGCGATGACCTCCGTCCGGCAGGATGCCTTTCCGCCTCTCATTCCTAAAGCTGCAATCCATGAAGAAGAGGCTACCAGAAACGTCTATTGTCGACGAAGTGGGGGATAACGACGATAAGAATGAATAGACGTACTCATCAATTAATTTGAGTGTTTTGTCTGTGCATGTTAACAGGTTTTGAAAGTATGCTAGTTGGGAGTGGGAGGGGGTGTCACCCTCACATATGCCGTTGTCGCACTGAAACCGTTTGTCGCACTGGACCCGTTTATTACGGTACGCTCGGGCGATTGACCGGCGATTGGGCTCGGTCGATTCAACCAATCGCGTTCGGAAACTTCGACTAGAACTCACAATATCCCAAGCTCTTTCTCCAACTGCGATCGCCATCAGCAGCAAGAACTTGATCCCCACATTTTTTGTTCATCCCAAACAAACTTCTGGGCTCTTGGAGAGGGGTTACATGTAGAATCACGATCGCTCCCTAATAAATCAAACACTACAAGCTAATTGTGGTTTACGATGTTTGCAGTTGAAACGCAAATACCCATTAGGATCGAACCTGCTAGAGCTTTGAAAAATAGGCGGCAAAAATCTGGAAATATATGCCGGGGTCCGAAAAATATTCAGACCGTGTTCGTTGAGGCGAGATAATGCCATTTTGGTTGTCTTTAGAGCAAAATCACGCCCACGAATGTATCATGAAAGTTTCAGTGGTGACAGACATCGGATACTTTTGGAAGAGCTCAGCAACTTTAGTATCCACTAAGTCCAAGATTTTTTTACCATGTACTTCGAAGTACAGTATTTTGTCTCAATAGCGCAATTTAATTTCCCAAGTAAATGACATGACAGAGGTTAGATTAGTCTATGCGATAGAATGGTTGGTATATATTCTGCAAGGTTATTAGTTGTAATAGCTGCTCTATTGAGGCAAACTACTGTACTTCATTATTTTTTGTCTAGCGGGCTACCGCTGCCGCATGAACCGCCAAGATGTCTATGTTAGCTTTAATGCAGCTAAATCGCTAACCAACTTATGCAGTCAACGCCGAAGTTTAATCTACCGGAGACCGTGAAGCTGGTATCCGTGGCCTTGATAGTTGTTGCAGCCTGACACTGTGCTGTCAGGACGTCAGGATCGGCAGATGACGTTGAATACCGCAGCTCTTTGAAACGAGCATCGAAACGCGGGGAATAAAAGCCACCAAGCAGAATAATACAGTACACATTGTTGAAGCCGCAGCTTCAGCAAGTGAAACGGCGTCGGTCTCTTTGGATATAAAGCTCCTTGGTTCTGAGCTCCGTGCACTCCGGCTGTAGGGCGAGGCTGCACGATAGAGCTTGGTATGCGCGGCTTACGCGATTGGACTAGTTGGCGCGCCTCGGCTGCACAAGCCACTAAAGTACCTACAGATGGGACTTCAACTTGCGTGCAAAGCTACTCTGCGGCGCGTTGGCGAACGCAGAGTCTGCGTTCGCCAACGCGCCGTATAGTCTGCATTTGCGGTCAGTTAGGAAAAGTTTGATGTATTCACGGTCAGTTGCGATAATTATCCTTGTCCTGGTGTGATGTTCCCAGTCGATGCTGCACTCTGCAGGCATAGCGTGCAATGCTTCCCGATGCCATTTTTGCCAGCACTACCAGGACAAAGTACCTGCTCGGCAGGCGGTGATGCTAGGAGCAACGTTGTCGTCTTCGACCGTACACTGTTCCATGTAGTGAGCGCCTCTCCACACCAAAATATAGTCGGGATCGGCAACCGAGATGGGGCATATAGGCCATCGCGAAATTCAAATTTCCCAGTGCTTAAGACTTACAGTGCCATCTCTTCCTCTCGCCAACATGAAACTCAGTCACAGTATAATGATACGCATTTTACCAATATGAAACCCAACGCTCAGCATTCGTCAACCCAACTTCAGCCAAGACTTGGCCCAAGTCTCCTCTGTTAGGAAACATGTCCAACACGGATCGTGAGTCACGATCGGGATAGACAGGTTTTCATCCACCCCCTATCCCCAACTCACTATGCACCAATCACAGCGCGCTACGGGATCCGGCGCTCCGAACAAGAAGACCGGCGGGCCAAACCTGCTGGACTTGGGCACGTGCCCAACACAAGCCAAAAGCGCAGCGAGCGGGGCAAGCAGAGCCGAGCCCCCAGTGTTCAAGCCCCCGCGCCGTGTTCCTCAACCCCGAAGCGTCGCTCTCTCTCTCTCTGCCCAAAGCTTCTCCCATCCATTCACTCACTCAGCAACAGCAGCCATGGACCCGTCCGAAGTGACGGTGCTGGTCGTGGAGGACGACGAGTTCACGCGCATGGCCACCATCGACATCCTCAAGTCGTGTCGCTACACGGTCTTCGCAGTGGAGAACGGGCAGCAGGCGCTAGACGTGCTCGTGACGAGCCACGCCAAGTTCGACCTCGTGCTGTGCGACGTGATGCTGCCCGTGATGACGGGCATCGAGCTGCTGGACGAGATCCAGAAGCACAGCGCCACGCTGGGCCACATCCCCATCGTCATGACCTCGAGCAACGAGGAGATGGACGTCGTCACCTCGTGCCTCAGCAAGGGCGCCAAGGACTACCTCATCAAGCCCATCCAGGTCAACACGGCCAAGACGCTCGTGCGCCACGTGTGGCTCAGTCGTCGTCTCGAGCGCACGTCCAACAAGAGCATGTGGCAGGACATTGAGGTCATCCGCACCATCGGCAAGGGCACGCACGGCACCGTGGTGCTGGCGCGCCGCAAGCTGGACGGAGCCGTCGTGGCCGTCAAGCGCGTGCGCATCTCGCAGATCTCGGAGAACGGACGCAAGCAGGCCGACAACGAGGTCATTCTGCTCAAATCGCTGTACCACGTCAACATCGTGCGCTTCTACGACCACTTCCTGGCAGATGACGAGCTTAATATCGTCATGGAGTATTCGGACGGCGGCAACTTGCGCCAATTGGTGAAGTTACGTGCGAGGGAGAAGATGGGCCCGTTCCCGGAGCCAGTGATCATGAGCTGGTTCGCGCAGCTGGTGCTGGCTGTGGCGTATATTCACGGCAAGAATGTGCTGCATCGTGACCTGAAGGCGCAGAACGTCTTCCTCACGCACAAGAATGTCGTGAAGCTGGGCGACTTCGGGATCTCCAAGGCTCTGGCTGGAGACGCCACGGCTAACACGGCATGTGGCACGCCGGAGAGTATGTCTCCTGAAATTTGCCGCGGAGAGCCGTACGGCAAGAAGTCGGACATTTGGTCCCTCGGCTGCATTCTGTACGAAATGATCATGCTGCGCCGCCCGTTCGAAGCTTCGACGCTGCCGGAGATCTTCACCAAGATTTGCAAGGGCGAATTTCCACCTATTTTGCCGTCGTTCTCGCGCGACCTGCGTCTCCTGGTGCAGCTTATGCTGCAGCAGGATGCGTCGAAGCGCCCGTCGATCGAAGACATCTGCCGATTCCCATTCGTGCAGAACCCGATTCAGGCCTTCCTGTCAGAGCACGTGTCAGAGTTCCAGGAAGCGCTGGAGCTGGAGGCCAAGCTGCACCAGCCATCTCTGTACAGCGCGGGCGCAGTCAACCCACCAGCCCCCTCCGTGTCGCCGACGCAGCGTCGACGCAACCATAACAGCAGCAGCGAAACCCCGACTAGTGGCTTTGGTGATTCGGCTCCTGATTCGGGCTCTCCTGTTTCCAGCCGCAGTGATGGCTCCAGCAACGCTGGAATGAACAATGGTGATCTGCGCAAATCGGCAATTGCTGCTGTCGCTATTGGTCTAGGCCCCGACTCGATTCCTGGCTCGAACGCGCGCCCACAACAAAATGCAGATCTGTCCAAGATTTCAGTGGACTCTCCTGGATATGTGGAGGATACTTTTGCTGACAAGCTACGTGCGCAAGTGACAATTGGCGATGTTCGTGTCGGACTTTTCACCACCTACACGGCGTGCATTGCAGCTGATGAACTTGTCCGCGTGCTTAAGTCCAAATTCAACAAGACGGATGAGGGGGCTGCAAAGATTATGGATGAGTTTCTCAAGACCCGCGTGCTAAATGTCGTGTTCGCTGAGGACACCACGCACCCGGACTTGGCTGCGAGCAGCACGTTTCTGCGTTTCCAGGTGGACGAATTGTTCGTTCCGTTGAACATGAAGTACGTTTGCGTCGACGATGTCCAGCAAGGAGCCATGGAGGTCTGTCTTCGAGTCCGTGAGGCGATTGCCGAGCTTCACGCTCTCAAATCCTTCCCCCGGGGTATTGCCACTGGCTTTAGCCTTCCTAATCACGTGTCGGTGACTGGAAGTAGCACCACGGAGTATTTTGATGCGCCGTTGTGCCTGAAGTACCGTCGTTTCCTGAAGCTAACGTCGAAGTTGCAGAAGGTTGATGTCGGCAGTCTGCCCAAGCATGAGCGCCAGCCCTTCTTTATCAATATTTACAACGCGATGGTGCTTCACGGACTTGTCGAGTTCGGTGTGCCGCAGAACATCGGGCAGTACAAGGCTTTCGAGCGAGACGTGGCCTATACAATTGGAGGACTAGACTTCACTTTGGGTGACATCAAGCACGGTATCTTGCGCTGCAACCGAAAGCCACCGTCAAATTATTGGGAGCGTCAGCTTCAGGCACAAGACCCAAAGCTACAGTTCCGACTGCACATCCGTGACCCACGCTCACTGCTCGTGCTGATCGACTGCGCAGAGCCCCTCCCGACTGCTGAAGACGTTCCTATTCTGAAGCCCGGTCGCACGGATACGGATTTGGAGGAACAGGCCGAGAAGTTCTGTGAGCGGCTGGTGGAGGTGGACGACCGTGCCGGTGAAATCGTGCTGCCGCGTGTACTTCGTATCTTCCGCGATGATTTTGGGTCTTCGGAGGCTGAAATGGTGTCGTGGCTGGTGCAGTACATGGATAACGCACCGGCAAACATTGTCAACTACCGCGTGAGGTATCAGACGGGCATTTCGTCGTGAATGGAGCGATGATGTTCGGAGCACTCTCGTTGAGAGCGACTCGGTCCGTGTTGAAGTGGTGAGCACGTGGGTGAGCCTGTCCACTGCTGCTTACACATCTGGAAGCCAGATTTGCTGCAAGACTCCCACGTGTGACGGAGTAACGTTCGTGGTGGTGGATGATAAGCGAGATTGACTGATACCTTAGCGTGCCATCTCCGATTATGACGTCTTTCCCATGATAGTGTTCCTTGCCAAGGTGAATTAGCGCAACCGACTTAGCGTTAGCAGCATGCATTATAAAACTACCGCCGTTTTGTTTTTCCATGACCTTCATTTGTTTTTCAAGACGACAAGAGGAATACTGCATTGTTTCTTGTCTTTTCATTGTGCTGTTATCGAGAAAATCTTTTCATTGTGCTGTTATCGAGAAAAATGTTGAAGTACCAACAATCGAGCCTCCCACCACGACGGACACGATCCTCCACGCTGACAGAGGCAACAAACGAACGGACTGGACGACGAACGAACATGTCAAGCAGGAGACGTGGCAAAGACAGCGTGGAGTATCGTGGATAGGTGGCTCGACAGCGTCCGTGAGACAGCGACCAGGCAGAGTGAGTGCCGGTATGACGAGTGGCTAAATGGATTCAGAAGTGGGCTAAACTGACTGTTGTATGTAAGCAGCATAACGCCGCGACGAGAGGAGTGGTGCCAAATGGCCCCATGCGACGCGACGCAACGTGATGAGAGCTCGAAAGCTCTGTGCGCTTCTATAGGATGGTGCACTTGAACCCCGACTTCTTCTGCGGTTTCTGCGTGGGTTGCTGTCGCTCGACACGGACGGGGCGCTCGGCTTTCCTGATCTCACGCACCACCTGGTAGAAGCACTCCTCATTCAATATCTGCCGAGTAACACAATAAAAAAATTATTGTCAGCGTCAGCTCCCTCTATCTGCAGCAAAAGTTGCCTAGACGACGTACTCTCTCCTTGGCACTCGTCTCCATGAACGAGCAGCCCCACTGGCGCGCGAGCTCCCTGCCCTCATTGGCAGCCACCTGTCGCTGAGCCTCCAGGTCGCACTTGTTCCCCACCAGCACAATGGGCACGTTGTCCACGTCCTTAGCACGCAGGATCTTGTCCTTGAAGGCAGCAATGTCGTCGAACGAGCTGCGACTGGTCACGCTGTACACCAACAAGAAGCCTTTACCCTCGCGCATCCACTACAAAAAAATAAAAACCCAGTTAAATAACGTCCAATTCAATCTCCAGACCATAATTAACGCAGCCTGCAAGCCGCGTACCTGGTCCTGCATGGACGTGTACTCTTCCTGTCCCGCCGTATCCAGAATGTCCAGCAGCGCGGGGCTGTTGTCAATGGTCGTCTGCTTCCGGTAGCTGTCCTCTGCATAGCATCACAAAATAACCAGCAAATTACGTAAGCAATTACTTACTTGATTATTTACCCACCGAAATAAAAGAAAAGAAAATCAAATCAAATAAAATGCTCCATTTTATCCCCACGCACCGATGGTGGGGTCATAGTCCTCCAGGAAGTTGTCGGTCACGAGGCGGATGGTCAGCGCGGATTTACCCACGCCACCGCTGCCCAGTACCACCTAAGGCAAGGAACAACAGAGCACCATAGTCAGCTCTACACTCGGGGCTGAAGGGGGGACGGGGAGAGGGCGTTCTCCCCTCCGTTCTACTCTGTTCTACCCCGTTCTACCGTACGCCGTACCAGTTTGTACTCCTTGTTGTCACTCATGGCGTTGGCGTCGTAGGGCGCAAGGGAGAACGCGGCGGTGGGCGGCTTCTTCCCTCCCTCGGTGACTCTGTGTTTGAGTCTGGGCGTTCTCCCGCTTGGCCTGGACTGAAAGTCTGCGCACATAAGCTGGACGACGGGTGCGCATCCCTGCATGCGAGTCGGCGATTGGCAGAAAAGGCGGCTTTTCCACCAATCGTCAGCGGGGGTACAAACGGGCGACGTGCCTTTCGTTCGTGTACCCCCTGGAGGGTACAGTCGCAATAACTCACCCGACAAGACATGGCGGTGCTCGCACTCCTCGCGACGGGCGGCCTCGGCGCCGTCGTCGGCTTCCTCGCCATGTACCTGCCTCAGGCGATCTTCCCACTCGCAGTAGCCTGTACGTATACAGTATACTGCATTGTAACGTTAACTATACGTCGTCTAATCCTTTCTATCTCTGCAGTCGGCTTGCCGGTCGTCATGTACGCCATCATCTCACTGCTGGAGCTGATCATCCTCGGTGCCAAGCGCGACCAGACGCAGAACCAACAGCAACGACGACAAGCGCCACGCGGCGTCATGCAGATGAGCCGCGCGCTGTACGAGCAGCTGGACGGAGAGATGCTGCAGCTGCTGCTGAGCAACCGCGACTTTGACAGCAACGACTACGAGCGGCTCATGCGGCTCGAGGCGCTCAACGAGCGCAAGCACGAAGGCGCCACGCCGCTGCAGATCCAGCAGCTGCCTATCGTCGCGGTGACGTACGTAGCTGATCACTCTCTCTATGGTTGACACAGCCTGACCATAGTGGACTGTTGAAGTGCGAAGTGTTGATGGTGAACACAACTAACTCCTGTTGTTTACTGCTTATGCTGCTGCAGTGAGAGCATGTTGCAGGCCTCCGAGAACGCGAGTTGCTCGGTGTGTCTAAGCGCCTTCGAGCTGGACGGCCGTGTGCGGATGATGCCGTGCTTCCACCGGTTCCACCCGGAGTGCATCGACCCGTGGCTTCAGGAGAAGGCGTTGTGTCCAATCTGCAAGTTCCCCGCCATCGCGTAGGCTGTCATCAGCTACATGTACATACCCCGGTGGGCAAGCTGCCAAGACACCGTGACGAGCTTCAACATGTACCGTACCGTAACCCGCATAATGTAACCAACCGCGTCTGTGCACCTGTATTTCTTATTCGGCAAATCATTGGTCAATAACCCTTACCACCTCAGTTTTCCATTGGCCAAAATAAATCAATACAAAACCCGACACAAAGATCCGCCCCCTTCGTACCAAAAGTTTTGGTCCAAAACCTCCATTACGACTCAAGTCTCCGCTCGCCGCCTCCTCGCCGCCCTCATGACGCAGCCAGCGCCCGCCAACTGGCGGGGCGTCTCCCAAGCCAGCCGCGCGACGTCTGCGGGCAAGGCGCGTCCCTCCTCTTCATCGGCGCGCTCCAAGTCGCAGCCCAAGCAGCACAGCACCAACGCCAACGCCAAGTCCAAGCCCCCCACCAAGCCAACACCTTCCGCCTTCGAGCTGGGCGTGGCGCAGGCGCGCGCGTTCGCGGACAGCGCAACCCCCGAGCAGCTTGAGACGCGGCTGCAGCAGCTGCTGCTGGGCACCAAGTTCGCCGACGCCGCCTTCCTCATCGCCGCGAGCGCGCACCTGAGCTCGCGCTTCCAGACGGCGGACGTGGTGCGCCTCATGCTGGAGCGCGCGTGCAGCCCGCGCACGCTGGAGCAGGCGGCGCAGCTGGTGCGCGACCTGCAGCTCAAGGACAACGACGCGCTCGTCATGCTGCTGATCAACGAGATGGTGCGCGCGCTGCAGTTCGGCGCGGCGGTGCGGCTGGCGCAGGAGATGGTGCCGGGCTTCGACCAGTTGGCCGCCTCGGAGCGGCCCAGCTGGACGCCGCCCGCGCTGATTCAGGCCATGATCCGCGTGGGCAAGTTCCGCCCCGCGCTTAAGTACGCCAAAGAGTTCGGCCTGCTGGACACTTTCCCGGCCCCGCAGCTCGTAGCGGGGATGCTGGAGACGAGGAGCTGGGAGGAGGCGGTCTCGAGCGTCATGGAGTTCCAGCTGTTCAAGGAGTTCCCGCTGGAGGCGCTCGCGGTGGAGATGATGAAGCAGAGACAGTGGACGCAGGCGGTCAAGTGCATGAACAAGCTGTCGGACAAGGACGACACGCGCGCCAAGTTCTACGAGGCGCTGGTGCGCGAGACTGCACACGTGGGAGACTTTGTTACCTCGCTGCGCTATCTTCGTGAATTCAAGTTGGACCAGGGCAATGGAGACGCTACCGTGAACTTGCTGCGGTACTTGGTGGATACGATGGTGGTGCATGGTGAGTTCTACAAGGCCATCAAGTACGCTATCAAGTTCAACCTTGCCAAGAACCCGCTTGATGATGCCATTGCAGCGGCGGAAGCTGCGCTCGCAGCAGCAAACGGGGAAGAGGTGGCACCCCAGAAGGTGGAGGATAACGCCGATTACCTGCCGCAATACAGCGTGGAGACCCTGATCCGCAAAGCCATGGAATGTGGACAGTACCATGTCGCGACCACGTACATAAAGAAGTTGCGGCTCCGCGAACGGTTTGGTGACGAGCTTGTGGCGATTGAGAAGGCACAGCAGACTCAACTGCTTGAGTTCCGGCAGTATGCACAGCTACGGCTTGCGCAGTTCCAGGACCCGACGGTCCAAAAGAGTCTGCACACGATGCTGGGAGAGCAAGCGGAGGATGAAATGGTTGAGCTGGAGCCTGTAGAGGTGGAGATTGTTCTATCAGAGGAGCAGGAGATTTTCCCGCGCAAGAAGAAACCCCAGCAGATCAAGCAAGAAGAGGAGGACGTCACGGTTGACCAGATACCCGCTCCAGAATCCAGTAAACGTGCCGAAGAACAGCAGCAAGAGCCCAACCCGCCTGTTGAGTCTGCAGGTCAGTCGCGCTTTGGCTTTGCACGGGCCTCGTCACCTCCACGCCCGCCACTTCCCAGTGTCCCTGCACCTGCACCACAAGCACCCACCGTCGACACTGATAGCCAGCCTCGCAGCAGGTCAGTGCCGTCTGGTAGATCGGCTCCTCCGCCGGGCCTCTTTAACGCCCCGGAGGGCGAATCTCGTCAAGACAATGTACAGGATGGCGCTAGCGGCTTCAACTTCGCCGATTTCGCCAAGTCCGTCCAGATCAGCGGCCCAGCACCGCCTGCTTCGATTCCGTCATCGCAGCCTCTTCAACAACCACCTCAGCCACTGCAGCCACCTCAACCTCAGCAGCAGCAACAACAACAGCAACAACCATTTTTGAACCAGCAACAGCAAGGCCAAGGCGTGTTTGGGCGCCCCATGCCTCCCATGCCGAACGGTCAGTTCGCCGGGGGTCCACCGAGATACCCCATGCCACCGATGATGCCGCAGCAGAACCCCATGTACTTTGGTCAAGGAAACATGCCGCCTGGAGTGATGCAACCTCGCGGCTATCCGCAGCCACCTCCTCCTCCCCCTCCTTCGAGCAACGGCGGCGGTGCGTTCGATGTTGCCGCTCTCGCAATGCAGTTCCACAACTCGGGTAGCAGCAACGGTTCGTCTGGTTTTGGTGCCTTAAGTGGCCCTCGCCCACCCATGGGTTATCCGCCGAATGGCCAGCAACTCTTCCCAGGAATGCCTCGCCCACCATTCGGCATGCCTCCTCCGCCTCCGCAATCCACCTTCAAGCCCAGCATGTCGTACACCTCGGTCACTACGACACGCCAGAAGAAGTAACTTTTTGGACACCTACAAGCTTCAACTCCCGTACAGTAGTAGCTCAATCTGCATATTTGCTTGGTTGCACGTTTGCATATTGCATTTTGCATGTTTCGTAATTTTTCCTGGCTCAAAAATGCCACAATGAAGAACAGTATCCTTCTCTTTTCACTCTATGGAAGTATGTACGATATAACTGTGTTGATGTTAGTGATCCACAAGTTCGAGCACGCCAGGAGTAGTTCTTCGCAAGCCACTACTACTACATGTAGCGATCTTCACCGCTGTGATGCTGGCGGCGGATTATTTTTCTTGGTCTTGAGTTTGGCATCGATGTCCTCCCACTTCTTCCCTCGAACACTAAGCAGGCGAGCCGCACGCTCACTCAAGTTGCCACTGTCAAGCAAAACATAACGAAGTTAGTCTTTGAAAACACCACCATCACCTGCAACAACGTACCCGCATTTCAAGTCACGACGACTCAACTCCACCTTCAACCGCTCTAATCCAAGCACCTCGAGTGATTCGACGGTCTCAAATTTCATCAGGTCAATAGGGGGCTCGCTCGGAGACTTCTTCTCCGGCTTCTTTGCAACTTCTGCTGCGTCCGCCTTCGCTTTCCTTGGTGGTCTCTGTGTCTCAACATCACTCGCGGCTACTGAGCTCGAATGATTGCTGCTACTAGCGGAAATAGTGACTTCGGTAGCAGTCTTGCTCGAGTCTGGGTCGATTGCCGCGGATTCGTCCAACGTTTCGGCTTCGAGGGCATCGATAACAGGTTCAAATCCAGGCGCCTCGTACAGGAATGGTTGGGAGCCGATGTTCACCAGCAGGATCTCCGTCTGCTCAACGCTGATGGCCGGGAAGAAGCCTTGATCGCTCGATGTGTGCTTGACATTGCGGAACGCCACCCCGAGATCAACGCCATTCCTGGTAAACGCAACCGTGCCTTCATCTAGATCCAGCATGCAACCAATGACGTCGTTCTTGCTCCAGGCACCACCTGTAGCATACTCCTCGTCCTTCCCACCGTTCCACTTCACTTTCCGGGCACCATCGTAGGCCCAAGACCTTTCGTGGTCGCCAACTCCATCTCCAGTCTCCGAGTTGGCCTCGAACGTCGAGTCCGCCCAGCCGATCTGCACTACGCCAGTCGTGATCAGACGCACCTCATAGTACCACTTGCCCTTCGTAACCGCGCAGCAGTGTCGCGCCGCTGCAGTGCCGAAGTTGCCTCGGCCGCGTAGCTCACACAGTCCATGCTTGAACGCGGTTCCAACACTAGCCGAGCTATCATCCTCATCTCCCTCACCCACAAGCTTCAGCCATTTCTCCGTCGCCGGCGGGTGCTGCGCCGAGCGTACACTGATGTACGTCGTGGCATCGGGTGGCAGCACCCGCGCGTTCTCTTCTTGCAGTTCCATCTTCGCCTTCATCTTAGTCTTACGACGTCGCAGGCCGCTCTTAATAGCGTCCAACACATCGTCCGGCATGTCCTGTTCAAAGTCCACGTAGCTCTGCAGTTCCTGCTGCTTGGTTCGTTGCGCCTCCTCCTTCTTGGCGCGCTTGAACTCCGTCAGTCCTTCTCCTCTTAGCTCCTCTTCTCCATGAGCGAAGTCACAGTCCCGTCCACGCGGACAGCCCCACCACCGCGGCGCGCCGGATGGAGGCGCGCGTCCCCCCTCTCTGGCCTTGAGCCAGCTCGTGCACAGCACCGTGTTGCGTCTTCTCTTCATGTACGACTTCTTGATACCTTCCGCCCACGAGGGCGTGGCCAGGTACCAGCCGGGGATGCCGCTGGGCGTGTCTTCATCCAGCGTCTCTCTGTCCAAGACCTCGTCCTTCTCGCGCTGCGCGCGCGCGTCCGCGTCCTTCTGCCACTTGTGCATGGCCACCTCCTGGTTCACATGGCGCAGGCGGCGGCCGTGCAGATCTCGGCACGCGCCGAAGTCCGTGGTGGCCTTGGCACCCGACGCCTTCCCCATGCTACGCAGCATGGCACCGAAGCCGCCCTTGCCGCCGCGTAGACCGCCGCGCAGCCGCGCGCGGATGATGACCGGGAAGCTCGGCACATGACTCGATAGTGAAAGTTTGTGGCCGTCCACGTACAGATCAAGCAGCGAAGATGGCACGCCCTCGCGCGACTGAATGAAGGAGACTAGGCGCGCTACGCTGGCCGCCCCCGCGGCCAGCGACACGCACAGCGTGCGGTTGAAGTGCACCAGGAACTGCAGCTCCTCCGACATGGTCAAAGCGACTGGAGGAGTCTTGGCTTGTGCGGGGAAATTGTATCATACCGGTAACAGATTCAACGCTTGAATTTGTGCTCCTGACACAAAACCGGTATTTGTGTAACCCCAAATACTATTTTACAAAACCGGTATTGGTGTAGTAACAAAATAGTTTTTTTGCGATTAAGTACACTAATACCGGTTTTGTGTCAATTCTTACGAGCTGCGAAAGAGGTTTTGTGCTCCTAACGTGATGTCTTCCTTGACACTGGTGATATCCTCCCTGCTGCTTCGAGCGGCCCATGCTTCGCCTGCATCGTCGCCCGTTTCGATCTCTTACACTGTGCTAATAACCACGTCCATTGTTCTTCTCGTCACGGCGGTTGTGGTCAAAAAGAAGCACTCGGCGCCTCAGGAGGCGACTTCGCCGCCCCGCGCCTGTGTACTGCAGTGCGACGAGGCCCAGGAACGACTGGCAGAGGCGTCCACGCAGCAGCTGCCGGTAAATGCTGCCGTGACACTTAAAGAGCTCAAAAATGGGCACAAATCTGGCTCCGTGCGCAGTTTCGACGGTGATTCGGACACCTACGAGGTGGAACTGTCCCCAAATGAGACCGTGGCGCTCAAAGCCACCCAGTTGCAGTTCCCCAAAGTCTCTGGGCTCTTCGTGTACCCCATCAAGTCCTGCGCCGGCATCCAGCTGGATGAGGCCCAATTAACGCCAAAAGGGCTACTGCACGACCGAGAATGGGTCGTTATCGACGGAGCGAGGGACAAGTTCGTGACCCAAAGGAGATACCCCAAGCTGGCGCTGCTGCATCCGAAGCTGCTGCCAAGTACCGATGCAGCTCAAGTTACGAGTCTGGTGCTGACTGCCGAGGGGATGTCGGAGCTGGAGGTGCCAGTGGTGCACACGGGAGAGGGGCAGCTGCGGGTTGTGAGTGTTTGGAAGGACAAAGTGGAAGCTGTGGACCAGGGAGACGCAGCGGCGGAGTGGCTCGACACCTTCCTAGGAGAAGAGAAGCGCGGCTTTCGACTGGTGCGGGTCAGGGACGGATTCACGCGTCACACTAAGCCCAAGTACGCGCCCGGACACTCGACAAACTTCGCCGATGCTTTTCCCTTCCTGCTCGCCCTTGAGGAATCGCTGGAGCAGTTCAACACGACTCTGAAGACTCCAGTGCCGATGAACCGCTTCCGACCAAAGTACGTTCGGGCGCTCGAGTGCTGTGCTGTGAGTGTGTACCAAGACTGATTCGCTTCTTGTTGTTGACTATCTTTCACAGCATCGTTCTGCGCGGCAGTCCGGCGTTCGCAGATGAACACTGGAACTGCATTACAATTGACGGCTTTCAGTTCCGCAATGTGCGTCCATGCGCGCGTTGCGGCATGCCAAGCGTGGACCAGGCAACTGGTGAGGTCCACCCGGAGCGCGAGCCGTCTCGTGCGATCGTGCGAGAGCGCAATGGTGTTCTTCTAGGGTTTACCGACGGCAAGGGCTTTGAAGGATACTTCGGCTCCAACATGGTGCTGGAGATGAAGGGTGGGAATGCGAGCCCTCCACGGCTGGCCGTTGGTGCGAACGTGAAAGTGCTTACGCTGAAGACTGAGGTCGTGGCCTGAAGAACTCAGCAGGTATAGCAGTTCCTGTGCAAATTTCAAAGTGTATGAGGCCAGTCATAAAGCCCACGCGGCGATAACCGAGTGTTTTATTGGGTTTCTAGGTTTGGTTATGCTATATCTCACTGGTACGAAGAGCGTCACTTGGCCGTGTTCCCTGTTCTTCTGCTGTAGCGACCTCCGTCGCGTACGCTTGGAAGTGCCGGGGGATTCTTTTGAAGACTGTTACTTGTGAGCTCTGCCGACAGGGATAGCGCGAAGCTGTCAGTGCTCAATTCCGACTCCTTGTCTGGGGTTGATTGGGGTGGCAATGGGCTGAGATCTACCTTCTTGGGAGATGAAGAGGGCGACGAAGGTAGTGCCAGAGCTTGAGGTTTGCCTTCCGTTTTGTCGTCTTCTTCGCGTCTATTGAAACTCGTTGGGAGAGGATCGATCTTGATTGGTGATGTTGATCTCGGTGACGGTCGTGGGGATGTTGATGTGACAGCAACAGCGGAAACATTGCTTGGCCGTGGATGTGCCTCACCTTGGGGTTTGTGAGGCTGTGGAGGCGAAAATGACTCCGTAGAAACTGGTGTTTGTGGTTGTAAGAGGGAGTCGGGGATGGGGATTTCTTCGCTTAAGGTGCCTGGCAAATTGTCACGAGGGGTTCGAGCTGGTGACGAAGTTGGTGATAGTGTCAATGATCGAGTGGGGGACGCAGTGGGGGATATCACCGAACGCGTAGGTGATCGATTCGGTGAGTGGGGCTTGGATAGTTCTTCGTCCAGCGGTGGCGCATTCTCCTCACCCTCGGAATTGTAGCCCAGGGTGCTTGCAGACTGAGTGAGGCGGCAGCTGGAAGGTCTATGGATGCTGAGCTTCTGTAGCGTGTCCAAGTTGAGCTCTAAGCGTTTGGGGGCGTGCCATTTGTCGATCAGTAGTGCAACGCAGTCTGCATGCCGTCGAAGCGAAGATGTCGAGCAGCTAGTGGTTGAGAGATGGAATAGCGCCATGGCCGTGCGTACGCAGACAGCATTGAACAGAATATCTCCGGTTGCGAATTGCTCGAGCTTCGCCTCGAGAACACGTAAGCACGAAAGCACCCGGTCCAGAGATCTCATCGCATACGCTGGAAGCTGGTGGAGCTGTTGAAATCGATAATTGGAGTTGATAGCGCTGCTGGAACTGCCGTGAGTTTCACTCTCGCTTCGTGCATGGACCATTGGATTCGCGTGGGTTGTTGTCTTCGCAGGAGACGGAAGTTTTAGCGGAGGTACAGGTGCTACGTACAGCAATTTCTCGACGAATTGGCTGCTTAGTAGTGGTTCACGAAGATGTTCCAGCCAGTCGAGCAGCAGTATGGCGTGTATCGAGGCATTTGGGCACAATGCTGAGGCCTCTTCCCAATTCCATTCACCGACGTTGAATCCAACTTTGATGGGGAATAGCTGCTCACGGGTCACGGCTTCGGGGGCTTCGATGACGTCGAAGGAAATGCCGTTGCTCTCATTCAAAGACTCGTTCACTGCTCCTCCAACGAACTGCCGATGTCGCTCGAGCAATTCAGCCGGTCCCGAGGGCGTCGGGCGATAGAAATCCTTAGTGCTCTCGCTCGTCCGAGGCCAAGCTTCTTGCTGGCGAACACACAGATGATTAATGAAAGCTGACGCGACAGTCACAACATCAGAGGATACAGTCACAGCTCCTTCGACTTCGGCGCAAAGGAAGTCGAGCAGTCTGGGCAGATTCGAGTTCACCGCACCTTCGCCATGAAGACGGCGATTTTGGTGCTCTACAGTCTCCGCAAGAGTAAATCGGTCGTGCACTTTCGGCAAGGCGAACACAACGCGTGCTGCATTGAGATACGCGTGGAAGTCGTGTACAAACTGAACCTGTCCAGCAGTTTGTACCGATCCCGGTCGGTCGCGACGTACAAGACGAATCGCCAACTCGGGTGGGATGTTGTGCAGGAAGATGAGTGCACACGCTATGGTGATGCCCGTACGCCCATAGCCGGCGTGGCAGTGTACAGCTACTCGATGGTGACCGGTGAGCAGGACCGACGCGATAACTTTGACAATGTCCATCATGAACGAAAGTGTGGGCGTTGTCATATCTTCCCAACCGAAGTTGTAAAAACGGACTGTGGAAATGCCAAGACGTGTGGTTAGTTCGCTGGCTGGCAACCGTTAACGTAAGAGAACGGGCTCAATTTCGTACTGTTTTGAGCCATGAGGTCCTTTTCCGGGTCGTACGGAAAGCCACTGGGGCTAAGACCATCACCGCAGTAAGGGTGTTCTCCTGGAAGTGTCAGATTGAACACGGCGGTGATGTTCAGTCTGCAATGGACAACAAGTTCACATTTGTTAGCATCCACGCGATGTATACTGTACGAAGTTTTCATCGTAAGTTGGCGTACTTGTGGAATTGCTCGGCGATTTTGTACTCGTTCATGAGTCTTGAGGACGGTCGCATCATGGCCAAGGCGCAATCTGCCACCCAGTCTGAGTGAAGACCTCGCACGGGTGAATCCGACTTGGCCAACGCAGCACTTTCACTGCAACGTTTGCACCGTGCACCACCGCAAAGTCGACACTTGACTTTGAGCGTCTTCTCCCATTCGCGAGCTTTCACAGGCGACCCCATGGCTCCACAATTGCCAAACCGAAGACTGCAGTGAGTATTGATCGACTTGAATCAAGAAGACATGAAGGCTAAATGCAGGCGAGAGAGACTCAACCAGCTATCTCCGCCATCTCCAAAAATATGGAGCATGGCTACCTTTTCCTGGAACATGTAGCCATGTTTCTTCAACGGACACGGCACAATTGGAGCGAGATTAGTTTGTGGTGGCTGCTGGAAGCTTGAAAGCTTAAGCTTTGATAGTTTTAGGGTGAGATCAAAGCCTAAGGCCGAGTCTCGTTCCAATGAAGTCCAGCTCGGGTCGAAAGCCTTCGTCGAACGCACTACTCGGTGACAAGCGTTCGCCTCCGGTGACTGCCAAGCTTCGGCGCAAATCGAGCACTGGCAGCCATACAGACAACGCTGCTGCATACAGCAATTTTGACTATGATCACGGACGTCAAGTGTCGCCATCTCCGCAGATTCTGCCTGTGGGTGGCGCAGACTTGCTGCTTCAACTTCAACAAATTCAGCAGCACCAGAGTCTTGCAGCTTTTTGCTATCCTACACCAGGTCCATCGATTCCTCACACTCTATCGCTTGGCCCGAATGCATATCAATCTGCAGCGTACATGCCTCCGTCAGGACTGCAGCAGCAATTTTTAAGTGCGCCGGGCAGTTCCAGCGCTACTCGTGAATCGTGGGGAGCTCCACCAACCGAGAAAAGCGGTCAAGTCTTGGAGCAGCTTGGCTCAGTGCTGCAGCAAATGAAGCAAGAGTCCGAAGGATCAGCGGCTGCATGGCGTGAAAAGCTAGCGGAGACAGCTCAGCTGAGTGATCAATTAGCGCAGACTCAAGAGCAGTTGAATGTTGCCACGAATAATGAACGCGTTGTGAGCACTGAGCTCACTCGTGTCCAGGAAGCTCTCAAGGCATTAGAAGCTGACGCAGCACAGAATGCAACGCGCCACCGCGAGGAACTTTCAGTGATGAATGACGAGGTGCAGCGACAGCAACAATGTGCTGATGAGTTACGTGAAAAGTATGAAGCTGCACTCAACGACGTTCGCACAGAGCTGCAGAGCGCGTGTACTAACTATGAGGAGCAACAGCAAGCACTGCGAGATGAACACCGAGCAGAGCTGGACCAGTTTCAACGCGCTCACGAGACGAAGATCCAGGAACTTGAGACTTTGCATGGTGCAGAACGCAACAATCTACTTGAGAAGTTGCGTGAGCTGGAGCAGGCCAAGCAAGAACTTGGTCAGCACCTTTGGAGCGCTACCAAAGAGTTAGAGACTACTGCTCAGCTTCGCGAGCAGCAGCTTCGGTCTCAAGCCCAGGAAGCTCAGCAAGAACTTGCTCAATTGCAAGCATCTGCCGTCGCTCGAGAGCGCGAGCTACAAATGAAGGCAGAAGCTCAACGCAAAGAGCTTCTTGATGAGCTGAACAAACAGGTGGAAGCTGCTCGAGCTACTGCCAACGAAGAACGAGCTCAAAAGGAAGAACTCAACGCGCTGATGGTCGCTGAGGTGTCTCGATTCCAAGGCCAATTGGAGCAAATGGGCCAACAGCATGCAACAGCACTCGCTGAACGCGAGAAGCTAGCACAGGAGGAGCGTGTGCAGGCTTTGGAGCTGCGAGAGAAAGCTGAACGTGTTGTACGCGAAGCCCAGGAAGAGTTACGAGAAATGCGTGCCGAGCTGCAGAGCACGAAAGCGGAGAAGGTCCGCTTAGAAGCACAGGGGTCCGCAGAGAATGGCACGCTGCAAGAGCTGAACGAACAACTACGTGAGACCGCAGGACAACTGGAAGACTCGCACACCCAGCTTCAACACCTTTCAAGCCGATGCAAGACTGCTGAAAAACTGACGCGGCAGTGTCTTGATCTCATCACTCAAGCGCCGATAGGGAACAACAATACGAGTTCTGACGAAGATGGCGACGAAGAAGACGATTCTGATGATAATGAAGACCCGTTAGCACAGTTACCATCGGTGCTTCGAGCTCTCAAGCAGCTCACAAAGGCGTCTGGTGCGTTGGAGCCATTGCAACTGAAAGTTCTCCGCTTACAACAAGAGAGAGATAGCGATCGTGAAAAGTATCGAGCGCGTGAGCAAGAACTGCAAACTCAAGTGCAAAACTCAGTCCAAGAGCTGGAAACTGCCCGTCGAGATGCTAAAACATTAGCCGAAGAACTTGCACAACTTTCTCAAGCTGCAGGAGGTCAGGAAGCACAAATGACTCACTCGAACGAGCAGCTTCGCCAACAAATCCAAGAACTCGAGCATCTTCGTTCTGTGAGTGCATCGCAGCTTTTGCAACTCCAGAAAGCGCTGGACGCCCAGCGTGCTCGAAGCTCAGCACTTGAATCTGAGAAGCGTGATTTACTGGCTGAAGCTGAGCAGCTCAATGCTAGTCTGGAAGCTCAATACCGGGCAGTGAATGACAAGCAACTAGAGCTCGAGCAGCTACGCGGATCCTATCGTGAGCTTCAACTTACGCATGGCGATCTGCAAGAAACTCATGCCGACTTGGAAGAGAGTGCTAGGCGAACGAATGAACATCTAGCTACACAGCTCCAGACCGCACAACAGGAAGCACAGACTTCATTGCGTGAGGCCCATGAACTTCGAGGTGAGTTGGAGCGAGTCACTCAAACTTTGAGCGACGAGCGCGATCAACTTGTACGCGCTCGAGATACCGAGCAAGCTCAGCGTTCACATAGTGAGCAGGAATTATCACGCGCACTGGAGGAGAAAACGCATCGACTTGAAGAGATGCTCGCTATGCTCACTCAGCTACAGAACAAGTCGGAGCATTTAGAGCAGGCCCGTGTCCAAGACGCTGAAGTTGCACGCCAGCAACGTGATACCTTCTCGCATCAATTGGCTGAAGCTCAACAAGCTCAAGCACGAGCAGAAAGCGCCTTGGCTGTAGCTCTGCAAGCTCAACAAGACATTCAAACCCAAGCTCGATTCGAGGTGGAGCAGCTTCGAGCTACTTTGACACCTCAGTTCGCTGACCTCGAGGCTCAGAAGGAAGCTCAAGCTGCAGAGCTGCGCAGATTAGAGGCTGAGCTCGAACGCGCCTCACGAAACAAGCAGTCACTGCAAATGGAGCTCCAGCGAGCTGCTGATGATACTCAAGATGCACTACGCGCAGTCGAAGTTGCCCGTCGGGACGCTCGAGCACAAGCTCAACAATTTAATGAAGAGTATGAGAGACTTCGACAAGAGCTTGAAGCTGCACGAGCTGAAAGCCAAGAGAATGCAGCGCTGTCGGAAGAACTGCAGAGCAAGATCACGACTATCCAAAACGCAGCGAATGCTACCATCGATGACCTTGTGTCGGAGCTACAAGGTGCGCAGGACGCTCTAGAGCTTGAGCGTGCTCGAGCCAAGAAGGAGAAAGATGGCGGTGGATCACGCTCCCAACTGCGTGAGCTTGAGGAACAACTGCGGTCTCGAGAAGCTCAGCTTCGTGAAGCCCGCAATGAAGCTTCACGCACCCAGGAGCAGCTCGAAGAGCGTTTGAGCGAACTTGAGCTGAGGTTTCAACGCACAGCAAACACCCTCGAGAGCAAGAAGCAGGAGTGCGATGCCAAAGCGCGAGAGATGGAAGTACTATCACGACGTGCCGGTGAGGCCGAGCGCAAATTGGCACCACTCACTGCAGCTCGCGATGCTCTTCAAGCCAAAGCAAACGAACTGAAGCAGGCGCTGGACGCGAAGGTTCGTGAGGCTCAGGACAGTGAAGAAAGAGCTCGAGATGAAGTTCTTCGAGTTGCACGCGAACGCCGTGCGCTGGACACTCAACTCGCCGAGCTTCGTGATGAAAGTGAAGCTTCGCGGCAGCAGGTAGCACGTGCACAACGCGAGTTGCAGTCGATGAAACAGGCACTAGAGCGGGCAAAGGGAGAGCTTAGCCGATCGAGTTCAGAGCTCAGAGCAGCCACACAACGTCTGGAGAGCGTTCAACAAGCCGCTAACCAAACGATAGCCGACGCCACCGCTCGAATGCAGGCAGCGCAGCAGCAAGGCGAACGTACCGCAGTACGATTGCAACAAGAGCTCGATCTGGAGCGCGAACGGCGTCGTGAAGCAGAAGTTCACCGAGCTGAATTGCAGCGAGCATTGCGACAGCAGCACATCCAGTCACCGGCCGTATCCACGGGCTCCAGAAGCGATGACAACCAAGCGCGAGTCAATTCGTCAGACAACTTCAACTCGAGTCCAGAACTAGCAGATCGACCAGCCTCGAGTCACTCGTCTGCGGGTACAGCTGAGTACCGCAAGTTCTACGCGAATGAGCCGCTCACTTCGGCTGAGCTCTCAAGTTTGCCCATGGCGGTCATCAAAGCTCAATTGGGACTCGAGTTCAGCCAGAATAACACGACCACCTCCAAGCCAAGCAAGAGCACGAGCAAGTCGAAGATTCAGCATCAGCATAAGGAACACTATGCAGCCAGCAGAGACAACCACACAGACGAAGATGACGACGCAATCCCGCTCCTACCGCTGGAAAAACTTCCGTAGTACGTACCTCTGCATTGATTTTGGTCTCAGCACCGGGTAGACTCACTCTATATTGCAGTACTCCAGAGGCTGACGGCCGGGAAAGTTCTCCAGACAGCCCGACAGATGTCGTGCCAAGCGGTGGCCGTTCAAGTTCACTGAGTTCTCGAAGTACATCGTGGTCTGCTCGGTCAAGTAGCAACAGCCATCTCTCCTTCTCCAGGAACAACGCTGCCTCTCCTGGTGCCAGTGCCAACAGCAGTCCGTCGACTCGCAAGAACTCCATGCCAAGTGCTGGCACCAAGAAGAAGAAGTCGAAGCAGTCGCGTCCTGTTGGACTTCCCTCGGCTTCTGGGACGCCCTACGGTGCCGTCTCCTCCAGTCTGTCGCCTACAAAACACCAGAAACCTAAAGCACGCGGAAAACTCTTGCCCCGCATCAGTCTGCAGTGAAATAAAGGGATCCATTCACCCAAGCTTGTAAAAAATGAACACGAACACGTCGTCTTAAGCCCCTTTAGCTGGTTAGTAGCGCGGATTCCGGTGACGTAGGGAAGTGATAAATGTACACGGGGAACGCCACGTCCATGGGGTCCTCCCCTTGTTCCGGAGCTCGCTCCTTCGCCGGTACGAGGTGCTTTTCGACCGGCGTCAGGCTCGGGATCCGATACAAATACGTGACGACGCGGCAGTTGCTCAGCTTCTCGAGCTTCGGCCGCACCAACCTGCAGTCAATACATGAACAGCAACAGCAACTGGTTAGTACGTGTACGCAGCTGGTCGTGGTTGGCGGCCGACCTGGCCGACCGACACGTACGACAAGCCGCGGCCGATGAGGAACAGGAAGACGACGGTGGCGTCCGCCGGGATGTCGAACTCGAGCGCGTTGGCCTCGTGCACCGTCACCAAGTGGCCCACGCCGCTGGCCGCCGCGGCGTCGCGCGCCTGTTGCGCTCGCTTGGGGTCGATCTCCACGCCCACGGCGCGTACGCCGAAGCTGCGCGCGGCCTCGACCAGCAGGCGGCCGTCGCCGCAGCCCAAGTCGTAGACCACGTCGGATTCGCCCACGCGCACGAGCTCCAGCGCGCGGCGGAACGCGCTCAGCGGCGTCGAGTAGAGCGTCTTGCGTGGCGCCAGCATGGGGACGAGAAGGCGCGTCTTTGGATTGCGAGCCAAGGACCGGAAAAAATGTGACGAGGCGACCGACCGTTGCAACGATTCAGTGGCAATGGACTAAGAAGTGATCGATACTGTAAGTGTGGGGCAAAAATGATCTTATTCTTTCTCGTTGTGGTTGTGGATTCATCTGCTCGGTCGGACCGAGGCGAATGGGGAAAATAGATACAAAAAGGTGTCGCCAGCGTCAAACTGGCAACGGACTGCGCGGCTGCAGTTCTCTCTTCTTCTTCTCTTCTTCTTCTTTTTCTTCTCTTGCTGTCGTTGAGGAGGAAGCTTGAGTCGCTCTTCTGAGGCCGCGCACATAAAAATATATGGAGGTAGTGTCCTGCTCTCTTCCTCTGGGGGCGAACTACCGCGTGCCCTTCCAAGGCAACGCAACGTGCTGGTGGAGTTGTTCTTCTCGCTCGTGCTCGTGCTCGACTGCGGCGCTGCTGGTCTTGTTCTCGGCGGGCGCGTGGGTTGCGGCGTAGCGCGCGTAGCCGGTGATGCCTGCGGACGAGAGCAGCAGTGGCAACACGGCCAGCGTGCCGGCGCTCGTGGAGTTCTTGCTCACGGCGGTGACGATGGAGGAGAGCGGCATGGTGAATGACTTGAGGGACTGGAGCTTGGGGAGTGTGCGTGCGTGGCGCTGGCCGGAACTTCGCTGGGCGACCGGGCAACTTGAGGCTCCGCGGGCGAATCTGGCCTTTGTAGCCAGTCATGTCCATGCAAATCCATAGACGAGTCTAATTTTACTGAAGTAACTTGCCATACAATTTGCCATATTCAACATCATTTTGGGCAACGTGCCACTATTTTGGGCGACTGACGCCACTAGGGGTAGGTTCGAGAGCTGCGATTGGCTGATAAGGTCAACCGCATTTAGACGGATCTCAACGGTGAGGATGGGCATCTTTTTTGGGTAGTTGGTGTGCGCCACACATGTCCTGAATCTTCGCGTTTCGGTGGACGAACCTACAGCAAATCTTGGCCGCGATGGTCGGGAAGGGTATGGCTTCAGTAGAACTTCCCTGGGCCAGAATCCTGGCCTACAGAGCCTCAAGCTAAAGGCACTGCATCAAATCGCGCCGTGTTCACCGTGTTTAAACATGGCACACAGCGAACACTATCGGTCGCAGCCGCCTTGTCTGCAGTCTCGGTGCTCGCTGGTGGCTGCAGTCGCTTTTCGCTGTTTGCCGCTGGTGTCGACAATGGCTTTGCGGGCGCCCAGGCGCACTCTTTGCCGGCAGAAGAAGCACCGCTCTGATACATGTGAATGGTGCCCGATCCGCCTTCACTTCGCCGTTGCAGCCAATAACACCAGCACCGGGCTGCAACATCGTTAGCTACAGTGCTCACATACGGACATGTAACTTAGCAGTTGCACTATGTCGATGGCTCTTGTTCGCAAGACGAACATTATGCGTTCCCGACCGGTCTTAGACACGAAGTCTGCGGCGGCGCGGCAGTTTGGATTCAAATGATTGCATGCAGTACATCCAGGTGAGCTCGCGAGCTGGGCTGTCCAGCGCACACCGAAAGCAGCAGACTGCCGCTGCGTTGACACGACGAGGCTGTTTTGGCAGCCAGCCAACTGTCCAGGGCTGTCAGGCTGCCTGACAGCGACTCAGGAAGACGCTGATGGACACACTGCAATACTGTACTGTATCGCGCCTGTCGGCAGGCACCTAATCCTCCCAGCACAGCCGCTGCCGCCGCCGCAGACTTTGCAGCAAGCGGCACAGTCTCCACCACTGGCGAAATATTCGAATTTCGGTGAGTGCGGGAGAGCTGAGTGACCGTGTCCGACGTAGCCATTTCGCCTCACGGGCTCGAGACCTCGACACTTGCATTTTCTTAGTCCGCGGTGCTGCTTGGGCGACGGAAGTTGAGTCCCTTGCAACGCCGCAACACGCGGCAAAGTCAGTCAGTGTGACCGCCGTTGGCGGCGCCGTCAGCAGGCAGACAAGCCAATGGGACGCGTCCTCGGGACGGCAATCCGGCACCGCGCTGACAGCCAAGCGACCTTGCCTGTCAGCGCAGAAGCGGAATCCTGAGGGATGGAGCCATTTGGGGGAGGGGGGCAGACGAGCACATGGCTGCCTTTGGGTACTACCCTTGGCACCGAAAGTGGCATGGCCACAGTATTGACGGTGCGCTTCGCCGCAGGCCCGCAGCAACTTCGTGGGGCCTGCCCAAGCGCTGCGACGGAGGCGCGTCGCAGCGGCAGCTCGGCCATGGAGCTTGAGACGTCGCCTTATTCGCTCTTCGTTTCTGGAAGAAGCAGCAACAAACTGAACGTTTTCTCGCCAGCTGGGTGACTCTATCTCCCCGTATTTAGTGACCTCTGCGAATTGCGAATCTTATTCGCACTAAGATGATTTGTATGTGCACCCATCGCTGTCCTCCCCGGGTATAGTGACACATTGTGATAACGACGCGTACAGGCGATCTTTGCTTACTGCAGCCTCCCGTTTAAGTCCGAGGTGTCCGCGCGGTGGTTGGGCAGCGGCGGGCCAGGCTTGCCGCTTTTACGGCAATCAAATGACCAGAACGAGGCACGCCACGCCAGCCCGCTAACTTCCGATCGATCCCTCCCGCGCGGGCCAAACAAGGCGCGCCTTGCGGCAGACAGCCCACAGAGACACACAGAGCCGATCCTCGCCAACTATTAGTCCCACCCGCGGCCGGAGTCAAATTGGCCGCTACGCCAGCCAAGAAAACAGCCACCGGCGGTCCGTCACGCGAGCTTAGCCCAAGCGAACCGAAGCGAGCCCTCCCCCCTCTCACGTCGAGCGCGCGCAGCGAGCGCAGATGAATGAGCTCACGCCCAGCCATCCCGCGCCTCCGCCAGCGCCGCAGCCGCCGCAGACGCGCGGCCTGGCGCCGCCCTCCTACGCCTTCGGCGCCATGAACGCCAACGTCGTGAACCTCGCCGCCATGGACCGCAAAAGGTTATTTACTTTTCTTGTTGCCTGTTTCTATTATGGATACACTTTTTGGCTGGCGAAGTTGAAGAGCGACAGGGCTGTTATGTGTGTGCTTTTGCTTTTCGCTCGCTCCCCCTTCCCCCCTCTCTCCCCGGAAACGAAAGGAAGGAAGTTGCGGTTGGTAACTTTTCGTCTACAGCTTTTTTGGCTTCCCCTCAACCCCAAGCGACCAGCTGAAAAGAAGAACGGGGACGGGGAGGGGAAGTGAAGAGGAATGGGGGACGGAAGACACCGAAAAGCGCCCAAAGCTCCGCCACTTTTTTTCGCCAGAATCGGTTGGTGGCTAATCAATTTGCCTTCTTGTTTTTTATTTTTTTGCATTTGCCATGCAGCTTCCAAGCAGTTCCGCGAGGTTCAGGGGGTGTCAAGTACCAGTCGCAACAAGCTCTGCAACAGGTGAACGAGTACCACGCGGGGCCCTACGGTTCGGCAAATTTCTCGCATCTCAAAAGCCCAGTGGACAATCGGCCAGCTGGTAGCAGCAATAACGGAGCTAAGTTTGACTACGCGCCCAGTCAGCAGTATTCTCAGCAACAGCAACAGCAACAGTCATACGCTGCACCATACGGCTACCAGTCATACGCGCAAAACTATGGCAACACCGGAGACTACCAGCAACAGCAACAGCAACAACCGCAACATCAACCGCAACAGCAACAACAACAGCAGTACCATGGCAACTACAATCAAGTCAGCGATGCAAACCCTTTGGGTATGTTGGTGAGTTCGGCCACGAACCCTCAAGCTGATGCCATGCCACATGAGCACGTAAATATCGGACTTAAGGACTCAGGTGACCGCAAGTTCAGACAGCCGTACAATGTGGACTCGTTCATGAGCTCAAGTGGCGGATATGTGCATGGCGTCGAACGTCCTGGCAACGTGGTGCAAATCAAGTCAACCCCAAGCAATTCGCAACAGTCAATGTACCAACGCTCCACTATGTACACTGGAGGAGGTGGTGGAGCACTCTACTATCAGCGGACACAGGAGCAATCAACGCAGCAAAGTCCATTGGATTTGGTGCCTCCAACTGCCGCAAACTTCGATGCAAACGGTGGTGCAGGTGCTTCTTCCAGTATGGGACGGGGTATCAATGGCATGTTCAGTGCTGGATCACGCATGCCGCAGTTCAGTCCGAGTGCTTTAACCACGCGGTTGAAAGACGGAGGAGTCGATATCTCGACTGGAGCTTCGTCTTCTGCCAATGGGAACCACCTGCCGTTTATGCAGCAGTCTGTCGCCAAGTCACTTGATGCAACGCACCCGACCACGCTCTACTCAGATGTTGCGAGCTCCACGACGTCCATGGCCATGGTGAGCCTTGGCTCGGATGGTGCAGCCACGACGTCGGGCAATGCAAACGCGCTGTACCCGCCGTCGTTAGCTCCACCGACGTCTCAGCTCGGTGCCAACACTGAAGACTCGTGCAGTTTGTGCAGCGGTGCACACAGCGACAGGGTGGCCAGTCACTGCGGACATCGATTCCATGCTCAGTGTCTGCAATCGTGGGGGGGATTGACGGCGTGCCCAATTTGCGCTCAGGTTTGTTTTGCTGCTCAGATGAACCTGATTTCGTCGAAATCGTGCTCACAGTGTTTTTGATTTGTTTTTTTTTTCGTTGATCTGGGGGTATTAGGCGTCAAATAGCATCACAAGCGTCCCTCAAGCGAACCCTGTCAACTATGGCCTCGGTGTGGACAGTGTCTCGGTGTCTGGACTGTCGACGGGACAGAACGAGTTGGGTGGAGCTATGAACAACGGCACCACCAGTACGAGTGGCAGCAACTCGGTGTCCATTTCACCGAGTTCTGTGAGATCAGCGCAAGTATCGGGGATCAACAGCCTGCAGATGGGCAATGCCGTGCAAGGTGGACGCCCTCCTCCGATCGACACCCGCATTGTTGATACCCGCCTGGGTGCAACGACGTTGAGTGGGGAAAAGCGCAACTCGACCTCTACTCGATCGGGTTCGAGTAGCGGTGGGCGTGTCCGCAAAAACAAGAAGCTGAAAGACTGCTCCGTGCCAGGCTGTGATCGCACGGTCCGCTCTCGCGGTCTCTGCAAGGGCCACGGAGGTGGCCGCCGCTGTGGATATGCCGGGTGTGGACTTAGTGATCAGGGCGGAGGCTTCTGCATCAGTCATGGCGGTGGTAAGCGTTGCCAGCACGAGGGATGTGACAACTCGGCTCAGTCGCGTGGGTTGTGCAAGTTGCACGGAGGGGGTAGTCGCTGCACTGTTCCGAACTGCACGAAGAGCTCTCAGGGCCGCGGACTGTGCCGTGCGCACGGTGGTGGACGTCGATGCATGGTTGAAGGTTGCAATAAGACGGATCGTCGTGCAGGCTACTGCGTGACTCACGGAGCTGACAAGAAGTGCATCATCCCCGAGTGCTCTAAGACCGGCCGCATCGACAACATGTGTACCAAGCACTACTTTGAGCGCCACCCTGCTCAACCACCCGGAACTGTCAGCACGACTCCCCCTCCTGTTATCACGGTCAATGCTAACACGACTGCTGCCAGAGCTCGAGCGGAGAGGAAGCAAGCCGCGGAACAGGCTGCCGCCGCCGCTGCTGCTGCCAACAGCTACGCGGCAACATCGTCAATGATGCTTATTGGTTCGGTTCCTGCACCCAGCATGTCCTACGACGGACGGGTAAGCGGGTCAATTACCAAGACCGAGCCGTTCTAGGCATCTATCCTCGCTTGCTCGCACTGACGCTGCTACTGGCTGCCGCACTGACTAGGAGATTGTACAAATTTGACTCATGGTCGGATGCGCGGCTAGACGGCGGTGGTGCACATGGAGCAAGTGGGTGGATGATGGTCGGGCGGACCGAGGAATGTATTTGTAACGAGGCAAAATACGCGAAGTGGAATTACCTGATAAAGACGCGAGCTGAATGGAGACTCGAGCGATAAAAGAATCGGCTGCGCGGCGACCGAGATGAAATGGGCGACCGACAGAATTGAAAAAGTGAAGACGAATGGTCACGATGAAGTTTTGAAGTGACCTAAAAAAACTGAAGTTGAAGACAAGTTGAAGAAGATGAAGAAGACGCACAACGCGGAATGAAAAAAATGGACATAGTCCAAGGCCAGTTGAATGAAGGAGGGCCGCTACGAAATTGCAAACTGCACAAATTGCACACCCCGCCACCAAGTGAAAATGAAAATGAAATTACAACTTTTGAAGCCCAGGGAGGGAGAGCGAAAATGCGAAATGCAGTAAGAGAAAAAAAATCAAGAAATTTGAAAAGACCCAGGGTAGCTCAACGCTAGCTAGTTAGCGTTCCAGTGCTCTTTGAGCTGCGACGGACAAGGTGGTTCAAGGGGAAGGTCACGCACGAACCCATTGGAGCGAAAAGAGGACACGAAAATGCAAAACGAAACGAGCGAAGAAGCGACCCATGCATATAGGAAAATCAAGTGACGTAGTAAAGTGAGCGCCTCCTCAGGAATTAAAATTGGGGAGGAAGTTGAAAAAATAACGAAGCTCACAGATGAATGTTCAGACAAACTCGATATCGACGGAGATTGACTATCGGTCTGAGCCTCAGGCTGATCGGGTCTGCACTACTGCAAGTTCTCGTTTCAGTTCTTGCTGCGTTTTGAGGGAGACGGCGCGTTTCTCGATCACAGCCCGAACCATGTTTTTCAGCTCTTTGGCCCGCTCTTCTTTGGCCAGTGCACGAGCTACTCGACGTTGCTCTTTGTCCGCTTCGACGACGCCAATTCGTTCTAACAACAAGTGTCTGCTTTCAGCGAGTTCATCCTCCGACAAAAGTTTTTCGTCGCCAGTACCGACTTGTTCCAGGTACGATTCACTGATTCCTTCTGGTGTTGTGACCTTGCTCTTGGCAGCTTGAACCCACTCGAAGCGGCCTCTCACCTTTGCGATTTGCTCGTCTGTCATGTTGTCTTGCTTCATTTTAGCCTCGGCTTGGTCCGGTTTCCCAAGGTACAGCAAGCGTGACACGGCTCCGTTCGTGGTTCGGTCCACTGCCTTTTCCGCCCAGGACGCTCGAATCGCCTCATACTGGAGCTCCTTGGTGTTGTCTTCTAGCAACTTGACCTCTTCGGTGCTCCAGCAATTGACTCGCCATTTGATGCCACTTGAACCACGGGAAGAACGAGCTGTTGCAGGAATGTTAGACTCTCCCGACGCTGCAGCTTCTGACGACTCATTCTCGTCAACCGGAGTTGTGGTGACTGGAGTGCGACCGGTATTACTTCGGAATGGACGCAACGACTTCAACTCGTCCGGTACAATGCAGGTGCTTCTGTCGATGCTACCTTGAAGGATATAGCCGCGCTTATCATCTGGAGGTTGGCTGACTTCACCTGCAGGAATACACGGGAGCTGCAGGAGACGGACGTCGCCCTTGGCACTAAATTCACCGATCTTTGGATTCTGCTCAGCACCAAGGTCAAAAACTTCCAGCTTCGCAGCGAGATTATTCACAACTGCTCCGTCCTGCAGAAGCTGGAGCTGGAAACTGGTCCAAATTGAGTTCTTTGGTGCCATGACCACGTCTCGGAAGCACAGGAGCGGCTTGTTTGGCTCATACACACCTTCGAATCGGGTCATTTTCATGTGATGAGTTGTTGGCTTAGTGATATCCCAGTCACTAGCCAAAGTGAGTTTCCATTTGCCTTGACGGACGTGGAAGTCTCCAGGAGCGCAGTCAACGATCAACGTGTAGGTTGTAGCGGTGAATACTCCATCGTTTGAAGCTGCTGGGAGTGAAATCTTGGAGCAAAGCGTGGCTGCCTTTTTAACTTCACCGGTAACATCATTCACAACCGAGATATGCGTGAAGCTGCCCAGTAGTTCCTCTGTGAGGTGGAGATCAATTCTCAATTCAGGTGGTGATACATTCTCTTCGGTCAGTGGGGAGAGTTCAAAGCTTTGCTTGAAGATAATATTCCACGATCCAGGCAGCATGACTGGGTACGTTCCATCGCACTCCATGACACGAAGGTTACTCAAACTGCGCCAATACGTAGGTGCATCTTGGAATGCTACCTTGTAATCCGACTCGACTTGCATGCTATAGCCATAGCGCAGAGTCTTTTGAGGATACATGCGGTACACGATGCTACCGGTATCCACGGCTGGGATGCTGATGTATCCCGAAAATGTCGAGTTCAGTGTTACGATGACAGGCAACGAGGACCGTGAGTTTTCCTTCTTTTCCTTCTCTTCGATTAGAATGACGCTGCCATTGGGATCGACACCAAGGTGGGTAGCTGTTAATGCTGATGACTTGCTCAGGTTGTCCACGCTTTGATCGGGGTTATATGGTACTTGGACAGGTGTAAGCGTGGCAACAAGATTCACGCATTTGTGAGAGATTTCAATTGAACTGTCACCTGCCGGTTGCTCAGCCACACGGTCTTGCAGCGTCACCACCACAAAATGGACGCGCGGTGTCTCGAACGGGGCGAGTGGTGCACCTTCAAGTGAAGACTCGGGATTTGGGAGCCATGCACGAACGAATGTGTCAGAATATTGTAGCAGTGGATGAACCAACAGGAAAACCAGGTCGTTGACGCCAGTGACCTCCTCGGATATTGCTGCCGGGGAGCCTTGATGGACTACTTTAAACGTAGTGTTTCCTGTGTCGCCCACTACGTCAGTCACCAATACCGCCTCGCCAAAAACTAAATCGGCGACTCGGTCTCGTCCTGCTGAGCAAATAACAGCTCGCGGCTACAGAAAGGTTATAGTGATTAGAAGAAGAATGTAGGGTGTGAACGAGAATAATAGTTTACCTTCGGTGAGCTTTGAGTTACTGGCTTATCGTCCATCTCTTCCACTCCTGGAGGTATCTCTGCTGTACCGTCAGCAACAGAGTCAGCTTCCAGTGATAGTTCGCTAGGCTCGTCGATTTGTTCCGGCTGCTGCGTACGAGGCACAAACTAGAAGACCATCCGCAATGCAATATAAGTAGGGAGAAACAAGTCCGCACCCAGTCAGGAGCTTGCTTACCTGTTGCAGCTGGTGGTAAATGTTTTCACTGAAACTTTGGCTAATGCCCGGCTCCCAGCGAGATACTTTCCAGCTTGTAAGTGCCAGCATAATCTGTACCATTGTTTGCCACATACCGTCGACCGAGTTTATACTTCTTTGGTTAGGTTCTGCGCTCTGATTGTAGTTCGGATGCAGCCAATACATCACTTTATACAGCGCCTTCACCAGCAGAGACGGCCAGATCTCGTTTTTCATGGAACTCGCCAGATAAACGACATTCCCATCAGAATCCAGCGGCAGTTTATCATCGACATCAACTCGACGCCATCGACCGAAGACAAACAGCTTCACGCTGTACTTACCTCCAGCGTTATACACTGGATGTCCTGAACTGTCTTGCGGATAAATTGCTTGCCACAAAAATGGCGCTGAATTGGGAAAAACACCAACACTTTCGTCACCGGAAGTGTAGAGTTGCTCCACAATTCTGAAGTAGGATGCCATGTCAGCGTGAACGATCTCTCCGTGTGGAATTTCAGGCTTGAACACAGAGTTTGGGGCCACTTCAATTCGAGGAGGTGGCACTACACCCCAAGGAGACGTGGCATTGCTCACATCCACATCTCCGGTAATTGCTTCGTCCTCATCTTCCCCGTCGTCCACTAAATCGTCCGCATCAAAGTCCACTTCTGCTAGAAGATCGCGAGGACGCTCATTAACAATGTACGCGATGGCATCTTCGAACCCCATGTACACCCGCTCCCGGTTCTGCTGCTCGCGCTCGATACGCTCTTCCTCTTTGCTCCAGGCTTGAAGTGCATCAATTTGTTCTGGACTCCACCGCCGCTGGAAATCTCGAGGGATACGCCATTCTTGGTCGTGATGAAGATCAGATGCTGTCGATGGAGCTGTGGCCGTGCCAGACGCAGTCGCTCCTGTTTTCTCGCTTCTCAGAAACCCATAATCTCTCTCTTTTGACCTCGGGAGGAACACCTAGTCAGACAAAGCACAACCTAAGTTTTCAACAACGTGTGCGAATTCAGCAAAAAAAACTGCAAACTTTACGTGTGCGTGCTTCGACGGAGGCGGTTTCTTCGGAGGTTCTGGTTCTCCTTTCTTCGTGGCAGGTGCAGCTCCTTTCTTCCCTCCTGCAGTCTTTGGCTCTGGAACGGCAGGTGGCGGCGTTGCAGGAACCACCGGTAAATCTGCAATGACTGGAAGAAACTCACACGGACGCTTCCACGTGATCTCCTCTTTGCAGCCAATTGCCTGGATACATAACCCACTCCCAACTATTAAATAAATGAATAAAAATATAGCAACAAACAGCAATAATACCCACCTCCGTCGGCACAAGGAGGTTCTCAGGCGACAGCTGATCTTCAAAAGGCTCTTCCGCTGTGCCCCAATGCTCCGATGCTGCAAAAGAAAAAAAAGAAAAAATCTATAAAATAAATTACCAAAAATACAGATAATGACGGTCGGACGTACGCAGCGTTGCGGGGTCTGTCCATTCCGGGAAAACTTCGGTCGGAACTGCATTGGGCGTCCACAATGTGGGAATGGAATCCGACTCGGGCAAATCTGGCGTCGGTACTGGTTGTCGATAGCTTCGTGCTGTTGGAGGCGGGTTCAGCGATGATGAACCTTGCGCCGTGAGCTTGGACGGCAGCTTCTTGGGCGGCATCACAGTTGAAAACAAAAATCCTGACAAAAGGTCGCATCGCATGTTGAAGAGGAACGGTCACTAAAATGTTACCCTCGAGATAGTGACACCTCGTCACATGTCCCCAACTGTCAACTCAGACGCGAAGAAGGAGGCCCCAAAGATGGAGAACAGCCAGCGCGTGTACGTGCGCAGTACCTACCGTAGTAGCATCTTGTGCTTCCTTCTCCGTGTAGTTATTAGCTTTAAATCGTCGTGGTTTTACCACCTAGTTCTTACTGTTAATCGCTGCAGGATGCTCGAGCACAAGACGGTGGCGGGAGGGAAGGACATTCACGTCGCCTGTGCCACGTGGTAAATACATTTTTTTATATTCGCACTGTTATATTTCTATATGCAAATATACAATTGCATTTTTTTGCTGATATTTTGTGGATGCAGCACGTTCCTGAATGCCCCCGACGTCTGTCACTGCGGAATGTGCGGGTGGGTACAGTCAAATGTTGCAATTGGCGGTTTTTTAGCTGCAAAAAAAACATTTACTCACTGAATTATATATATTATTATTTTTATTGTTATTATTATGGGCTGTAGAGCGGAGATGAAGCCTCCGACACATGATGTGCAGGCTGATGGAAGCTGGAAATGTGGAGGCTGGTGAGTTAGATGCAGTTTTTTTTTTTCAATTTTTTTTTTTTTTTGCTGATCGAGGATGTGTGTTATTGATGCAGTGGCACGGAGAACCGACGAGCAGTGAAGGAGTGTTCGCAGTGTCGTCTTCCGTTCTATTCGCTCGTGACGACGGCAGCACCAGCTCAGATTTTCTGCTCTCGGTGTGGGTTTCTGAACGACGGAGGCAACCTCACGTGTGTGCAGTGTGACTACACTATCCGGTCGACGCTGGATAAAATCAGCACGGATCTGCGAGACAGCACCAACTTCCTGGCTCGAGATATGGGCGTGAACATCCACGTCAAGTGTCCTGGGTGCTTTGTGGTGTGCTACGTGCCACCCGCGACGGCGTGTCTACGGTGTGGCTCTTGCCATACGTATTTTGCGTCGCCTTCGGTTGGCGAAGTGACGAATTTCCACATGACGCGTCTCGCGTCGTCCATCTCGAGCTCGTTCATGGGATTTTTCGGAGGCAAAAAAGGAGGACAGCAAGAGAGCGAGGACTCGCGTCGGCAGGAAGAAGCGCGAGAGGCGCCGGTGGGCCGGCTGATTGCTGCCGGCCAGGGTGTCGTTAATTCACCACGCCACTCTTCGACTATAAGTGAAGCGAGCGAACTCTCTACGAGTCTTCAACACCTTGAGGACAGCGAGGCGTCTGGAGATGAGACAGAGGAAAAGCCCGACGCCTCTCAGGTTCAGGAGCGCGCTAGAGACTCAAAATCAAAGGCCCAGGAAAAGCAGTCAACTGAGAAAAAGGAGGAAGCGCAAACGTTGTCGAAGGCATCTTCGGTTGGTGAAGACCATCCCCCATCGCCTGTGCAACCACGAAAGCAAGAGCCATTCTCATCGTTGAACCTATCGTCTAGCTCTGGAAGCTCTGGAAAGGAGCAAGAACAACCGACGCTTGTACGGTCGATGCCACTTCGGGCCGCGCTTCCTGCGCCTCGGCAGGAACTGGTTGAGGTGGAGGGAGATATCGTGGAGCTGTAGCTGTCTGAGCGGGTCAAGTGATCTCAATGGTATTGGCATGATTGGGGTTCAGTGACAATTTTTGACTAAGCCTGCACGCAGCAACTGCAAGAACGGAAAGTATATGATTTGATTAGGACGTTCGCTCACCTCAAAGTCTGTCAGTGTTTGTCTCTGGTAGCGTCGTCATGCAAAAGATGCAAACTCGGCGTCGTCTCTTTCCAACCTAATACCAAAAGGAGTATCGCACTAGCGGAGGCGAAGCAGCAGCGTAGCCTACAAGGTCAAGCTTTAGCTTTGTTGGTTTTGCTACACTTTGCTTGCCTGCCTGCCTGGCGGCAATACTGATAATAATAATATTGTTAGGAAGGACGGTATGTGTGTGATGTGATGGCCATCACCATCGCCGGTCTTCGTAATGATTTTTGTGGCGATCTTCGGGCATTGAGTCCCAGCGAGAACGTCGACCCTGGCGCGGCGGCGGCGGCGCATGGTATTGGTCCCTTGGAGAAAAGCGGTTGTCTCGAGGCGAGTACGACGTCTGCTCCCTTTCCACAGCAGCGTACTGGTTTGGCTGGAACCCACCCCGAGGAGAAGAGTAGTGAGAGGCCTCCTGCCATTGCACATTCTGTGACTCCATGCTGTGCGAGTGGTGCAGCTTCGGTCGCTTGCTCATCGAAGGGGAATCCACACCGTATCGGTCGTTCTGCGGTCCACCGTAATGATGATGATGATCGTTGTACCGATCATCCGTGTAGCCATGATCCGTCACTGCCGAGGCGCTGTTGTGGCGACGAAGAGTAGGTGATTGCTGCGGCTGATCGTAGTCGTAAGTAGATCTCCGGTGTCCCAGGTGGCTGTTTCCACTGTCGCTTCGACCACGGCTTGACGTTGTCGGGGTGATTGGGCGGTAGGAATCCTCCATCGGTTGGTATGACGAATACAAGGGGTCCGAAGCAGACGCAGCAATGGACGCTTGTCTCGCTCGGAACTCCGCTCGCTGCTCCTCCAGTTGCTTCAGCTCCAGCACCTCAGCTTCACACGCCACCGTATACAGTCTCTCAAGCGCTCGCTCTTGCTGCTCAGCCTCCATTGCCGTTGTCGAGCCTTGAGGGAACGAGAACAAGTCCTCCTTCTCCAGTCCACGCAGCTCCTTAATCAGCGTCTCGCGTTTCGCAGTCTGCTCCGTAAGGTTCTTGCGGTACTGCTCCACATGACCGCGACTGTTGTCCACATCCAGGTCGTACACTTGCTGGTCCATCTTGCCCCAAGCGATGCCTCCGACAGACGGGAACGTCTTGTCCTCCTCCTCTCCAACGACAACAACATCATCATCCTCTTCCTCATCCTGTTCACCGCACGCATGGTGGAAGACACTGATACTCGACTCCAACTGGAACATCCTGTCACTCAGCATATCTGCGCTGATCGTGGCGTTAACCAACTCCTGCAGGTGCGCGGCGAGCCGCGTAGTAACCACCGACTCCACCACCTCTGGCATGTCCTCCAAGACTCGCTCCACGGCTGCATCACTCGTCATTTCTTGCAGGAGCTTGGCTCTGTCCTCTTCAGCCTTCCCGACCGCTTCCGGGACGATCTCTCTGCGCGAAAAACACGTATAACCATTAGAAAATCCCGCTCTATCTAATGGTGCAATGATTGATCTCGTACACGGGGGGCTTGCCGGCGCAAACGTTCTCCAGCATAGCCAGCATAGTCGGCGTGACCACCCCGCGCTCCTTCCAGATGCCCACGATCTTGATGGCGCAGCGCTTGACCTTCTCCTCCCCGTCGCGCATAATCAGCTGCACAATGTCCACCAGCTGCTCCTCGAAGACTGCGGCGATGTGGCGCCCGAACTTGCGCACGCCCACCTGCATGGCGTCGTTGGCCACGTAGAGGTACACGATCTGGTGCTCGGCGTCGCCCTCGCGCAGCAGCTCGCGCCAGAGCGAGACCATCTCCGGCAGGTGCTGGCGGTGCGTGAGCATCCACTGCGACACCTTCTGGATGCTCTGCGTCGTCACCTTGGCCTGCCGCAGCAGCCGCTCCAGCTTCTCGCGCGAGAACACCATCCACCTCCAGCAGAGTGTATCGAAGCTTTTGCGTTCGGCTTGGCTCCACCGCCTCGGACGAACTGTAGAAACGCATACCGAAAGGGGATTTATTGAATACCGGTTTTATACCGAATGTACTGGTAATACCGGTAAAAAGGCAACTTTAGCGCTCAAGTTGAAGTTGCAGATTGCAAAAGTCGCTTGATGCATCCAGAGGCGGAGCCAGCCCGAAAAATATGGGGGGGCAGTTCAAAAATGGGGGGGCATGGTGTGACCGATTCGCCCATAATCGGCTATAATCCCGACTTTTTTGCCTAATTCCCAGGAAATCCGAAAAATTTCTCAAAAATCTGGGGGGGCAGATGCCCGCCTCCGCATCTATTAGCGTTTGAAGACGGTGTTTTGCTTGCTTGGTTAGGGTGAGGCTGCGTGCCAACGCCTTTGCGTGTGGCTGCATCGCATGAAGAAACGGCTTTAAAGACTCCAGGAATAGGCGTGTGTGGTTCTATGGCCTGTATGAACGGGAGGCTGGGCGGTTGCGCCTTGGTGCCTTTTCCGTCTCCGCCCGGCGGCTAGTTGGGGTTTCGCCTCAGGCAAACGAGTCCGAAGACAAGCGCAGGTTGTTGGTTGGGCAGGTGACGAGCTGGTACAAGCGACGCAGAGGCTATTAGCATGTTCATGAACGGCTCGTCGTTCGATGACGACGCTCCCTCCCGTGGTGGATCGAGGGGGCGGAAGGGGGCGCGCGAGGACGAAGTGTCGGACGCAGTCGAAGTGCTGACGCTGGATGACCATCGCACGGGCAGCGGCGGGATGTCCGCCCACCCGAACTCGCTCAAGGACGACGACTTGGAAGGAGAAGTCGGAGGCGTCGAGTACCTCTCGGGCGCGCGCTCCAGCGTCATCCAGCAGCAGCGCGAGCTGCAAAAGAAGAAGCTGCAGGAACGCATGGGAGGAGGTGGGGGCTCTGGTTGAGGCTCAAGCTTGAGTTCTGTCACCCCGTGTCCTAACTTAACTGTCGATGTGGTTGGTTTGTATCTGTGAAGGTGTGGTCCGCACTACACTCCCTAAGCAGTACTCGGCTCCGCGCTCAATGGACGTGGACGAACGACCCTCGTATGTGTGTTTCCTGTAGTATGGTATAGCTGTTGTTGCCTTCTAACTCTTGATTTTCTTCACATTCTTTTCAGACGCTTTGGTCGAGACGACGATGAGTTAGACGATGAATCGCCTGGAGGTCGACCTTCAGTGCGCCGGGCTGGTTCTTCGCGGCAAAACGTCAGTGGCCGTGGCAGTTCTGGAGCTCAAGCATACTCTCGTCGCAGCCGCGATGACGACGATGATGATGATGACGACCGACGGCCGAGTCGACCTGGAGGCTGGGATCGCGACCGCGATCGTGGGCGTGATCGGGACCGCGACTACGATCGGGATCGCGAACGCGACCGAGGAGCCACCAGCCGAGACCGCGATCGTGACCGTGGAGGCCGCGGAGATCGCGGATACTCTCGTGATCAAGACCGTGACCGAGAGCGTGGTCGAGGCCGCGACCGTGATCGAAGTGACAGCGATGACTCGGATCGTGATCGCTCTCGAACACCTAAGGGGGCACGCGGCGGGTCTCGCCGCAGTAAGGACTACGACGATCCACCACCAAAGAACCCCAAGCGTGGAGCAACGAACAGGTACGCAACATAGTCAACATTTGCGTCGAGTTTGGCGCCAGGTCTAAGAGTTTTTTGTTTGATTTCGTTTTGCAGCGGACGTGGTGGGCGTGACGACGACGATGATGATCGCCGCGGTGACTCCGGCGGTCGAGGAGGATTCACTCGCAGTGTAAGTGTTAGCTTGTAGTTTTTGCATCGGTCTAGCTGTAGAGCGTGTAATGATCCTTTGTGTATGTGTCTGGTTCTTTTCAGGCAAGAGGACGTTCACATTCCCGGTCGCGTTCACGCTCGAGATCTCGTTCTCGATCTCGGTCGCAGTCCAGGTCGGCGTCGGATGCTTCGTCAGACGATGATCGCAATCGCAACGCAGCAACTTCCTACGATCCATCGTCGAATGGCCGTGACGCTGACCGAGCTCGCGCTGCCGCTGCCAACGTGCGGAAGCCGAAACTTGACATCACGGACATGCGTGCGTTCATCATGCGCCCCATTCCCAAGGCGTACGACGTGGTGGAATGCTACATCGAGCGCAACAAGTCGGGTGCCAACAAAATGTTCCCGGAGTACTGTCTGTACATGAAGGAGGGCGACCGCTTCCTGCTCACAGCGAAGAAGCGTCCGAAGAACCGCACAAGCAACTACTTGGTTTCATTACAGCGCGGCGACTTGCTGCGTCGTGGCAGTGACAACTACGTGGGCAAGCTACGCGCAAATTTCTTGGGCACGGAGTTCACCATCTACGATAACGGCTCGAACCCGAAAGATGCCGACCAGCAGACTATCACGAGCAACCCCGCGGGAATTCGTCAAGAATTGGGGATCTCCATGTACGCCGCCAACGTTCTGGGTCACCGCGGGCCACGGAAAATGAAAGTCTGCGTGCCTCGAGTGCGTGAAGATGGCACGCGCGTGGTCTGGAGACCTCTCAACAAAGACGACGAAATGGTCAACAAGTGCAAGGAGCAAGATCACACTAACCTCACGTACCTTATCAACAAGCCACCGCGCTGGAACGACCAGGTGTGTGCGTACGTACTCAACTTCAACGGCCGCGTGACCATGGCCTCAGTCAAGAACTTCCAGCTCGTGACACCGGAGGACCAAGAGACAGTCGTGCTTCAGTTCGGCCGTGTCGGCAAGGACCTCTTCACTATGGACTTCCGATGGCCACTTTGCCCCCTCCAGGCCTTCGCCATCACACTCAGCAGCTTTGACTCGAAGCTTGCATGCGAATAAGGCCAGGAGAGAAGTTTGGCTGCGTTCACAGCCTAAAGTGGAAAAGTTCCGCTTCTCGATAGCTTCATATACCTCATCAAAAAGAATAAAAAGTTTCTCCACTTCTTCTCCTTGTTACTACATCGCACTTTCCTATATATACAAACACGAGACAAAGCAAAGTTCAGGCGCTATTTCGCATCACAACTGCTTTGGAACGACCCAAGCATGACTCTCGATCGACGCACCAATTTTGGTATCAAGGCATCGAGAAATATGAAAGGTGCCAATGTTGCAGCGCCAAACCAATTCGCCAGCATCCAGGAGCGACGCGTAATGAAGAAGGTAGCTCAACCAGAACATGCGTACACGGGCTGCGTGCCGTACACCTCAGAAGACGACGAATCCGATGTTGTACCGAAGCGGAAAAACCCACCGATTCTCGGCTATAGAGGCCATCTTCGCCATGATGAAGACCGTATTGGTACCACATTCACGCAGGGGTTGGCGGTCGCAACTCGGTCAGCAGAGCCCCTCTCATCGACAAAAGCTCGACCTGTGAACAACCAACCACGTCAAGTTCATTTCGCTGAGAATAATAGTCGGCCGCCAAAACCTTCAGGACCCAAAGCGGTTGGCACGCCATCTCGATCGGGATATGGGCAATTCGATAATGCCAACGGGTATGAAGACTTCGCTGCACCGCCAGCGGCGGGCGGCAATAAAGGGATGTCACCACGATCGGGTTATGGAGCATTCGATAACGCAAGCGGATATGGTGCTTTTGCCGCCCCACCAGCTCGTGGAAATCTATCTGCTCGATCAGGATACGGGGAATTTGAAAATGCCAGTGGATATGGCGCGTTTGCAGCCCCACCGAAGGGTGAAATGTCACCTCGATCGGGTTATGGAGCATTCGACAATGCTAGCGGATATGGAGCTTTTGGCGCTCCACCTGCTATGTCATCCCGATCAGGCTATGGTGCATTTGACAACGCTAGTGGTTACGGAGCATTCGCAGCCCCACCAGCCATGTCACCACGATCAGGTTATGGAGCTTTCGATAATGCTAGTGGGTACGGTGCATTCGCCGCTCCTCCTGCAGACATGTCACCTAGGTCTGGCTATGGTGCATTTGATAATGCCAGCGGATACGGAGCCTTTGCTGCACCCCCAGCACAAGGAGGAATGTCACCGCGGTCAGGATACGGCGAATTTGACAATGCCAGCGGATATGGGGCTTTTGCTGCCCCTCCTGCAGGAATGTCACCTCGATCGGGGTACGGCAAATTTGATGATGCGAGTGGATATGGCAATTTCGCGTTGCCTCCCGATCCAGTCGCTAGCAGTGAAAGACAAGGCGAATATAACCCACCTCATGGCGTTCACTCCCACGAGCGCCGGCAGCAACAGCGTACGATTAATCCAGTCAACAAGCTAAAAGGTGCCGATCTAGTTCTTCAGGCAAAGTATCAGCAGGCTGTCATTCGCATCGGCGGAGAGCAAGCAGCCCTTCGATTATGGACTGCAGCCGCTCAGACTGTATGGCAAAGATACACAAAGCGTACGGAGCTGCTGCAAGCTGTGAAGCGAAGTTTCGAAAAGCACGAACGCATGAGTATGTTGCATTTTGACGGAGCGAGTTCATGAATTGACGGAGCGAGTTCATGAAATGTCCATGTTAACTATTTATTTCTACTCCATCATCAGACCACGGATTTATGACCAAGGTACAATTGAAGGAAGCACTTCGAGACCTTGCATGTGTCTTCACCGATGATCAGGTACGAAATCCAAGCGTGAAAGATCGGGTCAGAGTGATTTCAATTAACGGTGTGTTTGGGCAGATTACCGCTCTGTTTGGAACACACGACAAGCACTGCACTGGTAAATACCCACTCATTGACCGTAATCGTGTCCATAGCAACCTGACAAACGTTCTGATTTTCTTGATGTAGGAGCCGTGGCAATGGGGGAGCTTCTCCTCGCCTTAACTAACCAGCTATGATGTTTTTTTCTCCAAGAACCACCAAATGAAAAAATCTTTGCTTTGCTATCATCTCGATGATTTCAATGAGATCGATCCTCAACGCCATATCATATACCGGGAAACTCAAGCTCCAGCCTGAAAGTCCTTCAATAGTTCAACGTACTGTACATGCATCGAGTTTCGCCCTGGTATGACACGAGGATGCCGCCTGATGTACTGCTAGAACTTTGATGAGTACCAATACTGCTAACATCGCTCTCTCTCGCAAACGCAGTTTTCATGGGGCATCGACTGCGTTGGGCCGCTTTCGTACAGCTACAAGCATGACTAGACCAGGAAAATCAAGCACCCACCTAGCACCTTCTCCGCCACAACTACATGAACCGCGCCAGCAGTGAGTCACACTGCATGTGCACTGCACATTGTGCAGTGCAGTGCTGTGATCAGCGTGTCGTGCCGAAAAACGCCCTGGATTATCCAGTGGATCTCCATGACAACAGTTGCACCTGCACCAAGGTGCAACTGTTGTCACGGAGAATCCAATGTGCTGTGTCGATCCATGATGGAGTGTGAAGTGATGAATTACGATTGAATATGGGGCTGCTATCATACAATAGTCGGTTGCTCTAAGAACTTACGCCTTGGTGTAGTGGTGTCGTGGGTACTCCACTGACGGAGTAAGCGGATCGTCTTGGAGCACGACGCGGCTGCGGCCGAGCTGCTCCCTGCGGCGCAGACAGCACGCGAAGATGATGAGCATGAGTGCACCAGCACTCACCAGCACGCTGCCGATGCCCAAGTACATCGAGTAGTCTTTCACGAGATCCAGGAACACGATGCGGCACTGCGTGTACGGGGCTGTGCCCACCGTGATGTTCTTCAAAGAGCCCGAGGCGAGGAACTCACCGCAGTACCACATCGTCTCATTGGAGCGTGGACACTCGTCGTTCGCCCAGTCAAACACCGTCGTGTAGTTCTCGAACTCGCGTGCCTTGTCACATCCATCACAGAGACTCTCGAGTTCACTATAGTCGCTGAGATAGTCGTCGCACAAGGTGGTCACTCCGCCAGTCACGTTCTCGAACAGCTCCACGATCGCCGAGTCGAGTTGAGGAGCGAACATGGTCAGCGCCTCGGACCCTGAGGCCTCGTTGCAAATGTACTCGCCCTGAGCATAGCAGTAGACCTGGTCGAAGTCGGTTTTCACTGACTCCTCTGTACTCTCCGCTGGATACGCCTTGTCACTCCAGTCGTCGGCCTTGGCCATGAGGATGAAGGCGGCGATGGCCACCACCAGGAACAGGATCAGGAACAGCAGCACGACGATCGCGTACGTGCAGAGACCGAATCTCCAGCGACAAACCGCTGCAATGGAGCCCAGCAGAGCCAATCCGATGATCACTCCACCCACGACAATGAGTGCAGTGACGGCGTCGTCGATGTTGGACCAATAGCCGCAAATGATGTCCACCCAGCCGGCATGACGTGTGTAGATGCCCACGTAGAGCACGAGGGCGCCTCCGAGTGCCAAGACGCCGTTAATCGCGACCAGTATCAACTGGGTGGCGTATCGACCAAAACATTCACAAACCCCCATGGCAGTACACAGGCGAATTGAATAATGAGCTGATCGGTTAGCTGAGCAGAGCTCACTAACGCGACATTAATTCTGCCAGGTTGGGTTGCTTACATTACTCAAGTCGGCAGCCGTTACATGCTGCATTCTTTCGAGTACGATATTCCCCACTGGAAGTTTTCGCGGATTTTTGGGAACTGAGTCAATTCAATCGACATGTGAATTGATCTGCTCACAGTTCCCAAAGCGAATGGTCTCGTCCAAGTGACGGCGGGAGTCAAAGCCTTGACGGCTAAAACCTGCTGGGAATTCACGAGTTCAACGGTGTAAATTGCCAAGTTATGTTGGAGCAACATCTCGCCATGGCTCTGCTCGATGTCCGCACTGCCGGCTGGTATTCCAGGCTGTTAGAAGCGTCCGTACGCTGCTTGGGCTTGTGGACGTCGGTCCCGGTGCCGCAGGATGCAGGCGAAGGTGACCACCATCAACGCTCCGGCACACACGATAAGGCTGCCAATGCCCATCCAAAAGGCGTATTTTTCAACGAGATTCAGGAAGTCTGTGCGGCATTCCGAGTACGGAGCGTCTCCGCTGGAGCTGTTGGTGTTCCCGGACACGAGGAAGGCTCCACACCACACCAGGACGGCGCTGGTAGGCTCGCACTGGTCGTTTGTCCAGTCGATCAAAGACGAGAAGTTCTTGAACTTCCGTGCCTGGTCGCAGCCGTCGCATACCTTCGAAAGCGCGTCGAAATCGCTCAGGTAATCATCGCACAGTGCGTTGACACCACCTGTCATGTTCTCGAAGAGCGACGTCATGGACGAGTCGAGGGTCGGGACGAACATGGTGAGAGCGTCCGAGACCGAGGCCTGGTTGCAGATATAAGCGCCCTGAGCGTAGCAATACACTTTGTCGAAATCTGCTTTCACGGACTCCTCCGAGCTGCTGGCTGGATACGTCGTGTCCTCCCAACTTTCAGCTCGGTGTCGTAGCACGAAGGCCGCAACCGCGACGACCACGAACACGACGAAGGTGAGGAACACCACAATCGCATACACGCACAGTCCGAAGCGCCAGCGACAAAGCGCTGCGATAGAGCCCAACACGGCCAGGCCGATGATAACTGCGCCGATGACGATGAGAGCTGTGATGATCCCGTTAATCGGAGACCAGTAGCCTTGGATCACTTCCACCCAACCCGAATGCCGCAAGTAGATCCCAACGTAGAGCACTAGCGCGCCGCCCAACGCCAGAACGCAATTGATCGCGATGAGAATCAGCTCGCTGATGCACTTGGCTATACATGAACAGAACCCCATGTCTTCTTCCTTGCTTCCTCGGACCTGTTGTCCAACGCGCGAATAATGTCGAAGTGCTGACCATTAAAGCACTTTTTGCCTTCTTGGGTGCTCGTTGTAAGCCATCAATCGATCTCGAGACAAGTCGATCGACAGCCACCAACGCCACCAGCGTTTCAGACGCAAGCCCAGTATCGCGCCTCGCTGACTTGATCGCTACCTGGCCAAGCTCACGGAGGTGTGACCTTGTTAGTAGACACTTGAATCCTTATATTTATCACCCACTTCCTATCTTCCCTACTCATGATACGCCTCGTAGACGTCGTACATGTCGTGGCGCCGCAGGTAGCACGACATGAGAATCACCGCTACTGAGCCGACGACGACGATAACGCTTCCGATCGCCAGGTACAGCGAGTAATTGCTAACAAGGTCGAGGAACGCGCTCCGGCAGTGCGTGTACGGTGCCGTTCCTGCTGTGACGTTTGCTGCGTTACCGTCGAGGAAGAACTCTCCGCACCACGCCAAGGTGCTGGATACCCGTGGACACTCATTGTTCGACCACTCGAGCACCGACGAGAAGTGCTGGAAGTCGCGAGCTTTATCGCATCCGTCACACACTTCCTTCAGCTCTTCATACTCACTCAAGTAGTCGTCGCAGAGCGTGTTGACGCCTCCTGTCACGTTCCCGAGGACTGCAGCGACCGTCGAATTGAGGTCAGGGGCGAACATACTCAGCGCGTCGGATACGGAGCCTTCATTGCAGATGTACACACCCTGGGCGTAGCAGTAGACCTGGTCGAAGTCGGCCTTGACGTCGCTCTCGCTGCCGCTGGCCGGGTACGCGTCGTCCTCCCAGTCCGAGAACATGTTCCAGAGCAGGAAGGCGCAGACCCCCACGAGGGTGAAGAGCAGCAGCACCAGCACCACGAAGACCATGTAATAGCAGAGACCCGCTCGCCAGCGACACAACGCCGCGATTGTGCCGAGCAGCGCCATGCCGATGACGACACCAGCCACGACGATGAGCGTCGTGGCGAGACCGTTGATCGGCGACCAGTAGGCCTGCACGACCTCCACCCAGCCGGTGTGGCGCACGAACACGGCCACGTAGAGCACCAGGCCGCCGCCCAGCGCCAGGAAGACGTTGATGGTGATCAACAGCAGTGCGCTGACGCATTTCGCAAACCAGTCGAGGCAGCCCATGGTCCACGACACCTAACGACGTTCCGACGGGCTCAAAACTCTGAAAATTCAGGCAGCGTAACGTTGGATGAGAATCTCATTGAGATAGCGTCTACATTTTCGAGTCAGAGCTGACCTGTGGAAGTTGATGCAGGTACATGTATTAGATTTTGAGTCACGGGTAAACATAACGCGCGACTTGATTGCAGCGGATGCAAGTTTGCGGTGCTGCTTCGGTGGCAATGCATCGGTACATGGGCGCTGCCTCGTTTCCTCGCTGACTCAATTGCGCAGAAATGAGCTGGAGTGACTGCAATCTATTCACGCCGAAGGCATCTGGCCTGCCGAGATGGTCTTAGCCACACGATGGTGGAAAAAGCGCTTAACTTACAACTTGCGGGCGCAAGGGGCCCTTGCCCTTGACGGCGCGGTGCTGACTGTACTGTAGCTCGGCTCCGAGACGGAGCTCTAGGATAATCACTGCGTAAACCGTACGCAGCAGCATGTTTCCAACAAGTTGTTGCAACAACGCAACGCAGCGCAGTGTCTTTTTGACATCGGAGACTATCGGAGACTATCTTAATCGTATTGGTGAGATTGCTACAGTCAGCTTACATGTATGAAAAAAATACGAAGAGGTCGAGCTTGTATTTAGACATGCGGCATGCACCAGAATCCTTGATCTTCTGTACAGGAAGCCTCGGTGAAGTTATCCCAAGGTGTTGAACCGCTCAGTGAGCGGCTCTCACCTCAATGTGTGTCAGAATCTTGACAGTCAGACCGTATTTCGCTGCGATGTTTGATTCGCTGAAATAACCCCTAAATCCACCTCTGATTGGATGGAACCTAAACTTTCTGAAAGTTCATGAATAGTTTGTTACTTTTTACTGTCCAAAGATACAGCTGCAGATACAGCTGGGATTGACTGATCAGGCTGAGGCGACTCTACATGCGGCGGACCGCCGCCGGCGGTACAGGTACCGGTAGGTACACACAGGTAGAAATCATTCTCGTTTCGGACAGCTCCCAACTTACAGCGGACAGCCATCGATTAATCCCGACAACCATGGCTCGCATGACAACTGCCGGGGTGCTCATGGTGCTGGTGAACATCGGCTTCCTGGTGGCCGGCGTCATGCTCATGCGCTTCAGCTCGTCGCTCGAGAGCAGCGGCTGGGCCGACGCGCTCACGGACACCGACTACGAGTCCGCCGCCAGCACAGCCACGACGATGCTGCGCATGATGGGCATTGGCGCCATCGCGCTGGCCGTGGTCGGCATCGTGGGTGCCATCGTGCAGAACCGCGTGCTGCTGCTGCTGTACTCGGTCGTCATGGTCATCGCCATGTCGGCCTTCGGTGTGCTCGCCGGCACGGCCTTCACGTTCAAGACCAAGATGAAGGACTGGGAGTCCGCCACCTTCCCCGCCGAAGACCAGGAGACCAAGCTGGCCAAGACATTCAACGAGGTCTACTGCTACGCCGAGGGCTACTACTACTGCAACAACGCCACGGCGCAAGAGGCCTACGAGACCTTCTTCCCCAACGCCTCGACTGCGCTGGTGAGTCTGCTGCCCAACACTTCCGGCGTTGTTTCGGTCTGCGATGAACTCCAAACTTCGGCGATCTCTGTGGATGGACTGTCGACGGTTTGCGATGCCTGTAACATGTCAACTACGTACGCCAAGTACGACAAGATCCTGACCTGGGCCAACGACAAGTGTCCGCGCAACGACGTTACTGGTACTTGGTGTGCCTCGTTCCTCTCGACGGGCACTGCTGGCGAAATCTACAACGGCTCGCCATACGGCCACTGCCGCAACATTTTCCTCGACGTGGCCATCGACTGGAGCGGCACCATCGCGACTGCAGGACTGCTGGTGGCCATTGCCGCCGCAGCTATCGTGGCGATGGCGTGCTTCGCACGTCGCTCGAAGAAGGGCTATCCCAACGATGAACGAGAACGTCTGACGAAGGTGTAAGCGGAACAACTTAGCTCTGTTCAAAGTAAAGTACTAAAACGCGTTGCAGCGCTTCGTATGAATATGAAACTACAGTTTGCAATGTTCACTACTTAAATGATCTGTCGCTGGCAATGGCAATAGTAGAGAAAGTCAGCTTATCAATGCCGGATATGCCTCCAACGTCGTGGTGGAGCGGAAGCGTGCCAACAACTTCATCACCTTCACACAAATTTCACTTTATTTTTGTTCCAAAAAGTATTGTTTCACGAAACCGAAATATTCGGTCACACCAACTGTACACCAAAACTAGTCTCGTTGGCTGGCTGGCAAACACCGCTCGGTTCCAGTTGCAGCATTTCCGCCGTGCAGTTCCAGGCCGACAGGTTCCGAGACTTCTAGCGATCGCATCCACCATGGCGACTAGCGGCGAGTTCAAGCGCCTGGTGCTCAAGCAGTTCCCGGCCACGACCGAGGTGGACACGGCCGAGAACACGTACTGGAAGAAGTTCCACGCGCCGCAGGAGCTGCAGCAGGTCGGACCCGTCACGCACATCGACGTGTCGCCCATGGCGCCGCACCAAGTGGCCATCACGTCCTCCACCCGCATCCACCTCTACAGTACGAAGACCAACGAGATCGTCAAGACCTTCAGCCGCTTCCGCGACGTCGTGTACTCGGGCACCTTCCGGTCGGACGGCAAGTTGCTCGTGGCCGGTGGAGAGTCGCCCTACGTGCAGGTGCTAGACATCAACACGCGTGCAATTCTGCGGTCCTTCAAGGGCCACTCGGCCGCCATCCGCAGCACTCGCTTTTCGGCCGACAACGTGCACGTGCTTTCGTGTTCCGATGACAAGACGTCCCGCTACTGGGACCTGTCCACGGGCAAGCCTCTTGCTCTGCTGGGAGAGCACAGTGACTACGTGCGCTCGTCGGCTGCTAACCCGTCCTCGCTCAATGTCTGGGCCACGGGATCGTACGACCACACGGTTAAGCTCTGGGACCTGCGCACGTCCGACCAGACTGTGTCCAAGAGCACCATGAGTCTGGACCACGGTGCTCCTGTAGAGACGTGTATGATTATGCCCGGTGGCAGTCTGCTTCTCTCAGCTGGAGGCAACTCGATTAAGGTGTGGGACATTCTCAGCGGCGGACGTCTGCTGCACTCGTTTTCCAACCACCAGAAGACCATTACAAGCCTGGGTCTCGATGGCAGTGGCACGCGTCTCATGTCGGGATCGCTGGACGGACACCTTAAGATTTACGACCTGAAGACGTACGAGCTGGCGCATGGATTCAAGTACAAGAGCGGCGTGTTGGCCTTCGGGATGTCCCCGTCGAACTCGCACCTTTTCGCTGGTACTGTGGACGGCATCCTTGCTGTTCGTCGACGTACCGTGAAGAGGGCAGAGCAGACTGACGCCAAGAACCGTCAGGCGATCATTCGTGGTGGTAGCTACAAGTACTTCCTGCGTGGCAAGAACGCGCAACCGGCAGCGGCCGATTACACGGTGGCCACCACACGTCACAAACGTATTCAGCCGTACGACCGTGCGCTGCGAAAGTTCGATTACAAGAAGGCGTTGAACGAGGCTTTGGACACGCGCTCGCCGGTCATTGTGGCTAGTATGTTGGAGGAGCTGCGTCTTCGTGTCGGACTCAAGCGTGCTCTGGGAGGACGCGATGAGGAAACGCTGGAGCCGCTCCTGGCGTTCCTCATCAAATACGTGACGGACCCGAAGTACGCGTCGCTTCTTATCCACGTGTGCACCATTGTGTGTGACCTATACGCGCCGAAGCTCAGTCAGTCCATGCTTATCGACAGTCTGTTCGTGAAATTGCGTGAGAAGTTGAACGAGGAGCTGCGCGTTCAGAAGCAGGTGCTGGGCGTTGTGGGCATGATGGACTCGGTCATGGCCGCTCAGTCCAACGGCACCATCGGAGTGGAGGCCAGCAGTTAGATTAGATCACAATACGATGCTGATGGCTTGGTTTATAGATTTCCATTTGTATGCACAGTGATTGTTTGTCGATGTTCACGCAAGTGTATTCTTTCCGATGGAGACCCCATAAGCTCAAAAGCGGTAAATTGCGCAAAAGGGCAGCACGTCCACGCAGTGCGCGCACGGTGCTCACCAACTCAATTCGAATCCTTCGTCCATGGTTCTTCACTATTTGCTAGCTCCGTTCCAACGGTTGTCAACCTCCACCTCGTTTAACAACAAATCTATCTAGAAAGGGTGTGGATGACCTTGAGCACGTCCTCGAACTCGATGTTCTCCTGGACCTTCTTGGCCTGCATCTGGTTGTCCTCGTTGGGGTTGATCTGGATCAGGTTGGCCGCAACAGTCCACTTCTCGGCTGCAACGAAAAGCAAAAAAAAAAAACACCGAAATCCGTCAGGGTACAGCTTCAACATCTAGGATCAGAAACTGCCACGTACCAGCGACGATGTCGGCCACCTCCTTGTCAGAGACGTTGAGCTTGGCCTTAAGGACGTCCGTGGAGATGGCGCTGTGGCTGCGGCTGATGGCCGTCAGGATGTACGCGCGCACCGACTCCAGGTAGCCCGGCACCTTCTCGGCGAAGGCCACGCTCTCCTTCCAGAAGTCCTCGAACAGGCACGACTGCAGCAGGAAGCCCGCGTGCAGCACCGCCGTCACATTGGCGTCCTAAAATAACCAAAACAACCACCCAAAACAACGTTAATACGACTAAAACATTAAAATGCCCAATCTGTGGCTGGGAATGTACCTCGCGGATGTTCTCCGGGACCATGGTGGAGGCGCCCGTGAAGAACGTGGAGGGCAGCGACATGACACCCTTGACCAGCACCGTGGCCACGTTCTCGGCGTTGGCCGTGGCCGGGTACACCTGGTACAGCTTGAGCAGCGCCAGGTTGGCGTCGATGTCCACGGTCGAGTTCTTGACCTGCTCGGCCAGGTACGTCTCCAGGACCTTCACGCTGGCCTGCTCGCAGAAGCCGCGGCCATTGTGCACAACCTGCAGCTGCTGCTGCGTGGCCGAGGCGCCCTCGGCCGACACGAAGTCCACGATCGTCTGCTGCTGGAAGGCGGGCATGCTTGGTTCTTACTGTAATGCTCTCCCTTCCGCACGGTCGATTGGTTGGGAGGCATCGAATATGCGATTTTACAGGTACAAATCGGCATAGCCGGGGGATTTGGTGTGACAGAACAGCAACCCTAGTCTGGTCCGCATATATAATTACAGCCAATCATGCCGCGTTCGAGTCTGAAAATAGGCGCGTCACATGGCTACACACGGTACAGGTTCAACCGCCGGTTGTCCTCACGCTGCGATCTCGAGTTGCTCGCGAGCCGGTCAATGGATAGCGGCGATCGATCGGCGCTGCTTTGTCGTCCAGAACGCGCGTTCATGGGCAAGACCAAGCCGTCAACGCTGCGCTCGCCCGCGCTCTGTGGCCCGCGATCCAACCAGGATGACGACGGCGACACCAACAGCAGCAATCGCTGCTTGGTCGGCAGCTGCAGCACCACCAAGAGAAAGACGATGCAGCACTCAACTTCGAACATGTACCGCGATCCTTGCCACGAAGCAGCATTCGCCACGTCACCAGCCGAGCTCGACCGTTCCAAATCCGTCCTTGTGCTTCGACGCTGCGAAGATCTGAACGTGCGGACTGGCGGCTTCCAGAAGATCGAGGAGGCCGCGCATCGACTGGATATTCGCCGCCAGCGACAACAACAACAACAATCCACAACATCAGCACCAACGATCCCAGCAACGAGCTCAGCTGCCGAAAGGCGGCCGCTCTCAGGAAAAATAAAATCCTAATTTGACTTGCTTTTACTATCCACATAAACGTTACATAATTTTTCCACGTTTTTCATTTTCACCGATCATATCGGCGGTACATTTTCCAACGATGGCGAGCAAGAGCGGGGACGTGACGGACGAGGACGACCTGGACGTGGATGTGGACGCCGAGACGCGTCTGCAGGCCATGACACTGGGCATGAAGCAACAGGCGGACGAGCTGCTGCTCGCCAACCAGCTCGACAAGGCGCTCACGCTGTACCGGGAGCTGCTCATGCACCTCACGCGCTCGCAGGTGACGCTGCTGCGACAGAAGGAGCTGGTGGTCTCCTGCCACATGAACGCGCTGGCGGCGCTGAGCAAGGCCAAGCGCTGGAGCAGCGTCGTATCCGAGGCCGCGGAGACCTTCGCAGTGCTTGCGGAGCTGAAAGAAGCTCAAGGGCCGGCGGACGACCAGCAGAGGGAGAACCAGGTGCTCGCTCGCGCGTTCTACTTCCGGGGCTTCGCCTATATGAAGCTGGGAAGCTTCCAGTCTGCACAGCAGGACTTTAGGAAGGCTATGGAGCTCAACCCGGAGGATGAAGTCATCCAGGACGACTACAAGGAGCTGCAGACGGCGCTGCTGGCCGAGCAAAAGGTCAAGCAGTGCATCGCTACGTCCATGAAGTTCTTCCAAGCAGGCAGCTACAAGTCGGCGGTGGACGCGTGTGTGAGTGCACTGAGGGAGAGTCAAGTGCTACAGAAGACGGAGCTCACGGGGCTGATCCATGGGAACCTTGCGGCGATCTACGTGAAGATGAAGGACGATGCCAAGGCCATTGAACACTACAAGCGCACCATGTTGCTGACTCGCTGTGGGGGCAATCCTACGGCTGCGCAAAACGAGCGGATGTTTGATATCCTGGACAGTCTGGCTGGGTGCTACTCGCGCAAACGGGACTATAGCTCTGCGTTGTCAGTGATTGAAGACCAGATCAAGTTGTTCCCACTTTGTCCTGACCGAAGAGATCGCGAGGCGATGATGTTTCTTAACGCTGGGCGTATTTGTGATACTATGGGGAGGAGTCCTCAAGCTGAGGAACACCTGGAGAAGGGATACATCGCGGCGCGAAAGGTATCAGGCCAATTGGACGTCGCGCTGAATTGCGCGTACTGGTTAAGCAAGGCATATTTGAAAAACAACAAGGCAGAGAAGGCAATGGAGACGCTGGACGCTACTATTCCGTTGGCTGAGGAGGACTCGGCTGTTGCTTCTACGGGAGAGCTACTCGAGAAGCTGATGATGGCAAGACTAGACCTGCTCGACCCGGAATTGAACACTTCAGCGGCTGAAGATTCTACATTTAAGGGCTCACTCCGGGAAACACAACTTTGGCAGACTCTTGAATACTTTGAGGGGAAGCGCGAGATTTGCGGCCACGTACGAGCTGCAGAAGTGCTCGTTTCTTTCTTGCAAGCCAATGGAGACCATGGAAGCGAAGAAGGCAATTCTGAACTTATGCGCGCACTAGCGCAGGTTGATTGTGTGAATATTGGGAAACTCTCGACATCAGAAGCCACGACTTTTACGAAGCTTGCTCTGACAAAGGTGGATTTAATGGCGGGTCTCAGCTCTACCAGTCAACAAGAAGCGAGGGCTTTGCTGGTGAAACTCTTACGGAATCTGGAACTTCCTGGTGGTGCTGATCCGTGTTGTCGACAGCAACTGCGTGCAAAGATTTTGTGCAGACTGGTGGATCTTTTTGAGGACGAAAACGAGGAAGAGGTTGATGATGATGATCGCAAGCTTATTGAGAATACGGTTGACGTGCTTCGCGATAGCAAGGTCGCAAACGATCCAGCCGCAAAGACAAAGCTAGCGGCGTTACTGTCTTTGATGGGTCGCTGGAAAGCCGCTCGAGGGGATATCGTAGGGGCTGAGGAAGTTCTAAAGGAGAGTGTGGAGCTTTTACGCGGCACCGCAGACTCGAACAACGATCGTTTGGGCGAAGCGCTGATCGGACTTTGCGTCGTGCAGATCAGACTCGGGATGGTTGAGGAGGCTACAAAGGTCATATCAGAGATTGAGTCGTTCCCCATGATTCAGAACTCAAATGAGTTGATGGTAGTTAAAGAGCGGCTAAATTCTGCTGCTGCCGCGGTGGCGCTCAACAAGAAACACCAGAAGACTGAACGCGCACGGAAGTCTTCACTGTTTGAGAAACAAGAGTGCGCTGCTGACCAGAGTACTTTCCTCTGCGGGATTAGCCGAGTGTGGTGGGGGCGGTGGTGTGGACCGCTAATTGCCTGCGTGGCGGCAGTCGCAATGGCCTTGATGTTTGCATAAGCTGACTGTATGCGCGGATTATGAATTGTAGGATAAGACAATTGTGGTCGTGAAGACTGTACCGGTAGGGTAGTGTACGAACTCTTTCTTGGTGCTTATACATTACTCTTCGTCGTTGTTCTTTGCGTCAGCATCGTGGTCTTTGGCTTCGTCGGCGCCACGTTGTTCCTCTTCGTCTTCCTCTTCTTCCTCGTCTTCTGAACTATCCTCATCCTCATCTTCCTCTTCTTCCTCTTCCTCCTCTTCTTCATCCTCTTCCTCCTCTGCAGCAGCTTCTGTACGTGCCACCACCACCCAGAACATGAGTACTTGTACTGTACAGGACTGAGACCAACGGATCAAGTGTCTTCACCCACCCATCGCGTCCTGCTGCTTCATGGCGTCCAGCAGATCCTGCACAAGGCGGTTGTAGGGCTCGACGTCCAAAACTGCAGCATATAGCAACTCAGATCCTTCTCCACTCTCTGTCTGTCTCAAGCCACAAGTTCACACTCACTGTCTCGTGCGGCACGTTCCGCCTCGACGCTGTCCCTCTCCTGGACGCACTTGAGGAACGTCGTGAGCAGACTCACGGGCGCTTTGCCCGGAGCCCACGCGCCGTCCACCTGTTCATCCCAGACCTTGTCCACACATTCCGGTCCTCGCGTGGCTTCGTCCTTCGCCTCGAGCGCCGGCGGCATCTTCAACTACAACAAGTACGTTACGTTATCCGTCGTTTCACGCACCGTCCAGTATTCAAGGCGGACCGTTTCACTTGGTATTTGTATTCACCATACCTAACCATAACCCATCCGAATACTGCGCTGCGTCGAATTTGCTCCAATCCGCGTCGCACTAGAGGTTATGGCGGCGAACGGCGTGAAGCGCGAAGACGCGGTGGGTATCAAGGCGGAGGTGGCCGTCGACGAGGCGCAGGTGAAGCTGGAGGCGGAGGAGAACAAAGACAACGTAAAGGAGGAGACAGATGGTGTGTCACACGTGAAAACGGAGGCGTCTGAGGCCTCCGAGGACGAGCACAAGGAGGTGGAAGTGAAGCAGGAGAACGGCCGCGTCAAGGCGGAAGACGCGCCCAACGGCGTGAAGCTGGAGCAGAAGATCAAGAAGCAGGAGCTGGAGGAAGTTGCAGCGCCGGCTGCGGCCGCTATGGACATGAAACAGGCCGCCAAGAGGGACGTCAAGAAGGACGAGGGAGTCAGACAGCAGGAGGACCGCTCCCACATCCGCCGCAAGGGCGTGCAGTGTGACGCGGCTCTGTGGGACTCCATCGAGTGGGCGGTGGCTGCAGGTGCCGAGGTGGATGCGGGTCAAAGGCTCGGCACTGCCGGGAGGTTGGAGCTGGGTAACCAGCGACCCATACAGGCGCCGTGCAAAGGACGGCTGTATATTCTGACCAAGGAGCAGTCGGACGAGATATTGGGAGACACGAAGGACGCTGCTGTGAGGACGGTGGCCTTTGTGGAGTACTGTATTCATCCTGTCCGCAATGGACGCACGTGTTTGATGTGTCTGACGGTGGTGGACGACGAGGAGAACGAAGACATGGAGAGTGTGAATGTTGTCTCGCATGGACAGGTGATTCGACTGAATGTCGAGGAAGCAAGTACGTTTATGTGGTAGAAAGGATGGTAAGGGTTTGGTAGGCTGACTGCTTTGAGTGATTGTTGGTGGTACTAGAGAAGTTTGACTCGGACAACATTCGCCGCCAGCTTGGAGCGAAGAAGCTGTCGCTAGTGCTCGATCTGGACCACACTCTGCTGCATGCAGTGCGTGCGGACGATGTTATTGGCGAGATCACGAAATCAGGTAAGGTGATGTGAACGGATATGGAGAGCTTCCCTCGGTTTGACGGTGTTGCTCTTGATGGGTGCAGACGACATTTATTTCTTCTTCATTCCAGGGCTCGCTCAACAACACGTGGTGAAGCTTCGACCAGGGTTGACGGAATTCTTAACCGAGCTTTCGGCTTTGTATGACCTCTTCATCTACACGCACGGCACACGGCTGTATGCAGAGCAAATTGTCAAGATCATCGACCCTGATGAGTCATACTTCAAAAACCGAATTGTGGCGCGAACAGACACACCAGACATGCTGCACAAGTCGCTCAAGCTTCTTTTCCCGTCGTGTGACGACTCGATGATCCTTGTTCTTGACGACCGGATCGACGTGTGGAAGGAAAACGAAGGGAACGTGTTCCTGATCGAGCCGTATCACTACTTTAAGTGCACGTCCGAGATCAACAATGCATCAGGTCGTGGCGTGGCAGGTCTGGGCGATTCAGATTCTGAAACCAGCGAAGACAGGCATCTGGCGCAGTCGACAACCGTTCTGAAGGTACGCGTTGCTCCTCTGAGACATTCATGGCTGTTCTGATTTCCTAACGATGCCCTTGTTTCCCATCATCTAGCATGTTCATGAAGCGTTTTACGCGGGCTACGACACTGGTATGAGAGGCACAACTGCCGAGGAGCAGATGGCTGGCAATGGCCGCGACGTAAAGGCAATTTTGAGCGAGGTAAGTTATGACATGAGCTGTAACATGCAAATAGATATGCTTCTAACATGGCGGTGTTTTTGCAGCAAAAACGAGCGATTCTGCATGGTTGCAGTATTGTTTTCAGCGGAGTATTCCCCATTGTTGGTCCCCAGAGCCATGAATCTCACTATCTGTGGCGTCTGACGGTGGATTTGGGGGCCACCCCCAGCATGACGCTCAACAACTTCCCGTTTACACACCTTGTCATCCACCCAGACCGGTTAGGAACTCAAAAGCACATTCAGGTAAGTTAAGCTATCCCCACTGCAATGTAATGATTTGGGGTGTGGATGCTGAGCTGTGTGCAATGGTGTGGATTCAGGCAAAGAAAACGCCCGGAGTGCTTATCGTAACCCCTGACTGGATTGTTAAGTGCGCTCGCTCCTGGTCTCGCGTTCCTGAGCAAGATTTCCTTGCGGATCAATGGAAAGCCAAACACAAAAAGTCAGAACCTGAAAAGCAACCGGACGGGATTGCCACGTCATCCGAATCGGGCGAACCATCTGAAGCTAAGGATCCGTCAGCCGAAACCAAAGTTGATGCCGAAGGCAACCAACCGCCGTCAGCTTCTGTCGTTGCTGATGAAGGAAAGACGGTGTCTAGCATCCTAGTCAAGAGGGAACCCGGGGAGGCAAAACCGGGTAAGCAAGTCACGTTTGCAGCGGTTATTGACGACTCGGGTAACCCTCCTAGTGAAGACGGCACTGTGCAGAAGTCGAAGATGGTGAGGAGGTCACGAGTAGTTCGCAGGCCGTCTAGCGCTGGTCGTTCTCGAACTATTGCTGCCGGAACCGTTGCAACTGGTGTTGTGGCGACTGGCGGTACCTTTGATTTCCTGTCGAAAATCAAAGCAACAAAGCGCGATCCGCCTCGTGCCAGCGTCAAGGTGAAACAGGAAGAGGCAAAGAAAACAACGGCACGTTCATCTTCTCCACCCAAGGTATGGTAGTGTCTATAAGTGCTTGATGAAGGATGCGCCGATTTTGACCCCCATGTGTGTTCACTAGGATGTGGACGATGCCTTCTCGCGACTGATTGAAGCGGAGGAGCGCGAGAACAAGAAAGAGGAGAAGAGGAAGCATTCTTCAACTGACATTAAGGACCAGCTGCTCTCCCGTCGAACCAAGACGGACAGTACTAAACGGGCTCACGAGTCGGTTGCTGATACTGCAGAATCAGGGGAGAAGCGAATGCGGGTCTCTCCTTCAGGGCAGCAAAATGATGAGACTGAAGACGCTGAAGACGAGGACGAAGAGGTGCGTTATGCTTGTGAAGGTTACAGCTTCTGCCAATATTGCTGCTGGTGCTGTCATTCTTACGCTTGCTCCTCTTTTGCAGCTGGACGACCTCGAAGCCGATATCCTTGGGGATCTATGAAGGCACGGAACTCCAGTCGCTGCCTTACTGTACGTCCTGAAGCGCTGCGGCGTGATGCTGGGGACGTACAACAACGAAAATAACCGACCCCGCGAACACGTCAACTACACCATAGCTCTTGCCTGCAACCACAATTCTGTGCGGCGCCGCTAACGTGTTGAATTCGCGCACATGATACAGTACTACGCACCGCCACGGGACGCACTCTTCACCGTTGTCCCCAAGCTTGGGTAGCGAACCAAGGTGAGCGAACACTCAAAACTTTGGCTCTTGATTACTAGAAAAACGTTTGACGACTTGAAACGGAGACGATCCGTTAGTAGATAGATAAGTAAGTAGCTCCCCAACGAGCTAGCGTCTACCCCTCCGACGCCAGCTGCCGAACACCTTGCAGCAACGCGCCGTAGCGGGTGTTGGCTTCTTCCAGCTGCACATCTTTGCTGGCGATGATGGCGCTGAGCTCACTGATGCACTGCTGGAGCGCCTCCACCTGCTTCTGCAGCTTGTCCTGCTCTGCGAGCTGCTCGTCCTTCTCAGCGACAGCAGCGCTGAGCCCCGTGACCTGCTGCTTGAGCGTCTGGATCTGCCTGACCCCGTCCGAGATGAGCTCGTCTTTGCGTGCCACCAGCGCCTCCAGCTGCGCCACGCGATCGTCCTGAGGCTCCGGCTCCGCTGTGGCCTCATCCAAGTCACTGATGCGCCGCTTTGTGGGGCCGCTGGTCACGAGGCCCCGCTTGGAGAGCTGCCGCTTGACCGCTTTCCCCTCGCGCCTCAGAGTTTCGTACGTCACGCCGACGAACGTCGGACTCTCGATCAACTTGCGCCAGGCGATCAGACTCCCGCTCTGCACGGCATCGCAGATGATCTCACTCAACGCCTCTCGCTGCGTCGGCGACAGCGGCGGGCTGTCCCCCGCGACTTTCAAGCGCTTCCCGGCCATTGCTTGCTTGATCTTCTTGCTTTCCTCTTCAGGCCGGAAACTTGCACTTCAACTCTAAAGTAAACCCTAAACCTAACATTTTAAATTATGGATTTTAATTTTGGTTTTAATTTTTTTTGAAATAAAATTATTGCTTTTTAAAGCCGAAATTGTTGCGTTTTTTTAAAAACGCAACAATTTCGGCTATTAAACATTTTCTACCCACCGTTCTAAAACTATTAGAAGTGGGGTGGGCAGAAAAATGTCATGGGTGGGTGGAATAAATTAAAAATCGAATATCCCAAAACCCCATTCGAAACCGAAAGAAATGGCGGCGCCTCGACCTCTGCTGGCTGTGGAGTTGGTGTTTCGAGAGAAGAATGCGTTTGCTGGGCTGCCGCATGTGAGTGCGTTGACTAGTGCGTTTGTGGATGGATCCGTGGAGTTGACGCTGGCGGCGGCGTGCAAGTTCGGCTCGCGGAAGCTTCTGGACCGGATCTGGGACAGTTGCTGTACAACTCGAGTTGATACCGACCGTGCGTGGTCCATCCGCAACTACCTTCGAACAGATCGCCATTACTTGCAGTTCCAGTTCCGGCGCTCGTTGTTGGAAGTTATCAAGACTGGGGGTGATTATGTGGTAGAGTGGCTGTTCGAGCTCTGCACGGACTGCTACGTGCCAGTCGAAGTGGTGGAGAAGGCTGCAGAGCTCGGTAAGCTACACATTTTGAAGTTTTTTCGTTTGGACGCACCACTGAGACAACGAATTGATTGGGGAGGAAGAGACGCTGAGAAAGCAGCTCGCAAGGGGCACAGCAACGTTGTATGGTGGTTGCTGGTTCATGCTCCAGCACAGCGCAATGTGGGGAATATCATGTCTGCGGCTGTCAGAAGTGGTGATGTTCCGTTGATGGAGTGGTTGATTCGCAATGAATTCAACCGCCACATCCACGACAGACCAAGAATTAGCGATGCCGTTGTAACTAGAAGTCTGAAACTGGTGAAGTGGATGTACAATCATGGATTCACGGATAACGGCGACGAAGCGCTGATGGACGCTGCATCGAACGATAACCTGGAAATGGTATCGTGGTTTCTTGAGCACAGAATTGGCTTAAATTCGATTGGTGCTTTCAACTCGGCTCTTAGAAACCAGAGCCTTAACTGTGCGAAATACCTGGACAGACACTTCGACCTCATGGAAGTTGGACGTAGCTTTGAAGAGGCAATGATGATTGCTAGTAATACTGAGCTGGAAGCGGTGAAATGGCTGGTTGAAGAGTTCGCTGACGACCCAGATATTGATTTGTTTGGACCTGTGAATACGTTTCCGGGTGAGCCTAGCACCGTGCTCGACGCAGCTGTGGAAAATGGCAAACTCGACATTGTGCAGTACTTGCACAGGCTTGACTTGGATATGAAAGCCTTGAAAAATAAACGGAGAAAGCGTGGGAAAGCGGCACGAAGGGGAGGCACATGGAGAGGTCGTGGTGTGACCTGTACCGCTGAAGCTATGGATTTCGCAGCTCGAGATGGGAATCTTGAAATCGTGCAGTGGCTGCATCACAATCGGTCAGAGGGCTGCACGACGGGCGCTATGGATTCTGCGGCAGGAGAGGGCCATCTCGAAACGGTTCAATGGCTCCACGGAAATCGAACGGAAGGATGCTCTGTAGAAGCAATGGACAATGCTGCAGGCTGTGGATATTTAGAAGTGGTGAAGTGGTTGCATGAGCATCGCCACGAAGGGTGCACAACGAAAGCTATTGACACTGCAGCGAAAAACGGTCATCTACACGTTGTGAAGTGGCTGAGCAAACAACGCAGCGAAGGATGTACGACAAATGCAATGAATGGAGCAGCAACAAATGGACACTTGGATGTAGTGAAATGGCTGCACCGAAATCGAAGTGAAGGCTGCACCACGGAGGCAATCGATGGTGCTGCCGCGGGAGGCTTTCTGGACGTGGTTCGATGGCTTCATAGTAATCGGAGAGAGGGTTGGACAAGTGCAGCCCTGACCCGCGCAGCAATGAAGAAGCAATTTGAGGTACTTCTGTTCTTGCATTCCCAGCAAACGGAGGAGTACAGCTACAGCTCGGTGAACTACGAACGGCGAAACTACTTAGGAGAATTGGAGATTCTCCCAGAAATTCGTGTGTGGGCATTTGAAAATTCCCCGCCTTGACAGTCTATTAGCCTTTTTTTGATAAGCTTACACCGCCAATACGTTGTGGGATTTTCTGGTGAAGAAGCACACAGCTTGTAAGTGCATCAGCAGGGTACCACCCAGTCCGTACAAGAAATCAAGGTGAGTTAACCAAGACAATTTCAATTTACGCATTAACCACTGTTACACATAGTCCTGGGCTCACTTCGCTTCGAGGTGAGCGATAAGAGCGACTGCATTGAGCCAACTCGCTGATGAAAAATCGCGCCGAAGAATTCCACGCATTGACGCAAACAGATCTACGGAGACACAGCCGCCGGCTGCGCGTTGTAGAACTCCGAATACCATTGCCACGTCTTCTGCAGACCTTGCGCCAGCGGAGTCGTGGGCTTGTAGCCCAGCAGACGCTCCGCCTTGGAGATGTCCGCGCTCGTGCGGGGAACGTCACCCGGCTGTTCCGGCAGGATGTTGATCTTGGCCTTCTTGCCGACCAGCCCCTCGATGATCTGGATGAAGTTGGTCAGCAGCACCGGCGTGCCACGGCCCAGGTTGAACACCTCGCAGCCGTGGCCGCGGTCCAGACTCAGCAGCACACCCTGCACGATGTCGTCGATGAACGTGTAGTCGCGCGACGACGAGCCGTCGCCGTACTGGTCGATGGCCACGTCGCGAGCGATGCGGTCCATGAACTTGAACGGCGCCATGTCCGGGCGACCGCGAGGGCCGTAGACCGTGAAGAAGCGCAGGCCGATGGTGTCCATGCCGTACAGGTGGTGGTACGTGTGCGCCAGCAGCTCGCAGCTCTTCTTCGTGGCGGCGTACGGACTCACGGGGAAGTCCACGACGTCCTGCTCGCTGAAGCTCTCCTTCATGCTGCCGCCGTACACGGAGCTGCTGCTCGCGTACACGAACTTGGTGATGCCGAACTCGCGGCACGCGTCCAGCAGCACCATCGTGGCCACCACGTTCGCGTGGATGTACAGCAGCGGGTTGTCGATGCTGGGGCGCACGCCGGCGCGGGCTGCCAGGTGCACCATGGCGGTGGGCGACGTCTCCTTGAGCACGCGACGCACCAGCTGCGCGTCGCACAGGTCGCCGATCACCACCGTCACGCGGTCTCCGTAGTTGTTGGTGAGCCAGTCCAGGTTGCTCTGCTTCAGCTGCACGTCGTAGTAGTCGTTCAGCTCGTCGACGATGACCACGTCGTCGCCGCGCGCAAGCAGCGCCTTGGCAGTGTGGAAGCCGATGAAGCCGGCGGCGCCCGTCACCAGGACGCGGCGGCGTGTGGCTGAGCTGCAACTGGCCACGGCGGCGATCGCATCAGACACTTCGAACGGGTAGGGAGCCATGGTTGTTGCCGTGTGATGGAATGTATGAGGCTGCTTGGGCTTTAGCTGGTAAATCGGAGACTGATGCGAAATATATGTGCTGCTTCACATGTCAGCCTACGGATGTCGATCTTACGAACAAGCATCCGTTCTGCAGAGGTGCTGTGCTGCGTGCCGCGAGGGGTGCGGCTTTTGACTTCTAGACAACATGTGCTGGGTAAACTCCGATGAAGCGTGCCATGCAAGACTTCGGTCTCTGTCCGGGGAGAGTTAATCAATTTAAGTAGATTGAAACCATTTTGAAAAACCGCAAGTAGGAAATGATAAGAGTTAGCTTTATAATATGGATACTGTATGCTTTTGTAACCGCTACTGGTTGTCGCAGCACACGGAGTCCACTCTGACATTTAGCAGGGTGTCAACACCAGAGCTTACAACACCACCTTCGTTGAATGCAGACATGTATTATCAAACAGGCTCTCCTGAAGAACAGGCCCGCTTTCTAGAAACGAATTCTAAATTTAGATCTGAATCTTTTGTATTATTCATTACACATTATGGCAGCTACTGTGCCAGACCACTCATGCACCGGTCGGTATCTATCTACCTACGCTTGCTTTCGCATCGAAACCCAGGAGCGCCATCTGATCCTGGCCTCCAATAAGCCCTCGATAGCGTGAGTACGAGTCACAGGACCCAATCGTAAGGCCACAGCACTGTCAGCGCTCGCGCGTGGGGGGGCAAGTCGTGTGGGGCACTGGGGGAAACGCATCTCCTTGTCGATCAGCCCCTCCCACATGCAGAGCCCAGAGAGCCTCGTCGCAGGTGACATCCATTCCAGATTTAGTTTTGGTATTTCAGATTTAGAAAGCGGGCCTGTTCTTCAGGAGAGCCATCAAACGCAAATCTACATGTAGCTCATTACCCGATACTGTTGTATACCTGCGCGACGCCTGTTGTTTGAACCAGCACGTGTTCAAACAACATCCCCTTGTTAGGCGAGCATCTCTACTTCTTCTTACCAATTATCAACATAGTTTCGGCGGGCGACACTGGAGGTTGCTGGCTAGCTGAGTTAGCCAACTGGATTCCTGAGCCAGCCCTAGCTCCATACATAATTGAATATTCAGCATTCGTCGACGATCGTAAAGTGCTCAGCAGAGCACTTCAGCTCCGCAACAAAATGTTTGCACGGAACGACATATAAGTCGAGCACAGTACACGGAACACGGTCCTTGCCTACATGATAACAACCGGGTAGGTGCGATGTCGTCCTCCATATTAGGCGCAAGAGGTAAACGTGGAGATGCCATACTGTAGGGTGGTCCCCCCGCCGGATGGTCGGTCGGTGTTTCAGTGGGTTGCTCTTTTTGCACTGGAAGTCGACCCGACTGGCGTTCTGCAACAACAACAAAAATATAATCTACTTACAGTTTTACATCAATCTACTTGAATTGATTAATTCCTCGTCTGTCCGGTCTGCTGCTTTTACAGCCATCCCGCAGGAAGCGCCATCTGTGTTTTATCTGGTGCTTCAGAAAACTTGAAAACAAAAATCGCCGAAATCACGAGCGTACGTTTTCATAAACACAAGCATCGGTCAGCCAAGCTCATGGAGGGCTTCGCAATGCCGAAGGAGTCGACTGAGTAGGAATTTTCCTCTCCGCAGCTCTCGCTTCTCTTCCTCAAAACCATCAAACGTGTTGTACCGCGCGCTCGGGTGGTGCCCAATTCACGTTAGAATGTAGAAAACGTATACAGTAGCAATTAATATATTTTTTCCAGTGATTGCGAGCGTAGATAGCCGTAAAAACAACCGAATATGGCCACTGTGCATCATGGACAGTACCTGAGACTTGGCAGAATCCCGACAGCCATGTCACGATGCCATTTCCAACACATGGTGTCGGATAACCTGACCCAAGACACTTTCCTGCCAGGAGCTAGACCCAGAAGCTACGATGGAAAAGGGGCTACAAGTACTGCAAACAAGGATAGCGTGTCGTTCGCACGATTCTACCTCGCAGAACTCCATTTGCCCTTGTGGCATTGAGGCTCCATGTTTGTTTTTCGGTCGTACAGTATCATACAGTACGTAGGAGTACAGCGCAGGACCACTTGCATGCTGCCGCAAACATTGCAGGTTCTCGATTTGCTTTCGTATTCAAGAAGGAGCTGCAGGTAATACAGTGAAAACCGTAATAACTCTGGATGCCTGTTTAGTTTGGTTTCCCTTTTGCTATCCTCGTCTCGATGTCAAAAAAGGTTGCTTGCGCAAATATGCGAATTTTCCTCAAGTCGGGTGATAAATAAAATGCATGCACCCTACCAATGTAGCCAAGCAGGATTCCCCTGTCACGCAATCGAGCGAGCTTGCTCTCCTTCGTCAAAGCATTTCTCTTGTGGGGCTACAATACAAAGCTGGAGACTGAAGAAGCCTGCGGCAGTAAAAAAAAAAACGTAATTTGTATGGTCCAAGCTGCGCAACATTCCTGGCGGTCAAAGTCATCCACACTAATAGGGCATCTATCCTCACTAACAGTAATTAATGGTAATACATGTATTGGCTCAAGCGGTGTGAGCTATAATGGATGTGCTTCGGATGAATTCCCAACACTTTCGGGCTGAATACCGATGGATTCTGGATGAAATTATCAACAGAGTCCAAGTGTTTCACAACCGTAATTAATCGAAAAGCCACGGTATATACAACTTCAACTTGACTTGCGAATACATGTAATATTCGCAAGTCCACATTATGGATTTGTCCATGAATCATGACATGACCTGGGATTCCCACAAGCGTGATCCTATATGTATAATATATTATAACCCGCTTGATGGAAATGGTTGGAGCACTCTTGTGCCAAAATGTCCGTTGTCAAGTCTACGGGATTCCCACGTTTTCAGTGTTGCTTTATCGACTCTCCAACCACACCGTGTTCAGCGGTGGCCCATTAATAAATGCACCACCGACTACACACTCGTCTGTACAGAACGGAAGAAATCAACCGATAAAATCCGATGGTCTTACTGAAGGATAACCTCAAGCAATCGAAGACTGGCGCAAGAGAATTTGGATCCAGTCGTTGATGATCAAGTTGATCGGTGCTCGAGCCTCGAGTCGAGCACTTTACGTCCGGTGCCCGTAGCCTTTGGTGCTACGAGAAGATCCAACAGTCTTGTCGGCGGTCTGGAGATGGACGCAATCGGTTTAACAGATCCCGCCAGATGCCATGCCTGTTTGCGTACAGTACATGTACCGGTATTAATAAGTTATGCGATTCCACTTCCTACACAACAACAACAGCCAGCGGCGAGATCCACGCGACCCCATCTCGACTCCAGCTCTTCCTGAAGCAAGCTGCTGAGGCAGATTCGCATGGCGGCACCAGCTGCGCGAATTTTTGATCACGAATACGGTGGCGTTGATTAGTCGCAACCAAACGGTAATTGGTCCAACTCGCCTCCTCATTGGATATCATCCTCGCACCAGAGTGATGGTCAGCCATCTGGCACGTGACGTGCGGTGAGGAGTCCTCACTGAGGCAGCAAGTCTGAAGCCGCGGATAGACGTACCGGTACGTGGCCTGCGCCGCCCCAGCCGCCACCCAGTCTCCGATTTCCCGGTCTCAGCGCACTCAGCGTCTCACCAGCTTCTACACACAGCAGTAACAATGGCTCCCAACCCGTTCGAAGTGTCCGATGCCATCGCCGCCGTGGCCAGTTGCAGCTCAGCCACACGCCGCCGCGTCCTGGTGACGGGCGCCGCCGGCTTCATCGGCTTCCACACTGCCAAGGCGCTGCTTGCGCGCGGCGACGACGTGGTCATCGTCGACGAGCTGAACGACTACTACGACGTGCAGCTGAAGCAGAGCAACCTGGACTGGCTCACCAACAACTACGGAGACCGCGTGACGGTGGTAATCGGCGACCTGTGCGACGCGCAGCTGGTGCGTCGCGTGCTCAAGGAGACGTCTCCCACCGCCATGGTGCACCTGGCGGCCCGCGCCGGCGTGCGCCCCAGCATCGACAACCCGCTGCTGTACATCCACGCGAACGTGGTGGCCACGATGGTGCTGCTGGACGCATGTCGCGAGTTCGGCATCACCAAGTTCGTGTACGCGAGCAGCAGCTCCGTGTACGGCGGCAGCATGAAGGAGAGCTTCAGCGAGCAGGACGTCGTGGACTTCCCCGTGAGTCCGTACGCCGCCACGAAGAAGAGCTGCGAGCTGCTGGCGCACACGTACCACCACCTGTACGGCATGGACACCATCGGCCTGCGCTTCTTCACGGTCTACGGCCCTCGCGGCCGCCCGGACATGGCACCGTTCAAGTTCATGGACCGCATCGCTCGGGACGTGGCCATCGACCAGTACGGAGATGGCTCATCGTCGCGTGACTACACGTTCATCGACGACATCGTGCAGGGTGTGCTGCTGAGTCTGGACCGCGGCCACGGCTGCGAGGTGTTCAACCTGGGCCGTGGCACGCCGGTGCTGCTGACGGACTTCATCCAGATCATCGAGGGGCTGGTCGGCAAGAAGGCCAAGATCAACATCCTGCCGGAACAGCCGGGTGACGTTCCCCGCACGAGCGCGGACATCTCAAAGGCGGAGCGTCTGCTGGGCTACAAGCCCACGACTCCGCTGGCGCAAGGTCTGCAGAAGACGTGGCAATGGTATTCGGAGTTCTACAACGCGCAGCCGGCGGCTGTGTCTCCGTAAATCTGTCCGCGTCAGTGTGTATATAAGTTTTCGGCGCGATTTTGATCAGCGAGTTCCACGCAGTTCCTCGAAGCGAAAAGATAGGATAACTCGGTGGGCATTGTATGAATTGAAGATAAATGTATCTAGTTTGAATCGGAAGTTTTGATGTCGTTTTCAAAAGGACGTGCTCTGCATGTTAGTACATGTGTTGATTTCAATTACCGGTATTATAACAAGTCGGGCATTGTGCACCACGATTCGTTCCACCAAAACTAAGACCGAGAGAACACAAGAGAACTCTAGCAGAGGAATGTTGGTTCAGTTGGTTCAGCTTCTTTGGTGATCTTTTAGCTGTTCCCGCCGATTGAAGAAAAGGGGAGGTCGGACCCGTCCGACCCTTGTTTGCTCCCTGTCGAAGTTGGCATCTCCGGTGTGCAGATGCTTATCTACGGGACCATAATAGTAGTGTCCCGTACAACATAGAGCTAGGGGAAATCGTACTTAATTAGACTGGTTGGTGGAGAATAGTCTCCCCTCCAGGACCCAGGACGCCAAGTCCTCACTTCGGCTTTTACCAAGCCTCGACCACAAGTGCCTTTGGCTTTTGCCAAACCTCGGACACACTCCAATACAGAAGCTCTTCCTCCACTCTCCATCACACCGGACCTCGTCTTACAACTCAACCTCTCTGTCTAGCTACATGTGCATGTCGTCACTCTATCCTCCGCTGTCCTAATACCTCTGCGCAATCCCCTTACTCCAACAGGTTATGAGCCCAACGCGGACGCGAGGATCGGAGCGTCGACTGCCAAGTGCCGGACGGACAGCCCGAGCCAAGATCGCACGACGACTTCCACGAGACCACGGGACTGCCGCAAGTCTGCACTCGGCTAAGGTGAAGAAGCACCAATGCTGCCATGCCGACACTGTCGAGCACTACGGCCACTCCACATGCGCCAGCCATGAGCTGTTGCGCGGCACTAGCAGTACTTCTGCAGTGCCAGGATGCCATACTGTGAGGCCATGTTGCCCACAGCTGCAGCAAGCTACACTCCTTGCGCCAGCCATGAGCTGTTGCGCGGCACTACCAGCATTGCTGCAGTGCCAGGATGCCACACTGTGAGGCCATGATGCCCACAGCTGCAGCAAGCACTCCCCTGCGCAGCCACGAGCTGCTGCGCGGCACATGCAGTACTTCTGCAGTGCTAAAACGTCATACTGTGAGGCCATGATGCCCACCGCACTAGCCAAGCTGCTGCGCTGTATGAGCAGGCTTTATGCCATGCCAATCCGGCTACAAGCCGTGCATTTATTAAGCCAGAGTATTTCCTGAGCTACGCCAGCAACTACGCTGTGCTATTGGGCCATGAATCTACAGGTTAGCCATGGAGCCGCGAAAGCAGTAAAACTGCCACGCGAAACTCTGTCAAAAGTAATGTGCAAATACGCGAGCAAAATTCCGCGCTGTGGTAAATTACACAAAGCCCACGCTAATGCGAAGCGCTAATGCGAAGAAATTCGTGTTTGGCTACAAGCCAACCTGCACGGCAGTAACCCTATCCAAAACAAAACGGAATTGATGCAACCATAAAACAAAGTGGCACTGCAAATACAGGCAACATGCCAGGTATGCAAAAGCACCCATTGCAATACCGGTACATGCAATAGCTTTCCTCTACTGAGTGAACTGCCAAGCTGCAAATATCAATCTTTCAAACAACAACAATCAGACTTCGTAATTCGAAGTAGAAAAGGAAAGAAACGGTATGCTGCAAAGGCACGGCCTTCAGCCAAATACTTAAAGTATAAAAGGCGAAACAATGGTGCTACTTAGTACGATACGAAGTACACAGCAAGCTACACAATGCCTCTGCAAATGTGTCAACTCTTCTTACCTTGATAAAAGAAAAATCACACACAAAAATGTGAACGGTAAAAACACGAAAAAAAGGATGCGACTAAATGTCAATGCAAGACATGCGGAGAAAACTCCACCAAGGAAAGGCATGTAACACAAAACCTCTGCCAGTAGCCTACCATACACAAAGCAAGCACACAGCGCCTCTGCTAGATGGTCAAAACTCCTAAAAGAATGAGTGAATTGCACAAAAGTGTCTTTGGCTACACATGCTCTTTGCTGCATGGACTCCATCACTCAATTAATTCGGTAGTACATATACTTATCGCTAATGCTAGCCCCAGAGCAGCAAAATGCAACATCGAGAAACACCTCGAGAGGACACCAGGGAGAATAAAACAAAATGCCCCAAAAATGTGATCCATATCTTTACTACATGTAGTAATGTAAGTTATGTTTCTACTGTTGACGCTGTAGTGATGCAGTCTTGCACTAAAAGCTGTCATTCTCACACTGGTAGTAAAACTAGTAATGGAGTAAATAAAAAGAATAAAACACTCCCGCATGCTACAAAGAATAAATGAGATACGAAGTCTCTGCCGATTCAAAACATACAAAAATACCAATACACAAAAATGAATCGTAAAAGCAAACAAAACAAAACAAAATCAAACTACGAGACTTGACTTCGTCTCCCACAATGTGCAAAGCACAAATAGCCATGTCTACAGCTCAAAGCAATTGCTCTTTAGGTGAATGAACCTCGTCAGTCAATCGATTTAGTACTACACATACTTATCGCTAGCGCTGCTGCTGAAAAATAAATAAAGCAGAAGAACGAGAACAAAACTCGATGGGCACTAGGGAGAAAAATCACCCCAAAGATGTGAACCTGCGCACAATTTGCGATTAAGGTGTGCTCCTACTAATGACATTGTGCTGGTGGGATTCCGGCAACTAAAGAAACATTGCAGTGGCAAACACAGCCACGATATGACTCAGTAAGCAACATATTCTTCTGAACAATGTAAAAGAAAGATGAAACTTCAGTTGGTACAAAGGAACGAAATCGTTCAAAGTACATTTAATACAAATGCAAAACGCATCGAGAACTGAGTAGTTTCTCTCTAATTTTTAGAGAAATTTGCGAAACTGGGAGGCACAAGTGCCTAAACCTCTATAACATCCTCAAATCTCATCAAACAGATAAGGTTTTTAGCGGGTCATATACGGGTCAGGTCTGCGTTAGGTCTATCGACCTAAAGCTTGACCTACTAAAAACACAGCGGCTGAGACACTCATGGAAACGTGTTCCATTCCTTGACCTGTCCAAATGGGTAAAATGGCATTGGGTAGAATCTTTTTCAGGGTACATAACTGAGCTCATTTTTGAAAAAGAGGGCGAAGCAGCACGGCTGAGCAGGCGCGAGCTGCGTCGGCGCGGGGGCAGCAAGCGCCCGTCCGCGCGGCCATTGTCACACATAGGTGAGGCGGTGTGCCGATGGTAGTCCCCTGCTGGTTCTCGATGTTACAATCCCTCATAAAGTTTCTTGTTGGGCTTCTTCTCCATCCGGTGCACGCTGCAGGTGAACGCGGAGGATTCCGGTCAACAACTACTTTGCGCTTTGCTGCGCTCTGCGTGTTCTACGCCGGGCTGGCGGTGGTCTATCTGCTGAACCCGTCGTTCGCGGTGGCACACTTCCCATCGACTTCTCCAGGCACGTGCAGATCAGCCAGAACGTGGCGCAGCATTTCCTGCAGACGCACCCGGAGGCCAAGAGCAGCGCGGTCGCCATCCTGCTGCACGGAGGCGTGGAGCTGGACCGCTACGAAACGGACATCCAGTACAACTTCCACCAGGAGAGCTTCTTCCAGTACCTCTTCGGCGTGCGCGAGCCCGGGTGTGCCGGCCTGCTGGACCTGGCCACGCGTCAAGCCGTGCTGTTCGTGCCGCGCCTGAGCGACGAGTGGGAGCGCTGATGCGGCGACCGCAAGCCGCTGGCCTACTTCAAGGCGCTCTACAAGGTGGACGAGGTCTACTATGTGGACGAGCTGGCGGCCGTGCTGGCGGACAAGCTCAAGGCCAAGAAGCTCTTCGTGCTGCACGGCCAGAACTCGGACAGCGGCCTGGAGACCACCACCACGTTCACCTTTGAGGACATCGACAAGTACGAGGTGGACAGGCAGGCGCTGCACTCGGTACTGGTGGAGAGCCGCGTCGTCAAGACGGAGAAGGGCAGGTGCTGCTGCGCTTCGTCAACAAGCTGTCGTCGCGCGCTCACGTCAACGTGATGACGAGCATCCGGCCGGGCGAGATGGAGTTCCACGCCGAGAGCGACTTCCTGCACTATGTGTACAGCAACAGCGGCGCGCGCTTCCTCATGTACACTTGCATCTGCGGAAGTGGACACAACGCTTCAGCTCTCCACTATGGCCAAGCCGGAGCCCCCAACGGCAAGCTGCTGGAGGACGGCGACCTGTTCCTCAATGATATGGGCGGTGAGCTCCATGGTTACGCTTCAGACATCACGTGCATATTCCCAGTGAATGGGAAGTTCACGGACGACCAGAAGATGCTGTATGAGGGCGTGCAAGGCTCATGATCAGGTGATGGAAGCGATCAGACCGGGTGTTAGCTGGGTGGGTATGCACATCCCCTTTAACCGCGTTACAACTGAGCATATGCTCGAGCATGGGCTGCTGCAGAATGGTACGGTGGATGAGTTGATGGAGCATGAGGTGTCGTCGTACTTTACGCCGTGCGGACTTGGACATCTGATGGGCCTCGATGTTCACGATGTCGGCGGGTTCCCAGTGAGTCACGTGAGATTAACGAAGAGGAGCTTGCAGAAGCTGCAGCTCGTACGCACGTTGGAGAAGAACATGGTGGTGACGGTCGAGCTGGGCTGATACTTCATTGATGCACAGCTACGCGTCGCACTGACCGACCCGACTATCTCAGCGTTCATCCATCCAGAGATGCTGGCTCGGTTCCGTGGCACTGGTGGCGTACGAATCGAGTCGGACGTCGTGGTGATGTTGAAAATATCACGGATGTTCCACGATCAATCCAAGAGATCGAGGCTACGATGCGGTGCGAATAATGAGCCAACGGCACGTGATTTGTTTGACATCGGCGTATATGTCGTGAGTGGTATCGTGGAGATGCGTCATGCTTGACGTTTTCGCTTGGTTATTTCGTTTTCGTTCCTGTGGTGAGAGCGAGCGTGATCGACTGGCGGTGGAGCTAGCATTGCAACAATGGTTCTATCACCAATGCGCTCCCGAAAATGACCGAAACGAGAAAACTTGATTGATTTCTGACGAAGTTGTCGCCTACGCTGGAAGTAAGTGCGCACGCCCGCTGATAGAGGAAAAATATGAAGGTTCAAAGCTAGCAACTGCCTTGGTCTGGATGAGTAATGCGAACTCGGTGAGAACGTTGTGTCTTGGTGCTGCTGGTCTCCAGGTTAGTTGGTAGCGAGTGGGGAGGTGATGATGCAGTGAATCAAATTCCGCCGCACTACGTGAGACGCACCGCCACGGGAAGCTCATAAGCTGCATGGCGAGGGGGCCTGGCACGATGGGCCATGACATCACTGAGGAAGTGCACGCGTTCACGGGAGATCTGCTCGATTGTCGCGATAAAAATCGGCAGGCTCGGGTGGGGGGTTGGGAAGCGGGCGTTGAGCTCCCTGTTGAAGCGCTCCAGTGGATTATTAGTCCTGTTGATCACCGCGTGGGGTATGGCGTGGACGTTCCACAGCTCGACCGGATACGTGCGCACCCACGTACGGTCGAAATACGACCAGAAGGAGGTCCACTTGGCCGTGGAGTACACTACATGTTCCTCGTTGCAGCGGCGCTGAATGTACTGCTGGACGTATGGGATGCCGAGCGTCCCAACCTGCGTGACGGGAATCACCGTGAGCATGTCGATGGCTCCACGCTCCATGGCAAAGCCAGCCTGTGCGTCGTGGATTCGGAGCTTCTTCATGCGCCGGCGGATCGCCTGCTTCCAGTGGAACAGGCATCCGTTGATGGCCGCGTTTGGTAGTTGGTCCCGGATGGCTGCAATCAAGGCGGCCTCGTAATCACACGTGATCGACTCGGGGTCCAGCTGGTGGTCCGTCGCCACAATGAGGAAGTGGAGGATGTTCCAGTACGTCGTGTGGGAACGCCCCGTGGCGAGCGCGTAAAAGACCGGCACGTAGCAGTTCGTGGCCGCGTCGTGGCACATGACAACCACCAGCTGGACGAACGGGGCCGGAACGCACCGGAAGGTGCCGTCGATGAAGAGTGCCGTACGGCGGTACTTCAGGAGCTGGAGAAGAGCGGGGTGGGCCCAACCTATGACTCGATGTAGGTTACCGTCTTCACGGTAGCTGTAATGGAATTGAAAGAAGTTCAGGTTTGCACCTTGGACCATAGCGAGCGGCGGAACTTCTATCTGGCCGTGGATGTCTCCTCCGAAGTGAAGACGACGCGCACGGTACACGCGCGACATCACTTGGTCCCGCGTGAGCCCACGCACCGCCGCGCCCTCCTGGCCGAGGTAGAACTCGGTGTTGATGCGACGCCAGATCTGGTTGGCTGTCTGCTCCAGTTGGGTGACTGCAAGGACATCGACACGCTCTTCCATCTCGGCCCGGATATTTCTTTCTGGCGCAACAGTAGCTGCATTAGTGTTGCACGTGTGCGGTGTGAAGTTGGTGTACTCTTCGGTTCCGGCCAACAGCTCGCACCTGCCACGGCATGGGTTGCCCCTGCGGCGGTAGAAACTGCATCGATACGTGGCCCTGAAGCGAGTCTGGTTGCTGCGTGTGTATTGGTAACCGTTGATGTTGATGGTTGTCGTTCCGGGCCGGGGGAGAGGGGGAGGAGGGCCTTGGAATATGGCATCGAGGAGGGCTCCTATTTCCTCGTCGCTCTCATCGCCTGGGGCCACTATATGAGGTCCAGTCAGATCGGTGGTGTCGGACGTCTCACTGGTCCCAGGCAACGCAATGGTCTCGCCCGGCGTGAGGACCTCGGTAGACGTGATCGTCTCAGCTGACGTGACGGTCTCCGTTGTCGAAGACAGCGACGAAACTGAGCCGGGTGTCAGTGGCGTGCTTGGGCCGTCCGTAAGCGAGGCATGTGGACCCATCGGAGGGGTTTGAACCACGAAGGGAGCAGCCGGGGGCGAAGCTGACGTACTCGAGAACTCCAGCTCCGCGGGGTTCGGTGATGCCGATGCGTCCTCGACTTCCGACTGGCGAGCTCGGCCCCGGGTCGCCCGGCGGTTGTTGCGGCGAGTGTTCTTGCGGGCCTTGGGCATTGCCTGACTAAGGCAAATTAAGAAGTGAGGGTGATAGTCGGGCTGGCAGTGGATCAATACTGTAGCCTGAGGCTCTGTTGTCTTCACCCGCCAGCCAACATGTCCTACCTGCAAAAGTTTGGAGAAGCCTCCGCCTCTAGAAGATCCTCAAGCGCTCAAGCACTCTTGCGCTGATCTAGTCGTAACAGATGCGCTAAGGATGACGACAGATTTTGGAGATGATGCAAGCGCCATTTGGAGGTGGCGCAGGATGACACCAGGACGACTTCCAGCGGTTTTCGGTCTCATGAGACCTCTGACGAAGTGCACTCAGTCGCGGAAAATGGGTGCGTGGCTGCTGGCCTCATCAAGTTGGTTGCTTTTATGCTTGGTCTGCATTTAGGTCAAGCAGCATGACCTAAACGCCAGACCTACGAAAAAATCGGCGTGAAGAGTCGCCGGCTGGTCTACAGACCCAAAGTAGACCTGACCCGTATATGACCCGTTTAAAATCCTTCCATCAAACAGATTAAATACCACAAAAGGTCAATACTCAAGGTAATACCAATAACCACAACAACATCAAAAACGAAAACAAGAGATTCGGCGAACAGGTTTGATCCTAAATGGTTTTCCTGAATAGCCAACCGCAAAGAAAAACAATTCTGCGGCAAAATTGAACAACACAATATCAAATTCGGTGAACAGGTTTGATCCTAAAAGGTTTCCTGAATAGCCATATGGTACACAAATATCAAAAGCTACAGCATTGCTGTCAGCAAAGCAATCTGCACCGCATCGCACACTCCTCGATGTGGGAGGCTGTCGAAGTTGGCATCTCCGGTGTGCAGATGCTTATCTACGGGACCATAATAGTAGTGTCCCGTACAACATAGAGCTAGGGGAAATCGTACTTAATTAGACTGGTTGGTGGAGAATAGTCTCCCCTCCAGGACCCAGGACGCCAAGCTTTTACCAAGCCTCGACCACAAGTGCCTTTGGCTTTTGCCAAACCTCGGACACACTCCAATACAGAAGCTCTTCCTCCACTCTCCATCACACCGGACCTCGTCTTACAACTCAACCTCTCTGTCTAGCTACATGTGCATGTCGTCACTCTATCCTCCGCTGTCCTAATACCTCTGCGCAATCCCCTTACTCCAACACTCCCCGATATGAATACTCAGCTCAGCTCAGGTACCGGTACATGTACCGGCACAGTTTAGCTGTCGACTTGCTGCAATGGCCGACTCACGCTAAGCTCCACGAAGTGGAGTCCACTACAACAATTGCGCGCACTAAGGAGCTCTGCTGGTAGGGGGCCCAGTGCTACCCAGTGGTAGAAGACTGCTGCAGCTCCTCGCTTACCGTACTACTACTGTATTTACTACGATGGTAGATACATCGACTACTGTATGGATAGTGTCACTTACGTGCATTCTTACATTTGCGTGCCCGCCTAGAGAATCGCACGCATCAGCGCTGGATTGGCTGCTCGTCGAGTGACGATTCCCGACGCAGGTTTGCGCTTACCGGTGCATCCTTACAGGTGTCAAGTTGCTTGCTCGTCTTAGACGAGCAAGCAAGACGAATCGTCTAACACGAGAGGTGATTGCCCACCGTGGATCGCGCTGCATCAGGCGGCACACACACTGTGTGTGACACACATGACACGATGCCAATTGGATAGACGGTCATGACAAGACGGCTGAACACTGTTCACAAGCCTCTGTTCAGAACAGAGGCTTTAGGTCGCACTTGCCCATCTTTTCGCATCCGACTTCAAATACAATAATGTAACTTGACAGAGCAGGCTGCGGTCGCATCCAGTGCAATGTCACGGCCTTGCAAAATCAAGGAGTACAAATGGTGCCTTGCATTCTCGACAGCTAATACATTGTAGGCAAGACAAGGCATGACTTGGGCCAAAGACTCTTGGGCTCGCCTCACGCGATGCACCTTCTATAGCACTAATCTCGGCTTCTATTTTTTCGAAGGTCGCGCGAAGGTTGCGTGATGAGATAACGAGACCCTATATATGAGTTACGTTGTCCCCTCTTAACGGGTAGCTAGCTCTGATTTCCGCGCTGGTGCTTCGAAAGCCGCTCGGATTTTAGCTGCACTTTTGGAGAGGCTGAAGCAGAAGCACGCGATCGTGGAGGGCCCTGGACGCGCCGCCGCCCGTTCATTCTTCGCCGTAGTGACTCCATCAATCAGCCCAGCCCAGTCCAGCTCAGCTCCTCCAGTCGCTCTCCATCGACTCGGCACTAGTGGGGATTAGGACACCAGCGGATGGGCAAGCGCAGTCGCGGCAGCAGCGCCACCACCGCCAGCAACATGAGCAACGCGCCCAGCTCCGTGTCCGCCAGCACCTACGGCGCCATCATGAACCTGGAGGCAGGCTCTGTGCCCGAGACCCGCGCCGCCGCGAGTGCGTTGGTGGGACCCGTACCCGCCGGCCCAGTCACAGCGTCGAACAAAACCGACGGCAAGAATATCTGGGACGAGTACTACCCGCTCGTGCAGCCTGCGCACCAGTACCACCACCGCAACGACCGCGGCTCATCCAACTACTTCTTCCACGGCATGTTCTCGGCCGACGTCATGTGGGCCTACCGCGACGCCGTGATCGCGTACCTCGTGTCGCTCTACTCGATGGTCGTGCTGTCGCTCACGGGCCTCGTGTTCTGCAAGCAATGGGGCATCCCGGCCAACACGCCCATTGTGTTTGGCTTCCGCTGCCTCTGGTTCGTGAGTCCAGCCATTGCGTCGCTCGCACTACGCAACAGTACGGCTGTGAAACGACGAGGAATGAGGAGATTGAGGGGGTTCTAGTGCTGATGCTCTTCTTTTTTTTTGCTGATGCAGTTGCGAAGCTAAGACTGCAGGCGTGCAACACGCCACCGCACTGGAACATCCCGCCACTTTACCACTTGTTCAGGAGCTCACATTCGTCGAGATCCATGTTCCGACTCGCGCTCTTGAGTTATGCAGTGCCAGTGCTGTGCGAGCTAGCAGCATTTTCATTCACAGCTGCCACAAGGATGGTGAACCCGGTGCGTGCATTGTGCGGGTGGTGTGGATCTTAATTCGTCGCTGACGTTTGTTGTCTCGGGTAATGCTTGCAGTTTAATCGGACCTTTGTGCGGAAGCTGGAGATGGTGTTCAGCTTCAACGACGTCGAGGCACTGGATTCCGGGCTGGTGTTCTATGTGTTTTACATCAGTTTTCTCGGGATCTTTTGGGACCCGGTGCCGCCGCAGCGCTATGACGTCGGGCTCTCGATGGGGCTGCGACCTTTAGGTGGCGTCGCAATCGCTTCCACTGTGACGGCTTTGTGGTGGGCTATTTACTGATCTGATTTTGTTTGGTTTGATTGCTCATAGGTACAAGCTGGTTCTTCTTCGCAATGATCCAGGAGATCGGATGGAGCGGGTCGCTGTTCCCAGGTGAGCCTCGCCTCATCCTCAGATTGCTTTTCTCGAAGATATCACATCTCCCGGCTAATGAAACTGTTGCTCGCGTTTTTACTACAGCGCTGGAGATTGTATTCAGCCACTCGACTATTCTGGCGTCCGCCATCACAGGCTGCATTTGGGCCTTATGGCACTGGCCCATGATCATTGCCGACGCGCTGGAAGTCGTGCCCAAGGGGTCAGGATACGCAGTCGCTGAAACCCGCGACTTTCACTTGATCTACGTGCTCACAGTGTTCACACTCCTGCTAGTGGGCTCCCGCATCATCATGTGCTGGATCCAGGGCAACTCCAGCTACGTGATTTGGTCCAGCGTCGTCTATCACTCCACACACAATCTGTACGTTGGCCGCATCCATCGCAGATCCAACGCAGACGAACTAACTAGTGTGCGCTTGTTCTCTCTGCGCTGTAGTTTTATTACCTCGGTGTTCGGGCAGCTGACAGCCCCGCTCTACGAGAAGGCCCAGCTCTTCAGCTTCTTCAGTTCGGAGGCGTCCATCTGCCTGCTGGTGACGGTTTGGTTCTCCACGTGCATCCTCTCGCAGATGTTCCGATGGACGAATCTCATGCCCATGCTGCGTCGAGCGAACCCGAGCGTCACGCGTGCGCTCGCAGCGTAGTGCATCACGAAGACTGGCAGGTTAACCCCGTCCACATGTTACCGGTAGTTGAAGTCGAAAGATTAAAAGATACGACGTTGAAGTTTACTGTATTTAAGCGGATGACGACGGTACTCCCTACAGAATCTTATGATTTGATAGCAGTGGTCAGCGTCTTCCCGCAGTACAGTCAGTCCCATTTGTTGATTGGCATCGCCTGCCTGCCCTGCTCTCCCCATGGGCTTCTTTCGTCTCGTGGTGGCGGCGGCTCTGGTCAGCAGCCTCTGCGACGCCCACCGCGCACACAACAGCGCCGTCTCGCTTCAGACGCCCTCCGTGATCCTGCAGCAGGTGGACTTCGAGGCTTCGATCGAGCTACCGGAGCTCAAGAACGGTACTGCGTACAATGAATTACTGTGTAATGCAATGAGTTACAGTATCTGATTCATTTAATGCCAATAGGCTCCGTGTACCCGCGGCATTTACGGTACCGCGTGCAGGACACGGACGGAGCGGAGCTGAGGAATGGCAGCATCAAGACTCTGGACGGTAACGGTAACTTCCGCTCGCAGCTGTCGATCACCATCAAGCAGCTGCAACTCCAGTCCTTCGGACAGCACAACCTCACCACAACAGTGTGGGAGGAGGCCACTCAAGCAAATGATACAGGTGCTACCGGTGACTCGGTGGTCCTTCCCCCGACGGTCCAGTTGGACGAGGTGCTGCTGTTCCAGGCGACGCACACGACGTCTGTGATGGTGTCGCCTGGGTGGGTCTCGCTACTTCCGCCACTCGTGACCCTGGTCCTGTCGGCGGTGCTGGGTCAAGTGACGGTGTCGCTCCTGGCTGGAATTTGGTGCGGCGCTATCATCGTCTCGAATGGAGACCCGTTCACGGCCTTCCTGCGCACGTTTGACCAATACTGGGTCAATGCGTTCACGGTGGACGACCATGCGGGCGTGCTGCTGTTTACAATTGTGCTTGGTGGAACCATTGGCGTGGTTCAAAAGGGCGGAGGTGGCCACGGTCTGGCGCTGGTTGCCAAGAAGTTTATGACGTCGTCACTGCGCATGCAGCTGTCGACTTGGCTGCTGTGTTTGGTTATCTTCTTCGACGATTATTCGTGCATCCTCATTGTTGGAAGCTCACTGCGTCAAGTGCTTAGCCAGACGGGAGTTAGTCGTGAGAAGTTCGCGGCTATTATCCACACTGTCGGCGTCTGTTTGCCTTCCATGTGTAAGTACTTTTGCACTGCGTTTGTTGCTCATGCTTTTGTCACTAACTTTGTTATGTTTTAATGGCGTGCGGCAGCTCCGGTGAGCGCCTGGATTGGCGTAGAAATCGGTTATGTGGCGGCGCAGCTCCGAGACCTGAAGCTCGACTGGGACCCGTTCGTTACATGCCTTTCGTGCCTGCACTACCGGTTCTTCCCGATCCTCTTCATCGCGTTCATCTTCATCACAATTATTTGCGAGAAAGACTTCGGCCCGATGGTGCAGTTCGAGAAAGATGCAGCGGCATCTCCGATCAACGATGGTCCGATGACCCCAGAGTTCCAAGGGCCGATGGACAGCCCGAAGCCTGAGCTTGCACCGTTGGAGCCCGACACAACCAAGCCCTTACGGTGGCAGAACGCTGTGGTGCCATTCCTGACCATCGTGGTGCTGACGTTCGTGGGGATGATTGTCGATGGTTTCAACACTCTGTACACGCAAGACCCCAATGGATCTTACGGTATCCTGGATGCGTTGAGCCACTGCGACTCGGTGTCCTCTTTGATCCGCGCGTCTGCTGCAGGCTGGGTCATCGCTGTGACGCTGTTGCTGCTGCAGCGCATTATCACGCTGAACGAAGCTACGAAGGCTTGGATGGAAGGAGTGAAGGATATTCTGGACCCGACGCTCATCCTCACGCTTGCATGGGCTCTTGGCTCGGTTATCGGCGAGGTGAGCACGGCTCCGTACATCGCGTCGGTGGTCGGTGGCTCGATCCCGAAGCAGTTTCTGCCGGCCATCACGTGTATTCTGTGCTACGTCGTGTCGTTCGCAGTGGGCAGTGCGTTTGGCACGATGGCCATCATGTTTCCTATCATTGCACCGCTATCGTGGTCTATCAGCGGTGGAGACGCCGAGAACCTGCGCCAATGCTTCGGCAGCATCTTGGGCGGCTCCGTCTTCGGCAACACGTGCTCGCCCATTGCAGACACGTCCATCCTGGCGTCTCTCTCGGCTCACGTGCCGCTGGAAAACCACGTGCGCAGTATCCTGCCGTATGCCGTGCTGGTGGCTGTCGTGTCCGTGGCTGGCGGTTCGCTGCCCATTGGCCTCAAGATCTGCAGCACGTTCACAGCTTTCGGCATCTGCCTCGCCGTGCTGCTGCTGGTTGTGTTCTTCTGCGGCACGCGCGTCAACATGCGCTACCGGTCGCTGTCCTCGTTCAGCTGCATGAGCGTATCACCTCCGACGCGATCCGAGAGCGAGAGCCAGCCTCTGCTGTCGGCGTAGACTCAAGTGTCCGTTACATGTGCACTTCAACTTGCCTAGTGTAGCCATGTTTACACCTGCCCCCGATGGGCCAATCCGAAACATTCAATTTTGTCCAATCACCACGAACCGTAGCTCTTCCAGCCATTCACAGTCAAGTGTCGACCATGGCGGAGGCGCTGGAGCTGACGGCCACGAGCAACCCGTACCTGGACTTCTACCGCAAGTTCGTGCGTGAACACCCAGGAGAACTCACGGCCGTTTTCGACCCGGAGCTGAGCGATGAGGCGCGCTCCGAGATGTACGCGGCGCTGGACGTGAGCGTCGCAATGGTGAGAGCAAGCGTCTATCACTCACAGAACATGAACTCACTGCTATAATTAATGTCCCCGGAGCATGACGAAGCTGATAAATTATTGCAATGTGGATGAAAACATGGTAGAAATACTCATGGGCGATCCCGGATGAGCGTGCGCTGCAGATTATCAAGCACTACGGACCGGTGAACTGATAACGTTATCGACTTTTGTTTGGGTGAAGAGAAGCTTTGACGGTTTTGGTTGGTGTGCGGCTGAGCAGATTGTGGAGATGGGAGCTGGTAGTGGCTATTGGGCGCGTCTTCTGCAGCTTCGGGGTGTGGATGTCGTTGCCTACGACCTCCACGTTGCTGGTGACGACGATGAAGAGACCAAGGAAGAGGAGAGCGAGGAGAAGGAGAATTGCAAGGCTGCCACGAGTGGAGAGGAGAGTCATGGCGATGCAGAGGAGACGCAGGAGAGCGACGGAGAGGAAGCTGATGAGGAGCCTGATGATGAGGAGGAGGAAGTTGAAGAGGAGGAGGAAGAGGAGGACGAGGAGGAGGTGGAAGTCGAGCAGGTCTACTGGACGGAAGTGCTCCAGGGAACGCCGAAGGTAGGTGGTCCATGTAGTACTGGTGCAAGATTTCGATTCTAGTTACTTTCATCTCATGCCGGTCAGGACCTGCGCAAGCATGCGGACCGCGCGCTATTCTTGTGTTATCCTGACGATTTTGAGGACAGCCACGAGTCGATGGCAATGGCGAGTCTGTGCAATTATGCCGGTGATACGGTGATCCACGTCGGCGAGCTCTTTGGCCACACTCTCTGCCTTCCTGGAGCATGGTGAGGGAATCAGCTTTGACTAGATTTTGCTTGCTAAATTCTAACATCGGTGTTCACGGTTTGATAGGGGCCGAACTTCGTCGGAAGAATTCCAGACTCACTTGGCGACTGTGTATCACAAGGTGCTACAGGTGCCGCTGCCTTCTTGGCACTCCAGTATGGACACGCTGACTGTGTGGAAGCGCACCAAATCTTCCATCACGGATGGCGGCATGTATGCGTTCATTCCGGATGAGGAACGAATCGACCTGGTTGCTGCATCTCCATCGACGCGCCACTTGCTGCTTCTTGGCAACAGCGAAGCAGAACCGATTTCTGCTACCAAGTCGAAAAAGAGACGCAGAGGTAAGAACAAAGCGAAAAATGCGTTGGCAGAGGACGAGGAAGTGAGCGAACCAAGTGACAACGATGGCAGCAAGGCCCAGAGTTCTCAAAGCGGGCAGAGTGAGTCCAAGCGGAAGAAATCAGGCAAACAGGTCAAGCGTTCCTAGCTCAAGTGGCTGCGCAGCGGCCTGGATGACCTTCACAAATTTTAGTGCTCCATAGAATCAAGATCGTTGATGCCCCACGTCTTATTCCTGTGCTGTGATGCCCTGGGCAGAGTTTGCCCTCCCTGAAATAGATGTCTAGCTATGTCTTCTTCGCTTTCACGGGGTTCGCACACTGAACGATTCAGCGAGTCCGCCACAACACCAGCAAGGATAAAGAGCTTCACGATATTCCGCTGGTGGTTAGTGCCGGCTTCATGACCAGGCAGCGGCGCTTGCTGGCATACTCGGCGGAGTATGAGTTCGGTGACGACAATATCTTAACAGCGACGTACCTTGAGGAGACACGGCTCCGCAACCAACAGCGCATCAAGCACGCGCAATCTGTCCTTGACACCGAGAGCGAAGACCGCACTGTCAATAATGCCAAGCGGTTTCAGCAGGAGCTAGGTGCGTCTGCCTAAAACACTTAGCACTTCTATCGACGAGCTCATGGATATTCTTCGGTGCCCAGATAGAGAGATTGAGATCTCGCAGCACAACCAAATCCTGCTTCAACGTCTCGAGCGCATCCACAAGAATAAGCTCCCAAAGCAGTTCGACGTCTCGCATCATACCGAGGAGCATCTGAGCGCACAGCGACCCACCAACTTTCCGCACTGGCAGCGCGGGCAAGAGCGAATCGCTGAGGAGAACAGGAAAATGAAGAGAAGGTTAGACCAGACCAAATCATTGTTCAACACAAAGCAGCTAGCAGCAGACGCGGCCAAGTATCGCTACTTCTCCGAGCAGCTTTCGAAAGCGGACCGACGGTCCCAGGTGAAGCAAAAGTGCAAGCAGCTCGAGCTCCACACCAACTCCAAACACAACAGCAATGATATCCACAGTCATTCACCGTCCAAGGCACGTCACAGACACAAACGACATCATCATAACGACGCCCAGCAGGAGAGCGAGCAGTGCATGATGGAAGGCGTCCACGAGTGTCATCCGGACCAACACAATAGTCGTGGTTCGCGCGAATTGCCGCGAGTCCGGGCATCCCACAAGGTCGAGAGCAAGTATTCAACGTCCCAAGAAAGCTTCCCAACGGTAACAAGCACCTCGAAGCTCATCCGTGCGTCAGACTTGTTACCGCGACTAGGACACTAAAATGTAGCCATGTTACTTCAACTTGCGCTTTTTGCACCAATCACATCGTTTCGTAGCTCCTCACGCGCACTTTTGCACCAATCACATCGTTTCGTAGCTCCTCGTGCGTATCTCTCCAGCGCATTTTCACTGCCTATCATGAAACTCGTCAAGGGCGTACGCCACTTCCACTCGACGCCGCCTAAGCCGTGGCTCATCCCCGCGGGTCTCGTATGTACGGGGCTGTTCGTGGGGACGCGCTACATCCTGCGCGCCCAGGAGCGTGTGCGTCGACGACGCGCTGGTCTCCCGGGTGAGGGGGACGAGGTGGACGAAGGCGCGTCATCGTTCAGCAAGATGCAGCAGGTGCTGGGCGTGGACGTCGGCTCTGTGAATCTGCGCGTGGCGACGGCTTCACTACTGGACTCGACGCACGCGGCGCGCGTCATCGAGAGCGGCGACGGCCTTCGGGCGACGCCGGCGGCCGTGGCTGTAGACAACGGAATCGTCTCGGTGGGCGCAATCGCCAAGGCCTTGCAGGGACGAAAGCCTGGCTACACGGCAACAGCCACGAGGTTACTGCTGGGAGGTGCGATGAGGGAGAGGGAGGAGCTGGTCAGAACGCTGCCGTACACGGTGCAGGAGCAGGGAGACGCGCTGCAGCTGGAACTTGATGGCAAGACGTACAGCCCAGAGGTAGCACATATCATAGCTCAAAGGTTTCGGTTGGGTTGGTTGGTTGCTGACTACAGTGATGTATAGTGGGCGGTGGAGATCATGTTGGACCATTTGCATACGACCGCGGCGGCGTCGTTGGGAGAGGACCCGATTGAGAACTTCCCCGCGGTCCTTGCAGTGCCAGCGGGGACGGACGAACAGGAGCGTGCTGCGTATGAGAAGATCGCGAACAGCGCGGGATTTACTGTGTTTGCAGCTATTGATGAGCCTGTGGCTGCGTTGCATGCCGTGGAGAGGTGCGCAGTGCAGGAGCTGAAAAGTACCGATGTGCTGTCTAGTAAAGGACCGATAGCGGTAGTTGACATGGGCGGGTACGTCTCGACGGTCTCGCTGCTTGAGAAGGAGCGTAGGGGTAGCGGGTTTAATCTGCTTCATACGCTGTCGACTCGAAAGGTGTCGGGGCATCGAGTGAACGAGCTGCTGTTTCGTTCGGTGGTCAAGAAGTTTGAAGAGGAGCATGACATCGATTTGTCCGTCGATTATATGGCCAGCTACCGCATTTTGGAAGCTGTGGAGTCTGCGAAGATCGAGCTGTCAAGCCGCGGGAGCACGGACATCAACCTGCCGTTCATCACTGCGGACCAGAAGGGCGCCAAGCACTTAGTGCACAAGGTCACGTCGTTCGATCTCGCGCGGATTCAGGAAGGCCCAGCCCAGGAAGCGATCGCGTTGTGCAACCGCGCACTTAATGACGCAGGCGTTTCGAAGGAGGAGCTGAGTGCGCTGGTACTTGTGGGTGGAGGTGCCAAGTCGGAGTTCATACGACAGCAGCTCGAGTCTTTCTTCGAGCTGTCGGCTTTCAACACGAAGAGCTTCAGTCCCGAAGAAGCCGTGGTCTTAGGTGCCGCAGAGTATGGTCGCAAGCTGGTGCAGGAGTAATATCCAAGTAAAGCCAAAGTCATCAAGACACAGACGTGTGTTGTATTTGATGATGATCTAGCTTAGCTACAGTCGGTGGCCGACTTCTCCATCCAGCAGTGCTTCGCCCCCTCTTCCAGGTAAATCTCGTCATTCACACACCGATAGCCGCACTTGAGGTAGAAACCTTTGCGTCCGTACTGCGAGGACAGCACAAACTTGTCCACACGGTTTCGGACGTGCTCTTCGATGCCGTCCATGAGCTGCACACCAAAGTTTTTTCCGCGACACTCCGAGAGCACCGCGACGCGACCGAACTTGGCCTTGCGGTTGGGCTCGTCCAGCAGACAGCGAGCCACTGCCACGTACTCGCCAGTCTCCGAGTCTCTGCCCAGGAAGTGGATGGTGGTCGGTTTGTCGTCGTTCGGGTCCTCCGTCTCCACGGCTTCGCGGAATCCTTGCTCGTCGATGAAGACGCGGCGACGCAGTGCCATCGCCTGCTGCATCTCGGCGGGGGTCGACACGGGGGTCACGATCAACGACATCTCTTGCACGGCAGAAGTGAATTGGGAAGTGAGAAGCTGAGACTCAGCCTGAGTGGGATGACGAATGCCCTGCATCCAACGTCGTGTTTCGATGAGCGAACCCTCAAACGCACCAACAGCTGCGACTTGATAGAGTCGTCGCCCCACCCTTGCACTATCGGGAGGTGATCGACCTGGCCGAGCAGCATGTGAGACCGGAATAGGAGCGATGAAGCTGTATTCTATTATCGTTAGTATTGGCATTGGGCCCCTACGTGCTGATGGACTTGACCATCCAGCAGTGTTCGACGCCCTCGTCGAGGTGGATCTCGTCGGGGGTGCGTTGGTAGCCGCACTTTTCGTAGAACCCTCTCTTGTCGAACTGCGCCGACAGCTTGAGCGTGTCCACGCGACCGCGGACATGCTGCTCCATGCCCTGCATGAGGACCGCGCCGTAGCTTTTGCCGCGACACTCCGAGAGCACTGCCACGCGACCGATCTTGGCCGTGCGGTTCGCCTCGTCCAGCAACACACGCCCCACGGCGACGAACTTGTCCTGCTCGACGTCCTTGCCCAGAAAGTGGATCGTGGTGGACTCGTCGTCGTGCTTGTCGAACTCCAGCTGAGCGTCGAAGCCCTGCTCTTCGTGGAAGACACGCAGGCGGATGATTTTGGCCTCTTGGAACTCCTCAGGCGTCTTCACGGACGTCACCAGCAGGGTCATGGCACACGTCTGTCTTTTTGAATAATAGCGCAGCGGTGATATCAAGTCAAGAGACCTCAACCACGAACCAATCACTAAGCGCAGCGGGTTGATCATCAAAGTCTGCCAGCTCATCAAACATGGAAGTTTGATGAGATATATGTGCTTGTACAGTCATGCACCCCATTTACGGCAGAGTGGACTATATCTCATCTTACAGTTGATCAAATACCAGAAGTAAAAATTGGCACTGTACAAATTTTTTTATGCTTCCTATTCTGATTGAGTATCCTACATTATAAGGTTTCAAAGGTGTCGTAAACGTGGTGCGACTGTGCATGGAAGTCAACAAGCACCAGCTCGGGATTTTTGAGGAACGAAAATGGGTAGGTCGCCCACACTCTGACTGGCGGGTTGTGAAGCAAGATTCGGTCCCTATGCATGCCGTTTGACGCCTTCCGCGTCTCGAACGCCTTGCCGTTGACGAGCCTGAGCGCGGCGCCACTACGAGCGCACGACTGCGGGGGACGACCATGACCAAGATGGCTTGCGGAGCTTTGTTGGCGCCGAGTCCAGCGTTGACATTGGAACGCCGCGGACGCGGAGAGACTCTACGTGAACTCTCGTTGCGTAATGTGTCGCCTGTTTTCTTTCGTGTGCATTCGTGTCGCTGGTGGCCGCGTCGTAGAGCTCCTCGGAGGACGCAGCCAGCTGACTCAAAGACAAGGGGCACACCACACCTTGTGGCGTTATCCTTGCATTGCTGAGGCCACAGCGGCAGCCGGAAGCGGATGATCCGACGACTGCTTAGAGGCACGCGTGCTGCTCGACTCAAGTCTTGAGTGCGTTAGTGCGCTGCGCTTGAAACAGCCGCCGACCTCGCGCTCGCAGCGAGCCCAAAGTTTCTGTGGTCGAGCTCTCTGGGAAACGACCTCCGATGGGGAGGCTCATGTTGAAGCGCACGCCTCGCGGCCGCGATTTGCAGTACTGTAGCAAGACTCGCAGAGCTGCGAAGGCGGCTGCCGGTCAGAGATTCCACCACCACCGGCACAGTGCCGCAAACTCGAGACTGCCGCTGAGTAACGTCGGAAAGCAGCACGGACCGTTGAGCTGAGCGGATACCGTCGAAGCTGAAGCCTGTCGTGTGCTGGTTCCGCTGAAGAGATGTGCGTCGCGGTCACGACTCGAGTGCACAACGCATCCGCCGTTGCGCTACGCTGTAGCCTACAGTGTAGGCCCTACACTGAGTGTAGGCTACAGCCCCGCGGAAAAGGTCCGCCAGGGCGGCACACCTCTGCATTGCACCGGACGACTGACCGACATCTTCGTGAACCATGACTCCACCTGGCAGGAAGTTCGTTGTCATGATAGTAATACTGTAGCGACTTCAGCATGTGGAGTGATGCAACCAGCAGCTCGTATCCATGACAAGCGACGCAAAAGTTCGCCGCGCGCGCAAATTTGGAGATTCTGGTGTCGGGGCTCTGCACTCCGAGTGCCAAGCCCAAGATACACCAAGGCACCAGCAGTGCGCGAAGAAGCTCGATTGGCATTGGCGCGTGTATGAAAACTCGGCATTCTATTGGAGGATATGCCCGCGCTATGACACGAAAGACTTGGTTTGATGGTTCGAATTTCGTCACATAACCGTGACGAACAATACACTTGGAGAGCTAATTGCTCTTAGACGACGCTTGTGATTCGGAAGGCACGAGAGCTGGTCTCGACCAGCTCCATGGGCAAGACTCAACAACGAACTGCGGGCACACGTACGTCTCTTCTTCTCGGTGCAATCCAGATTCATACGACCCACTTCAATGAAGCCCAGTACGCGCGCTGAAAAAAATGGTGCAAGGTCAGATACTTTCGTGTTCACTTAAATGACATTTTGGCACCTCAAGCAGTTACACAGTGTACGTAGTGTAGTGCAGCGTACTCGTCGATTGCTCAATAGCTAACCCTTTTAACGCGCTTCAGCGGTGAGCGTGTGCAACGAGCCCTGTACCCCTGCACTGTCTTTCAGTGCACTTTTGCCAGCGTTACATTCCCTGCGAAATCAATGCCCTTCGTTAGTTTTCAGTGGTTAGGTGAGTCTATATCCCAGTCTTTCCCAAAACATTCCAAAAAAACACCGTATTTTTCCTTTTATATCTACTTTCCCAATCTCACGCTCTTCTCCTTGATCCACAGCGCAGCATCTTTTTCAACTCTCACAGTTAGCGAGCAGTCGAAATGAGCCCTTCGGCGACGCCCTTACTCTCACTGTTGCCCGCTCCTCTGCAATGGCGCACCTCGGAGGTGCGTACTGCCAGACTGTCTCCGCGCGCGTCAAGTCCCAGGAGGCCATGGCGTCCTTCCCGCTGTCGCAGCGCGCGTTCCCGCGTCTGGAGCTCAGCGAGAGCGAGCGCCGCCGCTTCCACACGCAGGCCACGGAGCTGCTGGGCCACGCGCTGAGCGCGTACGAGGAGTTCGCGCTCATCCGCCATCGCCAGGTGGACCGCCGGCGCTGGAAGCCTCTCAAGAGCCACGAGAAGCTCGCGGTGTATCGCGAGTCGCGGTCCTACGCCGTCAGCCGCTCGCTGAGCGTCGAGGACGAGGAATCGTTCGCGCGTGCAGCGGCGTTGGCTCCTCCTCCTCCGCGCGGCTCGCGCTCCAGCTCCAGCTCAGGCGGCTCCATCCACGAGCTGCCGGCCCATCAGGTGACGGAGCTCGAGCTGCTGACGGGATGGGGACCCACAGCCACCGAAGCTCGTGAGCAGAAGAAGAGAGCCAAGAGCAAGTCGGTCAGCGCCAGTCCCGAGCAGTTGCCAGTGCTGCTGGGCGTCGGCAACATCGTCGGCTCATTGGACGACGTCATGTACGGCGTTGCAGCGCCCGACTGCGCCAGTATGGCGCTCAAGAACGGCTACGCTCATGGAGACGTGCTGGACGGAGATGTACTGTGCGCCATTGAAGGGCCGTCGCAACGCAGCCCCTTCCGGTTCCTCGGCATCAAGTGGCTGGTCAAATCCGCGGCGGCGGGGGGTGTCAAGCACAGACTGGCCTCGCCTAGAGACTTGGTGTACCTGGAGGCGACGGGCGTCATCACGCGCGGCGACGGCGTGCGGATCGGATACCAGATCATGCAGTCCGTGAAGCTGCGCGGCTGTCCGGAGCTCGACGAGTCACATGGCGTGGTTCGGGCGCGGTGTGAGAGCGTGCATCTGTTTGTCGAGCTCGACAGCAAGACGGTTGATGTGTTCCTTAAGTCCAAGGTGACACCGAACGGCAGGATCTCCGAGTCTGCGGCGCTGCAGAGCTGCGCGAACAATTTGCTGTACTGCGGCAAGACGGTGCAGTGCTCACAGGACAAGAAGCTGGCGTGGCGACTGGAATGTCAACGCGGCAACCAGCGCGCGCACAAGAACGACAAGGCCAAGGCCACACAGTGCAGCATCTGTACCAAGACTTTCGGCCGATTCCTCCGACAGAGCATCGAGTGCAAGCTCTGTGCGATGGCCGTGTGCTCCAAGTGCTGCGTGGAGCGCACGCTCCAGCACGTTGATACGTCGGGCAGCAAACGCCACACGAACAAGCTCGTAACCACGAGTGTCGTCGAACTCTGCACGACGTGCATCGCCACGAACATGCAAACTAGCGCGCTGATGATTGCACGAGAAGAAGTCATGTCCGGGCGTTTCGGACGCGTTGCCAAGGGCTCAGCGCTCCCGCCTAGCCAGCACCGTGGCAGTGGCAACTCGGGGGAGTACACGTCGTCGATTGCTACTATCGGTATTGAAGATATTCCAGGACAACAAGAACACCATGCCCGCCCTCCACGCCAGTCTGATGGAAGTTCTCGGAGGAACCAACGACCCCAGCACAGGGACGACTCGAGGAGAGGCCACCGCGACCAGGGAAGATATCGAGATGAACCCGAGATGGAAGATGGCTATGGAAGAGGTTATGAGGCCCCGGAGACTGCTCCAAGAAGAGGTCACGCGTACCGCGAATCGCCACCAATGAGCTCGAGGAAGCACGCGCATCCCGACTTGTCTAAGCTCCGAACCCGTTCGGATGCACCCCGGCCAGTCTTCAGGCGAGGCGATTCTGACGAAATGTACCGAGAAAATATTCGCGGCGAACGTCGCTACACTGAGCGTTATCCTCCCCGAGATCCGATCCTGCGCGGCAGACACCATCCCGTCTATGCTGACTCGCCTGTGGAGCTTGATAACTCAGGAAGGGGCTTACCAGTGGACTTGTGCGATCTCGACGATTCCTCACCGAGTAAAGAGAGCATCCGAAAGACGACGAGCTCCAGCGGTAGCAGTCTGGAAGGCATTCACACGGAGGATGTTTTATTACCGTTGCGGATGACGGGCCACGAGTCCGAATCGGAGGTGGGGGACGACGACGACGACGAGGACGACGCTGAATCGTGTGACACGTTCGACAGCTTTGGCGACCTCATCGACATTCGCTCGGAGTACGACGACGTGGATGAAACGCTGGACACTAAGGACATGGAGGCCGTGAAGCGAGCTTCGCAGGCCAACGGCCAGTTGTGGCAACAGATCGCTGACCTTCGTGACGCCGCAGAAAATGTCTACCTGTACACCAAGGAGAGCACTGCGATGAATATGACGCGGGGCGGCTCGATACGGCGGCGTCCTTCGAACCCTGTTCGTCCTGGGTACTAAGATCAGATCGTTTTGACCATGCGCGACGCATGGATGATGGCAAAGAATAATGGCAGGAGCCTATTTACTGGAATACAAGTTTTGAATCGAATATCTGAGCGGACAAGAACCTTTGATGACATCGAGATGGGGTGAGAATTTCGAGGTGAGACTGTGCCCGAGATCCAATTTTGGTGGAGTACTTGCACTTGTGTTTGTGCTTGTTCTAATGTTGTCGTTGTAGAAGTGAAGACTCGAAACGGATAAGAGCGTTGTAAGCGCACGGAGATATTGTCTGGCCCCATGGGAGGACGAGGCGGAGTCTGCGATTAGCCCCGGTGCGAGTCACCCACCAAAGTTCAAAGCATGAGCGACGACGGAACCAGTGGCGATGGGGAATCCCGTCTCGAGATGTTCCTGGCCGTGGTGGAGAAGTTCAACATCGAGCTGGACGACCCCGTGGAAACGGCGGACGAGTTCGAAGAGCTTGAAGAGCTAGATCTGTCCGAGAAGGGGTTGTCTGAACTGCCAGGAGATTTGGTGCTGGCACTGCCGCCGAATATCAAGACTCTCGCGCTGGAAAAGAACGGACTCACCCAGTTACCTGAAAGCTTCGGTAGCGATGCAGCATCGACGGCTGCGTGGGGACAACTCACCGAGCTCTACGTGCGCAATAATGAGCTCGCAAAACTACCCACAGGTATCGCTGAGCTCTCCAAGCTTGAAAGTCTGTACCTTGAAGACAACAAGTTGACAAGTGAAGGCATCCCCGACGAGGTCGCCCAGTTGTCTGGCTCCCTTGCGGGGCTTTGCCTGCATCGCAACCTGCTCACGGTAGGTCCATGCGAATGGTGCACTTTGTGGTAGCTACTTAGTATGTCTAACAGTGTATCGTTGGCGATTGTACAGACGTTTCCTGTCAGCTTGTGCCAGCTCCTTCAGCTGGAAGAGCTGTACCTGGACGACAACGCACTCGAGTATCTGCCAGAGGAGTTCGGGATGCTGCAGAACCTGAAAGAGCTCGGTATTCTCGGGAACAAGCTGACTACGCTTCCAAACTCCTTCAAGAACTTGCATCGACTCGAAATCCTGCACGCTGAGCGCAACCAGTTGGTCAAACTTCCCAAACACTTGGAGGAGCTCCAGTCGCTGCGTAAGGTATACCTGCAGAACAATTGTCTGACCAAGCTGCACGCTTCGCTTGGCCGGTGCCTGAAACTAGAAGTTCTCAACATTGAGGACAACCACCTCGCGAAAGTGGCCAAGCGAATTGGAGACCTACCCAAGCTGAAGCACTTGCTGCTGGCGAACAACCAGATCACCGAACTACCGTTCAACCCGGTCGAGAAGAATCCGAATCTGCGCCGCCTCACGCTGTCGGGCAACCAATTGTCACCCGAGACACTAGAGCTTGAGAAGCAGGTGGCTATGGCAAAGGTGACCGAAGAGGATGAAAATGACGACTAACTACAAAGTAATGAGCCACAAAAGAGTGCGTAATATACCGCCATTGCTTCGCTTCGTATGCATACAAGCCACCACGCCACTTGATTCTTCTTGGCCCGTTGGGGTCTTCGAAGTAATGGTAAACGTGCTTTCAAGTGAAAAACGCGTGGGTGTCTAGGTCCGTTTTAATGGGCGACGGTAGTGGCAAAGGTGACGGCGGGGGCAATGATGACACACCTACTGACTGGTAGATGTTCATGTGCTGGTGCTGGTTGTACGCGCGCTTTCCCGCGGGCGTGCGCTGCTGCTTGGCTGATCGAATCGGTGTCCGCAGAAAAGTTCTCGCGTCCATGCTGATCGGAGGCAGTGTCGTGGTCGTTGGTGTAACATTGGTCATCAAAGAGCACGGTGCTGACGATCGAGGCCGACTCATGTTGCTGTAGTGCAGAAGACGTTTGCCACCTTTCGCTGCCATCTCTTTCTGCTGCCCAACCTGCATAGACATCCACGCTTGAGTTCCGGGTCTGAAAAATAAAAAATAATTTCTCGAGAAGAGAGAAGATATCTCGTACCAGGTAGTTGAAGGCTATGATCTGCTCCTTGAGCTGCAGCTGCAAGCTATACGCGCGGAAAAACGTCGGGTTCTGCTCCTCAAGTTTCTGCCACACCACATTCGCAAAGGCCGGATCCACATTGGCCTGCTCCTTGAGTGTTAGCAAGATGTCGTTCTGCAGTACAACACGAACAAGTAAGTAATTTTCACCGTGTAAAACGTGACATCCGTCCCTCACCTTGCTCAAGTACTGCTGAAGACACCGTTCGATCAAATTCTGCACGCGCAGGATGTCATTCCACGAGAGTGTTGGTGGTGACACGGGCGTTGGAGGTGGTCGCTTAGCACCGACGCCGGAGGACCCCGATCCAGAGCCAGTATTGATCGTGATGGCCGGTTTCGGCTTGCGAGGGACCGAGGCGACTCCAGCTCGTCGCGGTTGTTGAGTCGGTTGATAGGGTGCACAAGTGCTTGGTGGGGGGTTTGGAGCAGTCGTCTCCGCTGTCTTGGGCTCCAGTTTCTCAGTGTTCGACGACACAGACGTAGAGTCTCCACTCCCACTCACCTCGTCCACCGTCTTGGTGACCTCCGACTGATTGTTTTGCTGCGTCTTTTCCGCTTCGACTCCTTGCGTCCGCCACTGCTGCTGGGTGTCGTCGGAGAAGCCGAAGCCGAACGTGTCGTCCGCCGGGTTCGATGTCGAGTCTGCAGTCGTCGACTCGGACTCCGCATTGGCCACTGTCGACCCGTCCACGAGACTTTCGAGCGTCGGCTGCTCGTGACTCGAACGCTCGTCACCCTTGAGGTCCCGCTCCGCCAGCTTGAGCTTGCGCTCGTGTGCCGTGGGGGTGTCACGCGCGTAGAGCGATTCCATCCAGTTTGCAGACTTTCGCGACTGCGACCATCCGAGGGGCGCAAGGCGGTGAAACGTCGTACCGGATCCACAGATCCGTTACAGCTTTTGCAGCCAGGCGCACGGCATGGAGAACACTTCAACTGCGACAAGAGAGAATCAAGCGTCCATCAATTCAAGTCTATGAATTCGTCCAGGAAGTTTGGCTTAAGCTAATTGAGGAAGTTAAATATCCTGCTGCAGTATTTTGTGGGATCCATTTCAGTTCACTTCAACTTGATTTGTTTTTAGATGCCCAAGTTGTGCTGGTTATTTTTACGGCTTTCGGTGGTAATTTATTTTAGTTTTGCTGGTCATGATGGAAGTCTGTCCGCCCATGCATTCAAGACGTTTGGTTGAGAATTTCGAGTGAGTAGTTGAACTCAAGTTGTAGGATGGCGGACGACAGCTCCGACGTCGAAGTGCTGCGAGAAGAAGAAGAGGAAGAAGAAAAAGAAAAAGAACAGAAGGAGATGGAGGAGGAGGAGGAGGAAGAAGAAACGTATTCGGAGATGACAATGGACCCACCGATTCGTATCACCATTCCACCGGTTGAACACGAGGTCTCTTCCTCTGTACACTCTTCAGCCAGCAGCAGCAGCAGCGCCACACCGTCCCTGTCAATTCCACCTTCGGTCGGCTCTTCCTCGATGGTAACAACGCGGTCACTGGGTTCAAGGAGCTCATTTGATGGGTTTCCCAGTGCTTCAAGCTCCACTTCATTGTCGAGTGACAGAGAACTCGTACATCAAGCCTGCACTTCCCTCCGACAAGCACCGGTAGAAGTGCAAGCGCTCGATCTGAGTACAAACTCCAGGAAGCCGCGTCGACCGCTCAAAAATCTGAAAGCACTCGCCGAACTGACCAACCTCGAGCAGCTCGATTTATCGGGTAACGCAGTTGAGCGGCTGGACGGCTTGCAAGTGTTCACGCAGTTGAAAGCTCTGGCGATGCCGCGCAACCATCTCAAGACTTTGTCAGCTCCACTGTTCGCTCTCAAAGGACTGACCCACTTGGATCTGTCGGGCAATTTTATCGCTCATTTGCCACGAGCTTTCTCGGGGCTTACCATGCTGGAAGAGCTCAACCTCTCGGGGAATAACTTGGGCACATTGCGCGAGGTGGATGTACTGGCACCCCTGGCAAATTTACTTTCGTGCAGCCTCGCGGCTAACCCATTTTGTCGTCTGCCCACGTACAAAGATTACATTCTCTGCAAGCTCCGATCGTTGCAGCGTCTCGACGATGTTGAGATTTCTCGAATTACTCGCGATCGAGCTGCTAAACGCTTTGGCAACGCAATGTTCTCTCAGGACGCATGTCTGCGTGAGGCGGATCGAGTGCACGAAGACGAACAGAACCGGTTACTTGAAGCACAAAGCGCGTTGGAAGCCGAAAACCTGCGACTGAAAGGCGAGCTGCAGGTCAAATCGAAGCTGCTGCAAAATAAATCGCGAGCCTGGTCGAGTGCTACGGAACAACTACTGCAGTTGCAGCAAGAGGTGGCGATGCTCAATCTTGACCGCCGACGTTCCGTATCGTTAGCAGAGGACGAACCTAGTGACGCTGAGCAGATAGCGATGGCGATCGCAGCTCGACATCGACCCAGTCACTCTACGCTGCAGCGACCGCAGTCTGCCCCACGGATTCCATCACCCGAACGAAGTATTGAAAAACGAAGAGGCTCCTTCTCGGACCGCGATAGTCAACTCAGACGAAACGAAGATGCTGAGGAGAGGACCATCGAATCGCGAGATGCAGCGTGTATGCCAATGTCTCCAGGCTTAAATGTTGCATTAAAGCGCAGCAGAAGCAAAATGTTTGTAGATGCATCGTGCTCTCCGCTGCGAGTGATTCCACCGGTGATTATTACAAAACTTTCCAGTGAGAAAGATGAAGAAGATGATGATGCTGGCGAAGATGACATTGCAGATACAGAAGATGAAGCGAAAGTCTCGTCACCACCTCAGACTTGGGAGCAAGAGGAGTTGATACCTTTGACCCGGACCACAACTCCACCAGCAGTGAGCTCTGCTTCCGTTCGGCAACAACGTGAAAGTGTTCAAAGTCTTGATCAAGTCCGCAGCGCTCTGTCTGAAATCGCCCCAAAGCCAGAACGATCAGCACGTCGAACATCCGCATCTGTGGAAATTGGTCTTGAAGACGACGAAGCATTGGGTTTGCATGAGCTCAATGGTGTTCGGTCATCACGATTCCCCACTTTTGAAGACGACACGGGTTGTCCAGCATATGAGGACACTACTCACTATCCAGCTTTGCAATTGCGGTCATCGTCTGCCAGTGCACTTGGCAACGGAAGAAGGAGCGCATACCACGGAAGCACCTCCACATCGTCTCCTTCCGGTAGTCACTCGCTTCCGCCGTCTCCAACAAACTCTCCATCCCGAATACGACAGTGGTATCGCAAACAGAATGAAATGCGGCTTCTAACACCGCCACCTTCGCCACCTAGAAGGAGCCCTTCGCGTCAATACAAGGCGCCACCAGTTGAAGCTTCTCCACTTGCACCATTTGTCGACAAAGACGTATTGACCCGACAGATTCAGGCATTGCAATCGTGCAAGCAATCGCTCTTGACAGAGATCCGAAACGAGGAGCACCTACTACATGTACTCAAACAGGAGAGTGCACAATACGCCGACCAGATCGATTGTTTGAGTGTGAATATTCAGGCGTGTCTCGATGGTGACCCAAGTGCTATACGTTTCTCCTTCTCTCCACCAGGTTCACCCCGTGGGAAAAGCAAGAAACTACGAGAAGAGGAAACTGGACGCGCCCGACTTGAAATCCTGCGGAACAAACTTCGGTTTGCCGAGGACAAAGAGAAAGAGATCGAAACTACGATGGTGCGAATGACCAAGCGCGTCTTACATGCGGATCTGAATCCTCCCGGTGGGAACTCGAGTTTTCGTGAAAAGTTTTGTCCAGTGGAGTCATCAAAGCCCCCGGACGTGCAGTTCGACAAGGAGATCTTCGCTCTGACTCACAAACTGCAGCTTGTGATCGTGGAGAAAGAAGAAATCCACATGCAAATGAGGCAACTCATGGCGCAACTACGGGGCCAAACTACTGCAGAATTCAACTTTGACGACGACGACGGGGTCACCTCAAAGCAGGTTTTATCGCTGGCAAAAAGTCGACAAATGGTGGACGAACTCCGCACTCGGCATCGTGAAGTGGCCGAAAGAATTCTCCTGAAAGAGAGACGTATTTCGTCACTTCTCGAGGAACTGAGGGAGGTTGAGGCGGAGCTAAAGCACATCAGTTCCTTGAACGAGTCTTCGGCACTTAGTCCACTATTCCAGCGAGAGCGTACAGCGACTCTCGAGTTTTTTCAGGCAATGGGCTCTCAGCACGGTGGCGATAAAACTTTAAACGAAGGAAGACCTGGCGGTGATACAGTTGACGGAAGCACTGACATTCCTTCCGTGGCCTTATCTGCTACCGAATTATCGGAATCACCAATGAATGGATCGACCAGTGACGGCACTGAAGGCGGTCTGATACCTCCAAACCTTCAGTTCAAAGAGCTGCTGAATCCGGACATGCTCGAGGAAATTAAAGCAGATATCTACGAGAAACTATCGCAGCAGCTCGCTAGTAGATCGGATGAGTGCTCAGTAAATGGGAGTCGACCTGACTTGCACCAAGCTATTGCTGCAGCATTGGACACTCGGCTACAACTGGGGACTAACGCTACCAAAGACACTGAAGATTGTGACGTCTACCAACAAGAGAGTTTACAACAGAACAGTCCCCATGAGGGTGAAACCCCGATAACTGCGGCAGTACAAGCTGATGCTCCGGCCGCGGACGAAGTTTGCTGCGATCACTTCGACGAGTTTGCACCTGTTGACGTTTACTATGCGAGGAAGTTCGTGACGGTAAAGGACCGAGTCTCTGCTTTTGTGAAGAGCATCTCCGATGATGAAGGAAATATGAACTCGATCGCAGCAACGCATGTGACGAGCGCACAGCGGATACTGAAAATATGTGAGCGCCTGGATGCTGCAGAAACGAGAAGCAAATTCGACCCTGTTAGCAAGATCGAGGTAGATCAGCAAGGGAACAGTCGAGGATGCCTGAAAATTCAACTCTTGGCTGCTCGAGACCTCCCCACTGCCCATCTGAGAACGAAAAATCTGGATCCGTACGTGTGTTTGGAGGTTGTCTACCCTTCTCATGCTCTACCCCCGTCATTGAGCGCACACGCTGCAGTTGGTAGAGTATTCCGCAGTCAGACGAAGAAGAAGAGCATTTACCCCGTCTGGGATGAAGACTTCGAGTTTGCTCCGATCCTCTCCCTGAACGGATACCTCCATGTCCGCGTTCTTAACGACCGCAGACTCAGTCGTGAGCAGCTCGTAGGCGAAACTCGAATTCCTCTACACACTCTTCTGCACCAAAAGCGCATCGTGGAATGGTTTTCACTGGGTCTGAGCGTTCCGTCCACATCCACGGGCTCTGCTGCGTCTGGAAGTGTCGTCTCCAAGTTGTGTGGTGGTGCTGTGAGACTCCAGCTGCAGTTGTATTTCTCGAGTGTCGAGAGGTACAAGCACGTGGTGGACGAACTGGTGATGCGATATCTCCATGATCACAATCAGTTGCCTCCGTTCATCGACGCAGTTGGCGAGTGCGGGAATCGAGGAGATGATCAATCCCTTGCAGTTGAGCAGCCAGAGCAGAACGGCTCTGAACCAGCATCGATGACAAGCAACGGCAGTGAGTCTGCAGTGTTTGATCAGCGACGACGGATGGACGCAGACACCCATTTTCCGCTTGACGAGCTTGCGACTTCGCTGCCCCCGTACACCGTCACAAGACCAGCCAAGCAGGACGCACCACTGTCGCAAAGTAGAATGATTCCGGACAGTCAAACCAGCGTGACGTTGACTCAGGAACCGACTCAACTATCCTCGGAGCGGAGGAAGTCTCTGTGGGAGACAAAACCCTCCGTAGTGAGTGATCGTGTCGATGACAAGAAGCCGTACTTTGGGTTTTCTGCGAGCACGACAGAGCGGAGAAAGCAGCAACCAGCTCCAGTGTTAGCGTCGACTGGGGGCCCACGTCGCAGTCAAACTCCGACGGCGCAGTCCAAGAGGATACGGAACGCTGCTGCTCTGCAACAACACCGGAGGAGAAGTATGGAAACGCCCGAGTGTTTTGACGAGTACAGTCCGTACCACCCGGCCTTCAAGAGCGTTGATGTCCTCGACGGATGCAACAACGAGCTCGGCGGTAGTGGGAGGAACTGCCGCATCACACCGCGAGCCGCAGACGTGAACCGGAAGACAGACCTGAGCATTTTCAAGAGCCCAAGTTTGACTCGACGGCCGCCCAGCTCGGGCTTCCCAGAGCGGTACATTGGCCTGGACAACCAGACGTGCGAGCGGCTCAAGCGGATCTTCGGGCGGATGGATGGCACGCCCAGTAGCTAGCTGGAACGATAGACTCCGTGACGTACTGAATGAAGTTGAAGTTGGCTCTTCACATGGCTACACTTACGACCAGCAAAATGGCTACATTATGGACATAAAGATTTGTCAGCTTGCGTTCAGCTCCGTCGTCTACGGTACTATACGTACGTCGCCGGGCCTACTTTCTGTCAGTCCGTTTTTTTTTGTATGCGAGGGGCATGAGTCTGCTCCGCTCCGAGACGCTGCAGGTGGTGACCCAGAGCCTCGGCCTGGACGACCTGAGCGACGACTGCGTGCGCGAGCTGCTGCCCGAGGTGGAGCTGCGCGTGCGGGAGGTGGTGCAGGACGCGCTCAAGTTCCAGCGGCACTCGCGGCGTCCCCAGCTGGACCCCACGCACGTCAACCAGGCGCTCCAGGCGCGGAACCTCGAGGTACAGTACAGTGCCATCTCTAATATAAGGGTCATCCACTATAAATAACGCACTGACGTTATTTTCGACCCTTCACCTAGAGTTTGTATGGCTTCTCGGCCCCGGGCACCGTTAAATACAAGCAGTGCGAGGACAACGACGCGTTATTCTTCGCCGAGGAGGAGGAACTGGAGCTGGGCGAGCTGCTGAACGCCCCACTGGGCCAGATCCCATTGCATCCCGTGCTCAACATCCATTGGCTGGCCGTGAACGGCGTGCAGCCGCTGATCCCGGAGAACGAGTCGGTGGAGGACGACTCGACGTGCCACACGTCCATCAAGGACGAGGCCTTCGTGAACAACGTGGACAGGAAGCAGCGCGTCAAGCACGTGCTGACGGAGGAGATGCAGCTGTACTACACCAAGGTCACGGACGCGGTCAAGAGCGACGACTTCGAGCTGCAACGCGCGGCCTTCGCGAGTCTGGCGCAGGACCCGGGCATCCACCAGCTGCTGCCGTATTTCTCGCGGTTCATCTACGAGGAGGTCAAGCACAGCAACCACGACCTGTCGCTGCTCTTCTCGCTCATGCGGGCGTGTCGTTGTCTGCTGGTGAACCACAATCTGCACGTGGAGCTCTACGTGAGTGTGCACGGATTGAGTTTTTTTTTACTTCGTCTGCTAATTGTTTTTAACGTTTTTTTGTTTTTTTTTGTTTTTTTGTAGCTGCACCAACTGATCCCAGCGATCTTGACGTGTGTGTTGGGTACGCAGTTGTGCGAGAACCCGGCGGACGACCACTGGGCGCTGCGCAAATATGCGGCCAAGCTGGTGGCTCAGATCTGCGAGCGCTACGGCGAGAAATACGCCAATATCCAGGCACGCGTGTCCAAGACGTACCACAAGGCGATTACAGACCCGGTGTGTCCGTTCTCGACTCAGTACGGCGCCCTCCACGGTGAGCTACTGTCCCGTTTTGGTTGTCGTCTTCTTTTCAAACAGCTGACAACTCTGTTCTGTTTGAACAGGTATGCTGTTCTTGGGTCCTCTTGTGATGGAGAGCTTGCTCTTCCCAAATTTGGAGAGATACTACCGACGACTGGAGCCGGCACTGTCTTCGTCGAATCCCAATATTGTCGAAAGGCTAGAGGCGCAGAACTGCCTCGGCATTCTGGTGGTACGTAGAAGCGCAATATGCTGTGCGTGGGCCTAATCTGCTAACCCTCCGCTCCTCTTTCGTTTTGGTCATGGTGTTCTACCAATTCAGCACGCCTCGGGGACCTATTTTTCAATGTCCAAATCGATGGATCGCGGTGCGTCACCATCTCTGTCGCCATCAGCTCTAGGCGACATCGTGACCCTGTTGTACGACGCGTTTGGCGAAAGCCTGTTGCCTTACATTCGGCCAGAGCAGCCGACCAGTATGCTGGACCTGTGCCTCTAAATTTCTCATCAAGTTGGTGGGTAACAAGGAATGAATGACTCAGTATTGGCACGTATCGCGAATGGGTATTATACGCTGGAAAAGGTATGTATTTGTTGAGGATGGAGAACTTTTGTTTGGATCCTGTGCATGCAGAGGCTGGCCAGTCGAACGGTAAAGTTGGAAATACAGGTCAGCGTACGGGTTGGTTATTTATTGTAGACCTTGTGGACGCGGCACACCTGAGCCGAGGTGCCAGCGCTCGTGGTTACCGTTGCCGTGGTGGGGGCTGAAGTCGGTGCCGAAGTTGGGGCTGAGGTCGCAGTGGCTGCAGTCGCTGTCACCAAATTCGGGAAGCCTGACGCCTTGGCCACCCGGTTCCACGTGTACCATCCAAAGTATCGTTCGAGGTCAAGCTCCATGGTGGTGTCATCAGGTCGACGATCAAAGAACATGAACCAGAAGACCTCCTGGCCGCCACTATCAGGCGTCCAATTCAGAAATGCTTGGTAGAAGGCGATTGAGTTGGCAATGCTCGGTACGTTGTACGGTGCAAAAGATGGCGGCGACCCAGCAGTCGGATACCCAATCTCCGTCAAGCGAACTTTGTCCGACGGATAGATGGCCAGCATGCCATTCCAGGCACCGTTGAGCATGGCCAGTGGATTACTTGCAGTGTACGAGGCATCGAAGAAGGGGTAAATGTTAACCCCCAGGATATCGCAACCGTCGGCGAGTGCTAGCATGGCGGATCGAGTACTGCTGTCCATCCACTCATTGTGACGCTGCACTGTGCCGATATTCACCGTACGCCCAGTTTCGGTCAGAATCCGCGCGCGGAGGACGTTGACGCGACGCAGGACTTCAGCAGGTGAGTAAGGACCAGCGGGGTAGATGTTCTCGTTGCCTACAAGGATGGCTTTGATTGTGTCTGGGTAGTTCTTCACCGCAGCGACAGCAGCGTTCACTTGATCGTCGTACCAGCTCTCATCCGTCATGAAGACCCCCAGGTAGAGTTTGATGCCGTACTTCGCAGCATAAGGAGCGACTGCGTAGCCGTAGAAGTTGGAGTAGTAGGTGCGAACAACCGAGACGTAGTTCCGCATGATGCTGAAGTCCGAGTCCATGGCAGTGTCCAGTCCCGCAGCACTTCCTCCATTCAACGGATACTCCGAGTTGTGGAATGGGGAGTAGCAAGCCCCCTGGATGATCGGAGACGACGACTCCACTCGGTCTGCCGGTAGCGTTGTGTTGGTGTAAGGGCGCAGATTGTGACCCGTGAAGCCTATCAAATTCAGCGCGGTGGTTCCGGAGAGCAGCGCCAATACTCCGACGAGCTTGGACACATGTCCCCACATCTGCATCCTTAGCTGGTTCTTTCAAGACGGGGAGATTGGAGAATGAACAACCGCTTGGTGTCGAACGCAGAGCAGAGTGGGCGGTTATAAGAAGTCTATTGCACAGAGCTGTTAGAATATTCGTAGAAGTCGTTTCCTTTGACAACCTCTATTCCGAGTAGAGCACTTCAAGCGACTGGATTTGTGTGGGATCCGCGAGATACCGTTTCCAGCTCTGCAGTGAGCGCGTCTGGTTGGAATTGTAAGTCCACTCAAGAACGCGAGCACGACGTTCGAAGTCGGTGAGGCCATAGGCCCTTCCGAGCCCAATGCCACCTCCATAGCAAAGCTGGATGCCTTGACGCAAGTAGCAGTACTCGTTGACGTGGTCGTGGCCCACGAAAGTCGCCTTCACGTCCCCCACTTCAAGCAGAGCAGAGAACAAGCCGCTGTTGACCGCAGCGCTTGCTGTCTCTTCATTCTTGTCACCGATACGGGTCAACGGAGAGGCCGACGCGTACTCTGGAAGAGGGATGTGGTAGTACATTACTGCTGGTACGCTGGCGTTCCCTGACGAGCTGTTGTCGCTGCTGACCCCGTCCGCAATGTGAGACTGCGCCAGCTCCCGGTAGAACTCGATCTGAGTCTCCTTGATCCAGTCATAGTCATTCGCGTCGCTCACCAAAGGGTACGTCGCTGTGTCGATGGTGGAGTGCGAGTCCAGGAAGTACATGCGGAACACCGTCGATCCCTCTTCACCCCACGGACCTTCCGTCGGAGCTACGATATTGACCTCGTAGTTTCCAACACCCCCGATATCACGAGGTCCGTACTTCACGTGCGAGTACTGCTTCCCTTCAGTCATGAGCTCCAGCATCTCTTCTCGCGTTAACCCACCTTCGGTGTCGTGGTTGCCAAACACTGCGGCCCACGGAATCCCTCGGCTTTCCACACGAGCAGTGAAGATGTTCATGGCGAAGGTGTGCATGGTGGTGTCCAGATCCGTCTGGACATTGTCCCCCGAGAAAACCACAAAGTCAGGCTGCTCGATGTCCAGAAGTTCATCCAGGAACGCGACCGTGACCGCCTCGCGACATTCGTTGTACATGGGGTCACTGTCTTCTCCAGCACTTGCCGAGCTCGACGAGTTGCTCTCCTTCCTCAATTGTTCCGCGATCACCGAAGCGGCCGCTAAAAGGTTTGCAGGGATTGTGTCCGGGCCAGACGAGCACGCGTAGTCCGGATTTCCCGTAAGGTGCATGTCCGCGATCTGCAGCACCTTGAAAGAGAGCTCCTCACTCGAGTTCGACGCCACCGCCGCCACGGACGACGAGACTTCATCATCGCTGCCACTGCCGCTTGATGTCGTGTTCAGCACATAAGGCTCGAACTTCCTCGCGAGGAAGAACGTCTGCATCGTGCCCGTGGACTCGTTACCGATGACATCCCAGTCACCAGGAATCGTAGAGGAGACGTTGAAGTCCTCCGCTTCGTCCACCGCCGTTTCGTACAGTGCCAACTCGGCCACGAACGGAGACGTGGCTTGACTGGACACGGAACTGGTGGAATTCGTACCGTCATCGTCGAATTCCACGACACCCCACTCGGCGCAAAGTTTCACTCTTTCGCTCGTGATTTCTGTGGTAGAAACGTTGTTTGCAGCCTCGGGACATGATTCCGTCGGTAAAACCACAGAGAGGTCGGTCAATACAGTGAGAGAGCTGTTAGTTGCGTTGGCAAGCGGACGCTGCACACAGACGACGACGTCGCTGGAGTCGTTGCTGCTGGCCGTTGTCTTGAGCACGAACCCAGGCGTCTCCCACTCCCCTTGAGGCTCCAGTTCTTCGCAAGAGGAGTAGATCGAAGCAGTGTCGATACTGGTGAGCACTTGGACTGCGACAATGGGGCGAACCGCGTACCGAGCACTGAGGTAGACACTGGAGGCGTCCGACTCCATCTTGAGGTCCACCGGCCACGTGATCCACCCCGGGGTGTCGTGGTTGTAGAACGACTCGGTGGTTGTCATGAGGTCCACCACGTACTGCTGCGTGTCGAAGGCGGCGCTCGCAGTCGCGAACTCCACACACACAAACACGTTCGAGCTCGGATTGACGACCACCTGCATGTTGGTCGGGCAGCTGTCGGCGTCCGTCACGACTACAACTCTCCGGATCACCGACACTTCGTCCAGATTGACGGCCCCAACGTCCTCGTCGCTCTCTGTGGCCTCCACACTCTGCTGCATGCACAGATACCACACGGTGCTACCGGAGGAGCCCTCCCAGTCGACACCCGTGGGGATAAAATCGAGCTCGACGCATCGGTCCTGGGCGTTGTCGTCTGATGCGGCGCTCACCATTGTCACGTTGGCAACTGCGACGTGTGGCAGCGCCAATGAGGTGCTGGTGATGTCGGTGGAGTCGTCGTCGTTGTCGTTGTCGTCCGACTGGGTCAACACGACCGAGAGAGTGACGACCGCCGCCACGGCGATCACTACAATAGCGGCGATGAACGCCTTGCGGCGGTTGCTGATGGAGCGGATACCTTTGGTCGGAGCTGGTTCATGGGACGTCAGCGGGTGGAAGTCGGTGTGTTGTACGTCGGTGGCTGGAGATGCCGGTACGGCCGCTATCGGGTCGGTCATTCCGTTGTGAGTGCGAGGGCGCAAGATGAATTGTGAGCTTTGAAGAGGGCGGAGAATCTGGTCGATGGAGGCGGAGCGAGTTAGAATTTAGCTAACGTGCGATATGCCGTCGATGGACAGGTGTCGGTCGAATCGGAATCGCTTGACACCATCAACATGCTGCGCTCTTGATTTGCTTCATGTTGCCTCACCGACCGACAGGATGGGATTATACTTCTTGGGAGGTAGCGATAACAGTAAAGATGTATGGATGGTATTTTTTCGAGATATTCGATTTAGAAGGTAGTAGTGATTAAATTGTGTGTACACTGTACGTAGCCATGCAAGATTATGCAGCTCATCTTTAACGATCCTGGACACGATCGGTTTACCGTACATGTTAATAACGCGAGGTGACCCAGCGGCGGCACCGACGGTGCCACCGAGAGGTGCGACGCTATTACTGTACATGTATACATGTGTAGATCGCCCAGCACACCAACAGGCTGACAGCCCTGCGGGTGGTGCCATCGGTGCATGAAGCAAAGAACTGTACACCCGTACATGTAATCATCTGCAGAGCACGCTGTCACTTGATTACGGGGGAGGCAACGGGCCGTTGGGCTGGTGATCTTTCCGTCTCGTCTCGACCGATCGCGGCGCTGTCCAACGCCGGCCGGCCATGGACATCAATGTATCGTGGACATCATGGACAGCTCCAATGTGTCGGGTGCAAGTCCAACGAGGGGTCGGACTCCGACAACGGAGCGCCAAATATTGGCCGTCGCTAAAAGAAGCGGCAGTGATCGGTAGATGCAGACCTCAACGACTTCATCGATTTGGAGCTACATGTACAGTAGAAATTCTACTAGAAATATGCTGTGTGTTTGGTCGGTACACCAACCTGGCTACGATAGCAGCCTGCGTTACATCTCTGGCTCGCTCAGCGGCATGCTCACCACTGCCGAAACAAGCGGGACGCAGCTTCAACAGCATCCATGTAAATGAGTTAGTGACGCGTGCAATGTAAAACCGATTGCTCTCGAGGAAGTTCCTACCTGTCCTTGCCGCACACGAAGATAGACACATTGTCAGCGGCGCCGAGCTCCGAGATGCTCTCCACGTCAACCGCGTACTGGTATTGCACATTCTGTTTGAAACAGAGGCACAGGAAAGGGCAAACAAAGCTTTAGCGTCGAACAGCAAAATGAGAGACTGTAGACATTTGTTTACTCACGGGAATCACGAGCGGAATCAGCAGCAAGCTCTGCTCGACGCGGTACAACTCGTGATCGTAGTGGAAGGCGACGGTGATGTCGGTCACCGCCTTGGTGCCAGCATTCTGAACGAATTTCACGCCGGAATAGTTAAGCTACGAAGGTATATCGCTCAGCACAGTACAGTAACAAACCTGAACATTCAGCTTGATTCGGAAGAATGGGCCGATTCCCTGTACCTGCGCGTTCAAGCGAATTGCTGCACCCGTCGAGTACGATACTGGTCCCTGTCAACATGTAATCAGGCATCAGTTCCTGTTTCGTTTTATCAGTCGGCCGAGATTTTGGTACCTGTCCGTCCTTGATGATCTTGACGTAGGCTCGAGCCGTGGTCAGTCGTAGCTTGCACAGGTCACGCTGGAAATGGCGATGCATTTCGGTGGCATGATCTCGCTCGCGTTGGGTTTGCTCGACGTACAGAGTTGTCTTCTTGGGGATATTCAGAGGGATATCTATCGGTAGTACAAGAGTCCACAAATTAGTGCATATGATAACTCCAAAAACAAAAGCTAAACAGCCTGACCTTGCTCCGGGGGAGGCCCAGCTGCCTCAGAAATCGCCTCTAGACTGGCTGTGCGCTTCAGGATCTTCAACGAAAGCGCACCGCTCTTTTGAACGAGCACAAGCGACGCCTCCTCACGACCGTACTGACCAAACCGCATTCCTGTCAGCACTGTCTCCGTGCTGAGGGTGCACACTTTCACCTTTTCGTTGTACAGCGTGACTTCGCCATTGCGCAACGCCACAAGAACACCACGTGTGTCTTTTGTACGACGAAGGCTGAACGCCTCAAGGGCCACAATGTCGTCGCTCATGGTCAGACTCCAGTTCTTCTTCCCCTTGAGGTGATACGACGTGAGTTTCCGGCTTATGGACGCAATCACGATGCTTTTCTCCAGCTGCACCAAGCCGCATGCAGGCGACTCCAGCTCGATCACGGACTTCAGCAACTCTCCATTCTTAACCATGAATACGGAGCCGTTGCGCGTCGTAATAACCAGTCGGCACTCAACGTCAAGCAACCCGACAGCTACAATTTCCACTGGCACGCCCGGCACCTTGATCTGTTGAACGAGCGACGTGCCCTGCGGATCTAACACATACACCATGCATCCTTCCGTGGCCACCACTAAACTGAATCAGTAAAAAAATCAACATCAGTTCAGCATGAACTCTCCAAGTGTCTGTTCATCATTGCAATATAGCCGTACCAGCTCACCGCGTCCTTATCATCCATGTTCTTGTTGATAGATGTCATGCAGGTCACGCACGAGCGTTCAACAAGGGGGTCATCCATGAAGCGGGATACGTATTCAGCTTGCTCCTCAATGTTGTCAATTGCCAGCAGTCCTCGCGAACGCTCTGACAACCGGATGCCTAACCCACTGGGCGTGAAAGTGTTTAGTTGCAGCGAATACCTTGGGCGAGATCACTCATCAATCGTACCGCATGGTTGAAAGCTGCGCAAGTGCATCAGGGACTTCAATCGTGCACTTCGCTAGTGCCTCCCAAAGTTTCGTCTCCTGAGCATCAATTTCGATTGACGGTACGGTGAACTTGTAATGCGGGCGGAAGTTGCGATAGATGAAGATATATGGACCCGATGCGACAGCTATCGCTGGAATGCGTGGTCGATTGTTGTCTGCGTTGACAACAGAAATCGAAGCGTAGTGTTAATGGCACACGTGTCCAGCCACTTTCTCCCCCGTTCGCGCACGTACCCGAGTAGAAGTAGCTCAAGGCCGATGGAACTCCTAGAACTGCCTGTTCTCCGTGAAGCGACGACCCTGGACGATTCAGCAGCATAAAGTTGAGCTCAAACAACACATATACTCGTGTTAATGCTTGATCTCCCACCTTTGTACATCTTGAGCCGCTGATCCCCGTCAGCAACTACGAGCTTGGCATCGCCGTCACCGTAGACATCCACCAGTTGCATGCAACTTGATGCCGCTTTGATCCCAGCCACGGAGTTGTGGTACGCGGACAGCCATGGGCTCTTCACTACCTTCTTTCCGGAGGCGTCGGCGGCAACAGCCGGCACGTCCTTCTCAGTGTCTTCAGTCGTCGACATCGCGGGTGGAAGCTTGTGAGCTACTGGTGTCTGAGTCTACCTGTGAAGAGGCACTTGGAGCTGAAAGGTTGGATCTTAAAATTGAATTCACTGTTCACGAAATGCTTCGCTTGCGCTTGGCAAAGTGACTGATAGGCGATCCTAATAAATTACTGAACTGGTCGACGTCTTCGACTGAGCGGGTATCGAGTACCATAAATCGGTTCGAGACGAGATCGTAGTGTCTCCAGATAACAGACTCGTCTACTACGGACACGCGGATGATGCCGCGATGGTAGCTGTCCGGGATCAGTCCGCAACGGCACGTGCTCAGCGAATTGCATCGCCCGATGCGCCGAATGGGCACCCACAGCGAGCTACACGACTCTAGGAACTCAGGCTCAAACTCGCATCCAGGGCACTCGACGTTCACTGCGAGCACTGCAAACTCGAACATCTGCAGCTCGATCAGTTGACTCGTCAGCGACGGGTGCACGTCCACGCCATTCACCGCCAGCACCACTGGCGACAGCTGCTTCAGGCGAGCCGCATCCTCCGCTTCAAGCCTTGGAGGATTCGCAACGTGCCCGACGCCGACAATCGTTCCCTGGCTCCCGCCCTTCATGCGGACTTGCAGCTCCTGCAGATCCACAGTCAGCGGCTGCACGCGCAGATTCTGCACCACCACGCGCAGCTGGATGTACTGCACGCCCGCCGTCGAGAGCACCTGGCAGTTGGAGCTGTGCGCCACCGTCATCCAAACGTCGGCGCCTTCGTCTCGCCCGCGTCCCCACACGATCTGGTGCTGCTCCCACCGAAATTGCTACTGTGAGACACCGTCCAGTTACTCAGATACCCAGACAGCGACCGCACCTTGGTCGTGTACTTGCCGCGCGGCAGGTAGCGCGCGCGGTCCAGATACAGGAACAGCTCGTAGAAGCTGTCGGTGCCCGTGCTGCGCTTGAGGCGCTCGGGACGCGGCAGCAGCCAGCGCGCGACGCACAGGCGCCTCCAGATGACGTCACTGGAGCACACGGCGCCCCACCACGAGTTCACTTGGCTGCGAAGAGGGAGGAAACGTTCAGAGCAGAGCGTCAGTGCGCGTGAGGCCGGCAGTCGGCGACAAGCGGAAGAAGGGCGAGTAACGCACATGGCGGCCTGCAGGTCGGAGGGCGACAGGAAGCCGGCCACGTAGTGCACGACGTCGTCCGTCATGAGGTCCGCGGAGTTGCCCATGAGAAAACAGGAGTGATGGTCGACCGTCGGGACTGCAACTTGCATAGTGACCTATAGGACCCGGTCACTTGGACGCCAGTTGATGCAGGGCACGCTCCTGTCGACGAGCTCATTGGACATAAACACGAATCGCGCTAGTCGCGGCGGTGATGATCGAGGATTGGTCGAAATCTAATCTTCGAGCAATTGGTAAGGCGGGTACACTGTACCCGTATGTTGGTGTGAGCCACACCTGAATTGGTCTTGGTCAGACAGTCCAGCGTTACAAGGAACTTTCTGCCCGGAAGTTTCCTTCGTCAACCTCGCCAACAAGGCGATTTGCGTCGGGCGTTGCGCGGACTCGTCCATTGGGCATAAAGCGCAGCGCTGCCGGTCATCTCTCTCCTCGCGTTCTCCAGGCATCGGCGGGCAGCGTCTCCCTCGCTTTTCTCCCTCCCCCCACTCCACAGGCCCACAACGTCCGAAGAGATCGCGAGCCGACGGCAAAGAGATCCCATCTGGTCTGATCGTCGACGGTTGGCTCGGTGCGTCGCAACGCAGGACACACACAGACCCACACACAGGCAACAGGCAGCACACAGCAGACCAGTAACAGGCTCATGAACCAGAGCTCAGCGGTGCCTCCAGCGGCGGCTGCAGCTCCCAACGTCTCAGAAGACAAGGACGCGGCCGTCCACGCTGCAGACTGGAGCGACTCAGCAGACAATTCGAACTCACAAGACGACGAGTTCCTGCCGCAGCCGCAGGGTCCGTCGCTCTCGTACGAGCGCAAGATCCGCCTGCACAAGTACGCGGAGAACCGCGCGCGGTCGTGTCTCGGGCTGCTGGCCGACTCAAGCAGCGCGCTCTGGAAGGTGCACGACTGCAAGAACGACATCGGCGTGTACAAGCCCAGCTCGGACTGGTCCGAGTCCGTGTCGGCCAAGGCCGTCGTGTTTGCCAACGCGGCGTTCCCCAACGTGCTCAAGACGATCTACGACCTCAAGACGTCGGACAAGTTCAAGCTCTTCATGCGCAAGGTGCTGGGCGACATGTTCCTGGACGCGGAGGTGCTCGAGGACCTGAACGGCACAGGTGTCTACCCGAGCGCTAATCCACCGCGAGACGCGCGTGAGATGTACAAGCAGGCGGCCATCAAGTGGTGGGCCATTAAGTCGGGCACACTGGCTAGCAAGTCCTCCGACTTCTACGTGCTGGAGGTAGGCATTGCAGCGATGCCGCAACCACGTCGCGACGTGACGCGCGCCGGTTCTTCCATATTCCAGCCGTTACTTGCTATGCTGGCCACATTGACGAGCGGGTCTTGAACTGACGATGTTGTGCTTGTGTTTGCTGTATCTGCTGTAGTACATCGGCATCGAGACATCGGGTGGGGATATCGTTGCGTGCTATCTGTTCCAGGAGTCGCTGGCGGAAGTAGGCGGCATGCCGCACATCCAGGGCAACAATCTGGAACGGTCTCAGTTCGACGCGTTGATCTGCAAATTCGAGCGCACGTCCTCGCCGGACTATAAGGACGACTTTGTCACGATTTCCATCGCGTTTCAGCGCCCTCCGCCCATGGTTAGCCTTTTCCGCAGCAACCCCGCAGTCGAGATGGTTACCCAGCTCGCTCGTGGCCTCCGCGACTTGCTCGAAGATCCCCCAGAGCTGCAGGAGATCTCTGTTGTAAAGACGTCCGCTTGGGTGAAAGACAAGTACGTTGCTGTACCAGCTCCTGCCGTTAGTGGGGACATCGCTCTGTTGCACACAGTCGGCTTACTTAATGAGCATCCCTTTTCACCTTGCCTTGACACAGAGAACGTCGCTTCTGCGTGCTTTGCAATCGGCGCTTTTCCCCGATCTTCCGGCGGCGTCACCACTGCCGGACATGCGGTGAAGTGATCTGCTGGGCGTGCAGCAGCACTATCCGCGTGCCCTCGATTAGCTTCACACACAATGACACAGGTAAGCAAGTGCTATCTCGTCACCAACCGAGCATCCGCGTGTGCAGCAAGTGTGTGGTGTCCCACCATCGGTCGAAGAGTGGGAGGGAGCTGAACAACCAGGAGGACTTTAAAGATTGGATTCAACGCAGCACGGAGCAGCAGCAACTCGCTGCAGGTGGGGAGGGCGGCGTTGGAGTGCAACAGCTTCGATTGCCTAGCCCTTCACACTCGCAGGACCTGTCGGGTGCTCTGGAACCCCCGCTCGACGAGAAGCAGCCAGCTCCCAGCTCCAAGGAGGAACGCATGCCTCGTAAGTACCGTCGCATCAGCTTGGACAATGAAGAAGAGGAAAAAGAGGATGGAAACACCCGCCCTCACCACCAGTATCGTGAACTTCCAGATACTATTGATGATCGGCAGCGCCGCGATTCGAACTCGCGGACATCACGCAAAATCTCTAGCGGTAAGCAGCGGCAAAGCAACTTGCAACTACCGCAGCGCCACAGCTACGGTGAACAGGCAGCTCGTGGTTCCAAGCATATGCGCCGGGTACGTCGATCTCACTCTGAAGTCAGTGTCGAGCGCGCAACCGGCCACGGCCGGGATAACCAATTGAGTGTGGCCAAGCCTGTCACCACGAAAAGCCCAGGTAACAGAGGACGTCCTACCAGTGCTGGTCGTCGTGGGCCATCGCAGGATCCTGTGCGACAGTCTGTGCCACCAGGTCATGACAATCAGGAGGAAGCGGAGCGGCGATCAAGTTCTGTGGAGAGACTGCCAGTACAGAACAGTAGCAGCTACGTTCATGCTGCATCTGCCTGGGCTACAAACAAGACAGAAGTTCTCGCGATGACTGGGGCTTTTCAGGAATTGATGACAAAACTCGGAGGTGATGTCCATTTCGTGGTCGTCGGCTTCTCCACGGGCTTTAGTGCTGAAATAATTGTTAACCTGCTCCGTCAGTTAGCTCCTGGGGTGCCTTACATCGGCGGAACGATCGCTCGTGGTATGTGTGACGAAAATGCGTGGGTGTCTGTAAACCGGCACAACGATGAAGGACTAGTCACCCTATGGGGTGTGAATGACCCCCATGGAATTTACTCCGTTGTCCACGCAGAGTACTCACAGAGCGATGCACATGAGAAGACGTATGCTGCGGCGAAAACTGCATATGCCCGTGTGGCAGGTGACATCGATGCTGGTGAAAAGCCGGCATTCATTGCAACGTATGCGTGCCCGCTTTTTGTGGAGCACGCGATCGACGGTATCCGCGAGGCAATTCACTGCCCGATTATCGGTGGATGCTCTTCCGACGCCACGAGGCACGGTGAGGGCGAGGTATCGGTGTCTTGGATTCAGATCAGCAGTAGCAGCAGTTCGGACTACACAAAAAGTGTTCGTGACGGGCGAGGTGACTGGACCGAAATGGGCATAGCGTTTGCGCTGTGTTTTCCGAGTGTGGAGACGTACGTCAGCTGGTTTAGTGGCTACAGTCCGGTTGGAGTAAATAGCGAATACTGCATGGGAACTGTCACGAAGGCATCGAACAAGACTATTTACGAGATCGACTGCAAACCAGCGGCGGAAGTTTATCAAGAGGTAATGCCTTGCTTTTTGTACTTCACAGCTACTGTATGGTGCCACTGATGAGTCTAACTCGTTACTGTTTTGGTCTTGCAGTGGCTTGATGTGGCATCAGACAAGAGCCAGACTGAACTCTCATCAATTGGGTTCCCTCGGCTCGGCAGTCTGCACCCACTGGGCACTACGATCGACTTCGTGTCGAACCAAATGGAGATCGACCGCAGCATTGACGCCAACTCTTCTTCATCGCTATGTTCCATGCAGTCAAGCGATTGGTCCAAGCTGATCAACATGACGGCGGTGATTACTGGCATCAACGAGGATGGCTCACTGAGCACGACTAGCTCAGTTGCCTCAGGCACGAACGTTGTGCTGATGGAGACTTCAGCGCAGTCGTTGAAGACTGCCATCAACAAGGTTTGTCTTGCTACGCTTGTGCATGTATTGTATTGGAAGTATTGCATCTAACCATTTTTGTCATGGGACGTTATTCAGATGGGGGCGCAAGCTGTGGAAAGCAACAAGTTCTACATCCACGAGACGATTGGCTGTCTGATGTTCCTGTCCGCCGGAGTGCAAGCTCTGTTGGGTCACAAGAGCATGGCCGAGATGGCAAGTTGCTGTGCTGGTTTGTGTACCTCACCAGGCGTCTAACTCGAGGTGTGTTTTGCAGGTTGGCGCGTATAAAGATTGGTCGGGCGGTGCGTCGCTCATGGGCATGACGACGTTCGGCGAGATCGGGCACCTGCCCAACTCGAACGACTTCCCGCACTACGACTCGCTCATGTTCGGCGCCATCACCTTCTCCAAGCGCAAACGGAAAGAATACCTCTACTTCTAAGCCCTCGCACCTACTGGTGCAGAAGGACGTTAGTGTCCACTTTTGTCCTCCAATGTCGACATCTTTTCCGTCCATTGTGTTTCTTTTTCGTCCAATCGCCTCCCTCTCCATCTCGATTATTACCCAATGACCACATCGGAAACCGCCGTCGGTTCAAAGTACCAGCCACAGATTCCTCCATTATCCAATTTCGTCGCCATGGCGCAAGACGCCGCGAGTCCGAGTCGCCAGCGGCGGCGGCGCAGTCGCAGCCGAAGCCGCAGCCCGAGCCAAAGCCACAGCAAGAGCAAGAGCAAGAGCCGCAGCGCGCGCGCGTCCTCCCGCCGCCACGGCGCGTCATCGTCGTCATCCCGTCGCAAGCGCTCGAGATCCCGCTCGTCGTCGTCCAGCGGCGCGTCACGCTCTCGATCGCGCTCTCGGGAGCGCGAGCGCCGCCGCTCGTCCAAATCAGGCGACAAGCACCGCAAGAAGCGCGTCAAGAGCGAGCGGCGGGAGCGGCGCCGCTCGCCGTCCCTCTCGCGCTCGAGATCGCGCAGCCGCTCGCCCAGGAGGAGCAAGTCGAAGAGGGACAAGAGCCGCCGCAGCGCGCGCAAGAGCCGTAGAAGCAGGAGCAGAAGCAGAAGTAGAAGCCAGACGAGACGCAGGAGATCCGAGTCCAAGGAGGAGCCGAAGGAGAAGAAAGATCTTGAGAAGGACGAAGCCAATGGACGCGCGACGGAGGTGAAGATTGCGGTGGCTGATAAGGAGGAGAAGAAGGACGTTGGTAGTGATCAAAATCAGGAGAAGAAGAGACCAATGACAGCTGCTGCTCCTGCGGTGAAGAGCGGAGGCGCCACTCTGAAGAAGTTCAAGTTCAGTGGCATCTCGTTGAAGTCGGGCAGTCAGGTCCCGAAGAAGAAGCCCGCGCCGTTTTTCAACGCGTTGAAAGGAGACAGCAAACCGCCTCTTAATGGCGAGAATGCGGTGAAGAAGGAGCAACGAGAGAGACAGAAGTTGATGATTGAGGAGCAGAAGAAAGAGGAGAAGGCCAAGTTCCTGGCGGAGGAGGATGCCGTGCCCAAGCAGTTGGCTCTCTGGACGCCAGTGGAGGAAGAAAAGGGTGAAACGGTGGAGGAGAAGAAGAAGAGAAAGGAGCAAGAAGCGCGGCAGCGTGAACGAGTGCAGAAGGTCGTGGAGGAGGTGGACCCGCTGGACGCCTACATGGCTGGGCTGGTGGATGAAGCAGCTATCAACAAGTCGCGCGCGAATCCTGCTGCTAATGTGATCTCCCAGTCCGAGATCGAGGCCAAGGGGAAAATCAATATTTATGGTACGTTCCTGCCTCCGGATGCCGCAGAGCAGACGAGCGCGGCCGCCCCGACGCTTTCGGCTGAGTCCAAGCAGGTCACAACTAGCGAAGTACAAGAGACACCGCAAGAGCGTGAAGCGCGTGAAGAGCGTGAGCTGAAGGAATTTATGCGAGCGATTAAGGAGAAACGCGAACAAGAAGAGAAGAAGGCTGCAGATGCTACAGCAGCTACTGCAAGTATAACAAACGGAGCAGGACCAGAAGCCAAGGAGGACCCGATGCTGAAGAAGGATGATACGGGACGCATCTACCAAGGATTTGAAGAAGATATTATCGGAGAAGACTCCGAGCTGGTGGATCAGCGCTCAGCACTGGAGATTCTGCAAGAGCAGCAAAAGAAGAAAGAGATCAAGCCTGTGGATCACTCGAAGATGAACTATCTCCCGTTCCAGAAGAAATTCTACGTGGTTCCGAAGGAAATCAAGGACTTGTCGGAGGAAGATGTGGAAGCTCAGCGCAAGGAATGTGAAATCAAAGTGCGCGGAAAGAGTTGCCCGCGCCCACTTCAAAAATGGACCCAATGCGGCTTCAGCGTACGGATGCTTCAACTCATCAAGAAACACGGATACGAGGAACCGTTTGCTATCCAGAAGCAGGCATTGCCAGCTATTATGTCTGGACGTGATGTGATCGGCATTGCCAAAACAGGGTCGGGCAAAACCCTGGCGTTTCTCCTCCCTATGTTCCGTCATATTCTTGCTCAACCCCCACTCCAAGAAAATGAGGGACCGATTGGTATCATCATGGCACCTGCTCGAGAACTTGCCCAACAAATTTACGTGGAGGCCCGACATTTTTCGAAGGGCCTTGGCTTGCGCGCTACGGCTGTTTACGGAGGATCCTCGGTCTCAGAACAGATCGCCAACCTAAAACGTGGCTCAGATATCGTGATTTGTACCCCAGGGCGCATGATCGATATTTTGTGTATGAGTGCGGGTAAAATGGTATCACTGCAGCGTGTAACGTACGTGGTGCTAGACGAAGCCGATCGGATGTTCGACATGGGCTTTGAACCGCAGATTACGAAGATTATGATGAACATTCGGCCAGATCGACAGACTTTATTGTTTTCGGCAACGTTTCCTCGCTCGGTGGAGTCTCTTGCGCGCAAAGTGTTACGAAAGCCAGTGGAAATTACCGTTGGTGCACGCAGCACGGCGTCGGGTGACATTACGCAATACGTTGAAGTGCGCGAAGAGAATGACAAGTTTATGAGACTGCTTCAACTCCTGGGTCTGTGGTACGAAAAGGGAAACATTCTCGTGTTTGTAAACAAACAGCAAGCATGCGACCAGATCTTCCAGGACTTGATGAAGGCTGGATACCCTGCGCTCTCTCTCCACGGTACGCCATGAAGCTGAATTAAACGCTGATGGATGTTAAGCTTACAGTTCGTTGTGAATACGATATTTATGATGTACCAACAGGCGGCAAGGATCAAGTTGATCGAGACTACACTATTGATGACTTCAAACGCAAGGTGCGGACCGTGATGGTAGCGACGTCTGTCGCTGGTCGAGGTCTTGACGTCAAGGATTTGGTTCTTGTCATCAATTACCATTGCCCTAATCACATGGAAGACTATGTCCATCGCGTGGGACGAACCGGACGAGCTGGCCGGAAGGGTACAGCCTACACCTTTATCTCTCCGGATGTACGTTGCCTGCTCGCTGTTGATGTTTTGCTAGACCGAATGATACTGAACCCTGGCTGGTATATGCATGTAATCATAGGAGGAGGAGTACTCGGTGGATCTCGTGAAGGCGCTCGAAAATGGCAAACAAACTGTTCCGCCCGAACTGACGGCACTCGCAGAAGGGTTTAAAGCGAAGGTATGACATTGCTCAGCTCAAGATATAAGCTGTGCCTCGTTGCTAATTACTATCTCTTGTGCCCCAGGTTACACGCGGTGAAGCAAGGTACCACGGCAGTGGCTTTAAGGGCAAGGGCTTCACGTTCGATGAAACGGAGCGGAATGAGACCCAGCGCACAGCAGATCTTCAAAGACGCCAATATGAACTGGATCAGGGCATTTTGGTTGAGGTGCGTTGTCTCTTGAACAGTAGATGGCTGAATCAAATTGGTACTGATACGTTTCTGTTGTTCTAACTTCGTAGGAAAATGGCACCGCTAACGAAGATGACACGGATGAGCCGAGCAAGGAGAACACTGGTGCTGCGACTGACAAACCGTCTTTGCCCGCCGTGTCAAAGCAGTTACATGTTGATAGCGAAGCGATGTCCGCATTCATCAAAGCGCAGAAAATCATCCAGAACTTGGATTTGCAGTACAAGGGCAATGGCGACGGGTCTGGCGAGAACCACTTCGTTGAGGAGCTCGAGATTAACGACTATCCTCAGCAGGCGCGCTGGAGAGTCACACAGAAAGAGGCAAGCGACTCAGTAGGGGAACTTACTGGCGTAGCGGTTATTGCGAGAGGATCCTACATTCCTGCTGGTCGCAAGCCGAATCCATCAGAACGGAAACTTTACTTGGTACGTCGAATGGTTTATACGATAGCGTTCGCCCCTGCCTCATGCTAATCGATCTGAAATATGTGAATGTAGGCGATCGAGGGTCCAACTCAATCGTCGGTTATCGAGGCCAGGCGGGAGCTGCAACGTATCCTGGACGAAACTACGATGCAAGTTGGCCTGGGTGGCGACAAATACGGGAAGTACAGTTTGTAGTACCTCTTTCAGCGAGATCACGTCTGTTGCTCGTGTTGAGCTTCGTTTACAATAGGCCCCATGGCTGGTGCATCTGCAGCAAACGACCGTGGCGGTGCTACCTAAGCAACGAGCACAAGGTAAGAAAAGGTTCCAAACTCTAGCGAATTATCCGGCGCAGTCTCATTAGTCGTTGCATCTTTATAAATGATTTCTGCGTAGCTCAACGTCTGTGGGGAATGAACACAATCGACATCACGAGATTGCGGCTCTACAATTTTTATGAGGCTCGACAGCTCTATGCTGCAACTCCGAGGCGTAAACCATCGAGACACCAAATCTCGACTGGACCTTCAGCGGGTAAATCGAGCTCCTGTAAGTTGAGCCGGGTGATATCAGGTGCTGACATCTGGCTAAACACGTGCACATCCTGAGAGTGGAGCGTCAGGGTCGGGTAAAGCTCGCTTTTAGGCGGAAATGGAAGCGTGAACTCCATCACTCGGTTACTGCTATCGCGGAGTGCAACCCCGTCCACAGTGAAACGCACAAAGACTTCACCGACAGGTGCACCAGAATCACTCGTAGCCGATGACGAGGATGGGGGCCGCGATACACTTGCAGGAGCTGCGTCCACGTTCTCATCGTCATGGTCGTCATGGTGGTCAATTACCTGGGCCAAAACTCCAACAGTAGATTGAAAGCCGTACTTCCGCCCAACTCCTATTGAGCGTCGCCTCTCTGTGCCTATAAGCACGTGGCCAGCGGAATAGAATCCTATCTGTAGGTATGAACAAAACAATAGAAGTTAGTCCTCTGCATGCTAAGCACCCCGCAAATCTCGTTAGTACAAACACTTACAGAATATTTTGATGTTCCAACCAGCGTATTCAGCGGCATCAGACGCGTAGATAGTCCAATAGAGACGCTTGCATCGATGCCAGGTCTGTCGTTCACATTGCCATTATTTGCACCCGCCAATGCAGTTGAGGACCCACGTGCTGACTGCGAAGAAGTCTCTAACCTGTTGGTGCTCTGGTTGACTCCACGGACCGGCGTTCGTCCTTGCTGTAGCGTCATTTCGAAGTACACGAGTCGATTCTTCGGCAGCGGCACCGAAGCACGCACACTGCGATACATGCCTGTGCCCACCTTCGATGCACAATGGCGACCACAGGATAAATAGATATCTTCGTGACAATCGTGCGCGTTGAATCTTGGCACACGTAACTCACGGTCACCCGTTAGCGTCGCCGCGCGTTCTTGCCGCAGTCTATCACGCGCTTGATATAACACATCGTCCGAAAAGTTGGAAAACGCAAGCTGCACGCGCTTGCGCGCCATAGGTGATACTGGAATCGACCGCGGCGTTGCGGAGCTCAGGTGGGCATAGCTTGAAGTGGTCTCCTCCTGGGCTCGGCTGTAGCTTCCAACACTTGCATCACTGGTGGTTCTGCTCCAGCTGGAAGCAGCTTGGGCGTTCTCTGGTGGCAACCGCACAGTCGCCTCAAACGAATGCAGCGGGATCTGGAAATGCATGACACGCCGTATCCTCCGATCAATATTCAATGGCACCATGCACTCCTTCTCCTTATACTCCAACACCACCGCAGTCACTAACCATATCCCACAACAAATTCGTCAATTAAAACCTCATAAAAACATTTAAAAAAAACACATAACCACACGCAAACGTACAGCTTGGGTCAGCCAAATAGCTTTCAGCACCGCGATGGTGTCTGTGATGCAAATGGTGATAACTTCGACTGCGTCCACTGCCAGAGCCCGATCCCCCCATCCCCACCCCTGCAGACGCAGCCTCCATGATCTCCTCCCCTGACAGTCTCAAAGTGTCCTCCACTGCTTGTAGCAGTCCGTAGAACAGCGAGCACGCAGTGGAGACCCCCGGCAGACTCATGATCAGCACGTAGATGCCGTGGCACACGCCCAGCGACGCACTGACCACCAGCCTCTGCAGCGAACTCGTGACCGCCAGCACCCAGTGCACCACTCCATGCACCTCTTCGGGCTTGGCAGCGTCCCAGACGTCGCTGGCGGCCACGGCGTCACCTAATTCGCGCGCACTTGGACACTTGGTCTGCAGCCTCACGGACGACCTGGTCACCATTGCGGCCAGTCGGCGCTTGAGCTCCTTCACTATGGACGTGGGCAGGTGCAGTCGCTCCTGCAGGCGATCCAGTGCTTCTAATAGCCCTATGCAGACCAGAATCAGCTGCATACACACACCAGGTTAGAGAATTAATTGGCCAGGTTAGCACTAGCCTAAACGGAATCAGATTTTTTAACACCATACAAAACTTACAGTGTCTTTCGTGTCCGAGAGCGAATGCAGCGCGTACGAATAGACTCGACCCAGCGGCTGCGTCTGAGTCTGTGACACGCCGCCGCTCATGGCAAATGGCAAAATGGCAAATGCGCGATTCCTTGGGCGACTGCACAGCGGAACGACTGGCGAAAGTTCCGGCGGGACGTCCAAGCGGAGGATATGGCGCTTGCACGCGCGCGGTCCGACGGGCGCTGCTGGGTGTCAAGAGGGACAGGAAACTCAACTCGCGGCGCGCGCTCCTCCCGGCCGCCGCCTGCGTCTTTTTCTCTTTGAGCTCTGGATATCGACACAAGTTCAAACAGAGATGGATTACACCCTACCCCTCTATAAGGCCCTAGACTTTGCGGCATACAAAAAGCAAGTGCTCGGCCGTTGGATGACTTATTACTACTTGTGGTCAGTTGCGTGAAGTTGAAGCAAAGGGCAACAAGGCAGCAACAACGACACAGTGTGTACAGTATTTGCTCGTACTGTACTGTACCGGTAGATAGTTGCAGTGTTTCGCTTAAGCTATAGCTAAAGGCAGTCCATCGACTTGCTATGCAGACACGTCTACACGTCCCACGCTCCTGCTTGTGAATCTGGTCCTCTGAGGGTCAGATCCAAGTTGCTCTTCTCAACGAGCTTCTCGATTGACAGGCGCTGTCAAGCCAACGGCGTGTGGAACGTGTAGTACTTCGCAAGTCTCTTAAATAGAGGGGTCAATGCGCTCATCAGCGGACTCTTCATGACGACACCAGCACCGTTGGGGGCACCACTTCAAGCTACGATATGCGAAGTGCTTCAGTAGTGCATGACTGCCAAGATAGACAAGAAAAAAAAGTTATTAGATAAAGTTTTGCATTGAGTCGACAGCTTTGATGTCACGGCGCGCGCCAGGAACTAGGTATTCCAAATTCAACTCGTATCATATCATACTCTGCCGCACCGCCCACCACCAACTGTAGGGCTCACAAGCTGACGTCACTCAGACAATAGGAACGTCCTGCGTGGTGGCACCCTCATTGGGCGCCTGCAGCCATTTCACGCGCGGCGGTCTGGATCCGTTTGCTGAACTGGCACAAGCTCAAAAACTCCTTCTGTCGCTCCTTGTCCAGCTGACGAACCTCCTCCTCCCCTTGAGCGATTTCTGCCCCAAGGCGTTTGACCTCTTCGAATGCGTCCTTCTTCATGTTGATCAACTCGTCCATGTTCCGCTGGATCCTCTGGATATTTTCCAAGTTTGAGCGAATGTTGGCCTCCAGTGCGCCACACTTGCGGTGACTTGCGTCTTGAGCATAAGGTACATCGGCTGTGCACGTTTCCAGGAATGAATTGAGCTCTTCTGGATCAAACTTGAGATACATGACAATGTTGGCCACTACTCCGTCTCGAGCTTTATCTGCTTTGACGAGATCTTGGCGCAGCGTCTTCGACCTGGCGCTTGCTTTTCGGACCTCGTTCATATCCATTGGTTGGGCGCTCGACAACTCCTTCGTTTTCTTAATAGCTTCGTCGTAGTCTTGCTTAATGCCGTAAATCTTTTCGCTGTGTTGGTTGTACTCGCCGACCATTGAGCGCAAAATGGGGTCTTCGTCATCGCCCATTAATTTCTCCATCAGCTCGTCCACATCCAGCACTGGGTTTTCTTGAGCAGCGGCAGCAGAGGTCAGCCACGCACTTTCAGCCTTAACGCGAACCTCTTCTTTGATCTGTGGCTGGGAAGGTGGATGAGAGCTCGTACTGGTCTGCGAGTCACTGTCATCATCAAGCGTCAGGTCGACAATTGACGTGGTATTCACTCGCGACGAGGGCTTAGCTTGGCTCTCAGCGGTTGATTGTGGAATATCTGCCGAGCCAGTTCCAGTAAGCGACAAATTGCCCAACGCCGCGGCCGTATCACTTGGTGTTGCTGCAGCTTTCTCCATCTTGACACGCGCCGCTGCAGTAGCGCTGTACTTCTCTTCGGGCACCTCCTCAGCAGTTTTATTGGTCTGATTAGCGGCTACCTCCGCTGCGGCAGCCTTGTCTTGCAGGTCTCCCTTGCTCATCTTCACCATCTCCACAAACATCAAGTTCCAGCTAGCAAATGGGAACATCCTAGGCGACGACCCTGCAGCAGTCAAGAAGCACGTCAGCTTATTAACCTCCACTTCATATGACCATCCATCCACACTCCCAACCTTCCACACAGAAGAAGAAGTGCGACTCCGGCTGCAGATGCTTGGAAGCGCAGCAGTTCTCACACTGGTACATGTGGCAATTAACACAGAAAAACTCCATCGACTTCTGGCCGCACTCCTGGCAGGCTACAGACAGAGCGACAGGCGTCAGTTGGAATCCCTCTCTCTCTCTGTATTTATCACTTGCAACGCACCGCTGATCCACTTGAGGAACTCCTGGTGTGGCCGGCCGTCGCCTTTGCTCTCCTCGTGCTTCATGGCCAGCGCCGCCAGTCGGTGGTGGACGTCCAGCTCGCACTGTCTGCAGAAGTGCTGGACGCAGCGCTGACACTCGTAGTCGGCGATGGCGACGCGGCATTGGTCGCAGTGCGGCCGCTGCAGCTCTGCACACACACAGCGAACTCATTAGTGGTAGGATCTGGTGAGCGCGGGCGCAGCTTCAGTGGACGCACGCGCAGGCTCCTGCACCGACGCGAAGCTCGGGTCCTCCTGCTCCTCCAGTGGCTGCATCTTTGATTATCATGGCAACGGCAACTCGTGCTTATTTCAGCGAATCAGCGCTGTTAGAACAAAATGACTGTGTTTGATTGGATAAAATGATAAAATATCGACGCCGCCTTGTCACTGGTCAACTTGCTTCAACCTGAAGAACCAGGAGGCAGTTGAGCCCGGACAGTTGACAAGCAGTAGAGTACCAAGTAAGCTATGGAGCTGACGCTGCAGAGGGCCGATGTGTTGTGGCTGGCCAAGCCTCCCGCGAAGCTGACGGAGGCGTCCGACGCGCCGCAAGCCACTCGACTGGCGGTGCTGCTGCCTGAGCGAGACGAGGGACTGCCGCTGCCCTGCAGCGTGTCCATCCCCGTGGAGGAGCTGGCGACGCAGAGCAAGACGTCGCTGCTGGACCAGCACGTGACGTTCCAGCTGCGGGACGAGGACCTGGTGGTGGCGACGCACGCGCTGACGCTGCGCGAGTGCGTCCCCGTGCTGGCGGAGGGCGCCGTCCACTGGACGCAGCCAGTGCAGCACAAAGGCGTCCGTGCCGTTAGACTGCTACTGTATTGAGTGTAGAGAAGATGACGGAACGCTGTCATTATTGTGTGTGTTTTTAGGTGTATTGGGACGTGAAGATTTGCGTCCATGTGACGACTGACCGGCGTCCGCGTGCGCTCATCTCTCATGCCATTGCGCTCAAGAACGGAGCGAGCAACGTCGCGCACCAGGTTACTCTTGCCGGACTGTTTTGCTGATACACTTTGATGACTGGTTGATGGAATGTCGGTGCGTTGATGTCTGCCACTTACAGTTGTCGCTGCACAAGAACAAGGCTGTGCTTGGGTTGTTGCCGGCGGTGGCAGGCTGCGTGGTTGGCGTCGTGGGGACGTCCCCAGTCTGGCTGCCACTGACGCTACTGGTGGGCGTGATGGGCTTCCCCATTTGGCTCGTCGTTGGTGTTGCAATGACGCTGGTCACGATATTTTCCACTATATCGGCGGTCGTGACGGTAAAGCTGGCACGCTCGAAGAGGGTCAAAGGCGCGTGCCAGCATTTCTTGACCAGTCAACAAGGCCAGTTGCTGCTGTTTGAGGGTATGCCTGGAGAGGAATCTCTATCACCTTCGGCTCTATCCACTCGTGCGAAGGAGTATGTGCTGGAGAACCCGTCTCGCAAGTTAGTTGCCAGTTTGGCGATCGACTTCTTGGGAAATGCAACATTTGTAGTTCCCGGCGTGGGCGAGCTGGCGGACGTGCTTTGGGCGCCTGTGTCGGCGAAGATGGTTGACACGCTGTACAAGGAATCGTCTCCGCATGCAAAGTACGTGGCCTTTATGGAGGAGGTGCTACCCTTCACGGACTTCATCCCCACGGCGACGCTCGCATGGTAAGCTACTGTACTGCTACGGTGGAGGAGAAGGATAGGGGGAGAAGGATATACAACTAACTCGGACTGTCCCTGCAGGATGAAGGAGAACTGGAGCTCGGCTGAGCTGGACAAGCTGGTCGCACTCACCAAGTTCGGCAAGAGAGCGTAAAGGCAACATGTATCATGTACTGCTGCTTTCGATAGTTGTGCCAGCTGTGGGAAAATGGAAAACTTTGTTGGTCGTTCCACTTCAACATGAAGGGGCACACGCCCTTCAAGTCGCTACATCTACACTGCGGCGCGCACTGACCCTGGAATCCTCAATGACAAGATGCTTGCCACCTGTATGCGTTCTGGAATAGAAAAAAATTGTACCGCAGTTGCCATCAGAGGCGATGGAACGCAGCGCATTTCGTCGATGCGAGCTGCCGAGACCACATCTGCTGGTCGCATCGTCGAATCCGCATGTCTGGGGCTGTATCGCTGGGAAAAAGGCCAGAATAGGCGGAAAGAACGATCCTTGGTCCCATTTTGGAGAGGTCATTCTCAAAAAAGCATCCCCAAGGCAACTTACGCCGACAAGAACTACCCACTCAAACAAAGCAGCTAAGATGGCAGGTGAACTCGAGAGCCCAAACAACCAGATCCTTAAGACCACCGACGGAATCATGACCCCTCCCAGGAAACTCCGGTACGACCAGCACTATGGCTATTGCTGAAGGCAACAGCTACTCACAATGACTCACGCTCTTTGTGTATTGCAACTTGCAGCCAACTGACGTCACCCCCGAAGATCAGTCAGACCCGCCCCGTTTACCCGATGCGCTTCGGCCCTCTGATGCCATCGTTCGACGACTGGAGCGACGAGGAGTCCGAGGACGCGGAGCCCGTGAAGCCGTGGTCCCGATCCGCATGAAATGCCGAGCACACGCTCAGCAAGATCGAAGCAGAGGAATGAATATTTTATGAGCAGCGAGCAGCCAAGGGAAGCAGCCGTCACTGCGTGAGATCCGCGGCGAGTCAACACAAACTATTAACAAAATACAAAAGCACCATGAGTCTATGAGCTGCTGGTGCCGAGGTGCCATTGCCTTTTGGCGCGGTGTTTGACATGTGAATCATCAACGGTCGTTTTCCCAACGGTCGACGAATGTGATTGGTTGGACAAGAATTTGAACTGGCCAATCGTCGACCGACTGGTGCGACTCATCTCAGCAGAAAGTTTAGACGGCAACATGTTTGCGTTTGCGTTACTTCCCCTTCGGTATAACTGATGGCATGCGTTTCCTCCATTTATCATGCTCTTATCACTTTCTGATCTCCATCAAAGCGAAAAACACCCGACGCACCCTCCATCATGGCCAAGCCGACTGTCTGCATTCGCCAGTTCCACGACGACGATTTGCCTGAAGTCGCCGAAATTTTCGAGTACGGCATGATGCTGTACGCGACGGATGACCCTGTGTCGAGGCACCACTGGGCGGAGTACGTGCGCAAATGCCTCAAGGATGACATGGCAGACGTTCATGACACGTACATGGCGCCTGGCGGCAACTTCTGGGTCGCAACGGTTGAAGACAACAACGGAGAGAGCAAGGTCGCAGGTATGATCGGACTGGAGCCGACGGGCAACGGCGAAGGCGAAGTGCGGCGAGTTTCAGTGCACTCGGGCTACCAGCGCATGGGCATCGGTCGCAAACTGATGACGCATCTGGTGCACTGGGCGACCACCCACAACTTCAAAACGCTGACGCTCAATACAGCACTCTCCGAGAGTACCTCATCCGTCGCGTTCTACAAGTTGTTTGGCTTCAAAAGTGGTGAGACGGTCACGCTCTGGGAAAACCCGAAACAGGATATAGTTTGGATGAGGAAGACTTTGCCGTGAGTTGCTACCAGCACCTGCTTAAAACTCTTGGCTCTACCAACAGTTGAAAAGACATTTTACCGCAAAATAAAAATAATCTACAGGATTACCATTCACTCCTCCACGTACGTGGCGTCGTCGCTGGCCTTTTCGTCTCTCTTTTCTGCCGTAAGAACTATCCACTCAAGCAAACAGCCAATATGGCCGGGAAACTCGAGAGCCCAAACAACCAGAAGGCCGCCGACGGAATCATGACTTGTGTAGCAATTTACCATTGCAGTTTACCATTGCAGACAACTGGCATCGCCCCCGAAGAACACGTCCTGTGAACTCACCCGATGCGCTTCGGCCCTCTGATGTCATCGTTCGTCGACAGGAGCAACGAGGCCCCCGAGGTCTTGGAGACCGTGAAGCCGTGGTCCACGAAGTACCTGCCACAGAGGAGTGAATATTTATGATCAATCGAGCAGTCGAGGGAAGCAGCCGCCGCTGCGTGGAATCCACGGCTAGACTATTAACAAATGACAAAAGCGATGAGTCTGTGAGCTGAAAGTTTCAAGCAAAGGTGCCGATCCCTTTGGCGAGCTGTTTGAATCATCAAGGGTCGTTATCAAAACGGTCGACGGATGTGATTGGTTGGACAGGAATTTGAACCGGCCAATCGCCGGCCGACTGGTGCCTCATCTCAAGCCAAAGTTGAGACGGCAACATGTTAGCGACTGCATTCATGCTTTCACTAACGTTAGCTACACCTTCATGTACTCCCCCCATTTACAGTGCTTAGTATGTATCACTTTCTAATATTCATTCAAGCGATAAACACCCAACACATCCTCCATCATGACCAAGCCGATTGTCCGCATTCGCCAGTTCCGCGACGACGATTTGCCTGAAGTCGCCGAGATTTTCGAGTACGGCATGATGTTGTACTCGAAGGATGACTTTATGTCTAGACAATGCTGGCGACAGTACGTGCGCAAAAGCCTCAAGGCCGACCTGGCCGACATCCAAGGCACGTACCTGTCGACTGGCGGCAACTTCTGGGTCGCAACGGTCGAAGACAACAATGGAGAGAGCAAGGTCGCAGGCATGATCGCACTGGAGCCGAAGGGCAACGGCGAAGGCGAAGTGCGGCGAGTTTCAGTGCACTCCGGCTACCAGCGCATGGGCATCGGTCGCAAACTGATGACGCATCTGATTGACTGGGCGACGAACCACAACTTCAAACGGCTGACGCTCAGTGCTGCATACGCCGAGAGAACACCAGCCGTCGCGTTCTACACCTCGTTCGGCTTCAAAAGCGGTGAGACCTTTACTTTCATGGAAAATCCAACGCACGAAGCCTTTTGGATGTTCAAGACGCTGCCATGAGCTACTGCACCGACTCCAGCACCCGTGTTGAACTCTTCGCACACTTCAGAGTCAGACGTAACGAGGTACCAAACGCTCTACACAGTGGAAAGACATTATATTGCAAAAGAAAAGTAATCTATAGGGTTGCCATTTACTCCTCCACATCCATGGCGGCGTCGGCTTCGGCTTCGTCGCTGGCCTTGTCGTCCCCCTTCTCTGCCTCCATCTTCTTAATGTCCTCCTCGGTGACCAGGCCACTCTTCAGCAGCTTGGCCTTCTCGCCGTCAACGTAGATGCGGTGGCGCTTGGCGTCCTTCTGCAGTTTCTTCTTGGACGGCCGGGGTTTGCGCAGCACCGTGCGCTTGCCCTTCTGCAGCACCGCCACCTTCTTCTGGTTGCGAATCTCCGCGCGCTTCTTGTTGAGAAGTTTCACCTTCTTCTTGTTGTTGGTTTGCACTGCCTGACCGTTGGCGCCCATGGTATTAGATTAGCTGCTGATTCCTGTGCTGTTGCTGAACCTGTCGACCAAGTTCTTGCTTCGGGAATGACAATGTCGCTGTTACGCAGTCAAAATCGATGCGATCGACTGGACACCGCTAAAAGCGGTACATGACTGGTACAGTCGTACTTAGCACAAACCCATTACCGTAGCCAGTCTGAATACCGTATGATGCATGCAGGTGACGCCGATGAAGCACAGGGCGGAGCGTCGCAATTGGCAGCACGGGCGCTGCAGCATGCAGCTAGAGAAAAAAGCGTGTAGCAATAACACACACTCAGGTAAACAAGCGCCTGTAACTTGTTGAAGCCAGACTGGCAAATGGTGCACTGAACGCGGCACTAAAGTAGCTCTAATGGTGGAAACCTGTCTTGGCCTTAGATAACTACCGCGATGGACGTAGTGCAGCAGCATAACACCTGCTACTACGTAGTACTTTGCACCTCTGCACTGTCCTCACAACCGAGCACCCTGACGCCTCCACCGTTACTGGGCCATAGTACCCTGTGTCGTCCCCCCTCTCTACTTCTTGGAACGCTTGCCTGCTCCCTTCTTGGGGATGGTCTTGCCCCGTCGCTTCATCTGGTCGAGCTTGCCGAGACGCTCCTCGTTCAGAATCTCAAAGTTGGGGTCGTCGCCGCCCATACGCAGGAGCAGCGGCTTGTTGAACCACGAGGCCACCTTGTCGCCCTTGAGCTGCTTGCTGATGACCTTGTTGCCCGACGGGATGTTGCGCTGCGGCAGACGCTGGAAGATCTTGCGGCTTAGGTCCGCAATCTGCTGGGGAGACGCCATCGTGCTCGTCGGCAACTCAGGAAGGACTCGCGCGCGCTTGTCGGTGTCGGATGCTGGTTCGCTGCTGCTATCGTAGCCGCTCGTCCAGTCTGTCACGAGCAGAAATGCAGCTCTTGTGATTGGCCAAAATTACATTCACATATTGCAATTATAGCCACCCAAATATACTTTATCTCTGTACAGACACTATCCATACACGACTTTACATACAAACGCACTGTCATAAAGAATCTTCTAATTACTTTTCGTGCGACTAGCGTGGCCCTGATGACGTTCCACCTGCAATCAGTGCTGCGTCTGACACCTCGTCATTGTCTCACTCGCCGTCGCTGCGTGCTCACGTCGACCTTCACCTCCCTGTTCCAAAGCTCCTCCTCCATCTCCACCATGTGCCACAGCTGCGCGTGTAAGATCGGCCCTTCGCTGCTGGCGTCGGACCTCTCATGCCTCAAGGACGAGGCGCTCAAGGTGGTGGCGGCGGGCGCCGACTACCTGCATCTGGACGTGATGGACGGCCACTTTGTCCCCAACATCTCGTGGGGTCCGCCCGTCATCAAGTCCCTGCGACCGCACACCAAGGCGTTCTTCGACTGCCACATGATGGTGTCCAAGCCCGAGCAGTGGGTGCCGGACATCGCAGCGGCCGGAGGCGACCAGTTCACCTTCCACCTGGAGGCGACGCAGGACCCGCTCGCCCTCATCAAGCAGATCCGCGACGCTGGCATGAAGGTGGGTCTGGCCATCAAGCCTGGCACCAGCGCGGAGGCCGCCTTCCCCTATGTGGAGCTCGTGGACATGGTGCTGGTCATGACCGTGGAGCCGGGCTTCGGCGGCCAGAGCTTCATGGCCGACATGATGCCCAAGGTGCAGACCATTCGCGCCAAGTACCCGACGCTGGATATTGAGGTGGACGGCGGACTGGGCCCCTCTACCATTGACGCGGCCGCGAAGGCAGGCGCCAACATGATTGTTGCTGGAAGCTCCGTGTTCAAGGCTGCGGACCCGAAGGCGGTCATTTTGCAACTGCGACACAGTGTCGAGAAGCTCGGCAACGGCAAGAGCGACGAACAGTTGACCAAGCTCTGAAAAGGGGTCATAGGAGTCTCCTAGACATAAGCTTACCGTTTAGTTGACGTACTTTGAGAGCGATTAAACAAGATACAGTCACTCATCGTTTAATGTTCAATCCAAAATGCTACTGAAGTATTAGATGCAAAAAGTGTATAAAGAAGATGCTGGGCTGCACAGCGAGACGCTACTCTTTAACTGTGTTGCATGGATTGCACGCCTCGCTGATAAGCTCAGCTCGCGACTACATCCCATATTTACATATCCTCATCGGACTCGTCATCGCCGGTGGTAACGGCGTCCTCAGCAGCGAGCCGCTGGTACTTGTCCTTGGACCAGACGCTCAGCATCACGAGCTTGAACTCGGCCATTTTGCGGTCGAAGTGCACGAGCAGCTTGGCCTGCTCGGGGGTCAGCGTCTGTCCAGGCTTGCAGATGGTGAAGTTGCGGCTGAGCACAATGGCGCCGTTCTTCAGGTCCACAGGCAGCCCCAGTCCGCGCAGGGACTCGAGCATGCTGCCAATGAACTGCGGCAACGGACCCTCCGGGATCGTGACGGTATCAGTAGCCACGAAGCCCGAGCGCGGGTAGTCGCTGACCGAGAGCTTCGCGAAGTAGCTGACGACCTCGTCGTGCGGCTTGCTGGTGAACAGCAGGCCGGTGTTGCCGCTGACGTCCTTGGAGAGACGGAAGAGGTTCTCGGCGTACTCCTCCTCCTTGGAGCGGCCGAGCGCGAGCTTCATGACCTTGTTCTTGCCCAGGAAGAAGCGGCTGTCCTTGAAGTCCATGCGCACGTCCTTAAAGTGGTTCGTGCGCATGTTCTGGAAGCTGAAGACGTAGGCGGACTCGTACGTGTCCACGGCATTGCGGATGGCGTCCACCACGTTCTGCTTGAGCTCGTTGCCCTTCTTGTTGGCCTGCGTGAGCGGCTTGGTGCGTTGTCTCTTGGACTTGGGCATGGCTCTCGACTTGCGGCGACGGGCTTGGCTTGGCTTGTGTCTGTGACTGTGTCAACGTCTGTCTGTGCCTCTTGCCGGTCAAGTCTCCACCAACCAAAAAGTCAACCACTTGCATCACCTGCTTTTCGTCCAATCATATCTCCATCACGCAACCTTCGTATCCTATTTGTCAAAAACACAATTTAGCACGTTTTCATTGGCTGAAACCCCGTCTCGGCCAGCCCAGCCAGTCGTCCGAGTAGGGGGGAATCCATTGTCATCCCCAGACACCCACCCGGAAGCACCCCGACCGACGACGACCATGGCTTGGGGTCTCGACACGACGCCGACGCCGGCACGGGCGCCCATTGCTGCTGCACCTTCTGCTGCACCTGCTTCTGCTGCCCCCGCTGCTGCTTCCCCCGCCCCCATTGCGGTGCTGGGGCCCGCGCCCGAGTCCGCTGAGTCCATCGACATCTTCGAGGGTGTGACGCCCGTGACCAGCGTGGCGCTGGAGGGCGTGGCGCTGCTGCAGATCATCAAGCACTGCCACGAGAGCCTCCCGGGCGGCGTGGCCGGCTCGCTGCTGGGTGTAGACACCGAGCAGGTGCTGGAGGTGACCAACAGCTTCCCGTCGCCGCCTAGCAGCGAGCGCAAGAAGGGCGCAGACGAGTACCAGCTGGACATGATGAAGAGTCTGCGTGAGGTGGGCATGGACAACAACAAGGTGGGCTGGTACCAGTCCGTGGCCATGGGCACGTTCTGCACGGCCTCGTTCATCGAGCACCAGTTCCAGTACCAGAAGTCGCTGGGTCCGAACGCCATCTGCCTCATCTACGACTCGGCCGAGACGTCCAAGGGCTCGCTCAGTCTGCGCGCCGTGCGCCTTACTAAGGCCTTCGTGGACACGTACAAGAGCGGCGCCTTCTCCAAGGAGAGCTTCGCCAAGAACGACATCCGTTCGGCTACGGTGGTGGAGGAGATCCCCATTGAGATCCGCAACTCGGACATCATCACGTGCTGGCTGCAGCAGACGGCGCACGCCGGTGACAGCGCCACGGCTGGCAGCTTCGAGCGCCTGGACCTGGCCACCAACGCCTACCTGGAGAGCAGCCTCAAGAACATGACGCTGTGGGCCGACGAGCTCGCGCAGGAGCACTACAAATTCCAGGGCTATGAGCGCGCATTATCTAAGCAGCGCGCGGCCTACCAGCAGTGGCAGAATAGACAGCGGGAGGAGAACAAGACTCGTCGCGAGAACGGCGAGGAGCCTGTGCCCGAGGAGGACCCCAACTTTTTCAAGTCGGTGAACCAGCCCTCGCGCCTCGAGTCGCTCCTCATCACCAAGCAGATGAACACGTACTGCGAGCACATCAACCGTTACGCCGGAAAGTCCTTCCAGAAGCTCTTCCTGGCCGCTAAGATTCACCAGAACGAGTAAAAAGGCAGACGAGAAAGGAAGAGCAGCTCATCTTGTGGATCCCGTCGGCTTTCGGCGCGGCAAACGCGTACTCAGGCTCAACAGGCCAGACAGGCAAGCAGGCAGCAGGACGGCGACTGGTTTTTAAGGCCACGAGAGGTCTGTGAGTAGCTGGTTGGTGGTTTGGCAGTGGTATGGCAGCAGGGCTAGATAGAACAAGGTTGGATGGAATCGGGTGCTTCCCCACTTTGAGGACTGAGTTCCATCCGTTCGCTCGTTCATTTAAAGGAGAAATCCGTTCATGTGCTTTATCCAGTTGCGTATTGTTGAAGTCCTTGCATGTTGAAGTTGTTAAAGTTGAAGTGTGAGCTGTACACATGTATCACGTCTCTCTTCACCTGTACAGGTGGTAAAGCTGTGGGTTTGCTTTGATCTCAGCGACCTCTGCATCCATCTCGGCGGCCCGACGCAGCAGACGCTCTTTCACAGACATCAAGTTGTCTGGAACGAACTTGATCACTAGCGACTGCAAGAACGAGTGCCACGTATTGGACCCATCCATGACATCAGCCCGACGTACTACATGATCGCTGTGGTTGTTGGTATGCAGCGTCGAGCCTGTTGATCTGCTGGTTTGCCCTTGCTCGCGATGCTCCGGGTTGTTTTCAGGGGCCAACGGGGCCGTATCGCCGTTTCGGATGAACTCGAACAGAGCGCATAGTTGGTTCATCGTCTCCACCCTATTACCAGGCATCACTCTAGTATCGAGCTGGTTGCTGGCAGATTGATCGTGCATCCCGAGATCTATTCGAGACAACACCCACTTGACGCGGTGCAGCAGCATTTGATCTTCCTGACTTCCAGCTCCCTTTGAAGCGGTCTGCACCTCCAGCTCCGTTCGGTCCAGCTCAATTTTTGATAAAAGCTCTTGTCGTTTGTTAGCGTGCAACGTGATGACGTCCTTGAGGTCTTTTGATAGCAGCGGGTTGTCCCTGTACATTGTTTCGATTCGCTCCACTGTGCCGGGATGAACAACTCTCACGGCTTCCAGCATTCCTTGTACACGAGCAATACTCTGTTCAGCTTTGTGAATCCCGAAACGCGTGGCCTGAGTCGTCTCGTGCAATTGTGCAAGCTCTTGCTGCTTATCCATCAGTTTGTCCTCCAGCTGCACAATTGAAGCCTTCAGCGCCGCAATATTATCTCGGTAAAGTTCTGCGTTGACCTCCAGCCCGAGACACATCCGCTTCTGGTCCTCAAGGCTGCGCAGCAGGTGAATTTTCGAGTGCAGGCCTTCGATGTGGCCGAAAAGAACCTGGTGTTTCCACAACCGGAAGAAATTGTACTTGGTGTGCCGTCGCTGGCGACGTTCATAAGCTACGCAAATGCTCTCTTTGGCAGCTCGAGCTGCACGTTTTCGCGCCATGAACACGTACCAGCGTCGAAATGGAATCATGTAAATTCGCCGAGAGTACGCATTCCATTCCTCCACAGCATTTTCCCGCAAAGCGTGTTGGTATTGAGCCCGTATGTGCCAACGCTTCATGAGCCAAGAAAGGGTCTCCTTCGTGCTACCCTCGAACAATCGGCGTACTCGGCGGATAAGTTGGCAATGCTTCGCCCAAGCACGCAGGTGCTTGAGCATGTGTGTACGTTGGTAGTGAGCGTCAATTTTACGGAGGTTAAAGTGCTGGTCGTATCGTTCGAGGGTGCGGCGATCCACAACACTGGCAATTGCCTTGTCAATCTGCGTTGCGCGGAAGACTCGCACCCATTCGTCGACAACGCGTTTAAGTGTTACTCGATGGTCATGGGCGATAGCAATTTCCATGCTCTTTTTCATGGGAAGATAAACAACGCTCTTTATCAAGTGGAAGTAGCGTTTCAGCACGTGCATCGGATGTCGTGCACGAATTCGACGGATGTTGTCTTTGAGGAACTCCTCATGCACCATTTCCTGCGTAATAACATCGAATCGGTCCATCGCCTCAAGTCGCTGTCGAGCTGCGTAGTGGCGCGCCCGAGCATCCGCCGAGGCTTTCTTGCGGCTGCGGGGCCCGAGGGCTGCCGACTTCCAAGGTAAGAACACGTACTTCAGGAGATTGCACTGCTTTTCCCGAAAGCGGTGCTCGGTCTCCTCAAGCCGCGACATTTTCAGTGGCAAATTCATAAGCACCACGTCACGAATTTCAGCTAACACGCGGCGTAGAAATGATCGAGTTCGTTCTTCCTGCATTAGCACGATCTGTTTGTTGACAAACTCCTCTCGCGCCGCAAACTGCTCCATATACGTGAGAAATAGAACACACTTGCGAGATCGCCATCCGCCAAGAGCAGCTTGCAATTTCTGAAATCGGCGTCGCACCACAAATCCTCGACACATCATCGATATCTTTGTCGCTGCGAGATGGCGCTGCTTATCTCCCGATGCCACTTCGTGAAAAACTTTGTCCAGCCGTCGGACAGTCGAGCGGATATCTCGCACACTGTGTGTTACCTGTGCACTAGTCTTTGGATTCACTGACGTTGACCCCCGCTTGTGACTCGATCGATCCTCACCACCACTAGTTCTATGTCCTCGAGAAACTTCCTGTATGCTTTCCTGCAAAAACTTTTCAATGCCAAGCTGATGGACTGTGCGTTCATCGCCCGGCAAGTTTCCAACCTGCTTATCCGTCCCACGACCCGGCGCAGCAGTCAGATTTGTGGCCACTCGCTGCAGACGCTGGTCGAGGCTGGCAATCTCGTTCGATATTTGGTGCATGAGCTCGAGCGACATGGGTGCAGCAGCACTCATTGCAGCTGGTGCAGTTGAGACGGGAGCTCCTGCTCGACTGTTACCCGGCAAACCTGTCGTCATGCATTGCAGCAAGTCAAACGTCGTAGATCAGTGATAGTTAAAGCTAGAAACTGATCGTACGCTTGTCGGATCCGGTCGTTCGAGGCGCTGCTCCACCCTGAGACCGACGTCGGACCCCACCAGGGGGCACCGAAGACGAAGAACGCGTCGCTGCTGCCTCGTTCTCCCCATTCGCCAGGCGGTTCAGCAGTACCTCCTCCACGGACTGCTGCCCCGGCGCCAGCCGAGACGCCTTCCGCACCATATCGCCCAATGACTGCAACTCAACTCTTTCGCGTCGCTTCAAGATCGTGGCTGACTGACCTCTCGTATAAGTATCCATCTATAATTAGTCCGAGATAAAATTGGACCGGACTAATTTGGTATTTGTTTTAACTCTTTGAGACCGTAGAGTTAAAACCCCAGTGGATTTTGTCCCACGAAAAAGGATCAAAGTGTGGTGCACACAACTAATTTTTCTGGGCTGCAGGACTTCTCAGTCTCAGAGCAGATAGCAACGTTCAGAGGTATCGACAGTCACAGGAGAGAAAGAAGAAATGGCGCGAAAAGTGTGGTTTCAGCTAGTGGACGCAGCTACTCGCGGCGAGTTCACGGATACCCAGACTGCTTCAGTGTTATCCGATGGTACCGACGATATTGAGGACCTTCGCAACAAGATCCACACAGCGTATGACCACACGAAGCCGCCAGGAAGAAACCTTCTAGCCCATCTAGCACCAAACCAGCTCAAGATTTACGCCAACAGAGAAGTGTATAACGAAATGAACTCCCAGCCTTTGGATGAAGACTCGCTGATTGGCGCACGTGGTGTATCGAAGAAGGATGCACTCATCGTGGTAGTGCCCCAGCGACAGCGCAGTGAAGCTGGTTTGGTTGACACGTCGTTGACGTACGCGGACGGAATCAATCCAACGAGTATTCACTTCAGTCGTGAACCTATATTGACGAGAATGGTCGACTGGATGACCGGGGAAGAGGGGAAAAACCGCTTCTTGCTTTTGAATTCCCCCGCAGCTTCCGGCAAGACATCATTGCTGAATCTTTTTCAGTACAAGAATCCTGGTCTAAATGTTCGGTATGTTTCTTTCAAGCGTGCAATGAGTCCATGGGAAATACTTCGTCTGCATGGTTTGGACGTGGAACAAGAGCATTGTGATTATGAAAATGTGATTTTCATGATTGACGACGCACAATTTCAATCGCCGCCACTACAGCCCAGTTTTCGAGTCCAGGTATTGTCCAGTTCCGAAGTCCAGTTATCGTCCAGTTCCGTAATTTATATATTTTTCATTACCGTCGGACGAAGTTACAGTTTATTCTTGAATCGGCCCCCAGAAAGGTGGTGGCAGAGGCATCAGTAGCGGCATCGCATCCGGAAGCACTCCGTGCAGAGCTCAGGTTCCGCCAACGGACGCCTTCGTCAAGAAGAGGAAGTCTCAAGAAGAGGCTTCTTTGGGGGTGGTCCTCCGCAGGCGATAGAAGGCCGCGCCCCGCTCGAGGAGACTTCATCGCGCGCGCAACATTTAGCTATATCAGTCACAATGGCTAGCCTGTGTCAGCCGTCAACAAGCGAGACGTGTGAGGCACGTGATGAGCCTGATCACGTGCAGGTACGACTGCTTCTGTACTTCACAAGCTCTACGTTAATACAACCCAATGCAGTCATGTATTTCCACAATAGCAGCCTGTAACGAGACCATCGTGCGTCGCGGGGGCCAAACATAACTGTCGAGGTTCAGCCCCTGAGAATACTCATAGAAGCTGGGAGGAATGGATGGCTTCTGTCAAACGTTATCAAGCAACAACCGGTCAAGTCGTACGCATCGTGAGTTGCACGACCCGCAATGGAAAAATTGCGGCTCAAAAGCTGCTGAAAACGGCAAAGATGTCGTCACGTTGCCACAGGAATGGAGAGTTTACGCTTCGTGCGTGGATCTAGTTGCCCCTTCAGTTTTGTTGTTCATCTAGAGGATGCGTGGCTGTTTAATGGAGTTTATCCGCACAATTTGACAGCCTCAGCTGAGGATTTTTCGTTTGTCGAAAGTTTTGGTTGTTTGTGTGCCCTGCAATCTCCCAAGTGACCACAGGAAATGCTCTGCTAACGCATCGTTTCATACGAAGTACAGTGTACTACATATTGCGGCCGCAGATGCGAGATGGTAAGTGGCACGGAGTACACACTGAAACTCTAATGAAAGAACAGAGACAACATGGCTACATGTAGATGCTTGATAATAACATTGATCGATTTATTCCCAGCTCCCGGACACACTTAGCATGAATTGCTTGTGCACTGCGAAGATAAAATAAATTACGGAACTGGACGATAACTGGACTTTGGAACTGGACAATACCTGGACTTGGGAACTGGACTGTAGCACTGGCCAATTTCAATACGGCGATGCGGTGTTTTGGGCTGCTCTCGTGAAGGACGTTCCTTTGATGGTTGGCCCTGGTGTGCGATTCATTATCTCGACGACTCACGTGATTTCTACACAAGAGCAATCGAGCCCGGCAGTTTTCAAGCAACTTGAAACAATCAATCGAGAAGACTTGCTCTTATCCGATGAGCAGTCGCTATTGCTGCTTAGTTCGGAAACGCCTCTTGGCTTGTCGACGAATATGCAGAATTTTTTACAGCTGAAGGAGACTATCATCGAGCATAGCAATGGACTAATTGGTGCATTGTGCAAATCTGTCTCTTTCTATGCCGATCAATTTCGTCACCACGTACCATCTGAAGTCGAATGTCTACGAGCGTTTTATTCGAAAAAACTTTTGGATCACATGGATCGTTGTTTTGGTACCGTTGATCCAACTCGCCTTTCAAGTGAAGCAAGTGATGCTCTTTTGAAATGTGTCTTGGGAAAACGCATTCATTCGACCCGCCAAGTGGACCAGTCTTTATCCGACATTTTGGCAACATTTGCCAAAGCTGGGATTTTGAACATTGATGCGCAGAGATATTATGTCTTCTCTTCTCTTTTGGCGAAACGGTTCTTCACGCATTGCTATTTCCCATTTCGTGCCGACGGCGATCCCTCGACTCTTCGTGAACTTGTGATGAATGCAATTCAAAATATGTCGGCAAGGTCCCTCGCGTCATCCACGTCGAGTCCAGATGATTTCCCAAAAGAAGCCACATTCCAGCATTTGTTCACGCTGGGGCTTCTTCACAATACGACCGTTAATACTGCGATTTGCTCCGAGTTGTCGAGGTCGTTTGCTACAAGCACTACAGTGGAGGAGGAAATTGACTTTTTTGTGGATGGTGATCACATGTGGGGCATCGAGTTAGTAAGAAGTGGTGCCAAGATTGGTGAGCACATGAGCCGTTTCGGTCCGGGGGGTAAATACGCTGGTTTGCAATCGAGGGATTACGTTGTCCTGGATTTTCGCAAAGGTGTTATCAATGTAAGTCGAGATCCTCGTAGAGCGACTGCATTCTTTCCCATAGACGACGCAACAGGACAAACTCGTTTTGGCGAGGTAGTTGTCAAGTATGGGATTGATGAAGCCGTCACATTGCATTTACAACCTTAACCTGTGAGTGCGGGGGGGGGGGGGGTAATTTAATATATCGTTCAAAAGCCAGCCAATGAAATTATTGTTATTTTTGACAAACATACCTCAATATACTTTATTGAGGCTGAGTGAAGTCTGCAAATACCGTACTGAAGTACAATACACGTATTAATTGGGGTACCCGGACGAAGCGTCCGGGGGAGTTCGCAGTTCTCAGCCACCTGTACGCCCACTTGCTAGACGCGCTTCTGGCGACGGCGCTTGTAGATGGCCATGTTGGCAATGTGCCAGTGCAACCCGGGATAAAATGTCGTCCTTGTCCTCACCAACTAAAGAAACTAAACAAAAATAGATTATCACTACTACAGTACGTAGTACAACACTACGTAGCAGCAGGGAACTTGTGCTCCAGGTACTCTGCTTGATGGCGTCGGTCACCTCGATGTTACGCCCGTTAGAAATGAGGACCACCGTCATCCTGTCGCCGACGCGTTCCATCACGCCGAAGTCCAGGTCTAGCACTTCCACGCCGTCGTTCGCCAGCATCCAAAGCATGCGCTTGTATACCTCGGGGTCAAAGTACTTCACTACATCCATGCACAGCAGCGTGCCCGGAACGCGCTACAGCAGCGCGCCACCGAGAAGCCGCCTCGCTCCATAATAGTAAACTAGATGGTCCTCGACATTGTCGTAGCGGGAATTTGAGTTTAAGAAGAACGCGCGGTCCTCCCCTGCATGGCCTTGAAGAGCCCCGCCTTCGTGTTTGTCAGCAGCTCCGTGAGCATCATGACCCAGTCGTGGTGCAGCCCGCCGGCACCCACCCCGCTCTCTTCGATGAAGTTGATGCGCATGACGGACTGCATGTATTTCTCCTCTATACAGCCGAGGTGCTCCATGGACTCCCTAAACCTGAAGTCTCGACGAATCGACCACTTGAGGAACTTCACCTCCAGCAGCAGCACCAGCAGCGACGCCGTGCTCTTGACGAAGTAGGCGTCCTTGGAGAGAAGTCCTTCCCCGCAAATTCCAGTGTCTGGCGCCGGCGCTCGACGCCTTCTTGTGTCTTGCCTTCGAACACCTCTCCGGTCGCATGTGCTGCAGCATCCTACTTGGTAGCCGATATGGTATCCATATCTGCGATCTCCGCGAAGACCTTGACCTCCACGGGTTCGACGACCGCCACCTCGCTCTACGTCGCGAAAAGCCCGTTCACCTGCCCCGGCATCCTTGAGCTTGCGTTCGGCTTTACAAACTGGATCACCTTGCCCACGCGCGCGGGCGCCATGATCCCGCTGCATTTCTTCATGCGGAACCAGAACATGTTGACCGCCACGTCGCCCGCGCAACTGGCGCGGCAGCGCTTGGGCTCGTTCCTCGGCTCCTGCCCCATCTCCTACATGTCCTTCCGCGGTGCTTCCTCCTGTTTCTGCCACTGCTATCAGCTGCCCCGTGTTCATGCGCTCTCCGCAGGTAGAGCAGAACAACGCGTCCCAGAAGCTCTCGAACGCGCACACGGCGCACACCTGGAAGCCCTTCTCGGCATCACGCGTGGCCGTCCGGGCGGTGGTCGTTGCCGTTGACACGGTGCCGAGCAGCCGTGCCGTCAGCTCGCGCAGCCAACGCGTGTGCAGGCAGAAGGCGATGGTCAGCGCGGTAACGAAGAGCACGTTAACGAGCAGCGCGAGCACGCTGCCGCCCGTGGCTGCATATACGACGCCTTGTATTGAGGCGAATATACGACACAGATGTTATGGCGCTCGTTACACAGCCCCTTGCAGCAGCGCAGGACAGAGCTCCCGCTGCGAGCCTACCCTCGCATCGAGGTGGCGGTGTGGCCTTCGTGTAGTTGGCAGCACTGAATGTCTTGGTGTGGCTCGCTGCATGTTGCCAGAATGTTGCCAAGCTGGATGTTGTCAGAATGTGCCAAATGCAAACAAACAAACCCACGCTCCTGGGCCGCCTAACGACAGTTCTTCGAACTGCGAATAACATACTTCAGATAGTACTACGTACGTAGTACTACGAATTACTGTAGCCGACCGTCGGATGTCGGTCGGCGACCGACATCCAGGTACTGATTTAACTAGTTTAAGGTTTACTACAAATATTACTATTATAATATGTTAGTATTAAAATAGCTGCTGGTGGCTAAACGCAGATGTCTGGTCACTTCAATTCACACGAACTCACTCGCTCATGGACGCCAAGAAGCAGCGGCAGCAAGCGCGCCGGGCCAAGATCCGCGCTGCCCTGCAGCGGTTCGGCTTCTCTACACTGCGCGGATTGCAGGGCGCTGCGTTGCGCCGAGTGTTGTCCGGGAAAGACACATTGGTGCTGATGCCCACGGGCGGAGGGAAGTCGCTGTGCTACCAGCTCCCAGCGCTGTTGCTGCCCGGCCTCGTGGTGGTCGTGAGTCCACTGTTGGCTCTGATGCAGGACCAAGTGGCTGCGCTGCGCCGGAAGCACATCGGGGTGGAGATGTTGTCGTCCCTGGTAGCCCAAAGCCAGCGCGAACGCATCGTTGCTCGGCTGCTGGCGCAGTACGAGACCAAAGCGACTGCAGGTGGTACGGAGCGTATCGAGATGCTCTACACGACGCCAGAGACGCTTCAAGGCGAGCAGATGCAGACGCTATTACAGCAACTGGAGAAACGCGGCGGACTCGCCCTGTTCGCAGTGGATGAGGCTCACTGCATCAGCTCGTGGGGACACGACTTCCGGCCGGCATATCGAAACTTGGGGAAGCTCAGGAAGCTGTTTCCTAAGGTCCCCATGATTGCACTTACCGCTACGGCGACGGAGCGTGTACGGGAAGACATCATAAGGCAGCTGCATTTTGCACCTGATGGGTCCGATGTGCTGCTGGCGGACTTTAACCGTGCCAATATCTCGTACACGGTGCACAACAAAGAGTTACTGGCTGATCCTGTGGGCGCTTTGTGTCGCTACATCAAGAAGAACCACGCGGATGCGTGTGGCGTTGTGTATGTGCACAAGCGCAGCGACACGGATGATCTAGTCGTCTCGATGAAAAAACGAGACCCAGCGCTGAAAGTTGCAGCTTTTCATGCCAAGATCCCGCAGAACGAGCGTGAAGAAACATTGCAGAAGTGGTTAAGTGGGGAGATTCGGATCGTGTGCGCAACGATAGCATTCGGAATGGGTATCGACCATCCCAACGTCCGGTTTGTTGTGCACTGGAACATCCCGAAGACGCTAGAGAATTTCTACCAAGAATCTGGTCGTGCTGGTCGAGATGGAGAACCGAGTCAGAGTGTGCTGTTGTACTCCTCGCGGGACTACGATTTGTTTCATTTCTTACTGGAGAAAGAATCCCTCGACTCTGGCGAGGACAAGTCAGCAGCCAATTCTAGCAAGCGAAAGAAGTCCAAGTCGAAGAAACCAGAGACCATCGCGCATGCCTCGAAGCTCCTGGAAAATGTCAAGACTTTTGCTACTAAGAAGGAGTGCCGGCGCCAAGCTTTGTTGAGGTACTTCGGCCAGAAAATAGCAGTGACGGACTGCCAAGGCACCTGTGATGTGTGCAATCCACGACTCAATGCGTTCCGCTTCGAAGAGAAGCCAGTCATCGACAAGCGAACGGAAGGATTTTGTCGGCAGTCCATCAAAGCGATCAAAACACTGGAGTCATTCACCGAGAAGAAGATGCGAGCGGGAGACATGCGCCGCAATAACTTGATATACGGGCAGAGTGGCTCTTATGCTCCCGAAGAAACGAAGTCGGTGGTCGTTCGGGGAGGAAGCAAACGCGCATTAGCAGCTGATGGCTTTGTCGCTGTCAACGGGGATCAAAGCTCCGACGAGGAAGAGCTTGATGAAGATGAAGCATCGGCAGTTGTTCAGTCGCTGCATTGCAGCCGGAGGAAGCGTAGTCTAGATGACACGTTAGACGCATTGGAGCGGGCCGAACGTGCTTCTGCTAACAGCGACAGCATCTGGAAGCAACAAAAGGCTTCGCGTGCGTGGGAATAACAATAACTAAAATGCAATTGATGTTGAAGTGGGCAAGTACGTCACTCTTTTATGTCACTCAAACGGGTATTGTGCTGGAATGTCTATACCAGTTGTGAATCTGACGATGTTCTGGCGTCGCAGTCGAGCGAAGGAGGAGGCGGTGGAGGAGACGGACGACCTGGCGAAGCTGCAGAAGCAGTTCGGTATTAACCTCGTGAGTGACGCGGACGTGCAGAAGGAACTGCAGGCGCTGCTCGGTGCTACAGGCGGCTCGAGCCCGACGGATGAGAGTCTTCTATTCGGTGCTGGAGACGACGAGGAGGACGAGGAGGCCAAGATCCTGCGAGACCTGCAGCTGGACGGACTGAGTCTACACGACGTTGATGGTGATGAGGGTGATGGGCATCAGGAGGCCAAGAGCGAGTTGCGTGGGGTGCTGGAGGAGGTGCACAGGACGGCGAGGGAGAACCGCAGTCGGGAGGCTGCAGAGTTGAGTGGGGAGCAAATGATACAGAAACCTAGAGGCAGTGTAGGGGAGCTTTCACCTAGAAGAACTGCAGAGATTCATGGCTTGAAGATGCAGGCGCTGGCGTTGAAGAGGGAGGGCAGGATTCAGGAGGCGCTGGTCAAGTTCCGAGAGGCCAAACAGCTCCAGGAGCACTATTCTGCACAAGGGAGTGGTGGTGATGTGCGGAATTCTTCGAGTTTTGTGGTGTCGGGGGTGACGGAAGTGAAGGTGGAGCAGAGTACACGACAACCGATGGAGACATTGCTGGATGAGGGAGATCACGATGTTGAAGTGACGGAGGAGGATATGCAGGACCCGGAGTTTCTTGCCCAGTTGGCGAAAATGGGTCTGGCAGAGGACTCTGTGCAAAGTTCAAATGAGTCAGAAGCTGACCGATACCATAACATTATGCTGCAGTTGTCTGTTTTGGAGGCGCAGATACACGAGAGCAAAATACAAGCGGTGCAGTTGAAGCGGCAGAATCAAATTGCTGATGCGCTTGACTGTATGCGGAAAGTTAAAGAGCTGGAGGCAAAGCGAGAGAAGTTGCGAGCTTTACCGGCGGCAACTAGCCAGGCGCCTGCTGTACAGACGCCTACAACGCCAGAGGTATCAGAGTTTGTGGATCGGTCTGCAACAGTCAGAGTATCTGCTGTGGTGCAATTGAACTCAGGTGCCGTAACCCTTGATGAACCCCACCCTGACAGCGAGAATGATAGCATGTCGGATGTTGAAGTCACACCAGAAGACATGAATGACCCAGCGTTTGCGGCGGAACTGCTGAAGTTAGGTATTGAGGACACTTCATCGACGGAGCCAGCACAGACACAAGTGTATACACAACCGAATATTGCGCCTGTACCTGCTGCTACCCCACGAAAGCCAACTCTACCAAGCTCTAGATCGTTAAGAACCGCCCCATCGATTGACGAAGACTATTTGATAGACGCATTTGATGACAAATCCGATTCCGAAGGAGAAACCAATCATCTCACCACGGTGATGTCGAGTGGATCACTGCACTCCATCCTCTCGACATCCACAGAAGCAGAAACAAGTGGATCGAAAGATACGAGCACAAAGGGTGAAGTGGATAATTATCACGTTGCTGATCTCGATTCACAGCTACAAAAGGCTAGACAAACGGCGTTGACTCTAAAGAGAAAAGGTGACATCCAAGGTGCACTTGAAGCTATGAGACGAGCAAAGCAGATTCAAAACCTCATCGATCGCAAGCAGCAGGTTGCTGGGGCCCCGCCAGCCGCGTTGGGATCAGCTCAAGACTCGACCAACGCTGCAAATTTCCAGAAGATTGAGCAACTGTTGGTTGAGTTTGGTAACCGTGCAGCGGTGTTGGCAAAGGAAAATTTATCGGTGAATCGTGAAAAAACATCGGAATGGCTGAGCAAGGTGCGTTTGTGGACTCAATCAATCCGGTCCATGGCTGTTCAATTGAGATTAACTTGATCCCAACTTTATGTGTTGTGCGTAGCGAAAACGTTACGGAGCCGAGCTGGAGAAGCTTCGACAAATGCGGCAGAATCCGCTGCAGCTTGCCCCGAGCTACGAAATCGTCAAAACCTCTCGACAAGTAGAATTTGAGATACCATTTGTTCCAGACGACCAGATCAAGGTGTCGGTGAAAAGTGTGAATCAGCTATCACAGGTGGCGGGTAAATCTGTGTTTGTCAAGTTCTGCCTCAACTTTCCCTCCACGACACCCCACGAAGGCCAAACCACCGAATTCGAGATCAATCCCAGGTCGACCTATATCACGGAAATTCCATCGAGCCAGCAAACTTTCATCTTCAGACTGGCACGATCACGAGGAACTATGCGTCTTTTTGAGATAAAGAAAGCCGTTTTTGAAGTCTGGAAGCCGGGAACGCTGTTTCGCAACCCCGAGCTTGTCGCCCGAGCTTATCAAGAATTGGTACGATTTGTTGCTGTTGCTAACGCTGCTGATTTGTGTACTCACATCGTGTCCTTCGCTATAGACACCTCTACTCACTTCCTGCGAAATCAACACTCATATTCCTTTTCTTGGATCGAATAGAAAACCATGTGGAGGCGACATCGAGGTGACTATCACGTATCTTTTTCCATCTCGCTAGCGACGACTTACATTTATGCTGATTCTCTCTGGCTGACAGATCGTGCTTCAAATGCGCCGCCCACTGAAAGAGAAGGAAATTCGCGTTGAGATGGTCGAGGATCTGGTTATCGGTGACTACGTGGAGCCAATCCTATCTTCTCCGACTCATGCACCTATGCCCAGTGTATCTTTGGAGCCAACCCAAACTGACACGAGTGGTAAAGGGGGAGCATCAACTTCCGGCCACACCCCGGCAATGCAGGAACAACCTGCCCCTTCCGCAGTTTCTCTGGACGACCCGCATCATGTTGATCTGATTGCCAGCTACGACGTCATGAACGAAGAGGTGCGCACTCCAACCATTACTGAGAATTGTATAGTGGCTTTGACAAGTTGTGTTATATTCTTGTAGCTTGAAAAGGTGAGGGCGAAGTTGCCTTCGCTAACTGGGCCTGCTGCGATTGAATTAAGTGATCGGCATGATTCTCTAGCGCTGAAGAAGCAGCTCCTGGAGATTGAAATGCAGACAGGCAAATTGACGCTGGAAATGTACATCGAGCGACTCCACAACCGCATTTCTGCGGATCGTGTGCTGATCTCGCAACTTCTAGCATCAAATCGACGATTAGATGCAGCACGTGTTCTTCACCGCGTTAAGATCATGGAGAAGGAACTGGAGGGGACTGAGGGCGGTTCCGAAGACGCGTAGCAAACAAGGTTTTGTGTTTATATTCAGGTAGTTGGTTGCGTGCGAACTGACAAAATGGCTACGGCTTATATCGACTCTTTGTCACTGTTCTGTTCATGAATCGCCTCCAGTGCAAGTATAAGTTTTCCGTAAGCTACGAGCTGCTCTTGTCCTTCGTCTCTGCCTGGTGAGTGTATGCCTGGGAAGTACCTTTGCAAGCTTGTGAAGGCATCAGGAGATAGGGATAATCCAATTTGGTCGAAGACTCGCTTCAACTGCTTCATCTTGATGCTACCGGTGTGCTTGTAGTCCTTTAGCCTCAGGTATTCCTCCACGATGTCAACTTGTGAGTCAAAATCGATCGAAGACATTTGATTGTACAACGACCAAAGAACGTTATCACACGAACACGGAGGCTTATCGCTGTTGGTAGTACTTTCAAGACCGCGACGCTGCTTTTCCGGCCTGGACGCAGGTTCCGGTTGTGGAATGGTTACTTGTTGACGGTCTGCCCCCTTGGATCCTACCACTGGTGCTCGCCATTGAGACATGACCTTGAGGAAAAGTTTATAGGCAATATGTCCGTCTCGCTTGACATCGAAGAGATGCTGCAAACGTAGTTTTTCCCATGCTGTCACTTGTCGTTCCAGAGCTCGCTCCAGTTGGGTCCAAAATGACTCCTTGGGAAGGCTGCTGGGATGACGGATTCCACCGCACTCTATCAGCAACCTGCTCAAATATGCAACCCGAGGCATCGTGTCTTGGCTGTGCGGCTCCACTTCAGAGTAAAGTTGCTTGGAAATTTTTCTCAGTAGACGAGAGCCGTAGGGGTCCAGCACAAATGAATCAAACTCGGTTCGAGATAGCTCGCCTCCACCGTTACGAAAGACGCATATCTGCGTCATCAGATGGCCGAGTTGCTCTGGTGTTAGTTCGTAGCTTAGAGCCCGCAACCCACTGTCCATATTTTCTGTTGTCAGAAAGCCCCTTTTCTCTCGATCGAAGTGGCTAAACGCAGAATCCAATCTGGCATAATTAGCCGTATCTGCATGATCAATTTTACCCGCAAGGTTGGCCCTCGAACGAATGCGTGACCGCAAGTGCTCGCTTATCTGCTCATACCATCGTGAAGCAGCACCAATCGAGGCAGGTTTCGTGATTTCGTTCAACATCCTCGTGTAGTTCACAGCATCTGCCCGTTCCGCGCTCCGGAATTGGCGAACAAGCTGACCAACGGTGACCTCTGGAGATGAAGGCGAGGCCACTTTCGCGAAACCTAGACGAAGTAAGATTTCTTTCAGCTCCATCACTGTCACGAAACCTGTGTATGTGTTATCACAAGCTTCAAGCTCTCCCCGTAAATCTTCACCACGCTCCTCGCACCAATCTAGAAAATCTGAAAGGGCCGTCGTAGGATTTTTTCCAAGCTTCAGATGTATGTCAGGTGTTGCAGTTTTCTGTTTTGGAGATGCTGGTGCGGGTATGTCTTTCAAAACGTCTTTCACAGCTTTGGACACCCGCAAGCTTGAATCACCCCCTACAGTGTCTTCATCATTCTTAGCCGCGACGAGTTTTGCTCTGGCTAGATCAGTGGCCATCTGCACATGTGCTTGACTTGCAATGGTTTGCCCCCGCCAGTTCATTCGAAGAAAGGCATTGCAATCGATTTGGTCTTCCAATTTTGGGTCATACGTGTACAATACTGCTCGTATCTCGTTTTCGTCTAGTGGTAGACGCAGACGGGTTTGCAAGATGCTCACGAAGTTCGAGCGAGTTGTAACTTTATCTGAAGACGACTCAGCCTCGGCCAAAAAGACTTTGTTCCAAATCTCGAATATGCCTGAGAGCTGTCTACTTGACAACTCACCAGCTTGGTCATTCGCGAACTTGCGAAGCTTCTCTTCAACAACATCCATATCGACTGGGGGAGGTGGCGTAGTCCAATCTAAGAACTGCTGATAATTGATTCCAAATGTTCCGTTTGTCTTGACACCGAAGGATTTAGCCATTCCTTTAAGCTGATCTTCGGAGAACAATACGAATCCATTCCGGCGTGCAATGCAGGTAAACTCCGTTAAAGAGACAAAACCTCTATCCTGCCAGTCAAACCTCTCGAACTCATTTTTTAAATCGAAGTAGCTTCCACAGATGAGTTTTCGGCAATTCCATGCTAATCGCTGAAGTTGATGCATGTCGTATTTGTTCCATGCATCGGGCAATAACTTTTGGCCGTACTTTGCCGCCGATTCAAGTCGTAAACAGAGCTCGTGAATTGAAATCCGTTTAGTACTATCATCATTCCCTGCGATCATGTGGAAGAGCAGGCTCGAGTCCTTAGACTCAAAGTGGGCGCCCTCCGAGCTTAACATCATTAGAACTCGAAGAAGTTCTTCCTGAGTCATACATCCATCGTCAGAGCTTACAAATGTTAGGATTTTTTCTCGTAGCAAAGAGATTCCAAATCGACGGCACCGTTCCAGAGCTTTTGTCAACTGTTGACAGTGAGGCAACTGGGTTAGAATTTGAAAAAGCGCGTGATAGAGAATTTCGTAGCCATTCGCATCCAACATGATAGTCACAAGATGTAGCTCTTTCGTAGAGAGCTGGACGCCAAGTCTTGTCAGACAACCACGAAACTTCTTGAAGGAAATGCAACCAGTCCCTTTCATATCTCCAGCTGAAACAAAAATGTGGGATGCATATGCAACGTCGAAGAGTAGCCGCTTCAGCACTGATAAGCGTTGTTTCTTTTCGCGTTCACTTTGTTCAGTAGACGTAGAGAAGACGAAGTTTAGCAGGGGACGATAAGCTACCATTCCAGTTTCCTTAGCGGAGAAGTAGTCCATAAGCTGACACAGCAATGCAGGTGGTAAAGCAATTCGAGAAGCTTTAGAAAGGAAATAGCCCAGCTGTTTCTTTGAAAGCAGTCTGGTGCGTTTAGCTTCTGGGGCATCGCGCTCGATTTCAGACAGGATAGCATCTTCGGCATCATTTAAGTCGGCAAAGCTCCATTTACCCAGAATTGTTTGAAGCTGACCATCTGCTTCCATAATTGTTGTCATCACACGACTCATTTCCCGGTCTTGGTGCTGCAGTTCTTTATACTGTCGATACTGCCTTTGTAGAGTCCGTGCCGCATCATGGTGGATATTTTGAGGAACGTGAAGTTGCCTTACTTGCTGCTGAAGAAGCTCCTGCCGAGATAATGTCTTCGTTACCTTCTCTTTTGCTTGCACTTGCCGACCCTGCAGGTTTTTCTCTACCTGCTCATATACCAGATTTTTACTACTAGCCAAAGCAATCGCCTTCATTCGGTCGGTGAAAGCTTGTTTGCGCCGCTGAAACTCAGTGGTTGCTGCCACAGTACTTACGATAGATCCCGGAGCATCCAGCGTTGATGCCTCGGTTCCCTTTATTGAGCGCCCCGTTTTCTTCACAATTTCACTATTTAGTCGCAGCGACTGCTTCAAGTGCAGCTTTGCTTTGGGGGCAATATCCTCTAGTACGACCTCGTCCAGGTCGATACCATCATGGGTTGGAGGCGTAGTATTCTTCGCAGTCGAATCGCTTAAATTATCATCCGACGTGGGTTTTGTGTGAGTTCGAACAAGCTCTCGATATTCCGACTCCACGCTCATCAGGTCAAATCCTAGCGCTGACATGCATTTTCTAAACGCGGATCGGGGGACTCTGCCGCATCTCGCTTCATCAAACTTCTCAAAAATCTTATGAGCAGGCACAGCATCTGCAACCTTTCGTTTCTTCTGTTCTTGCACGTATTGACGCAAGGTTTGGCGAATTTTGTGGCACAACAATCGCTCCACACAGCTTAATCGAGGGTTTATATGCAGTAGCAGATAACTCAAAGAAATCGGTCTGTTGTCTCCCTCCAAGGCCAGTGAAGCAGTTGATTTGCCCTCCATAGAACAATCACTGATCCCAAACATGGCTGCCAGGAGCTCCCGTTCTGAGTCCGAGAGGAAAATACCGTATTTTTCGCCTGCCTTGGTTAAAGCATCCATAGATATGACCATGCGCTTTCGCTGTCTCGGATCCGTTGCTACCGTGAATACATCTTCAACAGAAGCCACTACCTCCGAGTCGATTGCATATTCAATACGCTCCTTGAGTTTTGCTACAAGCAACTCTAACTCTTCCGACGGAGCCGCGTAGTGTAAGAATTGTCGATAGTTTACCCGACCGTCCATATCTGAAGAAAACATTGCCAGTAATGCATGCTGCTGATCGAAATCAAGCGAGTGCATGTCGATTGGGCGGCCATTAACTCCTCGTGCACGTTGAGAGGAAGTGAGCTGAAGCACCTGGAAAGGATCTTTCCACTGGATCAAAACAGAGATATCTCCAGAATGCTGATCGTTTTCATCTTTCAATGGGAACCACCCTCGGATATTCTCGCCATTAATGAGGTCTGAGAGCGTTAGTCCACACCTTCCCACAATCCCATCTTCTTGTGAGTTATCATCAAGGTCGACTTGATCATCAAATACAGTTACCCAAAACCGGAACTTAGATAAAAAACGAAGGAGACATGCGTCGACTTCGAAAGTGAAGGCTTGTCGACTGTAGCTCAAGTCATACTCAGGATTTGATGATTCCGGGACAATGTTCGTGAAAACGTCTGGAAAACCGAGTAACTGGTAATGCACATACGATGACGGAACTCGAGACGCTGACCCATTCGATCGTTTTCCATAAGAACGCAATTTTCGGCAAGCAAATACCGTGACTTGTAACTCGTTCGTGGAATGGCTTCTATCACCATTAAAATCTTCATCGCATAGTACGTCTGTCGGGGTTTCTGGCTCGCTGCGTTTGCTTGTCGATGAAAGCAATAAAATATCGTGTGGGTGAGAGCGAAGATGCACCTGCCAAATTTCTGAGATTGGAGTAGAAAGCCGTAAGATAATGTTCAACGTTCCCAATACGGGTGCTCCACCATCATGGTTGCAACATATTGACTTGACAGCAAGTAAGGGTTCTTTTACAACCCCCTTTGATTGCAACAACTTGGAAAGACGGACGGATGCTTTACCGATCAACTTAAAATCCCCTCGAATAGCTTGATGTACTTCCAGAACAACGGACTCCGAGGCCAGATAGCGTAAGAAAAATCCGTCAACCGTCACTTTAAACGTAGCCGACAAACTGTACTCCGGGCGATTCCCCATGAGAAGTGGTGTAGACTGCGATTCAAAGTCGTAGAAGTCGCACAATACAAAAGTTGACGAATTAACCCCAACGACGCTGCCATCAAAGTGTCCACTCACAATTCCCAACTCAAGAAGTTGCTCACCAGGAGCCATATCCCTCGACGCTAATATCAAAGACTCGGATAAAGATGCAACTTCGTCCTCTTCATCATCACTTGCTGAATCCTCAGAGCATGCTTCTTTAGCCTCTCGAGCCTGAAGCAGCATTTTCTCCCGGGCGTATTTCAGCTGTTTAATTTCGGCTTGGAGAGTGTGAATTCGTTGCTGACGCTCTTCACATAGCAATTCAAGCTCTTTCATTCGACGTTGGAGCTGATTTGAGCTCGAAATCTTCGACGTTGTTAGTTCCTCAATCTCTAAGGCAAGCTCGCGATTAATATTCGTTTGAGCCTGCAGCATTTTCTCACAGCGTTCCAGCTCCTGCATCGACTTCAAGTGAGCAATTTGGAGAACGTGTACACGATTCCGCAGGTGCTTCACACTGTTGTCATCATCCGCCCCTGTTGCATCGAGAAAACTCGCAGCTGAAGGAAGGCCTCCATATTTGCGAGTTACCACACCTCCACCTCTACAGAAAGCAGAATAGCGCACGCAACAAATTAGTAAAAACACACCCAACCTTTAAAATGACTAGAGCAGAATACATACACATTTAGCGAGAGAGCTGGTGATTTTCCTTGTGCTGCGTTGTTGTTCACAGGTGAGGAGCAAGCGTCTCGTTTTTCGGGAGGTTGATGCCGCGGCTCAGGTGTACGCTGGCGGACGATGACCAAAGGCTCTGGTCTAGGTACTGACACACTACCACCCGTCGATTTTATGGCTTCAAGGCTTCTTGCATTTCTTTCCTCCATCAAATGGTGTGCCATTTGCGCTAAATCCTGCTCAACACGATCTTTTGCCTGCTTCAGCTGTTTGATACTGCTCTGAAGTTCGCGGATGACACCTTGAAGGTTTTGGTTTTCTTCCGTCATGTGAGTTATTGTCTCTTTTTGTACTTGCGTTAGCTTCTCCAAATCGAAAAGCTTGTCGATACGTTCCTTACGTTGGAAGGCGTCATTGATAAATGGACTTTCGCACAGAGACGTCATTCGCTCCTCCAGGCGGCGATTCTGTTCTCGTAGTAATACCATGTCCTTCTCCTGGTCGCCAGCTTTCATTATGCGAATCTCTAACTCTTCCTTTTCCATGACTGCATCCTGCAGCTGGGTTCGAAGCTTATGCACCTGCCGGTTCATCTGCTCCATTTGCCCGAGCGTTTTTTCCTGGATTTCACGCTCTGCCAGTGCATTGGACTCCAAGTTTTCGTAGCGAGCGTTCAAAATCGCTACTTGGGCTTGGCGATCGCGTAGCTCCCGCTTCATTTGATCGAGCTCCAGGTTCGTCGAATCTTTGTTATTAGCTTTCATCTCATCTTCGTCATCACTCGGCCCGGAGTCCTCATTGTTGTCTCGTCTCGGCTTCAACTGCAGTCGACTGCTATTCGACCGCAGTTGCTCGTTTTCCGCTTGCAGCTTCATCAATTGTTTTTCAGCGATCACTAGCCGCTTCTTCAGTGCCACCTCCAGGTCTCCTGAGAAGGTGTCTCTGTGCAGCTTGCGTGCGCTTTCAGCCTGTTTTTCCAGCGTAGTCCCTGCGAAGCCCACGCTGCTCCTAGGCGTGTTCCGAGCAGGAGGAGGGCGTTTTTGCACCGGCGGTCGTGTTGCCGGAGCAGCACCGCCGCTATGTCGCTTTGACTGCCGACACTGTTCTTCCAACCAACGGTTCTTCTCCATCAGCGACTGATTCTTCCTCCTCAACGTCGCGTTCTCATTCTTCAAGGCAGCGATGAACTTTTCAGTGTCCAGATCTCGTCTTACGGGGACAACCGCAGCTTTATTGCCGCCAGTCTCTGCAGCAGCAAAAATGAATAATACAAAGATAATAGATAAGATACTTTAGTGAGAGGTACAGAAGCTTGTAAAGCATATCTAGATTGCACCTGGGTCGTCCTGGTTGTTCTTCTCGTCACTTAACCTCTTCTTAGTGAGCTTCTCTTCGATCATCGCCAGCTTCGTGTACATTCTGCGGTAAATAAATAAGTAAATAAATAATAAGTTAATAAATAATCATAAAGCTTATTAGACTTCCTGATACAGAACGCAGTGTAGCGACGCCTGACGCACCGCTTGATGGTGGCCTCCTGCTCATTCTTCTTCTTCTTGAGCGTCGTGTTCTCGTCGCGCAGCAGCAGGTACTTGTCCTCATACTCGCTCGGCATGGCGGCGGCTCCAAGGCGGCGCCCAAGGAGTGCGGAAGTTGAAGAGCAAAAAGGAAACTTCCGGGTATACAAAGACCAAGTGAGGGTGGTGGCATTAGGGCTAGGTTTTTGTTGTTGTTGATGTCACTGTTCGCTTTCGCTTTAGTGCCATTTCTTTTTGAGCCAACCAACCAGCGAGGGAGAGCACATCAATCGCCACCAGAAAGAGAGAACGCAACACAGCGTCGACGACAGCCGAGAGCTCCTCAGCAGCAAGAGCCAACGCTCCGACCAGTCTACACACACTCGCAGCAGCAGCAGGAACACACACGCAGCAGCAGCATGAGCGAGCAGAAGAACGTGAAGGATTCCCAGCCCGTGGAGGAGCAGAAGGACGCGACTGTCGCCGTCCCCGCCACTGTGGACGACGTGGCCACCAAGGTGACTGAACTGAACTGACTGCGTGCACAGGGCACGGGTGGTGCATATAGCGGAGAGGAGGCAGATGGCTGATGCGTCCCTTGTTGCGTGTGTTTGTGTTTGTGTCCGTAGCACCCGCTGCAGAACCGATGGGTGCTGTGGTACGACAACCCGAAGAAGCGCCACTCGACCGAGTCCTGGGAGGAAAACCTCAAGAACGTCTACACCTTCAACACGGTGGAGGACTTTTGGTGGTACGTGCGCAGCAGCTTTGGGCGGATTTGTGTGGCGGGCGCTGACTCTGGTGTGGAATTTTGTTGGATTTTGCAGTCTGTACAACAACATCCTGGCGCCCACGAAGCTCTCGATTGGTAGCAACTACCACTTGTTTAAGCAGGGCATCCGACCCATGTGGGAGGACCCCATCAACGCCAAGGGAGGCAAGTGGATTTTCACCAACCCTCGCTCGCGGAAAGCGCGACTAGATGAGTGCTGGCTCTACGTGGTACGTTGCAGTGCTGGCAATACATGTAGTAGCTCGGGGATTTTGTGGGTGCTGATGAGGTTTTGATCTCTGCAGATGCTTTCGCTGATCGGCGAGACGCTGCAGGACGAGGACGACGTCTGCGGTGCTGTAGTTAGTGTGCGCAAGGCGCAGGACCGTATCGCCATCTGGAGCGCAACAGCTAACGCTGAGGACCGCCAGAAGGCTATTGGACGGGGCTTCCGTCAGGCGCTCGTCGACCTTGGCAAGAACGAAACCCTCAAGTACCAGTCGCACGCTGACGCTGCGGCCAGCGGATCCAGTTTCCAGAACGAAGTGTGCGTGGACCGTACCCAGATACTCGTTATTGTGTTCATGAGGCTAATATGCTCGTTGTTGCTGTTACAGAATGTATGAGGCGTAACTCAACGCCGGCGTACGGTTAGTTTCACATTCGCGTAGTAGAGATCTGCAGTATATGCAATTCATACATAGCATTTTGAACATTTCATGCCTTGAAGACTCGTTTCGCTGTGTGGGACTGATGAAATATTACAACTAACACGGTGCAATCGTGAGTCAAAGAGTGCGTGTTTAAATCGTGCTCTAACGCATTCGCCTAGTTGTCCACGCGAAAGAGTCGCACAGACTCGTCGTCGCTCGCAGTAAGAAGTCCAGCGACAGGGTTGCCTTCGAAGGCGGGGATGAAGGCCATATCGAGCACCATGTCGGTGTGTCCAGCCAGCGTCTTCAAGAGTTGCCCTGTCCGGGCATCCCAGACGTAGAGCAGACCCTCCACCGTGCACGAGTATACAATCGGATGCGTGGGGTGCCACATGAGCTTGATCACACCCGCAGGGTGGCGGCAAACGTGGCGGCACTGCATCGCATCGAAGACAAGTTGTCAGCACTGATACTATTGAGATGGAGAGCAAACATCAAAGTTACCTGGTTTGTCGCCAAGTCCCAGATGCGCAAGTATCCACCGAGGCAGCCCGTAGCAACCCAGTTCATCGTGTTGCAAAATCCACCGCTGCACCATAAAACGAATTCGTCAGAAGGAGCCGGCAGCGTCAAAACCAACAAATTTGCACGCACCACTCCACCGAGTTCTCCGTTGCAGTCGAAGTATCGTTGACAGTTCCAGCGATACTAGCCTCAACACCGTCATGCGAAAGCGTAGCGAGCACACGCTTCGTCTGAACTTGGGTGAGGCGGGCAGTGCCATCTTGCGAGCCCGACAACGCCAGCGGTTGCTAATATACATGTCAAACGCAGTCAATATCTCCAGTTTGCCAAGCCAAACTGTCAGCATGCAAGTAGAATACGTACGCTCGGGTGGCAGGCAATAAACGTCACAGGACCCTCGTGGAAGCCATGGCTGTTTATTCAGGACAAGCAAGCGTCAGACACTAGTTTCTATTTCAGCGAGATGAACAAAAACATTAGCGTACCCTCGGAAAACGTGGTTGCACTCGCCCGTCTTCGGGTTCCACACACGCACGGTCGCATCGGAGCTGCCAGTAACGATCATCTGCACCGCACAACAACAAAAATGTAAGCCAACACCACCAATTACCAGCGCGACACCAGCATTCACGCACCTTTCCGGAGCCCGTAAACGTTCCGCACGTGACGCCGTCCTCGTGTCCGGCAAACACGTGCATGCACTCGCCCGTCGTGGCCAGCCACATCCACACAGTGCCGTCGCCACATCCTGCCAGCACCACGTTGCCCTTCTTGTGCCAGCAGACCCACTCGACCTCCTGCGAGGGCCCCTCCAGGTTCTGCACCAAGTTGCCGGTCGCGACGTCCCAGATCTTGACGACGCCGTCGTATCCGCCAGTGGCCGCGTACTTGCCGTCGAAGCTGAAGTCCACACTCACGACGGAGTCCTGGTGACCCGACAGCGTGTGCAGAACAGTACCGTCCTCGCGGTTCCAGAGCACGGCAACATCGTCGCCTCCGCCAGTGATGACGATGCGCGGGTCCACCGGGTTCACCTTGATCGAGTAGACGGGGCCCGAGTGCTTGTTGAAGACCTAGAGTGTAGCCATCTCGTTAGCCACCCTCCTACCCAGTTTCAGTTTCAAATAGGCTCCTACCATCTCCGCATCGTCGCGTACGTCGGCGTCCTCCGCCGAGATCTTCCCGTCGTCGTCTTCGCCCTCCATGGCGTCGTCATCATCGTCTGTGTCACAGTTTGGTCAGGTCAAGGGACGTTTGAACCTGGTACAGCCAAGCAGCGCGCACCTTGCGGAGCCTCGCCGATGTCGAACTCCTGCGTGGTCTCGTCAGCCGTGATGACTTCGATCTCCGTCTCCTCAGGCGCGTTGGCGTCCGTCATGTGCGTGTCGGCCATGGCTCTAGCTTGAGCTGTACTGTACTGTACCGTGTAGCTTGTCAAATTGGTTGGGCTCAACCCACACTGCACCAGCTTGCGTGTGATTCGTCGAAAATGGACCAATCGCGTTCTGACACTTTATAGCTCGACGTTTGTCCGAGAGTGCACTCGCCCGTCACCTTCGGCTGGAAAGATGCGATTCAGTGTGACCGCCACGACGGCCGTCGTCGCCTGCTCCTGCATGGCGGCGGCCTACGTCGGCGTGCTGTACACGCTGCCCCATGCGATCCGGCGGCTGCCGCGCGACCACCCGACGCACGTACGCGACCGCTGCAGCCAGAGAGCTCTCGGTCTCCAATGTCCTCTCTGACTCTCTCTCTGTTGATGTTGCTGCAGATTCTGGCGCGCTTCCTGCTGATCTGCATCTTCTGCGCCATCTGCCCGTTCGTGCTCGCCGTCTTCTACGACCACGTACGTGTGGAACCTGTGGTAGTGGCTGAGTGAGGGAGTGAACTCGACTCACTGACTGTTGTGTTGCGCAGGATGAGGCGAGCATGTCGTTCGCGCAGTGGCTGGGCATCCGCTGGGAGGGGCTGGTGCAGGCCGTCGTGATCCCGCTCTTGACGACGGCCGTGCTGTTCACGGGCTCGCTGCTGGCCAACGCGCTGCGGCTGCTGAACGTGTCGAAGCAGTTCCACTCGAATGGATTGTGGTTCGCCATCAAGAACTCGGCGCTGTACTATTCCATCACGCACGACCGACTGCCGTCACTCCGCACTTACGTTCTGGTATGGAGTTTTAGTGAAGGTGGAGCTGGTGTGGTGTGTTGTGCTGACTGAGCTGATCGGTGCGTGCTGTGCAGGGTCCGCTGACGGAAGAGTTTGTGTTCCGGAGCTGCATGGTCCCGCTGCTCGTGTGCGCGGAATTCACTGTCAAGCAGATCGTGCTGGGTAGCCCATTGATGTTCGGAGCAGGTAGGGCGCGTGTGGGATAATCAGAGCGTTTTGAAGGGTGGAGATTGGTACTTAGCTGGTGGTCGTGGTCGTGGTGTGTAGCTCACTTGCACCACTTCATGGAGTACGTGAGGCACGGACGATCTCCAAAGGACGCTGCGCTGACTGTTGGTGAGTGCATGTCTCGTTAATGATGTCGTGGATGATCTCTGACGCGGTTATGGAATTTATTTTACGCAGGCTTCCAGCTCATTTACACTTCGCTCTTCGGAGCATATGCTACTTTCATCTTCTTGAGAACAGGTTGGGCTCCGCTCTCTTTTATTTTTCTTGCGTAGTTGCGCTCTTTAGCTCATTGCTGCTGTAGCTGTTGCTTGTGCTCATCATCTCATAACGCGTTCCTGTTTTTTCATTCCCGTATTGGCAGGACACTTCGCGTCGATTTTTCTTGTCCACGTCTTTTGCAACGTCATGGGGTTCCCAGACCTTTCTTTCTTCAACCCGGAGAGCTCGTTGCATCCTTATCGATTAGGTGCGTTAACCTGCAGTGACAATGGTATCGAGCGAGTGCTGACATGTATGAGTTGTGTTTGGCATCTTCAGTCCTCCTCGGAGCTTATTTTTTCGGCATCTACGGTTTCTCGCTCCTCCTGATGCCGCTGACGGAGCCAACTATCTACTCATCGGAGATGTGGAACATGACTGCATCTGCAGTAGAGCACGAACTTGTGTTCGGGTACTCGGAAACTCTTTAAGATCCGACCACCTGTATCCGCAGTGGGCAGCACACTATAGAGCATTTCATTAACCGAGAGCGAAAGACCACCGCACTAGTTACAACGATCTTGTGTATTTTGCTGTTCACATGATATTGCACGCCATTTACTTGGGACCCACCCTCGGAGCTCTTCGCGCGGACTGTGTCCCTCATCGATGCTGGGAACTCTCAGACGCGCGAAGGGGCTGTGCTAACAGCCAGGTCCCGTGAAGAAATATCATCATCCGTTGGAGGGAGCCTAGCACTGGGCTTACTGGAACATGTGCTCCTCATCCGTACTTTGATCTGGTGTAGCTGCAATCTCTCCGTTGGAAACGACAGTCTTGCTGTTGTCGAGACGAACTTCGTCGGGATGGTCTCGATTGATGCCATCAGTCGTAGCAATCCTTTCTTCCAGCTCTCTGGCACGGACCTTCCAAAACGTTATCGTCAGTCGAAAATGCCTTCAGGTACCGCATCAAATAAGTGCTGTTTGTTGACGTCTTACCTTGCTTTGTGAAAGTTCTCGCTGGAGATTGATCACTTCCGCCCGCAGCGCCATGTGATCCGAAGTTAATTGATCGACTAGTTTGTCTTTGTTTCGCAATCGTTGTCGGAGATTCTGGGCAGCACAACAGTTTAGATCAATGCTTCATTCAAGTCCGATCTCAAGCTCCCACAAATCGTGCTTACCTTGTTCGCCAGTCGTAGTTCTGCAGCAAGTCGGCCTTCTCCAACAGAGAACCCTCCACGTCCACCAAGACCTAACATATCCTGCTGACTGATGAGCCATGACCGTTGCAAGGTCGAGTGCGCCTCTAATGCGCTGCGGAGGAGGGTAGACTGCTGGTCAAACATGTGCTGCATCTCGCTTGTTGATGGCGATAGGAAAAACTCGCGGGCATCCATGTTGTCTAGTTCTTTCGTTTGCTCACCACCAAACCTTCGCTTCTGGGTGCCACAACCCGGATTAGACAAATCCCCGAAGGCGATCATCACATCAGTGCCTTCCGACAAGCTAAGGCCTGATTCCACACGAGTTGCAGCTGGAGGGCCAGACAACTCATTCGCAGAACCTAATGACGGGCTCCTGCTTCGTTTCGACCCTAAGCGTTGCTGGGAATCATCTTCGCCTTCACTTAAATCGTCACTCATATATGCATCGACACCACTTCGACCATCGAACTCGTCCGCGCTTGCGTATAAAGGAGCTGCCGAAACAAGCGCTGTCCACTCTTCCAGCGACTTTGCGTCCACTTGCGCGTAGTATTTGTCTCCGAATGGCCCACATTCCTGGCGCCATCGAAGAGGCCATTCTTTCTTGCCCGCATTTGCCAAATCATCGTCGTCGTCGCGCCCCTTCTCCCCATCACCATGAAGGCGTCGGATTTTGATATCCAGAAAATTAAGCTTCTGCTGGTGGATTGCGAACTGCTCATTGCGAATAATTTTTAGCGTTTTCGCTGCTTCCATCAGCGGGTATGAGCGGTTTGCGATGAGGTCGAGAGCATTGGCCACCACCTCGTCGATATCTCGCGAAAATACTGCTGATTCCTCATAATCCAATCGACGGATTCTCGCAAGCACTTTGAATAAGTCCAATTGTGTTCGAGTATCCTCAGATTGTTGTCCATCTACAGGCTCAACACCACACAGTAACGGTCCACAGAATGGCATTCCCTGTCGATTTGTCGCCAACGTTGACCAGATCTTTTCGAGTCTTCTCGCAAGCTGGACTTTAGCTGGTGCATTGAGGTAGCAATGAGGACACGTAAATGCCCGCGACTTCTTGGAGAAAATTTGTTCCTGTGGCAGCTAAACACGGTGTCAATATCTGAGACAGCAACTAATTGTGAAAACTCAGTTGTTACCTGTGGCAGAGCTTCCTCCGTTATCGCAACAGGGCACTGGGTGCACTTCCACAGTACGTTTTTGACATTGGCCTTCCGAGGAGATGCATGTTTCAACTTACTTGTTGTTTTCTCCCCGTCTCCACACAGCTCTTTCTCCCCAGTCAATGCGCATGTGTGTCGGGGGCAATTCCAAATCGCATCTTCATTTTTTGGGAACGGGTAGGAGCCCAAACAAAATTGGTGGTAAACCTTGGTGCACGCTGGAAATTCGCACACGATTAGCTCTCCTCCAAAACCGCAAAGCATGCATTTCTCCTCTGATCGCTGCTCGTCGTCAGGCGTGCCGCTATCCGGGTCAGACAAAAGTTGAGCTCTGCCGCTAGGAATCGAAATTTGAGACGGCTTCTTTTTCCTGCCATCCAAGCGTTTTGGCGTCGCTCTTGGGGGTGGCGACACTTCCCGGGACGACGAACGACGTGCACGAGGCTTTTTCACTGGGACTCCGAGTCTATCAGGCGAAGTAGACGCCAAACGACGCTTCGTTGTGCCGTCCCTGGATTTATGTTTGTGCTTCTTCATCTTCTTTGCGGAAGGAGTCTTGGCTAACGGTGATTCTCCAACGAACACGCTTGCCTCCGTAACGCTAGATTCCGGATTATCCATCGCTTCCGCCTTCGCACGCTTTAACTGCTCCTTTTCACGCTCCCTCTCGCGCTCTTTTTCCTTTTCTTTTTCGCAGTCTGGGCAAAACCAATCTCCAGGAGGGATCGACTCCAATGGCGGGCTCAAACAGTTCATATGGTACTCCCGCTTACAGTTTTTGCCGTCGCACAAAATAAGAAGCGAGTAGTGGTCGTCCACTCGGTTGCAACGTTCGCATGGCAAATCTACTGCTTCCTCCTTGCGCTCCATACTAATGTCGAAAACAAAATAAGTGTAAATAACAACATCGCACAGAGTTAGCACAACACAGCAATGGTGCCAAGAAGCGAGGACACTTACATGCGGTCAAAGAAGCGTCTGGCTGTTTCATCCGTCACGTCCAGCACGAACTTCGCTTCGTCCAACGCTTCTTGGATGAGAGCCTGGTTGTATTTGGCCGATCCTGTAAGAGTCGTCAGGTCTTCTGGAAAAGGCTGGATGGACGATTTCGAGACCCAGCCACTGGAGCCATCGCGAAACACCACAATCAGCAGCTTAGTCAGTCCCCAAAGCCATGAACCCGCAGTTTGAGTCCACGTACTAGTTCCTGCTGCCGAAGAAGTAGACACAAGCTTGACCCTTCTTGGCCCGATACCGAGCCATCTTGGCAAACTCCCCCGGCTCGCAAAACTACAAGTAAAAACGTCAGTTCGACGCGCCAGATTTGGGCACACAAGGCAGAGGACAATAAACAGAGAGACATCCAGCGTACCCTTGCAGGCCAGGGCTGGTAGCGGCCGACACGAGCGAGCACGAGTCCGCCTCTCTGGTTTAGCACATCTCGGAGTGAGCTGTCACTGGTGGCCAGCAGCTCTGCAATGGCGACACGTAGACACGAACGGACCGCTGGTCAGCACTCGGATCCCATACAAAGACACCGCCAGCCACAGCTCCTAAGAGTCTGTGCCCTCTATCAATTGCTCGCTTACCGTAGTACTCTTCCTTGCGCTGCGCCAGCTCCGCCGAGCTTATCCGGTCCTTGGTCATGACTGCCGCCGTCCGGCTGATCTGTATAAAGTGAGAGCGTGGGTGAAATGTCAGAGATGGCTACACTTCTAGCTCCTGAGTATGCAGAACGGAGAGAAGGAAAACGCGCGCGGGTCTGGACGCACCTCAGCACCGCCGGGTAGATCTCCGGATCTCTCGCTCGTCGCTTGGAAGAGTGGTTCGATTGCGCTGACTGCGAAACTCCTTGTGGTGTGTACCACGTAGCTGGAGATCAGGACCTGGTTAATCCGAAACCGGATATGAAGGGGTTTGTTTTGACAGGGTACCTTGCAGCACTCAGACCAAATTGCATACCTGAGCCGTTCCGACGTTAGGGGGGGGGGGGGGGGGGGGGGGGGCAGTTATAAAGGCAAATGTGTTTGTAAGCTTATCGCATCAATTGCTGGAAAACAGCGTGAATGTACGGTGGGAGCCTATAGCGGAGACGTGGATCCTTGCAGAGGCTGCAGTTGTAAGCTTATGGACTTGATTCTCTGTTGCTTGGAATGCGCTTAGTTGGCGGTCGTCCTCGAGGCGTTTTATTACCAGGAGGCTGCGTAACCTCGTCGGGTCCAGTAATTTCTTCGTTAAGTGGAAGTGAGACGGACATCCCGTGGGAGGCTTTGTCGTACACCGCCACGAAATAGCAGCGCTTAAAGTGGTCAACTGCATTTATGCAAGCTCTTCAGCGCTGCTAGAAGGTGTCTACATGGGATGCAGTATTTTGGTTGATCCTTTCCTACGGGAAGTGATCTTCACTGAGCAATACCGAAACTGTCTTAACCCTATTGCGGTGGATGGCCTGTAAAACCAGCCATGCAGCCATGTTTAGCAAAACAGGGTAAATTTGCGAAATTTCTACCAAGATATAAACAGTGAGCAACAGTGACCAGCCTTGTTTTGGAACAGCAAAGGTCAACATTCATACTATTTTAACCAATCGGAATCGATCTTATTCTACAAATATCTCAGTACAGTTTCGTGTAGCGATATCTAATCTTACATTTCAGGTAAATTACAGCCGACGTCGTAATATACGCACCGCTAGGAATGGTGTCCGTAACCCCAATTGAGTTTTTACGGCATATATAACTTCATATATTTGCCCCGGCCACAAGTTGGGTATTTCTTCTTTGTTAGTAGCAGAAACGCCATGGCCGACTTTAGCGACGATCAAGATGCGGTTCTAGTTCGCCTAGTGAGGCCTTACCTTCAGAGCCATCGCCCCATCGAGTGGGACATCGTAGCAAAGCGGATGCGCTTGAAGGGGAAGTCCAAGGATGCCCTCCGTGAACGCCTCAAAACGCTCAAGAAGACACATGGCAAGAACCTCGACCGTTTTCCTGTCTCGTTCTTTCGCAAACGCCCAGTCCTGCAGCCAACTCAGAACTCGACTGTCCACACTAGCCAGCCACTCGCCCTTCAGTCTCGATCAAGATCACCCAGAACGGCGCACCGAATTACTGATCTAGTGTTCGAGGGTATTGACCAACGTGCTGTCCGACAACAGCCCGGAAAGACTCATCTTAATGCAGGAGAGATCGCTCTAAGCGGTGTTTCTATACTGCTAAAAGAGGTGGATGTCTGTAGCAGTGATACCGTGGGCGATATTGGCTGCGGAATTGGTAATATTCTAGTCCAAGTCGCGTTAGAGGCACGGGTCAAGGCGTGTATCGGTATTGAAGTACGGCGGGAACTTGTTGCTGCTGCTCACAAAACGATCCAACAACACTCATCACAGTACCCCGAGCTACGTACAATATCTATCTACAACGGTGATGTTAACTTCATAAGCCAAGAACGGGAGTGTGCATTATCCGGTTGCTCAGTTATTATCGCAAACAACATCATATTCGAAGAAACATCCAATCATGCACTCGAGCAGTTTTTGTGCGTATCGTCGGCGGCGAGGAAGATAGTCTTGGGAAGGAAAATGTGCCCGCGGCACCGTGACTCATGTTCGCGCATATTTTGCCTGCTATGGTGCTTCAAAGGTGTTATTGATCTCGAGGTTAGATGGACTAGCAACTTAAAACCGTTTTACATCTACGAACGAATACAACTCCCTGCATTATGAGCATAACTCTCGGATATAGAAAACCATCGTTGTATTTACGTGAGTATCTGTCTACAGAGCGAATTGAGTCTGCGAAACTCAGTCATAGACTGTGGAGCACTCCGATGCTGCTAGAGGGGATGTAAGACCGAACGGGACGCTTGCTTTGCTACGCTTGAATAGCGCTGATGAACGGCGAATGTGGCCGGCCGCATTGAACAACTGTTCAGGGAGATAGTATGCATGATACTTCTCCCAGCAGGACCAATCTTCATGGCAAACAAAATCCTTCGTTGGTTGCGCCGGGTACTTCATGCTGCAAAGCGGTACACAATGTTTTGTGCACCAATTTGTTACAGCAGTAGGGTACCGCCCTTCAAACCGACATACGACACACCCTCTCTTTGCTTTCGAGTCCGGAAATTGCACTTGAGAATGTATCGGTTTGCACGCAGAGTCGAGTGTTTGTTGGTTGGGCCTTTCATGCTGGTGCTGAATATGACTTGACGGAGTGCGAAGGATACTGAGGTCTGGCTCACTTGGAGTTTCATACATCATTCCAGAGTCCATAATACTATTCCTCCAAGCGCCAGACATAAGCTCACCAATCAGTTCAACCATGAACTCTCTGTGGGGGTCCCGCTTGCTCTTGCATCCTCCTGCCATCTTGCGAGTGATGAAAGCATTGCACCGAGCAAGATCAATGAATGCAAGAGCCAACTTTTTGTGCCACTTTCGAAATGTATGCCCATCTGCAACTGAAAACCGAGACCGGAGCTGATCAATTCGGTCAACCCCTTGCATCGATTTGTTGTACTGAATCGCACAAGTAGGAGCCACAAATGGCTGTTTACGTTGTCCAACTTGGCGATGCACTGTTGTCGTAGTCGGCGCGTCGGCATTTGATACAATATTCACAACGGATCCATCCACCCATGATGCAGCGACTATCTTGTTTGTCACACTAACCGCTTGCTTCATTGATCCACGAGCCATATTATCTTTCTTCGATATCATTACACAGCGTGGGAAGTGCTTGCTATTCTCCCGTATCGTTCCACGTCCATACAATCCCAGCACACGAAGCATTTCCAAGAGCTGGACCGACGTGTAGTAGTTGTCGGTGTTCACAATCCGACCTGTGTAGTGTATAGGCCTAGTGACTTCTGCCACACACTTGCGGACCTCAGCTGATACAGCCGTCACTTGGGCCAGCGCGTTTGTATCATCGCTCGAAAGTACACCTTCATGGCGCACGCTGAGTTCACTAGCGCAATGAAGTCGGAAATTGGCCATTAGCCACGATTCGGAGCAGCAAAACATATAAATTTTAAAGTGGTACTTTCCGGTCGGCTTGGTCGCATTGAATACAATCAGATGTCTCGCAAAACGGGAGCGGCACGCGATGCTCGACTCGTCGACCGCGACGTTTCTTCCTAGCGCCACAAATTTTGAGGCCCGGAGCTTTAGCATGTTCATCAATGGGCGAATCCGTGCCGCAGGATCTCGTTGTAGCGCTTCTTTAGAAATGCGGTCGCGAAAGCAAAGGTTTTTGCGAATGAACTTGAATCGATCAAGCGACATGATCGGGTCAAGGCGCACACTTTGAGCGTCAAAAATTGTATCTTCAACTTGTTCACCCCAATAATTGGCGTACTCGCCTTTGTCCACCAATGCCATGTAGAACAACACACCAAGAAACTTCATAAGTTCATCCAGGGTGATGAGTGAACGTTTCTGCCCTGCAGAGTACACGTTTGTGTTACTGACCACTTTCTTCCAGAATGCGAGAGGCAAATATGCCAGGAAACTAGAAGAAGCGGAGTGCATGAAAATGGATTCGAACTCAGACTTTACTTGAGGTGACGTCAATCCGCCGCCGTGTCCAAATAAATCGTCAGGTGGGCTCACCACGGCTCGTGGCTGAAAGTCCATGGCTGATACGCGTTCAACCTCGCCAACATCTTCCGGAATCGTCTCGCGACAGTCGTAACGCGCACAATCTTCGCTAACCGCTTCAAACTCGTCCCACAAGTCCGCACCACTAGCCTCTTCATGGTACGGACGACAGAGAACTTCCCAGGTATCAGCTCGCAGCTCATTCCCATTCAGCCGGTTGTAATTTGCAATCCCCTCGAGAACTTTGGTGCGGGTTATGCCATGAACATGTCGGTTCGTCTGGTATTGAGTCGTTCTCCAACGCAATTCGAAAAGAGCGGCATCACCAGAATGCTCCTTCTTCCTTTTTCCTTTTTCCACGTACTCCCGAGAAATGACACCAATTAGATATGCAGAGCCGACACGAGCATAGTCTGCAGCTGACATCCATTCTTCTTTTAGAGGCGAAAAGCTGACATGTGCACCAATGATACTATCCACACCCAATTCGGCTGCGGTGCTAGCATCTGACACCGCGGTTGCTGTACATGGCTCCTCATCACTATCACCTGACGCCGTGTCAGCTGCCGTGTTCTGTCGTGGCACCCCTGCTGCGCGATTTCGAAAGCGTTTGATCATCTCAGGCTTCAAATTGCGCTCAGGCTCCCAAGTGTTTTCATCGGAATCGTAGCCAGCCCATTTGACGTAGAAGCGGCCTCCTTGCTCTTTCAGAATCGTCTCCACTTCGTATATGTCGCCTTCATCACTCTCATCACTGTCATCATCCTCGACGCCTCGCTCGTTTTGCTTTTTGGCAGCCAGCTGTGTCTTGCGGCGTGCTTTCGGTGCTGGTAGTGCCGATGCATCATTGCTTATCTGTTTGCGTCCCCGACCACGGTGTCGCTGACCACCTGCTGCTTTGTCTGTTGCCGAAAACGCGTTGTCAAGCGTCCGTTTGGCCTTGCGCGGCGCCATTTGCCTTTGCCTTGGAGCAGATCTAGATGGAAAGTGAAAATACTTAGTACTACGAATGAAGCAGTAGCGGGGTGGGGCAAAGGCAATGGTCTTGGTGAATGCTCCCGAGTATACCTAGGACAAGTAATTTGCCCCGCAACCAACAGAGGAAGAAGCACGGGTTTTAGCCCCAAAGCATATATAATGGTGGCACATGATAACATCCAATGCAATTCAAAACCTTTTACTTACACCAACTCACTACATCTACTACACGCTAGCACACAGCACCAATACACACAGGTTAATTCCACGCACCCCATGCGTAAGACGCAGTGCCACCAAAACCGCACCTCCTGCACCAAAATGCTGATGACGGTCGGGCTCGAACCCGCAACGCACACAGCAGCCCCGCGCGCTCCTCACCGCCTCGCCACCACGCACACGCGCGCGTGAGTGTGCTCCTCGTCTTCATGATCTCATGATGCATGTCGACCGCTGGCCGCGCGCGTCTCCGCATCTACTGCACTCAACACACCACTGGAGCACAGAAGTTAATTCCACGCACCCCACGCGTAAGGCGCAGCGCCACCAAAAACGCACCTCCTGCACCAAAATGCTGATGACGGTCGGGCTCGAACCCGCAACGCACACAGCAGCCACGCGCGCTCCTCACCGCCTCGCCACCACGCACATGCGCGCGAGCGCTCGTGCTCTTCGCCTTGATGACTCTTCACCACGCTTCAAATGTGTCGGCTTGTAAAAACTCGAGGAAGCTGTTGGTAATTACGCGCTGGCTTGCAAATAGATTTCACGATATTCTGCGTAATCTATTTCGCTAGCTATCCTTACATTTGAATGACGGCTCCGAAGGAATCTGTTTTCTACCAATCAATGAAACTTGCGGGAAGCGCTCTAAAACATGGCATCTAGCCATGTTTTACGTTTGAGCTGGAGCTGTCTTCCTCCAAACCCCCCTAATGTGATGGTTTTAGTTGCGGGAAGCGGGGTAAAACAGTGCATCTAGGCATGTTTTACGATTATTGTATGGACGGGTATCATAATGAAATCAAGTCAAAATACATCGCTATAGGGTTAAGACTCTTAGCTAGCTTCCGCTGTCCACCAAACCCACGGCGTGCTACTGTACTGCTATGTCATCTAAACAAGTTGCTGTCAATTAAACAATTTGAAGCGCCGACTTCTAAAATGCAAATACGCAGTGTAAAGTCTGCATGAACTTGCTGTTTCAACTCCGCACTGCGTCTGACATGGGCGGATCGCATCCTCCTCCACTTGAACGCGGTGTACTACGCGTTCGTCACTGCCGATGTGCGTCCACGACGGCGCGAACGAGATTGTGGTAGACGGGGCTGGGGAGTCAGCGCGCTCTCTGTCACGAGAGCCAAATCCAGTGCACGGCGAGCCGGATCAGTTGGGTCGGCGTCAATAAACGCCCGAAACAACATGAACACGTCCTCCTGGATCGTATCCGCGGGCTCCCCGGACGCCTCCAGATCATCCAACCCGTACCATTTAACCTCAATCTCCCATCGGTGGGTGGTCGAGCTCAGCCGGCACTGGCGTAATGCCTCGACGAGGTGCCCGCCTTTGCCGTGGATAGATCGCTCCACCATGTCTTCGACACATCCACGAGCGGTATCTGCAGACGAGAGGCGTGACGAATTCAGATGGAGAATGGTGCTTTAATGGCCTGGACTTCAAGTGTATCGTCATTGAGCGATGCGTTTCGGGTCCCGCCAGATCAGTTGAAGCATATGGCCGCTGTGACCGGTTGCCGCCGCGGCCAGCTCAAAATCTCTTTCAGCAAACTTCACCAAGCGAACACCTTTACGGCGAACGTGACGCTCACGTGCAGCTCGACGGCGGTTCTCGCTGGCGTCGGTCACCTCGATATGCATAACGTTCAGAGCGAGGCGAACTGATTCTGGATGTCGACGGATTCCACTATAAACCCAAGCAATTGTAGCATCTAGAATCTCGTGAGTTTGAAGAATAGCACGGAGCGGTGAACCTCCTGGCAACGCGGCGAAAGCCATGAGGGGCGTCGTACCGCCGAGTCGATCCCCCGGCACCGAGTTCAAGGCGGCTTGAACGACTGCGAGAATTGCTGTCCAATCCGCAACGTAACGCCGACGCTCACTGAGCAAAGCCTTCACGCATTTCAACACTTCACGGTTGATCACCTCGACCCTGCCGTTGGTCCACGGAGTGTAGGTGGTTGTAAAGCGATGCTGTGCACTGAATGCACGTTGCATTTTTTCAACGACTTGGTTCCGGAATGGACTCCTTGATCCGAGACCCACTGAAGCACAATACCAAAATGCTTGAACCAATCGATTTGTCCCTGGTACACTTTGTCCGCCTCAGCCTGAGGGCACGCTATGGGTTCAACGAAACCGCTCAGACTGTCTTTGATGAAGCACGTGCTTGCAGCCATCCGCACCTTCAATCATCGTCAGGAAATCAAAATGCAGGATGTGACGGGGATCACACGCACAATAGCTAGGAGGAAGTGTAACACGCTAACAAAAACAGACGCCTGGCATCTCTGTTGCTGCTTGTGCAAAAGGCCCTGCCTTATTGGTCCTCTTTTGTACCGGGTACTTAAAGAGACTTGCACACTTGTAGGTTAGAGTTAAAATGTCTTGTAACACTCATAAAGTTCTATCTACTGCTTTCTATCTGTATACTGGATCCCTGTCTAAATGGCGATCTTCCTCAGCGGTTGGCTCCCGTGCGTCGTCTTCCTAAGTACGACCGACCCCTAACTTAACATAGTACTTGGGGAAGGCAAAGGGGAATATCCTATCTAAGTACACAGTACCCATCGTGGTGTTTGACACTCAGTTCTTTTGGGCCACACTGGCATGTGTGGTCCACACTAGAGAACATCCCTTTTCCTTGAAAAGGACACTGGCCAATCCTGGCCCCATTACACAGGATCTCATTCGGCTTGGTAGCTTTCAAAATCTCACCCAGTGAGCGTGGAATACGACCGCCGGCTGTGGTCATGCAATGAAGACACCCGGCAACAAAACGGGCCGCATCGCGCTCCGACGTCTTCCAGTAGAAACCAGCCTGAATGGCTTTTGTGGTGGTGTGTGCGCCGCGATGGCCACTCGTCCCGGCATGTGCCATCACACACAGAAGCTGCTGCATTTCGACAGCCGTTGACGGGATCCACACGTGGCCACTCTCCAAAGTCATAACGTGGCGGTCAGCATGCAATTGAGCGCCGTCAAGATCACCACCTTGGTCCTGCACCTCCTTCTGCAATCCAACAATTGAAACGGATGGCGGGACCCCCCCCCCATAAAAATGATCGGTATCGGGAATTTTTTATTTATTTGAGGGGGTGGGGGATATGCCGATAGGTACTTACTTAAGTACCATTTTCAATTCAACCGCCATCAGCAAATTTGCAAGAGTGCGAGGTTGTGTATTAGAAGCAGAATAATGAACCTCAGAACGGAAAACGGTAGTAGCGATAGAGGGTAATTGCGATCGTATGCGATGGAAGACCGACGCACATACACCGAAATGGTTCGGCAATGCGCAACCAAATGAGATAACTGGGCTCAAATCGAGTCAACGATCATTAGAGGAGTTATTGAACTCGCTACATGTAGGCAATAGGGCGCTGCAACCAACGCATACATTTTACAGTACAGTCCGTGATCGGTTACCGGTATGTGATGAGAGCACCGGGGTCCAAGTGGGGCCCGGGGTCCCGCCATCCGTTTCAACTTCAGCGGTCGTTGGCCACACGAACTAGGCTTCTTCCAGCGGTGAAACCCGCTCGACCACAGCCAGTCGGGCAACTCGAGTTGCTTCCTTGCCGTCATCAGGCGCTGATCCAGCACCCCAACGACTGAGTAAATCCCCCCAGACGTTCACCTCCCTAGGGACGTGCTCGATCACGTATTTGAACGCCATCGGCGACAAGGACCATCGCTGGAGCTTATCCGAACGTCCGTGGCGTAGGGGTTGACCATGTATACGAGATTGCGATGATCCGTGTAGAGATGGAAACCTTATGTCTCAGAAGTAGGTAGTCGAGTCTACGAGTCACCTCGAAAACTGCGAAAGCTTCCTTTTCGATCGTAAACCACCTACTGGTAGCGCCGGTAAAGCGCCCACTAAGAAATGCCAACGGGCGGTGGTTCTGCTCGCTCAGAGGAAGCTGCAGGGCTTCCGGCTCCAGCTGAGTGGGGACAGCACCCCAGTCAGCTTGACTGACATCCGTGGACAAGACCGGCTCCACCGATGGCTTCAAGTGCGCAAGGGGGGCTATCTGGAGCAGTGCTGCTCGCACAGCTTTGAAACCCTCGATCTCTTTTGCGCCCCACCCAACTTTTGCTAGTGAGACCTTCGACATTTTCACCTTGTTGCGCAAACCGGCACGATGAGCCGCTCGCTCGAGTGTGTTATACAAAACGGCAGTAGTCCCAGTGAACGGGAATACTTTGACGCATCCAATTTACTGCGGACCAAAACTGCTGCAATTCTCCGGTAGTGGTAGGGAGCTGTATATCCACAAGTCCTAGGACTCGCTCGGGGCAACGACGAACACCATTCGCGGATATCATCCATCCGCACCAATTGACTTCGTTCGCGAAGAATTGATACTTCTTGACATGAAGCTTCAAACCATGCTTTTCGCAACGCTCCAGCACTTGGTCCAACACGTCCAGTATTGCGGCTTCGTCCTCTGCAAACCCCAGAATAGCATCCAGCCACGCTAGCACGCTGGCTTCTACCAAATATTTTTTCAACAACGCCCTGACAGTAGGCAACTGCATCCGAGGTACCCATCGGGTGCCACGGATGCAGATGGACGCGGGTCGGCGAGTATATTCCCCGATGAGTGACGAACGAGTACATTTCTTGGGAGTCAGATTGCAGAGGGAGCTGCCAATAGCCCCTGAACCAATCCAAGACAAAAAAGTACCTTCGCCCTCGAGTTCACCGAGAACCACCTCCAGGACGGTCATGGTCCACGGCAGAGGCTCCGTGCCACCATAGTCCTCGCGTGCTGCTATCTGCAGGCGACACATTTTTGCAATCCGATACTGGCTTCTGTGGACCTTGTCCCATCTCCTATTCTGGCCTTGTGTTTCGGGCTTGGATCAACAGCCGGTCCGTAGAGTTGCCCAATATTTCCACAATGGGCCGCCTCACTGTCATGTCAAGTGCGAGACTCTCTTCCTCGATGTAGCAGGCAAGGTTACGAAGCATTAACAGTCCTGTCGAGGTAGAGAGGATAACTTCCTTGAGCGTCGCAACACGGAAGACTTCCACCATTCCGCCGCCGGCAGGCTTCAGCTTTATAGCAGCCACAGTGCGGAGTGTGACAGTCCGGCAAGCCTGCTCTAGAGCCTCCACCACGCCCCGTGCTACTAGAAACGTTTCAACACTGGGGTCGAGCAGGAGCACCTTGACGGGTACACCGTCGGCAGCAGTGGCTACAGTTCCTTTGTCGTCGCCCACGGTCGCGTTCGACACCACGACATCAAATTTGCGCATGTTGTTCGCCGGAGCAGCCTTTCGCTGCTCGTACATCGCTCGCACCAGCTCCGCAGCTTCGCTGGGTTGATAGCGAAGGGAAATCCTTGACTAAGTGGCTCCTGGACTCGCACTTGAGACATAGTCGATCGGATACAGTGCTTAATGGTGAGCTGAAAGGGATGCTTCCGCCTGAGGCGCTGGTCGCAGAGGAACCTGTAGGACCGCCATTTCGGGGCACATCCTGGCCGCTACTGATATTTCCGTAGGACCCATTCCCTGTATTAGCCCCCCGACCACCACGACCAATGTTTCCGCTACGGCCACCAGTGCCCTGGCCATTACTTCCCGCCACGACTTCCATTTCCGTCACGACCCCCACCATGATCCTGCGGACCTGGCTGAGATGAAGCAAGCTGGGCAGCCTGTTCTCACGTCATGAACTCCCTCATTAACTTCGTCACCCACGTGCAGAAAGGCACCACCTCGTGCTTGTAGGTCTTGTTCTCTTGCAGCGTGAGCTTCGTGGTGATAACGGTCTTGAAACTCGGGGGAGCCAGCGCGTCAGACAGGTATCGGGCCAGTCTGTGCTGCTCGTGTTCGAACGCGACTTCCGTGAGATTGAACTCGTCGAGAACCTCCCCCATATCAGTGACGCGAGGCAACTTGGAATTTTCAGAGTTGCTCTCCTCCGTCGTCTGATTCGAAGATCCGGGTGTTTCAAGTGGATAAAGCGTGGCTCGGGATGCCGTAAGATGGAGATGCTGGCTGTTTGAAGATCACGGGAGAAGGTGCTCGGATTCGTGTTGGCTCACAGGCACGGAGGCGTCCCACCCGAAAGAGGCCTATTTCGGGTTGGCGTTATAGCGCCCTGTCCGGCCGCCGAATACCTTGAGGAGGCAGGTACACATTGGAATGGGCCAAACGCCCCCGGTGAATGTATCCCGGGAGGCAGCCTGCTTTGACGAGCCGAAGTACCAATTTTGAGAAACCCCAAGACTCAACAGCCTAAATGATACAAGAAGGTCACCACCTCTACACTGCGAGACAACAACCACCATGAAGAGAACCAACGCTCAAGTTAACAGTACCACGGAGTCTCCGAAAGTGGGATGCGACATGAAGTTTGACCTTGATGATGAACGCGAAGTGAAGTCCAAGATCGTCGACTCCCGACGACCCCGAGTGACTGCCGTGCAACCTGAATGACGACTGTACATCCCGGATGATTGCAGGGACTCGATTCCAGTCCGGATGAATGACAACCCATATGACCGATGTACCCAAGTACGTGGACCTGAGGCCAGTGCTGAGCAGTGCCACGCCTTAAGCCATAGATCTTCAAGACAAGCCAATCGAGCAGCGACAGCGCGCCAGCAAGCGAAGTGTGACTGCCAAGACCTTCCACATCACCTGATGTTTGAGCCCCCCCACCCCCTGCCTCTATTCGGAATCTCCCAGTTAAGAGGAACCTGGAAGTTCTCTGTATTTTTGTATCCAATTGATTGTTACATTTCCGGTTGAAAGACGGCCCGCCGAATTAATCGACACCTATTGGGATTGCACAAGGTGACACGCCGACTCGAGTCATTCTGTTGCGTTTTGATTTATCGGGGGCTGGTTCATTCTGGAATACCATTTCTCTAACCCCGGACGCGCTATACATCCTGGACGATAAAATCGTTCACCCGCTTCGTCCCATTAGCCTGTAGCTTCATCATGCGGCTCTTGGGCTCCGGTCAACGAGTCTCCATGGCCAGCTTCTTCATCGCCTTGTCGACCGTGGCATAGTTGATGTGAGAGGGTTCACGGGCTTGCTTAAAATAATTTATCCACTGTAGCGCAGTGGTCGCGCTCGGGGCCTAGTTGAACTCGTACCATGGGTCATCCACTTGGTTCGGGACTCGATGCAGGCGCCGACCGGCATGGCGATCGCGCCACTCCGCTGCGACTGGAAAGCATTGATCCTGGTCATGTACGTCTCGTACTGGCGCATAAACGCGCGGCGGTTTTGCATGGTCTGGCCTTCGAATGGTTGAGGCTGGGGATGCGCAGGAGCGGCGGCCACGCCCTGAAATCTCATGCCCGTATGGGCTTCCGTAGGCGATGCTTGCGCCTCCCAGTCAGGACTGGCAGACTGCATGGCTTCGTCCTCTTCTTGACCAGCCTCGAAAGGGTTTTGGAGCTGCAGCTGCATCTCCGGAGTGCGTCGCGGTCGCGACTGCGACGACGGCGATGGTTTACTAGTGCTCGACAGTTCCATCGAGGCAGCGCAGGCCGCGAGATCGTCGACGCTTGTAGCTTCGTTGTCGCTCATCTTGGGTAACGCGCACCTGCGCGGAGCTTGAAACTGTGTACTCGGTAGTGCTGTAGACATTCAGACTGGGAACGCTCATGAACCCACTGTTTGCTCTACTTCGAGGGTTTATGGGTTGCTCCCACTAAACTCCCTTGAACTCCCTTGAACCCCCTTTCCCGAATTGTCGCGTCAACAACGACATACAAAAACGACGATATCATCCAAACTGGCGGGCACAGTTCAATATGAACGCTTTGCAACGAGCGGCGGGGCTACGGACCCCTGAGCGCGCTCGTTATCGACTAGGGCCAGCTCCGCCCCCGACACCATCTTCGCTGCAACGACAAACACCACCACAGCAGCTCCAGCAGCAGTTTCAACAGCAGCAACTCCAACAGCAGCAGCTGTACTTACAACAGCAGCAGCTCCAGTTCCAGATTCAACAGCTCCAAGTGCACCAGCAGGACCGACTCCAACTACACCAACAACAACAGGAGACCGAACTACCACCTCTGCAGCCGCCAAGATCACGCTTCGCCTCCCTGCTCGACGGTGAACATGCTGTAATTGACGTCGAGGCGCTACGTCGAGATGCAGAAGTCGATACGGGAAAAGTACTGTTCGTCATGAGGCGCCAAAAAAGGAAAGATGTATGGCATTTCGTGCGGCTCATACGGAAGGATGAGTGCTGGGAGATAGATCGCAAAGATTGCCTAAACGCGCACGCGGATTGGGCGCATTGCCTGCTGTGCAACACGACCATCAAGTTTAGGGTCGGGAAGTCGAAGGTCCCGGAGCATGTGGAAGAAAACCACCCGGCCGAGCTGGCAGTTTACCAAACCCAAATGCAGCGTCGTAATGCTGGTGAGGGCGAGCCCGTTATTCGCAATCTAGCGAATTCTTTCGACAGAGCAGCCGATCCTGGAAAAAAGCGCCCACTTCGTGCAATTACCGCTGGAGAGCAAAAGCGCGTGAATGAACTACTTGCTGAGTGGATAGCTCGGCACTTTCGGCCAATGCTAATCGTGGAGGACGCTTGATTCATCGAGGCCATCCGCTTCATCGCAGAGGATCTTGGACGCGTGACCCTATGCATTCCTAAGCGGGCCAAGATAAGGAGTGAAATTGTGCAGCTGGCACAAGAGTACCGACTTCGTGTTCGCAGGGAAGTAAAAAACGGTTGTCTATACAATTCCATCACGTGTGATATTTGGTCGTCTAGGGACACGAAAAGCTACATTGCTGTCACGCTTCACTACGTCAATGAGGAGTTTGTTCCCAAGAACTGGACTATTGATGTCCGTGAACTTCCGGGGATCCATGATGGAGATTCAATTGCAGCTGCCATTGAACAGATTTTGGCAGAGTGGAAGTTGCTAAAGCGATTTTGTGTGATGTTCGTGCGCGACGGCGGCTCCAACATGGTCTCAGCAGGAAACAAACTCGGCCTGAAGCACATGTCCTGTATCGCGCACAGTCTGCATTTGGTTGTTGCTGGGGCGCTGATCAAGAAGAAGAATGCGGACACTGTAGAAGAACCAGCTTGGCTCGCTGACGTTGCGGTTGAAGCCACCGATGATATTGCTGAGCACGAAGAAGAAGTCAGCCTATCTAGCGAGGATCGAGCCACCATTGAGGGCTATCGTGAGCTTGCAATCTCGGAGATGGAGCAATATCTTGATGAAACAATTGTGGGGCTCCAACGTAACGAAATGAGTGCATTGCGTACAATCGTGCACTCTGGCGGTGTATTTCAGAAAATCACCGAAGGGAAACAACCGCTTGAGTGCTATTCAACGCGAGCACTTTAAAGTGGAGGCAAACACTGAACTCAAACCAATCGTGGACTGCCCAACACGTTGAAACAGCTGCTGGAAGATGATCGAGCGATTTATTGCTTTGGAAGCGGCGCTTGTCAAGTTTTTTGGCTATCTGAAAAACCCCGAAGGCCGCAAGGAGTTTAAAGATATGGAAAGCAAGCTTCGTCGACCAAAGCCAGATGAGTGGCTCGCCATTAAGTGCCTCAAGGCGTTACTGGGTCCTTTTGCCGAGGTGTCCGAAGCATTGAGAGGGCAGACCTATCCTACCGCTCCGTTGGTTCTTCCAGCTCTCGCGGTTATTCGTGTGCACTTGGAGAGAACAGATTTGCTCGCCGCGCTCGTGGCGGAAGCTGGCGACGAGGAATCTGTCGACGATATTGAGCTCACGATGAATGAGTGCCGAAACACGATGTTGGTCCTGTTTGAGGAGCGCTTTAGAAGCGCTGAGAAGAGTGACCTCAAGTGGGTCGCCTTCCTTGACCCCAGAGCAGCAAAGCGAATGTTGCACCTGACCCCTGCAGACACCCCAGCAGCTTGTGGTTCTGTTATTCGAGAAATGGTTTCACTGGCAAATGCAAATGCCCCGGATGAAGGGAGCTACGCTCGTCAGACTCGCGTCGAGTCGACAGGAGTTGCGGAGCCCAGCTTGCATGACCGAATGTTTGGCCCTGACAGCACCCCTCAACGCACTACAGACCTGGATGACGAGGGTGACAAAGAATTTCGCTTCTACTTGGGGGCGGTTGCCAATGTGAAAGGTGGAACAAGTCCGTACGAATGGTGGCGAGTGAACGCAAGTAGCTATCCAAATTTGAGCCGAGTCGCCAGAAAATGGCTAGGAATGGTGGCAACGAGTGTGCCGTCAGAGCGCGCGTTTTCCACATGTGGAAACGTTTTGACTGTCAAGAGGAGCTCACTAGCATCCGCCATGATGCGCGATCTGGTATTTGTTGCGGAAAACCGAGATGCGGGAGACTAGGAAGCCTGGTGAAGATTTTTAAAATGCTGTCTTTTTTCCATTTGCTTTGTTGGCTTCAGCACCATTATCCTCACCGTACAGACATACAAGATTATAACTTAGAAGCAGCTACATCGCGATGTATTTCGACACGTTCTTTCACATGAAGCACACCGTAGACGGCATGCTTGTCCTCGTTGTATTGCATTAGATGCTGTCTTGCATGTCGACCGGACACACATGCAATTGCACATTGACTACCGTCCTCACGATCAGTGCGTGCGTTCATCTTACTCGTACTCACCACAACTTCGCCGCCTGGGCCCGTGTTGCAACCGCCCATAGCTCACGTAGTTCCCTGCGCTGCCTCCACTCGCCATCCATACTCCACAACTTGTGCCAGACGACGTACTTCAACGATACACGTCGCCGCTCGACGTGGTGGCGCCAGCACCGCTGCCCACGCTGACGAACCCGCCCGTTGGCTTGCCTTCGCCACCGGCCAGCTCAATCGAGACACCACCTAGAGCGTTAGTCCAGGAGCTGGCGGCGCCAGCACAACTGCCCACGCTGACGAACCCACCCGTGTGCTTGCCTTCGCCACCGACCAGCTCAATCGAGTCACCACCTTGAGCGTTAGTCCAGGAGCTGCGGCGAGACGGGATCGACACGTTCCCGTCATTGCTGCTGGAGCTATTGCCCACGCTTACCAACACGGGAGTGCTTGCGCTGCTGCTGAACAACAGATCGTCAGAGGACCTGTCAGGCGCACTACCATTGCTGAAGCTTAGCGCGCCAGACCGACCCGCCGTACCGCCCGAGCTCGTCGCTAGCAAGATGTAACCTCTTGAGATTGCCACGCCGTGTCCTCTCTGCACGCTCACCGATCCTTCCTTGTCATCAGTCGAGACCGTCGAGTGTCTGCGACAGCAGCACCGACGGATTGATCTTGACGCCGAGCTCGACGGCAACTGAACTAGACGTTTATGTGGCTCACACATTTTGACCATGCAATTTTCAAGCTTAAGTCGCAAAGAGGGGGTTCGTAGGATTTAGAGGGTGTTTGGCTCTGTTTACACCCTCGCGAACGTTTTGGTCGCTGAGTGGTCGTTCAGCTAAACGTCAACAGCACTAGTACTCGGTAGCTAAAGTTAACTTTGACCCTTTTTTACGGGAAGTGCTCTTCACTGAGCAAAATCGAAACTGTCTCTAGACACTTAGCTAGCTTTCGCTATCCACTAAACCCACGACCTGCTACTGTACTGCTATGTCAACTAAACAAGTTGCTGTCAATTAAACAATTTGAAGTGCCGACTTCAAAAATGCAAAAAAACAGTGTAAAGTCTGCTTGAACTTGCTGTTTCAAAACTTGCTGCTTCAACTCCGCACTACGTCTGGCATGTTGACAGCCGGGCGGATCATTGGTCCATGAAGCCACAAGTGTGGTGCTTGAGCTTCTTGTCACTCGTTTCTGTCTATGGAAGCCGTATTCACAAAGTAATGTTCAATAACTAGGCTTTAACTTGCGTAGATCTTCATTGCTGCTGGGGTTATTTTGCGCCCTTTTCGAGGCGACTTTTCGAAAGCTGGCTGCGTTTGAAAGCCTGAGACATGATTCGTTAACAAACAACTTTATTTGAATCATAGAGAGGGAGCCCTCGAATTCTAAGCATGAGAAGACTCCTTTAACAAAGTTGGAAGTCCTCCATCCATACAGGGGCTGCACCCCATTATTGGCGAATTCAACTCCGTTTCAGAAAAGTTTGGACATTTCTTTTTGAAGCTGCACCCTAACATGAGTTCGTGGCCGATTCTAGTGCGATTTTCAGGAGAGTAGCATTAAGTCTTGGAAAGCTAGCAGCTTTACTGGATCTTTGGCGGTGTTGGTTACGGAGGAGGCAAAACATGGCTTGAACTTAAAAGGAATGTTTGTAGCACCAATTTGGATCTTCCAAAAAACCAATGTAGGTTTTGGACACCGTTTCCAATTTCACATTTTGTGAACTTTCACGAAAGCATCTCAAAATGTTTCTTAGCGCAGCCAACCACAAGCAAATCAAACATCAAATCGAGCCCTATATTGCATTCCGATTGGCTAGAAGTCTACGAAAATATTTCCAATCACAAAATTCAAATGAGGTTATCTAAAATTCGAAAATATGCACTACCCTATTTATTATTTTAGGTTCCTAGCCACCCAACCAGTGCGGTATGCCTCCTCACAACACGTCAACGACCGGGGATCTTCGCCATCTTTGCGACGCTTAGCTTTGTTGATGTGGGGAATCAGAAAACGGTTCCCACATTCGTCTTGTAAGGACTTCTCGATGACAGACATCAGCGTCAGGAACGCGTTATCCAGCGTGTTCCTACATAATTCGTGGTACGCATCTTCGACGGCTTGAGCGATACTGGCGACCGTATTCATTCGCTTCGTTTGTAGCAGCGTTTGAAGCGGTGAAAACAGCGACAAATCGAGTACATTAGAATCTGGACCTTGGGCTGGCTGCGATATCAAAGCCATGTTCCATCCGTCGCTGCAGCATGCGTTAGTGACGACCATTCAACAAAGCAGTGAGGACTTGCATTGTCTTGCTGTTTGATCAAAGTTTTTATTCCCTACATGAAAGCAGAGAACTAAATATTAGTTACCACTTTCAGATCTGAAAAAAATCAATGTAAATACAACTTGCCGGACCAAATACGCTTTATCGACGGAATTACGCGCTTAATAAGCTTTTTTCGTACCTCCTCACATGTCACATTTACTGGAATCGTCAATGGGGTCCCTTTTGGCCGCAGCTTAGAGTTGCGCTGCGCTAACTGCATCTGCACGAATGGCCACAGGCCAACCTTCCCGTTGAACCACTGATGTTTGGCAACGCTGTATCGTGGGGGGGCTACGGCAACGAGGAACATTATTTTCAGCACCTGACGCTTGCTTCGAAAGGCTCGCTGATGAACCTTTTCATTTCGGGTGATGTAAAATTTCTTGTGTTCCACATCAATGAAGCCCCATTTTTCATCGATATGGACGTAGTGATAGAAATCATGAAAGCGCAACGGAAGTTCTAGAATTGCAATGAAAAATATAATAAAAATATTTGTCTGTAAATGTGTGTAGAGTGTCGTCGTGCATTAAGCCATTGGACGCCGCCCAAAACCACAATAGACGCCTCTTCGTAGTTGAAGTAAAATTGACTTATGACCTGTCGTAATTTTTGACATAAGGAGCCCGAAAATCTGGTGAGACCAAAAAGTCGTCTCACCAGACTATGCCTCTTTATATATGCACCGGGGCCATATAAGCGGGTGCGCGCGCGCGCGCCCGCAAAGAAGGCTTCACTTTCGAATTCGCGCGCGGAGAGACAACTCGGCGTCCGGATCTGTGCATTCGAAGTGGGTGCACCTCAACGTCATGAAGCTGGAAGGTAACTGAGCTCTAATTTATTCACTTTAAATTATTGAGGCGCTTATTCCCCGCTACAGCAGACCGCGAGGGGCTTTCGTCGTCGCCGGATCTCATCATCATTAGTGACACTAGTGATGACGAGGAAGACAAACCAGCGCCGCCGAAGGAGGTCCACGGTAAGCGCGAACGGTCGCACGACTCGGACGCACCACCACGCGCCAGTGACGGCTGTCCTCTGTGCAAGCGTCGACTGACCGAACCGTTAGAGCAAGCGGTTGCTCAGCCGCTGCCACAGCCTCCAATTCATGCTTATAGTGCCCCCCCCCCCCCCCCCACCGAAGAACCGGCAACCCGCACCCGCTCGTCTCAACTATGGGATTCGCGAAGTGAAGGTATGGCGCGGATCGGCCTCCACGCCCAGGGCTCATGAGCCACCACGGACGCCGCCTGACGCGAAGGCGACGATCTGCTCAAGCGCTCTCACTACGTTCAAGCAAGTTGTTCGTGCTTCTACGGCTAGGAAATCTACGTCTAAGGTTGCATTTTCGCCTGCCAAGTGGCCGGCTCGAGTGGCCTACCTACATGAGAACTACAACCCAAAGGCGATCAAGCTCCCGTACGTCTACCATTTCGGCGACTGCGGCTGTGGCGACCCGTGCAAGATTGAATCGTACCGCAACGCACGAATGAACATATTTTGTACGGACAAATGTTGCTGCTGGGAGGAGCTGTGTGCAAACCGTCCGCGCGAGTCCAACAAGGTGGAGGTGATGCAGCACGACAACACGATGCAGTACGCACTTGTGGCTACATCTCCTATCAAAGCGGGGCAAGTTGTCGGAGAGTCCCTCGGACAGCTCCGCTACATGCCGAAGGAGCACTCGCGTCGCTATCGCAACCAAGGCTACATGCTAAGCATGCGTGCCCGCACTGACGGCATCCGAGAGATGGCCGTTAGCATCGATGCCCAGCATCTCGGTGGCCGCATGCGTTTCGCGAACCACTCGTGTTCGGCGAATGCTCGCTTCTTTGAGATCGCCAACGGCAGCCGACACACCGTTGTCGTCGTGACGACACAGGACATCGTTGCCGGTGGGGAGATCACGGTGAACTACGGCCACGACTTGTGGTTTGTGTGTCGCTATGAGGTGGATAATTGCGTGCATCGCGACATCCAAGACCACGAAGACCCGTAGGCTGTCGGTGAGAAGCCCTGTTGGGTGTCGTCTAGAAGAGCATTGAGGCACGTAGCATGTATGAGTCGTTGATGCAATTTAAAAAAAAAGAGTGTTTGCATGTACAATGATGTTGTAGCATTCACGCCTGCCCTGCGCTGAAGTGGGTCTACATGCGTCGCGTTGACGTAGGATTATTGGCACACGTTGACGTGACCCGTGATGCATCACATTGAAGCGCCGAGTCAATCTTCAGATGGGCAAGCTTGAAGGGCCACACCGCCTTCGCGCCAAAGGTGTTCAGCGGCTTCGCGCGCTTCGAGGTTCAACTAGTTTGGCGCGCATTTCATGCGCACGCTGTGGGTGAATCTCGAAGCGCTCTCGCCACCACTAATTTAAAGCGTGAAAGCTGCTGCGAGAGATGCCAGCAGCAGCTCGCTTATCAGCGCCTCCGTGAGATGACTTCACTTCGCAATTTGCAGCGCTCGAGCAAGTCCTCCTCTCCGCTGCCTACCTACCCGAGACCTGCCTGCTGCTGACTCTGTGCGCTAATCTTGAATACTTTGTTGTTGTCCGTGCAAAGCTTACTTTCTAACCCCTGTTTATTTGCTCAGGTCGAGTCGCATGGGAAAACTCGCCGGATCGATGAACTATTCCATGCCCGAGATCATGCACATGTTAAACATCGTCAAGAAAGTCCTGCCCCAGGGCAAGGACATGTGGGACGCTGTCGCCGCTCGCTACGACGCAACCAAGTATGGGCACTGGCCGGAGCGCGAAAGGAGAGTCTGCGCAGGAAGTTTAAGTCGTTGTACGGCTTGCACAAGCCCACGGGGTGCGCCAACATGCCCGCAAACTTCGCGCTCACAAAGAACGTGAAGAAGCTCATCGACGAGGCATCGTCCGTGTTCGTGACGAGCGAGGACGAAGCCGAGGAGGGGGCGCAGGTCCGTGGCCGCTGCCAAACTCCACGTCCTTCGCCTGGGCATCCCGATGCAGATTGGAAATACCATTTCGACGGTCTTCAAGAACTGACTGACGGTGTCTATACGTCTCCGGCTCAGTACACGAGCTGGCGGGGTATGTGATAATGCGTCGTCGTTGATGCCCAGAACCAACATTGTTAATAGATCTACACAAGACCGCCATTTGTTATCCGATTGGAGCTCGGTCCCCTAATACATTTCTCTTCGCCCAGTACGTTACCCATGCATGTGCAAACTTCGACGTCGCTTCAAATGCTCCTTACGCAATTTTGCCATGATTCTACTTCACCATTCACAACACCAACATACATGTCCCATTTCAAGAGCTTCATATTTTATATCTAGCCAATACTATAAAATGTCCTCCCAGCCAAAGCAGAGCCTCTAGTCAAAAGAACTGAACGATGCTGGACACTGTGGAAAGGCTGCACTTTCCAAGAGACTTGAAAATTGTTTGATTGCGAAGAAGTCATGCTCTTACACCACCGAAGCTGAAACGCAAGGGCGTACACCAGCAAATATGAAGCTACGACGAGTCAAAGTAAAGCTACCGGCTACAGTCCGGATGTGAGGCTTGGTTCATGGTGGTATGATCGCCGTGTGGGGCTCTGCATCTCCTGGATGCCGGCAACGAGTTACTGGAAATGGAATACGGTGGGCTGGTGATTTTCGGAGCGGTTGCCCAGCATTACGTGAGTCGCACTGCAACTGGTAGCTTGTACGGGGGGTGAAGGGGTGGTATAGCGCGGCGAGCCAGCCCATCCGCGAGGAACTGGACGCGCTCGCGCGAAATTCGCTCAATGGTCGAGATGAAGATCGGAAGACTTGGGTGCGGGGTCGGAAATCTGGCGTTCAGCTCTCTGTTGAACCTTTCCAGAGGGTTGTTAGTCCGATTGATTACCGCGTGGTTGATGCCTTGGACATTCCAAAGCTCGACAGGATACGTGACTAGCCACGTGCGGTCAAAATACGGCCAAAAAGAAGCCCACTTGGTCGTGGGGTACGACACCTGCTCTTCTTCGCATCGCCATTGAATGTACTGCTAGACGTAGCGTTGACACTTGGTCACCCGGAATGCCTGTGAGCACGTCGATTGCACCGCGCTCCATGGCAAAGCCGGCCTCGGCGTCGCTGATGCGAAGAGTTTTCATGCGGCGTCGGATCGCCTGCTTCCAATGGAAGAGGCATCCATTGATCGTCGTGTTTGGTAGTTGGTCCCGGATGGCTGTAATCAAGGCGGTCTCGTAGTCACTCGTGATGGACTCGGGGTCGAGAAGGTGATCCGTTGTCACAGTTAAGAAGTGCAGGGGTTCCAGTAGGTTGTGTGCGACCGACCCGTTGCAAGCGAGTAGAAGACTGGAACATAGCAGTTCGTCGCAGCGTCGTAACATATTAACAAGCACTGCACAAATGGGGCAGGGACGCATCGGAAACTACCGTCGATGAAGAGAGTCGTCTTGCGGTATCGTAATAGCTGAAGCAGGGCTAGTGGAATTGGAAGAAGTTGAGTTTTGTTCCTGCGACGATAGCGAGAGGCTCGACTTCAATCTGCCCATGAATGCCCCCGCCGAAGTGGAGGCGACGTGCGCGATACACCCGGCCGATGACTTGATCCCAAGTGAGGCCAATCACCGCCGCGCCTTCGCGGCCGAGGTAAAACTCCTCGTTAGTACGGCGCCAGATTTGGTTGGCAGTCTGTTCAAGCTGGGTCACGGTCAGAACGTCGACACGTTTCTCCATCTCAGGCCTGATGCTCCTTCCAGGGACACCAACCGCCACGTCAGTTTGGCACGTGTGGGGAGTGTACACGTCGGCCCCAGCAACCAGCTCGCACTTGTGGTAAAATTTGCAGCGATACATGGTCATAATTCGAGATTGAGCGCTACGCGTGTACCGGTCCCGTTGACGTTGATGACGGTCGGCCCGGGCCGAGGCAGTGGTAGAAGTGGTGCACCAAAGATGCCGTTGGGTAGCGCTTCGATGTCGGGGTCGCTTTCACTGCCGTCGTCTATCGGTGGCTCAGAGGTTTGAGAGGCTGCAGATGCGCTAGTATGTGAGGGTGTCAGGCTCGCACCGCTTTCTAGTGCCGTCGGGGTTGACGTGAGTGACTGAGACCCCGGCAAAGCGATCAGCTCAGGCGTCGCAGGTGGCGCGAAAGAAGTCGTGAACGCGTGGGTCTCGTCGGGGAGTGTTAACCCCGCTGGCGTATGGAAAGCCGCTGTGTCATCGAGGTTGACATGCTCTTAGTCCTGGCGTGCCTGCGTCCGTGTAGCAGTGCGGCGTTGGCGGCGTGTGCTCTTGCCCTGCCGCGGCATTTGCTTGTGGAGGTTTGAAGCCAATCGCGGAATAAGGAATGCGCAGAGCTCGCGAATGAAGTGTAGTGCAGGGGTGGCTCTATATCTCGATGTCTCCACACGTCCAACCAATTCCCCAAGCCGCCAAAACAATGGGTGGGTTACCTCTGACAAATCTGGCTGTAACAAATGGCGTTGACGCCAGACTTGTACATGGCCGAGCGAGCGGGCAACGACTCGTGCACACTTCACTACAGACACGGCGTCGCTTGTACATACCTTGTCGCTGGTGACCGCTAGCAGCAGGAAAACGAGGCAGCATGTTGTGCGCAAAGCGCGAGTACTACGATTGCTCTATATACACGCACTTAAAAGGCGTTGGAGTGGACCAAGTTGCTCTCAAGACAGGTTTGACAATCCCCTTTAAGTTGCAGATACGCTTGAATCCTTCGAAATTGCGACGATCGCCTTGATGACACCAGCAGCTCAAATGGGTGCACTGCTGGAGGCTTCCCGGATTAGCCTTTTTCAGTTGTCGACGGTAGATCAAACGGCTAGAGCTAAATGCCAGACCTATCAAAAAGACGCCCTGAAAGGTCGCCGGTAGGTCTATCGACCTGAAGTAGACCCGACCCGTATATGAACCGCAAAAAAAGCTACCGTCCATTCGGTGCCGTATCAGCAACGATCCTGGTCGATACTGGGCAACCGCCCAATCATCGACCAGCGATGCGAGAATTACAACCCGGTTGCGAATGGCCGGTAATGTACATGTAGTACACTCACGGAAAAAATAAGTGCGGAATTGCAATTACAGTATTTTTTTGTACGCAAATGATGATCGAAGCTTATGTTTTCAATTCTACTGATACATAGTCGTGCGGGGCCCTGAAATTTAGGTAATGTTTTATATTAGAGATGGCGCGGCAGTCGTCGCAAATATGCTCAAGGTGCCAAAGGCACAGGGCTCGCCAAGACGTGAACTACTTGAGAAACTAACTAGAGGGTTGGGCTGGTAGCGCTGGTCGCACGGCATAACATTATTGTAATGCTACATTTGCATGAAACTGTGCATCGCCTGCGCCTGCTTCGCAGCCGCAGTATCTGCACGCGACACACTGTACGGTATACAGTGTATCATATAATACTTTGAAGTTGTTACGTCATGTGCATGATGCCAATTGCTGAAATCATCATTCAATAGGGAACCAGAGCCTCTCTCCGGAGGGTTGGCGAATTTTCCAAACGTACGTACCATTTAAGCTCGTCAAACCATACATATTACCTAGTGGAAAACAGTGTTCTCCCTGAGCAGATACGAATGGGCGGATTTATAAGACCGGTCACTTGAAGTTTGTATTTTCAACGTAATAGCGTTATCGATAATATTGATAATATTATCAACTCTCAACATGATCAACAGCAACAAGGTTTTTCCTTGATTGTCGTCGTTGGCGCTTCGGCCTCCAGTGCGAATTGAGATATGGTACTACTTTCGCGCAACCTGCATGTCTATTAGAATTTCGCACTTATACGGGAGGGCGACGACACAGGCAACACGCACGTAATATATAAGATAATAGGGGTATTAACTTCTGTAGACTGGCAATTCCTTATCACTTATATTTAGGGAAGGCTCCTAATAGTATCAACAAAACGATACATAAATTACCAAGACATCAAATTAAGGTAAAAAGGACGGTCAGAGGGATCGCGATTAGCTCTGATAGCTTTCAGCCAGGGGGGGGGGGGCATTGTATAGTGTTGGAGCGAGGTTCCATCGCAAAGCGCTGCAAATAGCCGCATACAAATTCATTTGTGCAAGCCAGGGGTTCTGAACTCCAAAACGGCAAAAACATACTAGCATAAATCTCCTCATTGATATCGGGGCCCGTTAAATGTTTATGACCCCTCTCGAACGTTATTTACTCGTCCAGTCTAAAAGCACCCCTTCCTTGCGTTGTCGTCGTGGTCTTTTTCTAGCGCAGTAATGAAGTCGTCCCTGGGCTCATCCAGCTCTCCGCCGAAACTTGACTCGATTGCCCCCCCCCTACTCGGAACCTCTCATTTAAAGGGGTTCTGCTGGAACTGAATGCCAAGTTGGACTGCGTTTGCTTCTATCCTTCTCGACGGGGAGCTATAGTCCATTGCGCTCAAAGTCCTGGACGAGGCGGTGCACGTAGCACTGTATGACATTGCCTAGTCTCTGCCAAAAGAAGGAACAGCAACATCAACACCAATAACGAAGTCTCCGTTCAGTTACCAGCTCGATGAAGAACACTATCTTGTCGTACGTGGTTCTGGGGGAGTGAAATGGATAGCGCGGGAGGGCTACGCTCCAGATTGACCTCCAGCCGCGCGGTATCGCACGACTTCTAGTTGTCATAGATAGCAAGTGGTGAAAGCTCAAGTGGATGGAGCGAGTTACTGGCACCAATGAGTGCTGAACAGTAACGCGGAGAGTCTAGCGACGATAACATGCGTTCGTAATGTGTTCGTTTCACCACATTGATATTAAATGGCGAGGGATCTGGCCCATGTTTTCTAAAAGGGTTAGGTATGTAAATTTTTCCATGTTTACCGTGTTTTGACCATGTTTCCGAAAATAAATCGCGAATATCTTACGCCCATGTTTGAACCATGTTGAAACATGGTCAACACATACTGACAAGATAATATGACAATTGAAGACTGATTGAGCTGGCGCAGTTTCGGCGATAGGGACACCATTCTGTTTCATAGTTTTGACCTACCTCCAGTGATGTACCCATCTCACGAAAACATGGACGATACATGGAAACATGCATTTAACATGGACACATGTACTGATGAACTTGTGCTACTTATTCATCAACGTCTTGCTTGAGAGTCGTTGCATCGGGTTTGTTTTCGTCGCTGAAGGCCACCACCTTATGCTAAATATCCCACCGTCGACATCAGAGTCCGGTGGAAGTGTAATCGTTACCTGCCTCCTTGAACAAATGTCTCCAATAATACAAGCACCCGAACAATCCACAATTATCACTGTCTCTCTGGATGGGGCTGTGCGCTGCCACAACGTTGAAATGCTGGGAAAGACTATTCTTGACGAGCTCGTCGGCTAGCTCCGCAAGTAAGTTCTGGTTAGCCCTCTTGTCAAAACTGCCGTAGTTGTCCGAGATCGGTCAACTAGGATACATGCCCAGTGGTTTCCATTTAGATTCAGCGACATGAACGCAATATCCTGTTCAGATACTGCGAGCAAGCTCAGCGTTGTGGGAGGGATGCGCTCGCCTTTATTTGGAGCTTGCTTCTTCAACTTGGGCAGAAATATCGTCGTATTGTTCTTATACGTCGCCACAAGGGTACATGTACGAGGTTGGCATTGTACAGTAAGAAGAGTGAAACTCTTTGTCTGCCCGAACCACACGAGCGACGCAAGATGTTGAAGTATCAACGACGGCGAGTCAGCAGTACGGCACACGGAGCGAGCCGAGAAGCCGCAGTGATGCGCGGACCAACCAGTTCGTATCCGAAACGACCGGACAAGGCTGAGACCGGTGATCTTCCCGTTGAAGTTGCACGGTTGCTGGATGAGGTGCTAGTGGGACGAGCGGCGGATACATGTGTATAGATAGTGAAGCCGACAGAATCCAAATAGCAGCATTGTTCGAGCTGCCGCAGGACGCGTAAGCTGTATAAAGTATGCGACCTTGACGAACACGAGCAAGTACTGTGCACTTGCTTACTTGGTGGTCATACAGGGGCCTTCGAATTGAAGCTAGGCCCAGCGACACGAACCCGATCCGCTTAAGAGCGAGAAGAGAAGAGGGGGCGAGACGAACGACGGCAGGATCAGAGGACAAAGTGGAACGAGAGCGACAAGCAGCAGACGCTGCAGAAGCACGACAGCGGCAAGTAGAGGTGGCGCAGCAAGACCACGGCGGCGACAACAGGGAACGGAGCAGAACAACAACGACGACAACGGAGGAAGTCACTGGAGGGTGCAGACAACAGCGACAGGCAGGAGAAGACGCAGGACGATCAAGTACGATGACAGAGTATCAGGTTTCGAGGCACGATGGCATCAGCGAGGACAGGACAAGCAGGACGCCACGCAAGGCGCAATGCTGAAGTGAATCGCAATGAAGAAGACGCAGAGACGGGTGAAGAAGTCGGCGACGACCAGCGCGGCGCGGATGAGGAAGGAGTGCGGAAACAAGCTACTTCCGGAGAAGTTGGGGCTGCTGGTGACTCAGCGCCCTTGAACTGGTGGGAAGCAGAGCTCGCAATCGGCGAAAGTCGGGTACCCGCACCCACCCGGAGAGCTCGGCCAGACGGTTTCGGGTACCCGCACCCACCCGACGGGTAAAATCGGGTACCCGCCACCACCCGAAGGCAGGACTTCGCATCCCCACCCGAAGTAAATTATCTTCTAGGTATTGGAGGTGTCAATGCCGAAGTATATAAAAGAAGTAATGATGTATATTAAAAAAAAACTCGTGTCTTTCCTGCAAATGCTGGCATTGCATGTCCTAGATCAGGTCTGCGTTTGACCTCACCTTTAGAAGGTCATTCAGCAAAAAGAGATGCGAAACCTTTCACATGATTCTATCTTTACATTCGGGTACCCGAGTTTCACCCGGGGATCGTTTCGGGTACCCACACCCTACCCGAACTCGGGTGTACCCGGTTCGGGTGGGTATGTTTCCCGGTTCGGGTACCCGATTGCGAGCTCTGGTGGGAAGTGCTTAGTGCGGAGCAATTTCGCGCAATTGCTGCGAGCGGCGGACTCGTTCAGAAGCAGTACGCAAAGGAGAAGAAGCTGAATATCGAGGACTTCATGGGTGTCCACAGTGAATAGGTCGAAGCTTGGCTAGCTACAGTACACAATGAAGTGGAGAGACAGCAGACATTAGATGAAGAGCAGTGGACATCGCGGCAACAATTTCAAGGAGCATCGGCACGGTTGAAGAACAAGGCTGCAGACTGGTTCGTGAATATGAATGCGAGCTTGAAACCGGGGGATCGCACGTTTGAACACTGCGGAACTTCTGAGACGTGCCTTTGGCAGCAACGAGGAGGTACAGCTGGGGGTAGGAAGACGGAAGCAGCAACCTGCTGAGCGACTCCAAAATTTCGCAACCAACTTGCATGGCATACGAACTTGGAGGCGGCAGTGGCGGCGACAATGAACTTGGAGGCGGGGGCGGCGACATCGAACTTGGAGGCGGCGGGGGCGGCATCGAACTTGGAGGCGGCGGGGGCGGCAGTGTACGTAAATTCGTTCGCGTGATGCGTCCCTCTCACTATTCTTTTAAATTGGCTAAGAATATAACTAGTAGTACTACGTCAGTAGTACGTACATGCATGTACAGCCCAATAGAGATTGATACAACGTATGTGAATCACAAGAAAGGATGGAATCGTTTCAATACAACTAAAACAAAAACCTTCGTATGAAACGTTTCTTAAGCACAGTTAGCACGGATTTTCTCTTTATCGCAGGCATATGTTGGCCTTTAAGCGAGATGATCTCGTACATCGGTCCGTTTGCTCAGATTTCAAAAATGTAAGATGTTGCTTCTGTTATTTATTCTAGCATTCGATTTGGTTTCGATATGCAGCAGAAGCCTGCTTTGCAGTGAATATAGACACCGCGCCCACTTCCGACACATGGGTGCACGTATAATATTCCGGAGCGAAATAACTTGCTTCAGGTAATTTGACTTAATGAACCTACACCTGTAACCATCACAGTCGAAGAATAACATCGCCTACCTCTACGTTGTCTTCGTAGCTGCACCCCTCATTGGAGCCCAAGTAGCAAATACCAGTTTTGCGGAAGCAGTTCTACCTTCTTCGTTACTTGACGCCAGACCTCTTAGCTCCACCGCATAGTTTGGAGCTGATCGATTGAATACCGTTACGGTCGCGATGCTTGATGTGCATCCAGTGTAGTTGATTTTTCTTGTACGCATCCTTAAACGACGCTATAATACCCGCGTCATGGGGCGAAGAAAGGCAGTTGCATTGGGCGGGAAATGCTTCAGGGTCACATTAGTCAGGGTGGGGTGAGCGCCAGCACCAACAAGCACTGGGTGAAGAGGCCGCGGGGTCTATAATTTTCCCGCGCGAAATAGTCTCTAGAATTTAATGCTTGTGTCTGTATAAATATAGCACGGCTTATTGCCGTACCCCCATGCCGGAAGTGACCGCGCTGACTGTAAGAAAATATCATTGGCGACTTGGTAAAATATGCTTTGGGAGCCTCTGTCGGATCTCCTCGCACAAGGCACGCGACTCGTTTCGGCCTGCGTACACCTCGAAGGCCTTTGGGCTAATATGAGTGTGATCACTTGGTAGGCAATCGTGAGCTTACCGTACTTTAACAGTCCTTGCCGTTGGGCGGATTATAGAATGGTGCGTCAACGACCTCGGCAACAGCTCACAAGAACGTTTTTACTGAACCGGTTGCAACGGTTCACCCACTCATTTCCAGTTCATACAGGGCTTTTCCAGCTCGTTTCAGCCTCCGACGCGCGGCTACCAAATGTGCGGAAGAAGGCGCCTTCGTCGGTAAGATTGTGGGTGCGAGGGCCCTTAGCACAGGATGGGCTTGAACTATCCGGAGCTTCTTTGAGTATTGCATAGCCTAATCGGTGGCTGTGTGAACTAGTCCATTTTATTGCGGGTTTCTTGCATGCTCTGGTGGGAATGTGGTTTAACCCGTTAGATGCGGTACGTTAGCACTGGTTCGTGTACGCATGACAGTATTTTGATCTCACGCCCATCTGTGATCACCATTAGTTGCTGAAACAGGAACTTGCGCATCTCAAAGATCCCAAGGTGGTCCGCGTCCTCATCTAACCGGACCCTAACCCGCATTTCAGTTCTTACAAGGACAGCAAAGCAGACAACAATAATGTCTAAGATTTCTACAAGACGTCGGGTGCTGTAAGGCAAAAGAGCAAGGTCAATAAAGAATTGTAGACTCTCGCGCATATTAGGGGGAGTCAACCTTCCAAAAAAGCTGCTTAAATCTTATAAAAATGCTGCTTGTTTATTTTTCGAGCACTGCTTGTTTATCTCTGAAACCTGCCACCTCCGGAGGTGGCTTGATTTTGAGACGAGCGCATTTTTGCTTATTTACGTGGTCATGGGGTGTACCCATGTGACATGTTTCCGGTACTTTAGAGAGGAAACCAAGTCAGCTTACGGTATTCACGGCCAGCGTCTTCATCTGCAGCTGGCGTCGCCGCCGCCTTGGCTATTAATAACCGGAGCTGCTGCTGCCAGCAGCAAGGACCGTCCGTCACCGCTGGCCTTACGCAGCGAGTCGCAATTCCTCTAGCGATAAGCGCCCGGATTCGTCGCTGTTTGCGCACCGTAACCGCTGCTCACCCCACACGAAGCGCACTTGCGTCGTGTGCCGAAGATACGAGAGGCTTCACTACAACACCTTAAAGGTGCCCTCCAGAAAGTCCAACGCGGTATCTGACACTCGGTATGTATTCATCGACGGATTGAATGTGCTAGAAAGTATGTGCTAAAGTTTATACTTGTCTCCTCTGTGTTAGGACCTCGGTGTCACCCCGCTTACTGTTAACCAAGTGCTGGAGCCATGCCTATCCCCCGCGAATCTCGGCGAACCCCCCAAAGGACTGAAAACGACCGTGGCCACTTTGACACGAAGTGACTAAGCCAAAATTACGAAGCCCCGTGCGCTCGGATCCGGGAACCTGCATTTGCGGTAGCGAGGCCTTGACCACATGCGAACTCCAGGAGTCGGGTGACCGAAGACGTCCAAGAGTAGAAGTCCAAAAGCCAAGTCCAAGAGCTGACGTCCAAGAGTAGAAGTCCAAAAGTCAAGAGAACCAAGTGTCCAAGAAGAGATGTCCAAGAGTGAAGAAGTCCAAGAGTGAAGAAGTCCAAGAGAGGAAGTCCAAGAGTGAAGCAGTGACGTGACCTCCAGGAGGAGGAAGTCACAGAACGAAGTCACGACGAGGGTGATGCTCCAAGATGAGTCACCATACAAAGTCCAAGTCAAGTCAGATCCCAAGATGTGTCAAGGGCAAAGTGTAGCACTTATGTACCACGGTTACCCACTGAGTCACACCCACGTGCGAGGATGCGGACCCGATGCGTTGGACGATTGCGCGCCCCGAGGTTGAAGCTGGGACGTCGCCCCATACAAAGATCAAGATAAAGAAGAGTGTGTGTCGAAGATCGACGCCAAGAACGCAAAGAGACCTCCAGCAGAGATCTTCTAGCCAAGATAAAAGAGAGAGAGAGAGAGAGAAACCAAGATAACCATTAATAACAGAATCCGTTTTGCCTCAAGACCCGCAAGTGCATCGTAATTCCGAGCACGGGAGCGAGGCGAATATCGCCTGGGACCAGAGGACAGCAGCCTACCGCGTTTTTTAGGGACCGCCCCCGGAGGTCTGCCTGCCCGACCGTCAACTTCCAGACACACCGACCGTGCCAGGGGACGTGTGGGGATTCTCACCCAAAAAGGTCAAGTCACATTTAGGACGGGGACCCGGGCTCGCACACCGGGAGTGATCCGTTGCTATTCCATATTATTAGTTGGGAAGTACACTCTTTCGCAGAGGAGCTTTATCCATTCCATATTAATTGCAGTCTAGGAGGTTTGTTAGTGATCGGCCCCTGGAATTATTGATAGATTACTGTGTGATAGGACTGTGCATTAGGTCTGTCTATTTTCCTCCAAACGGAGGTGGTGCGTGAGTCGAAGAGAAGATTATTGGTAAGGGTTCGTTTGGAGGTTGACCAGTGCCTCTCAAGCGGATAACCCTATTTGACTGGAGTGTTGACCCACCGTCCGAGGGTCCAAAAGAATAAGTGACGGGTAGTTGTTTGTATTTGTATTCTGTATATTTGAGACTGGTTATCTCTACTCTGGGAGTGGATCTGGTTGGTAGATCACTACTTCTCACTAACTGTACGAGCGTCGTTTGGAGACAAGTCCACGCTCAGTACTCTTATATTTTCTATACCCATACATTAACAACTCACTAGGTGGAATCCGGTCCGCCGAAGATAAACGGCCCAAAAGGGGATTACGCAAGGTACACACGCCAACTCCAAACGAGGTTTCTCGTTTGGAGGTATACCCGCCTGTTCTCCTCCTGGAAGTTCTACTTTTGGAGGGAGGAACAGGTCCCATTGAGGGTAGCACGAGAGCACTATACACCTGGGCGGCAAAAAGTTGTCACCGACTTCGCCACAGCTGGTGCGCGTGCCCGGATTTGGTTGTCTAGTGATTCCACCGAGTTGTTATATTGGATTGATTTTAGGGTGCTGATTGTTGACTTACTTCCTAACTGTGGTTATGGTTCGGAGAAGTAGCACGCAAGAAGGTGAACGCGAAGAGGCGGGACGCGGTTCGGCGTCGCGGGCTTCGCGCCGAGTACAAGGGCTGCCGCCTGAAGAGACCAAGAGCTTGGACGAAGTCAAGCGCGAGGCTCGGAAGGCCAACGCTGCGAAGCGTAAGGCAGCCGAAGAGAAGAAGAAGTTGGCCGCAGCCGAGGAGCAGACGTCATCCGGATTGGACGTCCAAGATGCGCACCAAGTACTCTTGGACGACGGTCCAGGCGAAGATCCGCCGGACGATGTGGTTAGCGTAATTGCGGGAGATGAAGAACTCAAGATGCCGGCTTTGGGAATGCCTGAAGACGAAGTCAAGATTTTGGAAGATCCCGCTCGGAGACTGGAGGATGCTCCGAACGAAGTATTCCTGGTTGTGGATGGAATTTCGGATTCTCCACAGCCAGATGAGGAAGTCGAAGTACTTCCAGAAGGCGACGTTGGACCCTTGGACAAGGCGTCGCTGGTCAAGACTGAGAAGCCATTGGTGACTGTCCAGGAGGACAAGGAACTTCCAGGAGTCGATCCTGCAGTTCCCGTTTTGGAGACTCCCGGTCCCCGACCGGTTGAGACTCCTCGAGGAGACCTCGGAGTGAGTGTCGCGGAGATCCAAGCGCGCGATTACGTCGCAGAACAAGTTCGACGTTGGGAGCGCGCTCCGTCCGGAAGGATCTCGCCACCTCCTGTGGAGTATACGTGGCCCGCTGTGACTTTGGATACTGCGGGTTGGCAGACGGCGATACTCGCGACGTCTGGATACCTCCGGGAGTGGTCACTGTCGGCGATTTCGGAAGATGCCTGGGTGGTGGAACTTCGCCCGGAGAGACGGATGCCAGCAATGGCCCAAGATTTGACTGCGGCTACTATCCCACCCGGACTATCGTCTCCGAGAGAAAGTGTGGCTGCACTCCAGACTCTACTCTGTGAAGCTGGGTTCGAGTTCACAAATCTCGTCCCAGAGTGGTTTAAGACGCGTGCGTCCAAGATCCATCGGAGCAAGGTCTACAAGGTGGTGGCAGATTTGCTACAACTTTTGGGTGTGGAAATGCTTGAGTGGCAACAAGTGACGGCCAAGGCTTCTGGGAGATCTGTGCTCCCAGAAGGAGTCAAGCCGGAAAGTCCTCCCAGATTGGATTACCACGCTGAAGATTCCGAAGGAGACCTTTTCATGAATGACTACGAGTCGGACTTGTTGGGTCGGGAGTTTGTGATGCGATTCCGGACTTTGGGGATTCGGACGACGAGAAGTCCAAGGGGATCATCTCAGAGTGAACCTGATGCCAAGCGTCCACAGGCTCATCCGCCTCAACCTCCGTCTCTGAGCTCGCTGCCGCTGTATGCCTCGTCAGGGACGGGACCAAGTACGGTGCCTCCCAGCGAGGTTAACTCTGTGGCCCAGATGAGTGTCTCCCGGAAGACGGAGTCGAATTCTGCTCCGAGTCCGTCGGACGTCTCTGGTCAGTCGAGTGTCTCCCAGCGAAGCTTCGTGACTGGAAGTTTATCGTCAAGAGATGGGTCATCTGGATCCTCGATGTGGTCGTATGAGGGCGGACACATGCCCTACGTTGGTTACCACCCCATGGTGATGACGGCTCACGGAGCTAGTGGTTTCATGCCAAGCGGTCCGGAGATGGGCATGTACGTCCAACAGACGATCGTCCCTCCCGCCCAAGAGTCGAAACCTGATGTGGGCGATGTGGATATGTCGGAGTCCGAAAGAGATGTCAAGACGGTGAAGACGTCCCAGCGACGAACGCGCCGCAAAGACCGTCGACCCGACACATCATCAGATGAAGAATCCTCCGATGACAGCTACTACTCGAGACGCCGGGAGAGAGGAAGACATCACTCGTCCAAGCGAACTTCCGGACGTCGCAGATCGACTTCGCGACACTCCGAGCGATCCAATCGTTCGGGGTACTCTGTCAAGTCCACAGGATCAACCGTGGCAGCTATGGAGTTCATGCGAAAGATGCAAGAGTCGATGACTGAGATGAAAGACTCGATGGCTAGTATGGAGGAGAAGGTCACTCAAGTCCAGAAGAAGGGAGCAAGAGTCGAGAAGGAGAACGTGCCACCGCTAATTTCGTCAAACGCGGCAAGCTTCGTTCCGATGTCTCCAGAAGTTGTGGAGGCGCTGCGAGCGGAAGCAGCTCTGAACGAACATCAACGGATGGAGGCGGCGTTGGGAGATTTCCAGGCACAGTTGGAATCTGAGAAGAATCGACAAGCTCTGGAGGTCGCCGAGGAGAAAGCTCGTTTGGAGTCCGAAGGGAAAAGACAAGCGCTGGAACTAGAAGCGACCCGAAGGGAGCTGTTGGCCCTCCAGGAGGCGCGCGAGAGGGACCGAGAAGCTGCTATCAACGTCCAGAAGTATTATGCAAGTCAACTTCGGGAGAAACGTACAGCAACAACGCAGTCCACTCCTCGCGCCGAAGTCCCAACGCCATCCCAAATCCCAATACAGGTCGCTCAGACGGCTGCGGATGGTCACTTCGCGGCACAACTTCAAGCGACTCTGCGAAACCTCCAACAAGCCAAAGTCAAGAATGACACCGCGAGTAAAAACAGAAGCGTGACTCAAGTGAAGACCGAGCAGAGCTCCGAGAAACGAAGTCCTCCTGGACGTACTCCGCCTGGAGGTTCGGACCCGCCCAAGAAGAACTCTGGGAAGTCAGAGTCGTCGAAACGGGGTTCCACAAGGAGAGTCTCCAAACGAGGAAATGACCCTCATGACTCCGACCCGGACTCTGACTCGGACAAGAAGGACAATGACAGTTCCGATGGCTCGGACAGCAGTTTTTTCGAGGAGTCGACTCCGAATGCAATGACTTCGAAGACGTCTCAAGCTGGGACTACGGTGTTTACGTACAAGCCTTATGTGAACGCCTCAGCTCTGGAAGATTTCAATGAGAAGGCGTCACTCTCGACACGCATTCGATGGTTGGAGAAGTTCCAAAGTATGGCAGTTCAAGGAGGATGGTCTGACAAGATGCGTATCTACGAGATGAAGCTGAAGCTGCCGTCGTCCGCTCGAGACTGGCGTTATAACTTGGATGAGGGTGTACGGCAAAGCTGGAAGCGATTCCTGAAAGCGTTCAAGGAGAAGTATTGCAAAGCGAAGGCCTCGGACTCCGAGAGATATTATAGTATGACTCAAAAGAAGACAGAGGCTCCGCTGGAATTCTTCTATCGCCTGAATCGGGTCGCAGACAAGGCGGGGATCAAGTTCCGAAAGTCGTCCAAGGAGAGGGAACGTCATTTCAAGGTGTTCATGAAGAAACTCCTGGACTCATCGCTCCGCTCCACTCTGCAAGGTCAACGCCTACACAGCCTGGAAGATTTGGAATTCGTGCTCAAACAATACGAGGAAATGCCTCAAGATGACGACTATGAGACTCCTCCTCCCAGACGCGACTCTCGCCCGGACTATATGCCCGCTGGGAAATTCCGACCGAAGCGTCCTGTCAAAGCTTATGTCGCGCAGAGCAAGGTCGAGTCAAGCTCAGAAGATGAAAAACAAGTGCACTTCCAAGAATCAACGGAGGAGATCCCAGATCAGGAAGTAGAGGCAGGTTCGTCCGAAAGTCAACCCCCGGAGGAATGGTCACAAGTGTATCGGGCGATGGAAAATGCCGGTTGGAAACCCCCTTCGAGAGAGTTGCGGCCTAACGATTCGTCACCCCGACTTAGTAGGCCGCCAGACACGTCCAGATTCTGTGAGACATGCAAGCGTTTTGGACATACCGAAGATCGCTGCTGGTCCGGACTCCAGTGTGATCGGTGTCGCCAACACGGACACCCAACTCAATTCTGCAAGACATCCCCGTGCAAGTTCTGTGCAGGTTTTCATGGTGAAGTATGCGACAGTTTCAAGATCTTCCAAAAGCTGAGGGCGTTAGCCTCCCAGGGGACATTCGAGATGCCGAAGTCACTCTGGAAGCAGACTCTAGGAGGAGAAGAAAATTCTGGGGAAGAGCAGTTAAACCTGTAAGCCCGCTGGATGGGGATCCAGAACGCGCCGGGCCGAAGAAGCCCCCAGAATTGTGTGCCTTAGTGTATATGGGACCCGAGTTGAAGAGTCGAACACAAGGTAATCACGAATGTATGACTGTATTTCAAGATGATGATTCTCGTTCGGACGATTCTCGTTTGGACATTCCGGAGTTGGATCCGCCGATTGAGTTCCGTTTGAAGCCTGGAGAAAGATTTGGATGGTGGAAAGATCATGAGTCAGATGATGATCGGAAAGTGGCGACGGTGCATGGCGCGGTGAATAATCACCGCATCCCGATAATGCTGGATACCGGAGCGTCTGTGAGCATGGTGAGTGCGGACTTAGCGGGTAAGCTCAGACTCAAATTAAGTGTTCATAGTCCTCTGCGAGTGTCCGGTCTGGGAGGAGTGCCTACCATAATCCGATCCAAGGCCCAAGTCAAGGTCACCATCGGCCCAAGAGTGGTTTACATCTTGGACTTGTGGGTTGCGAACATCGGCGAAGGGATCGATACCCTCCTGGGCATGGATTTCATGTACTCTGCTGGTGTTCGGATCTGCGTTCGAGAAGGACTCGTGAAACTCCCAGATGAGGAAACCATTTTGCTCAATCGGGGAGGAGTAATCCGGAAGGCCCAAGGTTTGGATCTCGCTGTTACGCCAGATTTCACGACGAGGTTGCTCCCGGGGAGAAGTGTCGTAACACAGATTCGCTATGCTCAGATGGATCCAAACAAGGATGTGGTTTGGACCGGTCGAGGAGACCGTTGGGTGACCAAGCTGATTTTCGCTTCAAGATCGTATCCAGTCGCTGTGAAAGTGGTGAACATTTCGGACAAGAACCTGACCATCAGTTTCCAAACGCCGATTGCGAGGATTGTGGAACGGGACTCCTTCCCGATGGCCGGTCGTTTCGTGCGTCCAGGAAGTCGAAAATATCTGGAGTGGCAACATCTCATCTATGAGTCTACATTTTCCGATCAGATGAAACGGAGGATTGACGAAGTGACCCAGATGTACGAGGACCAAGACCCTCCATGTGTCCAAAAGGAAGAGTACGGATGGCCGACTCGAGTGTTGAAACGTCACACTCCGGGATCAGCTGCGGTACGGATTGTCCAAAAGACCGACCAAGATGACACGTCCTCTGGGACGTTCAAGCAAGAAGAATCAAACCCTGAACGAGAAATGAAATCGGAGCGTGGATTAGATACTCAGCTCGTCGATCCCGAAGGAGATGATGAAGATGAAGGGGATTTTGTGGATGCTCTGGAAGAAGCCACGTCTCCCGACGAAGATGACGACGGAGATGACTTCTTCGATGCGATCAGTCTGGACGACGATTGTATGTGTGACCCCCCAAACGAGATTCTCGAGGAGGAGGACGGTGATGTGCCGGTCCAAGACTGGCCTTGCACACCTATGCGGAAGTTGGAGTTGGAGTACGAACGCTGCATGAAAATGAACGCGGAAGAGCTGGACTCTGAACCGACCATCTACATTCACGAAGGGAGCGAGCTGCTGTCCCAACTCCGGGATCAGTTGGTATTACTCCCAGAGTTGAAGGACTTGAGTCCCAGCTGTGACATCGAAGCCGCGGACGTCGGAGAACCGGGTATCACGACTCCAGAAGAAGAACAGAAGATGAGAAACATTCTGAAGTATCATCGTAGCATCTTTTTGGGAGACGGCAATGCTGCCCCCGCCCCGGCTCGAGGAGTCGTGTGTGATTTGGATGTTGGAGATGCCAAGCCGGTAGCTCAGCGGTCACGATCTGTGGCCCCACATCTCTCGATGAAGGTTTACGAGTTGATCAAGAAACTTTTAGAGAAAGGACTTGTGGAGCACTCCGAATCACCCTGGGCTTCGCCTATTGTCATCGTCCTGAAGAAGAACGGGGTCGACATCCGAATGTGCATTGACTATCGGGTTGTGAACATGTTCATTAAACTCTCGAACTACCCGCTGCCTCTGATTGACGATCTGCTGATTGGTTTCGAGAGTGCTATGTGGTTCATGAGTCTGGACATGGCCAGTGGCTTCTGGGCGATTCGTATGACGGAACGCGCGAAGCTGATCTCCGCTTTTGTTTGTCCGTTTGGACACTTCCAATGGGTACGTATGCCGTTTGGGTTAAAAAACGCTCCCTTGATATATCAAGCAGTAATCAACAATTGCCTGTGGGGTTTCGTGCGTTTGCCGCCCGAAGAGGAGGCCGAAGTCGACCAAGATGTACTGGACTTCCTACAGCTGGAGTGTCCAAAAGGAGATGTCCCAGAGGAGAAAGTCCCAGCTCTGACGGATGCTATGACGGTATTCCAGAGAAACATCCCGACGCCCTCGCACATGGGACCTGTCCTCGGACGTAGTTCCTACATCGACGATATTGCACATGGAGCAGTCTCGTGGGATCAACTCTGTGAAGACCTGAACAAGTTACTTTTCCGGCTGAGGTATTGGAACATCTCTGTGAGTCTGCCGAAAAGTGAATTTGGAAAACGGTCGATCCCTTACCTCTCCCACGAGATCAGTGCAGAAGGCATCCGAGCGACACCGAAAATTGCAAAAGGAGTCCAGAATCTGCCATTTCCAAGTACTTTGAAGGGGGTTCAGTCATTTCTGGGAAGTCTCAATTATTATCACAAGTTCATTGAAGACTTCCCAGTAGTAGCTGCTGTACTGTACGAATTGACGGACGAGCAAATACGTTCCAAACGAGATTTGTCCCGAGCCAAGGAGTCGTTTGAGATTCTTAAACGGAAGATTGTGTCGACTCCGTTGCTCCGACATCCGGATCGGACGAGACCTTTTGTCATCATTCCACACGCTAATCAGTGGGCTGCATGCGCGGTGCTTGGGCAGGAGTACGATGGAGTCATTCACCCGGTACGTTTTACCGGACGTGTTCTGAACGACGCCGAACTCCGGTATCACATCGCGGAGAAGGAAGTCATAGCAGTGCTACGGGTCCTCCAAGTTTTCCGGACGTTGATCGAGGGATGTCCTCTGGAAGTGTACACCCGATACTCCGTTCTGAAGTGGATCATTCAGTCCAAGACGGCGGACGGGAGGTGTGTTCCATGGGGAGTGACTTTGTCACATTGGAACTTGGACATCCGGAAGGTGAAGAAGGACGAGGACGGCTTAGCGGCGATCATGGGTGCGGGGATTACTCCCAGAGAACATTTGGATGAAGTCGCAGAGTCACTTGTCCCAGCGAAGGGTCTCGTTAAGGCACCTCCTGTCATTAGCGTGGAGATGTTGGAAGACGACTTTGAAGGTGTGGTGTTAAGTTTCGACGGGGCTGCGAAGACTTCGACTCGGAAGGGAAGTTGTGGTTGTGTCTTGTGGAAGTTGCCGGGGTGGTCCGTCATGGAAGCCCAAGGTTTCATCCTGGAAGACGTCACGGTGAACGACGCCGAATACAACGGACTCCTGAAGGGTTTACAAATGGCCCGTGAGAAAAACATCACAGAGTTGGTCGTCGTCGGCGACTCCCGGATTGTCATCCAGCAGGTCCAAGGTCTCATCAACTGTCATCAACCGAATCTGCAAAGGACGTTGGCCGAGTGCGAAGCCATGAAAGAACACTTCACTTCTCTCAGATTGGTTCATGTCAAGCGAGATTTCAACCAGGCTGCTGACTACATCACTTCGAAGACACTCGTGCTTGACGACTCCTGGAGTGTCCAGGAGGAGGACGAACGACGTCACCTGGAGCAGGTATCTAAGATCCCTGAACGGTTGATGAAGTCGCAAGCAAATCCTGGAGTGGATATCCTCGTCCCAGAGAGTCTGGCTGATGTGAGTTTCCAAAAGGAGAATGTGGATGTTGGTTCCGAATCGGCCCCACTTCCAAACGCAGCCCGATTCATGGCAGCCGTGACCCGGAGTGGCACGCACAGGGAGGCAGAAAATTCTTCTCGACCTCCTCTGGGACCGTTGGAGTATCAGGCCGAACGGTGGCGACGTATCAAAGTCCACCAGAGGAGTGAAGAATATCTCGCAGAATTGGTGCGATTTCTGAAAGGAGATTTTGGGTCGTTCTCGCCGAGACGTCTTCGGAAGATCAGCAAGGTCGCCGACTTGTTTGCGTTAGACTCTCGTGGTATTCTATACCGATTGGCACGGTCCACCCGAGATCGGCCACGAGACTTCGCAGATGAGCCCCGACTAGTTGTACCGAAAGCTCTCCAAACGGACATTTTGCACTACGCCCACGAGGATTATCAAGGCGGACACCAAGGCAAGACTCGAACCCATGAACGACTTCGTTCGGAGTTCTACTGGCCTGGAATGTACGCGGATGCGGATCGTTTCGTGATAGAGTGTGGATTGTGCGAGTGGAAAAGGTCGACCTCCAAACCCCGGTCCGTCTCCCGGAAACATCACTCCTCGACGACCATTCGAGGCGGTGTCGATGGATTTTGTGACACACATGCCCAAGTCAGCTCGAGGAAATACATTCTTATTGTTGTTCCAGGATATTTTCTCGGGATATGTCATGTGTAAACCCATGAGTTCCACAACAGCTCAGGATGTCGCGGAGGCGTATGAAGAGCGCGTCTTCCGGAGTTTTGGAGCCAGCTCCCTGATCCGTCACGACCAGGATCCTCGATTCATGAGTGAAGTCTTCACCCGATTCCGAGAGCTCTTAGGGAGTAGACAGCGGGCGACTTTAGCGTATCGACCCCAAGCGAACGGTCAGCAGGAGAGGTCCGTTCAAACGGTGATCCGGAGTGTCCGAGCGTACATCGCAGAAGCCGACCAAAGCGACTGGGACGACCACGCCGAGAGACTGATGTTCGCTCTGAACACTTCTTTTGATGCAACCCGTCTGGAGACTCCCTTTTACCTAGTTCACGGATGGGATGCCCAAGGGACGGTGTCCGCGATGTTAGGACCACGTCCTTCGAGCGTCCAGGAGAAGACGGCATACGAGTGGCGCCGCAAGTTTCAACGAGATTACAGCTACGCCCTCGCATGTGCGGAGGACCTCCAAGTCCAAGCGAAGAAAATGCGCTCCGACGTCCAAACGCAGAAGTGGAAGGAACTCACAGAGAGGTTGAAGACTGGTTTCGAGAAGGGTGACGCTGTGTGGCTATACATTCCGAAAGTTCAAACAGGCTTGAGCCGGAAGCTCGCACATATGTGGCACGGCCCGTTCCGGATTGATGAAGTACATGACGACTTCCGGGTGCGACTCAAGGTTGAGGGCACGGGTTACCGTGTCAACCCTTGGGTACACATTAGTCGCCTGAAGCCGCGAGCACTCCACCCGAAACGACCGGTCGAGGAAGTCGAGGTCGGAGAGGAGGATGATTTTGATACCGCACTCCTTCCGGAAGACAGTTGGGAACCCGACTCTGGGAAAGACGAGTACGAAGTGGAGAAGATTCTCGACCTGAGATGGTCCAAACGAACACGGACGTCCAAACGCAGTAAGGAGTATTTGATCAAGTGGAAGAATTATGACGATCCTGAGTGGCTACCTGTCTCCCAACTTAGTTGTGGTGCACTGCTCTACGAGTTCAATCAGAGCGCCAAGGCCAAGGCTCGGTTCCAGTCCATGCAGGCTGGAGATGATCATCCCCGAGTGTAGCGGAGCTCACCACGTCGAACCCGCTGGATTTGGATCGAGGATATGTGAATGAATGGCAACTGTTTTGAACGAGGAAGACGAGGAGTGAGTGAAATGATACTGATTCTGGAAGAAACGAGACACTAGGATGAAAGCAAAAGTGATTGGTATTCCAGACGAATTAATGATTACGGCTATGTGGGGCAGAGTGCTCCAGAAGATGAAAAGATAAACGATGACACTACGTCTGGAAAATCGACTTTCGGAGACAACTCAGGCATCGGAGATAAGGTCACGTTGATCCGCGGGAATCAGCAGGTCGCGGACCTCCACAGGAATGTGAGCGATACGATCGTCTTCCGAGACACAGTGTGCCCACTGCAAACGGGCCGGTTCGGCAATATCCAAAAGACGAAGTTGCTCTTCCAACGAGTGAGATGGGAGTGCCGAAGGATCCCCCAAGATCCAATGACACACTTTAGCCGGATACTTCCAGATGCCTGGCTCGTAGAACAAGCTCTCGCGAATACCATTTTTCTTGTGACGCTTGACCAGAGTAGCTGCTCGCTTGCTCACCGACTCTTGAGCCCTGCGGCGACGAGTGTGGATCTTGAAGGCGAGTGAGTCTGCGTCACCCGGAAGGAACATGACCCAGTGGAGAGCGTTCCAAAAGGAGCGACTATTCCCGTTCATGAACTCCATCATCTCATCCAGAAATTTGACCTCCGCATCCGAGAGGTCCTCCAGGCGATGGAAGTAAAGCTCCTGGACTCGGTCGTCAAACATCTGACGCCAGGGCATCGCGTTCAACAAGCGATGGAAGTCTTCCGGAGAAAAACGAGATTTGAGCAGGTCCAGATCGTGACGATTGGGAGAGTAAGCAGGGAAGCCGAGCGTTTGATAATTTTTTGTGGACGACGGGTCGGCATGTTTGACTCGGATCCCGTGGTGCCTCCAAGATGCCATGCCATCTTCTGGAACCTCCACCACGGCTTTCTCAGCAGGCGTTAATTCGGAGTAGTCCTTTTGGGCCAACAGAGAGCGACTGCCTCCTCGTGGTCGTTTTGTTGGCGGCTGATCAGCGCTTGGAGTCTGAGAACCCCGGCGTTTGCGCTTGGACGGCGTCACGGACTCAGACACAGATTCCACTTCGCTGACCTCTTCCGCGGGCCCTCCCTCGTCGGCGGCGGTCCAATCGGCGTCCTTGGATGTATCATCTTGCTCAGGCTCAAAATCTTCCGGGAGGAGTTCCTCTTCCGTGTCTCCAGTGGACGAGAGTCCACCCCAAAAGAGTGGTTTCACCTTCTGCTCTTCCATTTCGTCCAAGAGAGCTTCTGCTGCGAGATAGTATCTTTCAGGTACATACTTGGGCCAATATGACTCGTCCAGTTTGTTCCAAAACATCATCCTGGATAGCATCTCCACAAGCTCATCCTGGCAGAAGCGCGTGTGAACCGGACGGTCCTCCTGGAGCCAACTCACAGCACCGTTGAGGAAGACCCCCGAGCAGATCAGCCGTTGTACGTCCAAACGAAGGTCGTCCCACACGATAGGTCCTGGTAGTGACCCACGGGCTTTTTCCATCGCCCATAAGGGGGAAGTACCTTCGGGAAGGCAACTGGACGAGTCTTCGACACGCTCCGAAGGACGGAGTTGGGGAGTTGCTGGCGCCTTGTGGGCACGTTGTCCGGAGGTCCGCTTGGAGTCATAAAAAACCGAAGAGGAGCCAGACGACCGGCGACGTGAAGAACGTCTTTTGGATGGGGAATCGGATGATGAATCCGGATTGTCTTCATGCTTGCTTTCGCCACCTTGATTGTCCAGAGGATCCAATTTCGTGAACGCTCCAGGCTGAGACAATGGATCGTCACTCGCAGTCGTGGCGATGACCGTTTGCCAGCTCTGGGGGACGGGGGTGCGGTCTTGGTAATGCTGCAGGAGATCACGAAGGCGCACCCAATTGTAAGCCAGTGTGGCATGGGTGCCCAGAAAATTCATGAGGTCGACGACATCGAAATGGGACTCTCGTGCCCGACGATCCAAGATGCGCTGGTATGCCTGCGAGTCTTCGAGCTCCTGACGTAGTCTGGAGATCTCCTCCTGGAGACCGCGCTTGTTTGCATTATGCTCATGGACCAGCTCCTTCACGTCATCCTGGTAGCGCTCTGCAGTATATGTAGCAGTGTCCTTGCTCTGCTGACGCTCAGACTCCCACTGCGCCCGGTCGAACTCATAGGACAGCTTTGCCGCGTGGAGTTGGTCTTGTGCCCTCAGAGCGTCCTGTCGGGACTGGGACGGAGAAGCGTCCAACTGGCGACATACTCGACGATAACGGTCCAACACACGGCGAAGAACGGACACTGTGGAGAACGTCCGCTCAGCCAGACGATCGGCCCCATACTCCGAAAGAAGAGTAGCCATTTCGCGTTGGGCCGATACTGAATGACGCGAGGATTCCAATTCGTCTCCTGGAACCGTACTGGCGCGAGAACTTAGTATCAGATCGGCTACCATCGGATTGTTGTCGACAAAGAACTCTCGGAGATCCAACATGTCGACATGATCCAACTCTTCCACCTGGATCAGGGATTCAAGTCCGCCGTACCCATCTCGGATGTGGAATCCTTGTAGCTGATGATCTTGCAGCGCTGGAACCCCCACGAGGCGAGTGCGTCCCAGAGTCGAGGGATCCACCGAGAAGACGAGTCGAGTTGGAGCTTGGACATCTCCACGCGAATTAGTGTCCGGAAGCGGAAGGGCCTTCTGGTCGCTCAAGCGTGTAGCCTCCCGCTCCGTCAAGAAGCGGCACGCCATGGCCCCCAGCGCATGCATTCCAGCAGAGTCAGTGGCGGCTACCGCACTAGCTCTTGGCGAAATCGCCGCATCGTCCGTGACGTTGGAGGAATCGCCACGTGCTGCGTCCTCTGGGTGGTCCGCCGAGACCTCCTCCTCGTTTTCGGCGTCGTCTCCTTCGCTGTTTTCTGCTTCGGGCGAGGCGCCGGTATGAGAGCCTGCCCGTGAGCCATCAGACACCGGAGGGTCAGCAGCTGCATCGCCCAGGCCGCCCGCGCCCGTAGTGTCGCCCTCTCCGGAGGTGTCGCCTAACGGGACGCGTGCGGTGGCCGGTGGTCTCGTGGCAGCGCGCGTGGGACACATGGCGTTGGTGTGCCGGTAGCAAATTGCGTTTTGGACGAGATCGGAGTCCAATAGTGTTGGGTGCCGACGGTTGACGCGAAGTTCCAGAAGTTGGCGATGGGAAAAGACGCAGATGGAAAGTGATTTCTGCCAACTGCCAGGTACGAATGTCGTTTGGAGATACCCTCCGTTCGGAGTTTGTCCAATCGTGTAGTCTCATCACAGTCTATCATCTCGGAGACCAGCTTCTCTATGAGAGACTGGGATCAGAGGGACGGTTGACACGAAGTGACTAAGCCAAAATTACGAAGCCCCGTGCGCTCGGATCCGGGAACCTGCATTTGCGGTAGCGAGGCCTTGACCACATGCGAACTCCAGGAGTCGGGTGACCGAAGACGTCCAAGAGTAGAAGTCCAAAAGCCAAGTCCAAGAGCTGACGTCCAAGAGTAGAAGTCCAAAAGTCAAGAGAACCAAGTGTCCAAGAAGAGATGTCCAAGAGTGAAGAAGTCCAAGAGTGAAGAAGTCCAAGAGAGGAAGTCCAAGAGTGAAGCAGTGACGTGACCTCCAGGAGGAGGAAGTCACAGAACGAAGTCACGAAGAGGGTGATGCTCCAAGATGAGTCACCATACAAAGTCCAAGTCAAGTCAGATCCCAAGATGTGTCAAGGGCAAAGTGTAGTACTTATGTACCACGGTTACCCACTGAGTCACACCCACGTGCGAGGATGCGGACCCGACGCGTTGGACGATTGCGCGCCCCGAGGTTGAAGCTGGGACGTCGCCCCATACAAAGATCAAGATAAAGAAGAGTGTGTGTCGAAGATCGACGCCAAGAACGCAAAGAGACCTCCAGCAGAGATCTTCTAGCCAAGATAAAAGAGAGAGAGAGAGAGAGAAACCAAGATAACCATTAATAACAGAATCCGTTTTGCCTCAAGACCCGCAAGTGCATCGTAATTCCGAGCACGGGAGCGAGGCGAATATCGCCTGGGACCAGAGGACAGCAGCCTACCGCGTTTTTTAGGGACCGCCCCCGGAGGTCTGCCTGCCCGACCGTCAACTTCCAGACACACCGACCGTGCCAGGGGACGTGTGGGGATTCTCACTCAAAAAGGTCAAGTCACATTTAGGACGGGGACCCGGGCTCGCACACCGGGAGTGATCCGTTGCTATTCCATATTATTAGTTGGGAAGTACACTCTTTCGCAGAGGAGCTTTATCCATTCCATATTAATTGCAGTCTAGGAGGTTTGTTAGTGATCGGCCCCTGGAATTATTGATAGATTACTGTGTGATAGGACTGTGTATTAGGTCTGTCTATTTTCCTCCAAACGGAGGTGGTGCGTGAGTCGAAGAGAAGATTATTGGTAAGGGTTCGTTTGGAGGTTGACCAGTGCCTCTCAAGCGGATAACCCTATTTGACTGGAGTGTTGACCCACCGTCCGAGGGTCCAAAAGAATAAGTGACGGGTAGTTGTTTGTATTTGTATTCTGTATATTTGAGACTGGTTATCTCTACTCTGGGAGTGGATCTGGTTGGTAGATCACTACTTCTCACTAACTGTACGAGCGTCGTTTGGAGACAAGTCCACGCTCAGTACTCTTATATTTTCTAAACCCATACATTAACAACTCACTAGGTGGAATCCGGTCCGCCGAAGATAAACGGCCCAAAAGGGGATTACGCAAGGTACACACGCCAACTCCAAACGAGGTTTCTCGTTTGGAGGTATACCCGCCTGTTCTCCTCCTGGAAGTTCTACTTTTGGAGGGAGGAACAGGTCCCATTGAGGGTAGCACGAGAGCACTATACACCTGGGCGGCAAAAAGTTGTCACCGACTTCGCCACAACTTCCATTCGTTCGATGAGGAAGAAGAGATTGAGGGTGCTAGTCCCAAAGCCCACCTTGCTCGCGATGACTATCGAATTATCGTCACTTGGTTGGAGGACGAGAAACACTTCGAGTCCGTGTATGGCAGTAAGAACATGGAGGTTGGCGGCGAACCAAAGCTGACCAAGAAGCAAGGATTCCAACTGCTAGCAGACCATCTTCATCGGTTCACAAATACGCCTAAACTTCCGCATCTCTCCGCGCGAAACATGTAGCAGCGCTGGAAAAATCACCTGACCAAGTTCAAAAAGGTGTTTCGTATGAAACATTCGCAGACTGGCCTGGGTATCACCATCAAAGAAATGCGCAGGGGGATGACGATCGAAGACAAACTCGAGCAAAAGTGCGCGTGCTTTGTTAGAATGAAGAAGCTGTTCGAGAATAAGCCGAACGTTCAACCGAACAGCACGCTGGAGATTGGTGTGCCGCCCGGTTGTTCGCAGGTGTTACCTGCGCGGCCTGAGCAAACGGCGATTGCTGATTGCGGAGGTTCCGATGAAGAAGAGCACGAGGACGCCACCAGAAACAGCACGAACGGTTCCGACGATGAGGGCAGTGAAACGCCACCGCGACGTGGGCGTGATGATGCTGGCGGTCCCAACAGCGAATATGGTGTTCACTCGCGTGGTCCCTCGGATCACCACCTCAACGATGATGATGGAGAAGTGTGGGATGTTGGGCCTGAGGTTTGTAACGGGCCAACACAAACCCGTTACCGACGTACACTGTAGCGCAGGAAACAAGGGAAAAGTAACTCTGAGATTCATTGTTATCAAGGCGCTCTCATGCCGAGAGCGCCGTGTCCACCAAACAGTGGAGAGTGCTGATTGGCCATCGCGCACACGCGATGGCAACCATGTGACGGAAGCCCGTCACATCCCCCCACTCAAGGTGAGAGCAACACGGATCTTGAAGCTCATTTGCAGACTTGCGCGTGGAAGGAGAGAAGTGGGATGGACTCGGGACCCGAGGCCGAGTCGGACCGGCTCACGACATACGAGGAGGTGCTGGGCGCTGAACGACTGCTGCGTCGTGATCGACTCGCCGGGCGACGACGAGATGAAGACGCTGTTCCGGCGGTGGCGGGCGACACGCAGCAAGCCTGTCACGGTGACCGGTACCGTGACCCCGCATGCGCTGGACCGCGCTTGGACATCGTTCGTCAGCCGGTGGAACACTGAAGGGCCGGAGGCGTTCCTGCAAAAGCTCATGCGGCGCGAAGAGCAGCACTCGCGCCTCTCCGTGCAAGCGTTGGCGAGTCAAATCTGTCAGCTGTCTTGGGATGCTGACCGGGAGTGCTGCTTCGCGCACTACCGACTTGGGTGTCCGGGTTGTCGCGGGTACTCCGTAGTACGGCCAAGCGCCGCCGACTGGGAGCGTATCACCAATTCCACCCCCCTCTCCGAAACCGAGCGCAAGCTGGTGGAGCTGTACCAGCGCGCGCTGCATGAAGCTAGGCGCGACGAGGGGTCGCGCCCTGTGGGAGGCTTGTCCACACAGTCTGGAACGTCCGCGAGCAACACCTCTTGCGGCTCCCAGCTATCATCCATCGGCCCGAGCAAGCGGACGAGGTATCGCCGATGCAGTGGAATGGGACCGGCGTGGGCGCGAGTACCACGACCCGGACGTGCACGCTGCGGAACGGCACAAGATTGCCTCCACGATGTGACGTTCGTGGCCCGCACTATCCACCAGAGGCGCAGGGCCGTCACGCCGGAATCGGGCAGCGTGACCGTCGGGAGGACGCGGAGGAGGAGCAACGACGTCGTCGCGCTGCTGTGCGACAGCAGCAGCACCAGGAACCGGACCGACGGCAGCATGGGGGTTGGCAGCGAGGTCTGGCGGAACAACAGCAGCACCAGGAACCGGACCGACAGCAGCATGGGGGTTGACAGCGAGGTCTGGCGGAACAACAGCAGCAGCGTTGGGACCGGCTGCTGCGTCTGGAGCGCGAGATGGCTGCACTGCGGGGCGAGCTGACTGGGACTCCGCGTGATTCGCCGCAGCACCTTGGTCGACGGGGTCGTGAAGACGACTGGGGCGCTGGCTGGAACCAGCGTCGCTGGGGATGACTGCGGGGTGATAACGTCGGAGGCGGCCGACGTAGAAGGTAGGATGTAGGCGGATAGCGGACGGTAGTTGAAGAGTATAAGCATCGCCTAAAACCTTCGTTTCCTTGAACGGGCAAATATACCTTGGTTCGAACTTGTTCGCGCCCAGATTCGTAATAGCAACGGCTTGAATACCCGTCGTAGAGAGCAATACACGGTCGCCCACGGCGAACGTCTCCAGATGTCGTCGTCCCCGTCGATCGGCACATTCCTTTTGTCGGTCCACTGCCGCCGCGATGGTGTCGCGTACATAACACACAACCGAGTCGCGTTTTTGAAGGAAGCCACGGACAGCCGCAGTGTCTTGAGGCTGCGGCACTGGGAGCGGATCAAAGTTGGCAGGAATCGGCGCGGCGGGTGCCGCCGCGTCTTGCGCGTCTTGATACTCGATGGCCCGACGTGGCCTCGGGTCAATCAATGTGCGCGAAGTCCAAGCTGCCATGTCCGAAGGTACTGCCCTTCTGGCAGCGCGTGTACGTGAAGCTCGTTCGGGGTTGGCGCGTGGACTCTCGTGTGCCGCCCGCGTGGCGGCAGTGCGCGAAGGCAGCATCAGGAGTGGGACCACGACGCTCTGCACAGTCGTGGTCAGGGGCAGCAGCAACATCTTCGTCCGGATCCAGCGACGCGGGGGCGACCGCGCCATCATCATCACGGCCAGCCGGAGTCTCAGAGCGCTCCACACCAAAGAGGGCAGGGACACGAGGGTGTCTGCCGAAGTTGACGAAGAACGGGGTAAGCCCGGTCGATGCGTGGACAGCTTTGTTGAGGGCGAATTCGACCAGGGGCAGGAAGGTACTCCACGACTTGAACGACGTAACGAAGCTGCGTAGTACGTCTTCAACAACACGGTTGGCGCACTCTGTTTGGCCGTCTGTCTCCGGATGCGACGCGGTGGACATGCTCAACCGCGTCCCCAGCAACTGGAAAAGCTCTCGTCATAAAGCAGACGTGAAGCGAGGGTCGCGATCCGAGACGGTGGAGGATGGAAGGCCGTGGTGGTGATACACCACGTCCACGAAGATCGCGGCGGTTTGCTTCGCCGTGATGCTGACAGCAACGGGAGCGAGATGGAGCATCTTGCTGAACCGATCAACGAAGACAAGCACGCCAGTGCGCCCTTGAGTGTCTCGGGGTAGCCCGAAGACGAAGTCCATGCTGACAGACGGCCACACGACTGTGGCGACTGGGAGAGATCGAAACGGAGCCTGCTTGGTGGATTCGGCTTCACGCGTTGGCACGCTTCGCAGGAGCGTACCCATTTCCGGACCCACTTGTACATATGCGGCCAGTAGAAGTCTCTGGACAGCGACGCGAACGTTTTCTCGCGTCCGAGGTGGCCGCCGCTCGGCGTGTCGAGGAACTCGTGAATCAGACGAGCTCCGAGATCGTCGTCAAGATGAACGACGATGCGCGGGGGGTCTTCACGATCGACACAGTACGTGAGCAACTCGCCGTCCAGCGAGTAGCGGTCGACGTGGGAGCGGCTGCGTGGGGACAGCTTGACTCCCCCTATTAACTCTACAGGTTGAATCTCGAGGTGGTAGGGCGGCATGTAGGAAACAGCTATGGGCCGTTGCATTTTGCTGGCTACGTGAGTTGACAATATGGTTGTGGTACGATACATCATCCATACGGATATGACAACACGTAGGCTTCCAACGTCGTGCAGATCTGGATCTGGATGAATCTGGTGTGTGCGTTCCCAGGCAGCAAGAAGCATGATCTTCTCTTGAAGCTTAGTGTAGCAAGTCTTGAACGTTTCACAGTCGCTGCCTTCAAGGCCATCCATGTCAAATGTTTGAGGCTTGGGCAGCTTGGCTTGAATCCTTTTGCTAGCATATTTCGTCATTTTTGCCACTCCTTGTACATGGCGCGTGTGTACTTTCTGTGGTTTTTCTTGGTATTGTGTTTGCCGCTAAGACTATCAAAGTGGGCAAAGCTTTCCTCAATCATATCTTGAACATCTTGGGGGTGTTGTCCCAATAACGCACAATATTGAAGTGCATTTTCATTTTGTCGTCATCGCTGTCGCCGCTATCGTCGTCGCTATCGCCATCGCCATCGCTGTCGTCATCGCTATATTCGTCGTCAGCGACATCTCCATCTCCATCGCCGTCGTCAGCGACATCTCTATCGCCATCGCCATCGCTATCATTCATTGATGCATCCTGCTCATCACCCGACGATGCACCAGACGCCTCCGATTCCCGAAGCGGCGTGACCGGCTTTTCTTCCTGATCATCTTGCAGCCCTTCTCCCTGATAATCCAGCGACATATCTTCGTCATAAAAACCCAGCGGCACTTATCCGGCGGCGCGGTTGGTTTTTCTTGCGGCAAAGAAGGTGGCGCTGCTTCTTCTGTTTTTATAGCGTTCCGATCCAGGCCAACCACATATCGCCGCGCTGAATCGACATCCATAGTTTGAATCACGCGTAGCTGCTGGGATGTCGCCATGTCGCCACCCAAGCAAAAGTCTAGTGATTTTTGGTAGACGTTGGGCGGAAGCCTTCTCCTTCTCCGATGGCTTTCCCAACAAGTTTTCAATCACGCGCTTCAATTCATTCAATGCGCCATCGACGATGTTGGCCGCTGCTTCCATCCATTTTAGCAACGAATCCACTTTCTGATCGCTGGCAATCCGGGGCGGGGGCGGCGACATCGAACTTGGAGGCGGCAGTGGCGGCGACAATGAACTTGGAGGCGGGGGCGGCAACATCGAACTTGGAGGCGGGGGCGGCGACATCGAACTTGGAGGCGGCGGGGGGCGGGTGTACGTAAATTCGTTCGCGTGATGCGTCCCTCTCACTATTCTTTTAAATTAGCTAAGAATATAACTACTAGTACTACGTCAGTAGTACGTACATGCATGTACAGCCCAATAGGGATTGATACAACGTGTGTGAATCACAAGAAAGGATGGAATCGTTTCAATACAACTAAAACAAAAACCTTCGTATGAAACGTTTCTTAAGCACAGTTAGCACGGATTTTCTCTTTATCGCAGGCATATGTTGGCCTTTAAGCGAGATGATCTCGTACATCGGTCCGTTTGCTCAGATTTCAAAAATGTAAGATGTTGCTTCTGTTATTTATTCTAGCATTCGATTTGGTTTCGATATGCAGCAGAAGCCTGCTTTGCAGTGAATATAGACACCGCGCCCACTTCCGACACATGGGTGCACGTATAATATTCCGGAACGAAATAACTTGCTTCAGGTAATTTGACTTAATGAACCTACACCTGTAACCATCACAGTCGAAGAATAACATCGCCTACCTCTACGTTGTCTTCGTAGCTGCATCCCTCATTGGAGCCCAAGTAGCAAATACCAGTTTTGCGGAAGCAGTTCTACCTTCTTCGTTACTTGACGCCAGACCTCTTAGCTCCACCGCATAGTTTGGAGCTGATCGATTGAATACCGTTACGGTCGCGATGCTTGATGTGCATCCAGTGTAGTTGATTTTTCTTGTACGCATCCTTAAACGACGCTATAATACCCGCGTCATGGGGCGAAGAAAGGCAGTTGCATTGGGCGGGAAATGCTTCAGGGTCACATTAGTCAGGGTGGGGTAAGCGCCAGCACCAACAAGCACTGGGTGAAGAGGCCGCGGGGTCTATAATTTTCCCGCGCGAAATAGTCTCTAGAATTTAATGCTTGTGTCTGTATAAATATAGCACGGCTTATTGCCGTACCCCCATGCCGGAAGTGACCGCGCTGACTGTAAGAAAATATCATTGGCGACTTGGTAAAATATGCTTTGGGAGCCTCTGTCGGATCTCCTCGCACAAGGCACGCGACTCGTTTCGGCCTGCGTACACCTCGAAGGCCTTTGGGCTAATATGAGTGTGATCACTTGGTAGGCAATCGTGAGCTTACCGTACTTTAACAGTCCTTGCCGTTGGGCGGATTATAGAATGGTGCGTCAACGACCTCGGCAACAGCTCACAAGAAAGTTTTTACTGAACCGGTTGCAACGGTTCACCCACTCATTTCCAGTTCATACAGGGCTTTTCCAGCTCGTTTCAGCCTCCGACGCGCGGCTACCAAATGTGCGGAAGAAGGCGCCTTCGTCGGTAAGATTGTGGGTGCGAGGGCCCTTAGCACAGGATGGGCTGAACTATCCGGAGCTTCTTTGAGTATTGCATAGCCTAATCGGTGGCTGTGTGAACTAGTCCATTTTATTGCGGGTTTCTTGCATGCTCTGGTGGGAATGGTGTTTAACCCGTTAGATGCGGTACGTTAGCACTGGTTCGTGTACGCATGACAGTATTTTGATCTCACGCCCATCTGTGATCACAATTAGTTGCTGAAACAGGAACTTGCGCATCTCAAAGATCCCAAGGTGGCCCGCGTCCTCATCTAACCCGCCTTTCAGTACTTACGCACATTCTGTGCGACTTACTCGTGCAGCCGGCGGGCTAGAAACTTGAAGTCGTTGACTATAGAGACCAAGCGCTCGCTGATTCCGAAGAGCGCTGGTGAATCTGCAATGACTCAGACACATGTAGCAAACGTTCCGGCGGAATAAGAGCTCAGTTTGCGACACGGTCTCCGATATTCTCAAATGCGTCAGCACCATTATGGACTCAAGCTCTCAATTGCAGTGCAATCACGAGAAAAGCTGAGCAGATTCAAGAATATGTAGGCAGTGCTGCACTAAATGTTACACGAAAAAGCCGGTTTGTCAGACACCACCGTAGTCCGTCCAAGATATGGCCATGAGCGTGGTGCTCAACTAAAAGCAGCGTGGACGACAAGGTAGCCTTTCAACAGAACACATTGATGGAATCCCACGCGCACTTCGGGGCACTTAGCGTATGACACAATCTAGCGGGTCGTCAAGACCACTTCTTCGGGGATAGCGAGCGGGCGAAAGGCAAGCAAACTTTTGCGGAACAACCAAATAAGTACTCGGGAGCACACGAACCAGTATACTGTATTGGCGTCGTAATTTACAGTTATTTAAAGGGGCCGGTTACCCCACGCGACCACCGCGGCAACTGCTACTTGGTGAACTTGTCGATCACAAGTAAAAATATTGGAGCCTTCATGGCAAAGATGAAGGATCAAGTGGCTAAAACCTCGAGGAGTTCCTAAAATACTTCGATAAGCGTTTCGATTGCAAGGTTCACGTTCTGCACAAAGACGGCAAAGCAGACAACAACAACGTTAAGGAGTTCCACAAGACGTCGGGTGCTGTAAGGCAAAAGAGCAAGGTCAATAAAGAATTGTAGACTCGCGCGCATATTAACTCTATAGGTTGAATCTCGAGGTGGTAGGGCGGCATGTAGGAAACAGCTATGAGCCGTTGCATTTTGCTGGCTACGTGAGTTGACAATACGGTTGTGGTACGATACATCATCCATACGGATATGACAACACGTAGGCTTCCAACGTCGTGCAGATCTGGATCTGGATGAATCTGGTGTGTGCGTTCCCAGGCAGCAAGAAGCATGATCTTCTCTTGAAGCTTAGTGTAGCAAGTCTTGAACGTTTCACAGTCGCTGCCTTCAAGGCCATCCATGTCAAATGTTTGAGGCTTGGGCAGCTTGGCTTGAATCCTTTTGCTAGCATATTTCGTCATTTTTGCCACTCCTTGTACGTGGCGCGCGTGTACTTTCTGTGGTTTTTCTTGGTATTGTGTTTGCCGCTAAGACTATCAAAACGGGCAAAGCTTTCCTCAATCATATCTTGAACATCTTGGGGGCGTTGTCCCAATAACGCACAATATTGAAGTGCATTTTCATTTTATTGCCGTCGCCATCGCCATCGCTGTCGCCGCTATCGTCGTCGCTATCGCCATCACCATCGCTGTCGTCATCGCTATATTCGTCGTCAGCGACATCTCCATCTCCATCGCCGTCGTCAGCGACATCTCTATCGCCATCGCCATCGCTATCATTCATTGATGCATCCTGCTCATCACCCGACGATGCACCAGACGCCTCCGATTCCCGAAGCGGCGTGACCGGCTTTTCTTCCTGATCATCTTGCAGCCCTTCTCCCTGATAATCCAGCGACATATCTTCGTCATAAAAACCCAGCGGCACTTATCCGGCGGCGCGGTTGGTTTTTCTTGCGGCAAAGAAGGTGGCGCTGCTTCTTCTGTTTTTATAGCGTTCCGATCCAGGCCAACCACATATCGCCGCGCTGAATCGACATCCATAGTTTGAATCACGCGTAGCTGCTGGGATGTCGCCATGTCGCCACCCAAGCAAAAGTCTAGTGATTTTTGGTAGACGTTGGGCGGAAGCCTTCTCCTTCTCCGATGGCTTTCCCAACAAGTTTTCAATCACGCGCTTCAATTCATTCAATGCGCCATCGACGATGTTGGCCGCTGCTTCCATCCATTTTAGCAACGAATCCACTTTCTGATCGCTGTCAATCCGGGGCGGGGGCGGCGACATCGAACTTGGAGGCGGCAGTGGCGGCGACAATGAACTTGGAGGCGGGGGCGGCGACATCGAACTTGGAGGCGGGGGCGGCGACATCGAACTTGGAGGCGGCGGGGGCGGGTGTACGTAAATTCGTTCGCGTGATGCGTCCCTCTCACTATTCTTTTAAATAAGCTAAGAATATAACTAGTAGTACTACGTCAGTAGTACGTACATGCATGTACAGCCCAATAGGGATTGATACAACGTATGTGAATCACAAGAAAGGATGGAATCGTTTCAATACAACTAAAACAAAAACCTTCGTATGAAACGTTTCTTAAGCACAGTTAGCACGGATTTTCTCTTTATCGCAGGCATATGTTGGCCTTTAAGCGAGATGATCTCGTACATCGGTCCGTTTGCTCAGATTTCAAAAATGTAAGATGTTGCTTCTGTTATTTATTCTAGCATTCGATTTGGTTTCGATATGCAGCTTTCTCGTCACTGCGTCCATTTCGCTCACTTGATGGTGTTTCGGACGATTCTATCATTGCCGTCTCTTCACAGATGATGGACTGCGACGACACGAACACAATGCTGGAGGCATATCATCTCGGCGCTTTGCCTACCACACTGATAACAATGTCGAACACGGATCACACATAATCATACGTCCCATTCGAAAGAAAACAGCATCTCGTCCCGGGCGTTGGGAGGTACTGGATTCCGTTGAAAGGATCGATCGACGGAGCTGGAATTTGCCTTCATCTGCACGGCGTTGCACGAATCAACTGACACATCCTTGAGTAGACGTTCATCTGTTGACACAATCGTTCACTCCTCTTCCTTGGCTTTCGCTTTGATCTAGCACTTGCCCGTAATCTTTGGTGTCGAATATGTGTCATATCGTGCCTTCTTAACCGCACAGATGTTGGACCGGAAGACTTTCAGCTCAGTTTGAGATGTTGTTGTGAGCTCCAGTGCTATAGAAGTATATAACAGGATTTATGTTTTGCTGATTTTATGTCTGGGATGAGGTGTTCCCATTTCCCGAGGGCCGAACCGCTTGGCTTCGTAGCCTTGAGCATCTTGGCATCAACAGAGCTCACCGATATTATGTTCGTCAAAACCTTAATTTGCGTCTTTGAAAGATGACGCAGAGTTTGGACTCAATCCTTTCCAACGTAACCTTGTGCGGCGTAAACACGACCGCGATTCCTTAATTAGACCCCGGGAGAATAGACAGATCATCATCTGTTGCGAGATCAGACCAATTTTCAACGCTTCGACGCTGTTCCACTACATCTGATCCTGCGCGGCCTTTGCCCTTTCCCGGACAAGGGGCGCATCCTGATCCCAACGGGGCCCTTTTCAAAACACGGCACACGTTGACCCTCTCGAATGGGGCAATATGCCCCCATCAACCGCAAGACTGGCCTAACTCTACCCTGTTGTGTTTTAGCGAGTCATATAGAGGGGTGGTTTGCAAGGTAACCCTTTCGCGGTAGAAGGGCACATTTTTCGCCTTTTTAGGGCGTTTTCATAACACGCTGTAAAAACACCGCCTACAAGGGCGCATCCTGTGCCCTTTTACACAAGTTCAACTGTGAATGTACCATCTTTGATGACAAATCATAAACAGTACAATCCGTAAACATCAAAATACAAATCTTAAGTAGGATGCTTATGATCGTGGTGCATCAGCAAATCACTGCAGGTACTATGTTACAAGAGGCATGCAAAACGAGTACCGTGATTTTCCTTATGAGAGCATTCTGTGCCCTGTTAGAAGCAAATTACTTAGGCTTGTATAGTATAATTAAGACAAGAGGCTCGCGAAAGGGTTAATATGGATCGTTCCCTACCAAGAATGTTGGACTTTACGGAATATATTACTGTTTCGGATGATGAGCTACTTGAAGGCAGCTGCTGTCGAGATCTTGAAAAGCCACTCGCTTCGCCCACACAGACACACAGGGCAGCGCTCAGTCTAGATATTGGCATCCTATTAGAAGACGGCGGGCCTACGTCGCAATCGCGTTCTTGTTTAGGTTCGTCATTGAATATATTATCCCAACAAATATTCAGCTCTAATCGCATGTCCCCCCAGCGCCCGTCATCAGCAAAATTGTACGCATCAGACGGCAGGTGTATGTACCGTTCGCAGGACATACGCTTGGATACGGTAGGCTACCGTTTAGCTCGAGTTATTATCTCGATGCAGGCAAATTAATCTATAATGAAGGCGCTAATCTTTTTAGCAGCAGCCGAGCGATCGAATTTGACAATGTTTACCCAGTTTACGTCTCCCATAGGATCGTGTAAGTAGCATCGGGATGTCCTGAACGTTACGTGTGCTAGAAGTTACGAGTTTTGATTGCCAAGGACAGTGAATATGTATTCAGTTCATCAAGTGAAATCGAGGCCTTTGCTGCCGCATTACCAATACAACACATGCACAAGGTGTACGTGCGGTTATACGATGCCGAAGCATACCACCATGAAGACCGTCTACATGACTTTATCATGGTGATGCGAGACTAAAGACTTCAATGGACATTTCTGAGATAATATGATATTGCTTTTTCAGATTATCATTCCACCGGATAATGGTTTCGTCATATATGAATGCGGTGGTTATACAATGCGCGAGGATTTCCGCGATTGCTTGAATTATCTCAATGATTATCTGCACAATGCTCGGTCAACCGCTGGTAAACACGTCTAAGAACATATTGCAATAGCAGCTGATGATTCGGTAGGTAAGGATGCATTTCGTTGACACAGCAAGGAGGGCTTTCAGCAAGAGACTGACTACAATATGATAGTCTACCTGAGTATGGCCATGGGACGTGAAGGACGTCCTGGTCGACCAGCTTAGGGACTTGCAGAGCAAGCAGTACAGCTGAAGCAAGTGTGCGTACTATTGCGCATTAGGAATGATGAGAGAAGCGCTGTCACCCAAGAGCTGTTACCGTCAAGGCTGGGAATCCTTCTCCCTGTCCGATATAGTGAGCATCTTGATACTGATGGGAATGACAACGGTAACAAGCAAATCTTGCTACGTCTTGCAGATGCGCAACACGCATTAGGGCTTTTTCAGCGCGTTTTAAACGCGCATGAAGTTGCATCTAGCTAGCTGCCAACGTGAGTTGGTCGTGGAATGCGAATACGAATAGCTAGCGGCGCACGTAATGTCGATCATGACGGAGGCCTTGGCACTCAGCAAGGCAGTCTTGTCTGCGCATGATGAGTCACTGCTTTCGGCGTATAATGAGATACTGATCTAGGTGCAATTTGCTGCTGAGCGTGGCGAAGAAATACATCTGGTAAGTAGTTTTTATTTTAAACTACTTTGCTTGTTAAAAGTAAATGGGAAAACAATGTTGCCTTGCAATTGTCGTTTTTGTATATAGTTAACCCTTTTCACGAGCCATTCGGCTAAACTATAGTATACAAACTTAAGTCAATAATTTTTAGAGGAGGCATTTTGCTACCTTTAAGGTCTGCGATTGGCAGCCTTCAAATCTTCCATTTGGGATTTGTAGCTACTTTTATGAAAAAGTGCCATGGTTCTGTACTTTTCTGTTACGCCTATGAAAATAATACGTGACTCTGTGCTTGAAATCGCTTAAAGGAGGAATTTTGCTTCCTTTAACGTGGTTACACACGGGCACACCACTTGAAGAACGGTTAAAGGAAGCCAAATGCCTCCTTTCATCGCGAAATGGTTAATAAGTTGAACGATCGCGCCAAATCTGTTTTGCTGATGAAAACGTCTATTCTGCCTGGTAAATGTGTACTTCTCTGTCTCGCATGAATGTGCACTAACCCCTCGAACTTTTATTGTTGTGGACTACACATACGTATTTGATTGGTCAAAACGTTATGCCAGTGCCAGATCGTAATATGGAGGCAGAGTGAGTGCAATTTGTCGTGTGCTATTCAGCCCTCCACAGTCCCCAATCCACAAGCTCAACAACATGCCGCACAGTGGCGCGAGAGACCTGACCCCAGCGACCAAGGTAGCCGTGACGCTTTTCATGGTGGGCGAGGCGCACGAGGGGTCAGTGCATCTGCCACTGTTGCGGCTGAGCGATTCCCACTTGGTACTCGCTCGGCCTGGCGACTATGGAAAAATAGGACCAGTGTTTCAGCCCTGCTTGCACCACCCCGGAGCAAACGACCGCCAAAACCGACTAAGCGACCCAAGGGGAGGTCGCAGGATTGGCCTCCGGTGTACCTCTCACGAGCGATAGACACTTCGATCGCTGACCAGAGCCAGTGGCATTCCTCGAGCTTCTTTGTGGCGTTATCTAAAAGGAGGTTGGCTTCGACGAGCTGTCTCTCGTGTCAAACCGACACTCACCACGGAGCATAAATTACGACGATTGTTCTACTGTTTGCATGTGCAGCCCTCTAGGTAGGATAATGTACAATTATCAGTTATTTATTTCTAATAAAATTTAATTGTTACTGTGCGTTGTAGGCAACTCATTCAAAATGCGTTCCATGTACGATACCGTTCACATTGATGAAAAATAGTTCAATTTGTATAAAGGCACGACAAGGTACTACTTGACACCCGACGAGGGTTCACCATACCGATCCTCTCCGAACACTCGATATATCGGCAAAGTTGTGTTTCTTGCCGCAATTGCAAGACCTCGATTCCACGGTCGAACGAATATATATTTTGATGGTAAGATCGGAATATGGCCGAACGTCGAGCGTGCCCCAGCTCAACGTTGAGCAACCGTTTAGCTGGTACACTTGTGACCAAAAACGTATCGATGACCAGAAAACGCTACAAAAAGTTTCTAATTGAGAAGGTTTCCCCGCAATCAAATAATTATGGAATTGCTCTAATCTCTTTTTTTAGGGCAAAAGAATCGAGTTGTGTACGTGCAACAGGATAATGCTGGACTACTCGTTTCTTCGTACGATGCCGACATCGTTAGGACCAGCGTGCAGGATGACTGGAACACCGAATTGATGTGCCAGCCCCCTTCATTGCCCGACCTGAACACCCTTGACTTGGGGAGGTTCTGCGCGCTGCAAGCGCTCCAGCTGAAGCATACGACCAAGAACTTAGATGGCCTCATTCACGCTGTCACGAGAGCTTTCATCCAGCTCCAGTCATCCACCGTGGACAAGTGCTTTCACCAAAAGGTGATGCAATGCGTCATGACGCATGGAGGTGGCAACGTCTACAAACTACCGCGAGTTTCTAAGGATATCAAAGGCTCCACGCTCCCTGCATCGCTGCTTGTCACGAAAGAGGTTGTAGACAATTGCACCTTAGAGCTAAATAATCTGATGTATCCATTCGTAATCTGTAGGATGATTCCTGGTAAATGTTTGGATTTGTAGCTCGATCGATATAATTCGTCATTAAAAGCATGCTATCTAACCATCTCTGGTATAATATCAGCATAACATGTGGAAACAAAACCACGTCATCACTTGGTTAAATCAACTCAAGCGTTACTAAAACCACGTACATAGGATTGGTCAGGACTAGACGATACTGGCCGTAATTTTCCAGTATCAAAGAGGCAGTAAAAGGGGAATTCGGCAAAAAAAAACAATGTGCCCTCTGAATAATGGGGCAGATCCTGTCGTGTTATCTTCTTGGAATTGATCGTTAGCGAGTCGTAAATAATACGCTGCTAAACACTGTGCCGTGCGCTTTCCGGCCATCAGCACCAAAATATAGTTTTTCGTTCAAAAGCTATGCTAGATCACAATATTATCGTACATTTGTGTGTCATGGTGGTTTTGCTGTATCACAACTGTCAGAGCTCGCAATGGACCCTCCGTTCCGATCGCCTTCTCAAGTTTGCAGCGATAGCCATTTTGCAGATTGTATCCTAGTTATACAGCCGGTGGCCCTTTTGAATATGACATTCCGATATTTATGTAGTGCGGTGTCGTCACCCAACTGTGTGCCGTGACTATGTCCAGCTCTTGATGGGAATGCATAATCAGAATTGACCACAAGTCATCATCAAGGCTACCAACGTCGTTGGTATTATTTCCAGTCCTGTTAGCTTCTCGCTTCTCCTACCTGTGCATCCATTTGAGCTTGAGGTATTTTTGCGAGACCTACAACGGGCACTTGTCAAGCATGACAAGACCTATTAAACAATTAACTGGAGGCGCCGCAAACAAAAACACAATTGTCATGCACTTTACTGATTACCATTCCGAGTGTTTGCAATAGATCGCTCGCAAATAGCTGTCATGCTAGCGAGTTTTGTAACGGTGCCGACGTATATCGTTATAATTTGACCACTGGATAACAGTGATAGACCAATCAAATAACGAGATCATATTATCAGCGAATAAGATGGCTGATAAATATATTTTAAGCCAAATACATTGTTTAGGGTTAGGTATACATGCCGCCGAAATATGCCGACGTATAATTTCGGCAGCGCTCCCCAGATATGTATATGAACTACTGTGGAGGCAAGTGGTCAAGAATCCATTCGCATATGAGAACAAAACGACCTGTAGACTAGTAGGATGCATAACTCAACTGAAGTTTAGAAGCATAGCCCACAACTTTGCGGCGTTATGTGATTCGTACTCAATATTCTGGCTAACCTCCTGTCATTCATGCACAGTATCAAGTTATGTAGGTCTTTATAGAACGAAGCAAGAATGCTGGCAATAAATATACGCGCTTGCATCATCTACACCACGAGCTACACGCTGTCCTCCTCCGCCACTGTATCGGGCTGTTACCAGCTTACACTCGCGTGTGAGGAATTACTAGAAAATTAAACTGTGATTAATTGTCGAGGCGATCTCGACACTCGAGACCGTTCCAACCATTAAATCTAAAGTAGGCTCTGGTTGGCCACCGCGCTATTGCGGTGTCTGTAGTGTGACAGTAGCACCCCCTACTCAAGCTTGAGACGTGCTCATATTTAAAATGCGGAAATAACCATTGCGAGCCTTACGGTCCGCAGGGACGATGACCATGCCAACACCACCGACTGTGAAGACCCGCGCATGAAGACGATAACGCGAACAGCCAGCGTACCAATCAGCAGTCGACTGGAACATAAACCAGTGTGCCGATTTGCACGTGAAGACCACCAAGGAGCGTGATATACCGAGCAATATGGGCACGAAGCCCAATAACGAGCATTTCGTGAATGATGATCGTTTCGAGCAGCTGATTCCGGCGAATATGACGCCGGGCGAGCTTGATACGTTCGGAGGGAGTAGCTCGGCCGATTGGACGGATCCATGGTTTGATACTTGAGCGGAGCGTGTCAAATCGGAAAATGAGCATTGATCTACAGTATCGCTCCACGCACCGCCGCGCACAAACTATGTTGTGAACAACATGACGTAAACGCCAAGTTGGCCAATCGTACGGGGCCGGGGGCACTGGTTAGCGGAATGACAAGGTTCGGTGCCCTGGTTGGCTGAACGGCTGGATGGGAACCCATAGGCGAAAAGCTTTGGCACGCACAAAGCTCCATTTTGCGCGGGTTCGGTCGACGCTTCGAGCGCTTGACGTAGTAAGCGAACCTGCAGCGGCAATCAGATTGGACGACGCGATTCGAATTCGCGTCTACTTCAACCTGAAATATATCCCACTAATTTAGGACATACATGTTGGAATTGGGGTTGAAGCTGTCATGGTACCGACCTATGAACTTCGTGATCATGTGGTCTTGTACGATTTCGTACTAGCCGTAACCTCGCTACGGTGGTGCAGTAGTTAAATGCTGTGCATGAGCTGTGGTGGTGGGTGTGCCGCATATGACACTGTGGTTACGATGGGGTAGGAATGCATACCCGATGATCTACGTTCAACTAGCAGGTTTTGCATCAGCACCACCACCTCGCCAGTTTGTGAGGTATACATCGCTTAGTGCCTACACCATCGCAACCAATACAGCTTTGATAGTTTGTAAGTAGTTTGACAAGCTTCTGTGGATGCCCACCAAAACAACGAAACTACACGTGCTTCGAGCTTTTGGATGCATGCGCCCTCCGTGTTCCACACTCGACGAATGCAGTTCAGGAGCGGTCCAAGGCCTAGATATTCACGGCACCTCTCGCCGTAACGGACTTGCATCGAGTCGCCCTCCAGCATTCGAACAGCATGCGCATCTCGCCGTCGCCCCGGAGTCTTCGCTGTCGCTGCAGTCGAAGAGCGCCCATGGCTACAGCGTCTCTTCATAGGTGCTACGCACTCTCAGCGCGGTGTTCAGGCGTCCACGCTGCTGCTGGCTTCTCCTACGTATTTCCGATTCGAAAGTGAAATGTCACAAGGCCAAGCCGCGTGTTTTCGATATATACACATCATTGGAATGCACGCCCTGTAGCCACGCTAGTTCCAAGACAGTGCGGGGAGTGTCCAGCGCTTACCTCCATATACAGCTCTTTGTATGAGAGGAGCTCTCTGAACTGACGGATATTTCTGAAAGGCCAATTTCAACCTTCCTCTAACCTATTTGAGGGCTGTGGATACGAGCGTCTTCGGGTGCCAAAGTCATTGCTGTTACTCTCTATAGTGAAGACTTGCTTCCTATGAGCCAGCTGTTTTTACATCTTTAACCCCTGAGTGTCGGGGTGCGCTAACCGCCTGGGCGTTGAGGGAGTGCTTCTTCGGGGGTTCTATGCACCTCCCGCCCAGTGAAAATTAAGTCTGCTGTGGGGATCGAACCCCAGTCTATCGAGTGAGAGAGCATTAACAGCAGAAATCACATCATGTTAGTACTGACATGTGTGAGGTGCTGGAAGTGACACACTCTATAACACGTATATTTTGATGCTCAGAACTAATTCAAACTCTCTCCGTGTCCTGGTCAGCGTGACCTAGTTTTGAAGATAAAATAACTTACGAGACACTTAATCTTTATTCATCACCCAAACAACCGCATTAGTATATGGAGGTGTTTTCAATGAATCACTCACAACTTGTAGGCAACAAGTATGATATCTGTACTTAGCATACAAACGACGATACATTTGGTCTCGACAGGTCCGTTTGCTGTGTGAGTGTACCTTTGTCGAAGATGTAGGGACCGGCAGGTGAAGGTCCCCTCACATCTGCCAACAAACCGCTGAACAGTCAAAGCGTTGCCAAATGGTCGACCGGGCAGGAGCGACAGAGGAGCGTTCATACCACCCCCACCTTCGATGAAGCTGGCACCGGATGGGAACCCTATGTACAAAGAAGCCTGTGGACAGGAAGGGGTGGGAGCAGCTCTGAAAATGCTGCATAGACTGCTGTAAGAAGTGCCCTGCAACGCGGGAAACTGTGCCACAGGTGCTCACACTTTTCGCTGTGGGAAATATATTGAGTTTGATACTTTGTATCCAGTGTTCATACCGACCAAATAACAGGTGCGTTCGAGTGTGTTTTCTGGTGAATAGAAAACACTTACATCTAGGATTTCGCACAGCCAACCGAGCCCACCTGGAATTCATCAGGAGATGTTGATTTCTTTGTGGCATCACTTCCTATAAAATCAATGCACCTTCGTCATGTCGACATATGTAGATAAAATGAAAACAAGTATCGATGGATGCTTCGCTGGTTAAAGTCGGACACGGAACGCTCAGACGTAAGAATGGTCGCGAAACATGAACATTACATTTTTTACGGTTTATGTCGCAGTTATGATAGGAAGTATTTGTTTGGGGTGGTACTCGGTCACAGCACCTACACAGTGTTCTCCAGCAGGATAATCCATCACTAGAGCCATGGCTTCTTCGGGATTTTGGTGAGTACCGAGGAATAGCGAAGTGTATCTTGAATTCCTTTGCCACGTTTTTCTCCACCGGACTCTGCCACTCGCATGTTATCCTAGTGCAAACACCACGCCGTAAGACTCGCCACTGGTTTTAGCCCAAAGAAAATAGTAAGGATATATTTCCCTGGTAGTCATGCCGCCCGTGCGCATTGTAAAGCAATAGACAGACTTCACGATGCACTCATCAGCAGTAGTGGCAGCAAGTAGCCGCTTCTTACGTGAAGCAGTCGCTGGATTCCACCTCTCAGGCGCTAGTGTATTCTCTGTACACCGACAGTATAGTCAGCTATACAAGGAAATAACAGTTAGTGTCTAGTAAACTCTGCTAAGAACATGCGAGTGCCGAACGAGCGATACCAATTTTCGAGCAAAATTCGGAATGTTTTTACTATTTTGCCTTAGGCATGATGGATGAGCTAGAGAATTTGAAGTGTCGCCCGGATATATTTTTCTCGAGGACGGGCCTCGAGACCGCAGAGTGTTTAACTGCTTCAGTCTAATTCATTGTATGCTTACCTCCTGCTATTAACTCGTCTACTTACAGTCAGCTAACATGCCACTAACAGTTAGTTAGCGTCTAGTAAAATGTTACTAACAGCAAAACGCCCCACACTATCAGCCGCAGCAGTATAACCTACAAGTTGCAGACCTGCGCATCCAGATCCTGACGCCATGATTTTCTCCTTGATCCGCATTTTCCAGCTGCTGTCCCCGGCATAAAGTCTCCGCCCCGCCGCATGTTGCAGTTGGGTCAGAATTGAGCGAGATTGACCGACCGTTGATGCTGAGGAGTCCCAGATTGATAGGTCCTGACTACGCGATATGTAAGGTTCGTCATAGGACGGATTCTACGGGCCACCCCGCAGGCAAAAGTTGTGGGATGGATCCTATGGGCTATCCCACAGGCAGAGGGTAAGGTATCGGATCCAGTTAGTTTAGTGCCCATCCCACGCAAAATGATGATAGAAAGGTATGAGATTCATAGTTAGATCAAGATATAGGACACATTTGAGGCTCAGGAGACCCGCCCCCGCCCCCCCCCCCCCCCCCCGCCCCCAGAGGGATAGGCTAACACTTAAACAGAGGATGTGCGACCAGACGGTTGGATTCGTGGCTGAGAGGTCGCCCCTTTCATTCTCTGTCATTCGAGAAAATGGAACGAAAGGCGGAGAATGGCTGAACGCCTCGACACCCGCAAGGGCAAAGCGAACATCCTCGTGCGGCAGGAAGGCCGCAGCCCCGTCAGATTGCACAGCTACCGATGTTTGCAAGAGCTGTTCATGCAGACAATTCCATATCAGTTTCGTCCCTGATCTAACGCGTATCAAGGCGTGATGGTATATTACTTGCTGGCCCAGAACGTTCCGTGGATCACGCTCGTACAATGGCGCTCAACACTACAGACTAGGCGTTGAGGAAATCATACGAATTAATTGACCCGTAGTTGGGCGCTTTCCAGAGATTAAATCCTGGATCAACAGAAATGGTGGACCGCAACGAGGATGGTTGTTTAAAAAAGGCCATTATAATCGTTCGGACTGTTGCTCATTCTCTGCCCCACAATCAGCAAGTTATCGGGGTCGACTGCTTGCACACTAAGTGTCAGTGGTGTAACGGTGGATTGCAAATGCATTTGGTGGGTCGCGATGAAAACGTGCATACCGCTAACGTTACGCGCTGTTCCCATCTAAGAACATCGAGAGTTACTTTGGTTATTCGATGTCTTGGCCCGACGCGACAAGGTATTCATATCTTCTGTGATAGAAACACAGCATTGCTGTCAGTAGCAGACACTATCCACCTCAACCTGAAGCACTGCACACATCACTCGTAACATTGTCCTCGAGAACGCGAACGCCGAACAACACCATACGGTGTTGGTGTGGTAGCTGCAGGCCTGTTACACAGTACACTCCGCGACAGGTTCGATCGGCCACCCACGTTGGTGGCCGTAACTCACTCAGTTTTACGAGTTAGCGGGTGCTATTTAGATATGTTAGAGCCAGTATTGGTAGGAAAACGGGGTTTGTGTTAACGCGCGGGATATCGCAGCTCTTGGGGTAGCCACCATACAGCGTGCCTGTTTTGCCATAGCGTCAGGTTAGATCGGCCACCCCACCCATACAAAAATCAAGTATAGAAGAATGATTGTATTTTAGTAATGCGTCTTGTTTCCTTTCTTGTCGAGAACTTCCACACACCTACGCGGCATTGACTCGATAAGCGAGACAAGCATGGCAGTGGGAATAGAATTCCAAGCCTCAAAGAGCGCAGCCTTCAACTGAGGCACGCTATCCTACTGTTTTCCATTAGGGTATATTCTCCTACTCATAATCGACCATAAGTTCTCGATAGGGTTCAGATCTGGAGACTTAGACGGCCAATCGAGCACCTTGATGTCCTCCTCCGCGAAAAACTCCTTCGTTCGCTTTGATCTGTGGATGCTAGCATTGTTCTGCTGATAGATAAAATCTATACCGTAGTTTTGATGAGCGAATGGGAGGAGATACTCGGAGACCGTGTACACGTAGTCGTCTGAGTTCTGCCTCCCTGTGAGCACCACTAGTGGAGACTTGCCCTGCGAGCTGAATGCCGCCCAAACCATGACGGACCCACCCCCTGCTTGCCGCCTCTTGGTTTGGCGGGGCGGTTTTCGCAAGTCCCTCCAGTAGTATTGGAGGCCGTCGGGGCCGTCAAGGTTCCACTTCTTCTCATCCGAGAAGATGATGGAATCCCAGACGGCTCCGGAATCTTTCCGCAACAACATGCCGCTCGCCCAGGTCTTACGCGCCAGCATGTCTTCGGGCTTGAGAGGCAAGGTGTTCTGCATCTTCGCACCAGCCAGTCCACCCTCGCTAGGGTGCGCTGGATGGTGCGCACCGAGACGGAGATGTCAAGCTCAACCTTGAGCTTCGCGGCCGTCAGGTTGCCCTTGGCTGCAGTCCGCACGAGCCTCCTGGTCTCGCGATCAGTGAGAGCTGGGGCGGGGCCGGAGGGCTTGGGCGTCGTGGGAGCGGCGGGGGAGACGACACGCCTCACCGTGTCTCTGCTGCGCTCGGTAACGCGCGCAATATCGCGGCCTGACTCCTGCCTGGTGTAAGCCTTCAATTCTCCCCCGCTCGCGCTCCGTCAGCCTTGGCTTCTTCTTCGACTCCTTGAAGGGTGGGGGCTTCTTAGTCCTTGGCATCTTGCGAAATGAGCACCACGCGTCCACCGCATGCCTCCCGCCACAGCTAATTTGTAGTCTACCAATCGTTTATTGAAAATACAATCATTCTTCTATAGTTGATTTTTGTATGGGTGGGGTGGCCGATCTAGCCTGACGCTATGGCAAAACAGGCACGCTGTATGGTGGCCACCCCAAGAGCTGCGATATCCCGCGCGTTAACACAAACCCCGTTTTCCTACCAATACTGGCTCTAACATATCTAAATAGCACCCGCTAACTCGTAAAACTGAGTGAGTTACGGCCACCAACGTGGGTGGCCGATCGAACCTGTCGCGGAGTGTAGAAGAATACAACAACCGCTTGGCGTGAATTGAAATGGAATTTGGGACCAAGGCGGTAAAGGAATACCGCCGCGTGAATGGTGTAGTACTCCGTTTCAGAAAGGTTTGGACATTTCAGCCGGGTTTGTATTACACAAAAGTTTGGACAAAGATTAATTAGAAGAAAAATGCATTATTGGGAATGTATGATTGGCCAATGACAATTGCCCCCCCCAATTATTTGTCCTCATTGTTTTGGGCGTATCAGACCATCAAACGCGGAGTAGACAAATGGGCCGCGGGCGGTCGACAGAGCTGACGCAGCGTGAGCAGGAGCTGGTTGTACGCTATCTCTGCGAGCGCTACCGTGACGCCAAGAAAGCGGAAGCGGAGCATTTTGGTGCCGACCGCAAGACTGTTGGTGTAATATGGAAGAGGAGAGATGACCTTTCCAGCAGAAAGAAAGGAAGGGTAGGTAGGAAGAAGAAGCACACGCTTGCGGATGTCGAGCAGAAGATGGAGGCGTGAAGTGACAGTCGCTTAGAGCCACCGAAACCAGTATTGGCGTGGCTACAACGACGCCGTGGCGTTTGGTCAAGGATGGCTCACTCCGTAGTGTCGTTGTACATCAAGCCATTGCTTACTCCGACACGCATGCAGAAGCGTCTTGACTGGGTGATGCTCTTTGTCGGGCCAGCATACCTGACCAGCATATACTGGATGATGCGCTTTGTCGAAGTAAGCAATGGACGCCGCCCAAAACTGCCGTAAAGGGGTTGAATATAGCGTGCAGTAAGTCACATGTATGTCACTGTTTACTACTTGTAGTATGACACTGCTGTGTCGGTTCAGCAGAAAACCACCTTCAAAACTGACGAAAAGGAGTGGCCTGTGTCCGCCCCAAAGCGCCCGGACTATCCTACGGGAAAAGAGAACGGGTCGCTTGGAGCCGGACGCAGTTTAGGCGCGAAACGCACCTGCATATATATTTCGTTCCGTTCCAAGACTGCTGACTCTGCAATCTTCCCCAGGAGCCATCAGATCGCCCCCCATCCCTCGAAATCGCGCCCCCTGCTACCCCTTTCGCTGGTCGTGGCGCTGTCAGCCATACTGGAGGACCAAGAGCAAGTGCTCGACAGGGTGTGTCGTGACGTGCATGAGCTCCTCGTTGCCGTGGAGCTCAAGCGTCAGATGCGGGTTCGTCATCCTCTTTCGGCTGCGTGCCTTGGCTCGCCACATCTCTCCGCGTGGACTCTGCTGTACGATTACGGCATGGGCGAGAACCTGCTAAATGTCACGACACTGACACGGTAAGGAGAGGATGAGGGGGGGGCTATTGTTGTAGATGTCTGCTAATTGTTAGTGTGATGTGTCGCCTTTGAAGGACGGTGACATCAACCGCCTGCTGCCTTCCGTCCGCCGACCAGCGCGCATGCTCCATAATGCAATCACTTCCGTCCGATAGGCAGCGGAGTGGGGCATGGGCAGCGTAGAGAAAGTATACCACCGATTGCTCCTTCCGCTGCCGTACGATCCGGATAGACGGCGCTTGCTCCTGTCGAACGTTTTCAAGCTATCAAACTACAGGGTCCGCACCACGGGCATTAGTCAGATTAGAACCACCTTCATGCGTTAGCTGCAAGTTGGACTTCTTAATATGAATACATGTAGGTTGCTATCTGTTCAAGACCTCTTCAAGCAAACAACTCGTTTTGAATTCAATTTGCAACTTCAGTTGAATAGACAAGCGGAACGTAGCTTGACACACTATGTAGAGTAGATGCAGATGGCCGCACGGGCCGTACGGTGACGCCATGTCAGCCTCTTCCACCGTTCAAAGGCAGACGTTCGAGATCGTCCCGTTCTTGAGCGCCGACAGCATCAGCAGCATGTCCTGCATGTGTTGGCGTGCCTCCTTGCAGTCTTCGCGACGACGCTCTTCTTGAGTCTCACGATCAGCACGACGCTCCTCTTGACGACGAGCTTCCAGGTACTCACGCTCTGCGCGGCGCTCCTCGCGACGCAGAGCCTCCGCAGCCTTAGCTCTATCGGCATCCACGCGTTCGGCGTCAGCGCGCAACACCACGATCGTCTTCACGAGGTCACCGCCAGTGCCAGATGCACTTTCAGTGGCGGTGTCCAACTTACGTTTGAGCTCTGCCGCAGCCTTCTCTGCCTTCAAGCGTTTCTGCTTCGTGCAGCTCGCCTCCTCAAACTCGGCGTACGTCCGTTTCTTCAGCGAGTCTCGCATGTCCGCCAAGTTAACGCCGCCTAGACGATCCGAGCTGTCTGCCAGAGTCGGATAGCGAAGACGCTCGCGACTATCAGCGGTCGTGGCGCCTTTCGCTTTAGCCGACGTAGCCGTCCCCGTCGAGTCGTATCCGTCAGGGTCGTCCGCCGGCGAGCAGTCCAGATGAGCTTGATCATCAAAGCCAATGCCACTTGCCGACCGGCGCACCCTCACAGCCATATGCACACGCTTCACCACCCTCAGGAGCCTCAAACGCCTCCACGGACTCAAAAACACCACTTTCGTATCACGCCTTCTACGCGTCCTACCAGGGCCCCACACACCGCCTCGCACGCTTGTCGTGGCTATAGACGCTACCACTGTCCCCATGACCCACAACGTAGCCTCCACAAGGTGGAACATATCGACCCAACTCGGACCACCACTTCGAGGCCGGCCTCGAGCTGAATGCTTGGGCTTCTGATCAGCTACAGGTAGCGCGTCGATTCTGACTCGGGGCCAACACGGATAGCGGACCGATTCCCACTACCAAAGCGATGTACCGTGTAATGGACAGCACAACACGAGATGACCAAATGCAGGGTCGCCGGCGGAGATCGCAGCAGGCCGATGAAATATCAATGGCGAGCGAGGACCATAGCGTGACGGGTGGTCCAGTCCGGCAGCAAAGCGACAAGGCGACGCAGCAGCGCGTGGTAGGGCGCGAGAAAGCCGACAGCGAGTAGAACGGCAGTAGTTGTTTTGCGCGGTGCAAAAGAAGCTCTCCCAGCTGGGTTTGAACCAGCGACCTTGAGGTTAACAGCCGCACGCTCTACCAACTGAGCTATAGGAGAAGCACGACACTCGACCTTCCACGCAAAATCGCGAAAATTGCTTTCCTGAAGCGCACACGCAAAACCAACGCTAACCAACCCGCATGCTGCTCACACGCCGACCGGCGCACCCTCACAGCCATATGCACACGCTTCACCACCCTCAGGAGCCTCAAACGCCTCCGCGGACTCAAAAACACCACTTTCGTATCACGCCTTCTACGCGTCCTACCAGGGCCCCACACACCGCCTCGCACGCTTGTCGTGGCTATAGACGCTACCACTGTCCCCATGACCCACAACGTAGCCTCCACAAGGTGGAACATATCGACCCAACTCGGACCACCACTTCGAGGCCGGCCTCGAGCTGAATGCTTGGGCTTCTGATCAGCTACAGGTAGCGCGTCGATTCTGACTCGGGGCCAACACGGGTAGCGGACCGATTCCCACTACCAAAGCGATGTACCGTGTAATGGACAGCACAACACGAGATGACCAAATGCAGGGTCGCCGGCGGAGATCGCAGCAGGCCGATGAAATATCAATGGCGAGCGAGGACATAGCGTGACGGGTGGTCCAGTCCGGCAGCAAAGCGACAAGGCGACGCAGCAGCGCGTGGTAGGGCGCGAGAAAGCCAACAGCGAGTAGAACGGCAGTAGTTGTTTTGCGCGGTGCAAAAGAAGCTCTCCCAGCTGGGTTTGAACCAGCGACCTTGAGGTTAACAGCCGCACGCTCTACCAACTGAGCTATAGGAGAAGCACGACACTCGACCTTCCACGCAAAATCGCGAAAATTGCTTTCCTGAAGCGCACACGCAAAACCAACGCTAACCAACCCGCATGCTGCTCACACGCCGACCGGCGCACCCTCACAGCCATATGCACACGCTTCACCACCCTCAGGAGCCTCAAACGCCTCCACGGACTCAAAAACACCACTTTCGTATCACGCCTTCTACGCGTCCTACCAGGGCCCCACACACCGCCTCGCACGCTTGTCGTGGCTATAGACGCTACCACTGTCCCCATGACCCACAACGTAGCCTCCACAAGGTGGAACATATCGACCCAACTCGGACCACCACTTCGAGGCCGGCCTCGAGCTGAATGCTTGGGCTTCTGATCAGCTACAGGTAGCGCGTCGATTCTGACTCGGGGCCAACACGGGTAGCGGACCGATTCCCACTACCAAAGCGATGTACCGTGTAATGGACAGCACAACACGAGATGACCAAATGCAGGGTCGCCGGCGGAGATCGCAGCAGGCCGATGAAATATCAATGGCGAGCGAGGACATAGCGTGACGGGTGGTCCAGTCCGGCAGCAAAGCGACAAGGCGACGCAGCAGCGCGTGGTAGGGCGCGAGAAAGCCGACAGCGAGTAGAACGGCAGTAGTTGTTTTGCGCGGTGCAAAAGAAGCTCTCCCAGCTGGGTTTGAACCAGCGACCTTGAGGTTAACAGCCGCACGCTCTACCAACTGAGCTATAGGAGAAGCACGACACTCGACCTTCCACGCAAAATCGCGAAAATTGCTTTCCTGAAGCGCACACGCAAAACCAACGCTAACCAACCCGCATGCTGCTCACACGCCGACCGGCGCACCCTCACAGCCATATGCACACGCTTCACCACCCTCAGGAGCCTCAAACGCCTCCACGGACTCAAAAACACCACTTTCGTATCACGCCTTCTACGCGTCCTACCAGGGCCCCACACACCGCCTCGCACGCTTGTCGTGGCTATAGACGCTACCACTGTCCCCATGACCCACAACGTAGCCTCCACAAGGTGGAACATATCGACCCAACTCGGACCACCACTTCGAGGCCGGCCTCGAGCTGAATGCTTGGGCTTCTGATCAGCTACAGGTAGCGCGTCGATTCTGACTCGGGGCCAACACGGGTAGCGGACCGATTCCCACTACCAAAGCGATGTACCGTGTAATGGACAGCACAACACGAGATGACCAAATGCAGGGTCGCCGGCGGAGATCGCAGCAGGCCGATGAAATATCAATGGCGAGCGAGGACCATAGCGTGGCGGGTGGTCCAGTCCGTCGCGAGAGGGCAGCAAAGCGACAAGGCGACGCAGCAGCGCGTGGTAGGGCGCGAGAAAGCCGACAGCGAGTAGACCGGCAGTAGTTGTTTTGCGCGGTGCAAAAGAAGCTCTCCCAGCTGGGTTTGAACCAGCGACCTTGAGGTTAACAGCCGCACGCTCTACCAACTGAGCTATAGGAGAAGCACGACACTCGACCTTCCACGCAAAATCGCGAAAATTGCTTTCCTGAAGCGCACACGCAAAACCAACGCTAACCAACCCGCATGCTGCTCACACGCCGACCGGCGCACCCTCACAGCCATATGCACACGCTTCACCACCCTCAGGAGCCTCAAACGCCTCCACGGACTCAAAAACACCACTTTCGTATCACGCCTTCTACGCGTCCTACCAGGGCCCCACACACCGCCTCGCACGCTTGTCGTGGCTATAGACGCTACCACTGTCCCCATGACCCACAACGTAGCCTCCACAAGGTGGAACATATCGACCCAACTCGGACCACCACTTCGAGGCCGGCCTCGAGCTGAATGCTTGGGCTTCTGATCAGCTACAGGTAGCGCGTCGATTCTGACTCGGGGCCAACACGGGTAGCGGACCGATTCCCACTACCAAAGCGATGTACCGTGTAATGGACAGCACAACACGAGATGACCAAATGCAGGGTCGCCGGCGGAGATCGCAGCAGGCCGATGAAATATCAATGGCGAGCGAGGACATAGCGTGACGGGTGGTCCAGTCCGGCAGCAAAGCGACAAGGCGACGCAGCAGCGCGTGGTAGGGCGCGAGAAAGCCGACAGCGAGTAGAACGGCAGTAGTTGTTTTGCGCGGTGCAAAAGAAGCTCTCCCAGCTGGGTTTGAACCAGCGACCTTGAGGTTAACAGCCGCACGCTCTACCAACTGAGCTATAGGAGAAGCACGACACTCGACCTTCCACGCAAAATCGCGAAAATTGCTTTCCTGACGCAAAACCAACGCTAACCAACCCGCATGCTGCTCACACGCCGACCGGCGCACCCTCACAGCCATATGCACACGCTTCACCACCCTCAGGAGCCTCAAACGCCTCCACGGACTCAAAAACACCACTTTCGTATCACGCCTTCTACGCGTCCTACCAGGGCCCCACACACCGCCTCGCACGCTTGTCGTGGCTATAGACGCTACCACTGTCCCCATGACCCACAACGTAGCCTCCACAAGGTGGAACATATCGACCCAACTCGGACCACCACTTCGAGGCCGGCCTCGAGCTGAATGCTTGGGCTTCTGATCAGCTACAGGTAGCGCGTCGATTCTGACTCGGGGCCAACACGGGTAGCGGACCGATTCCCACTACCAAAGCGATGTACCGTGTAATGGACAGCACAACACGAGATGACCAAATGCAGGGTCGCCGGCGGAGATCGCAGCAGGCCGATGAAATATCAATGGCGAGCGAGGACATAGCGTGACGGGTGGTCCAGTCCGGCAGCAAAGCGACAAGGCGACGCAGCAGCGCGTGGTAGGGCGCGAGAAAGCCGACAGCGAGTAGAACGGCAGTAGTTGTTTTGCGCGGTGCAAAAGAAGCTCTCCCAGCTGGGTTTGAACCAGCGACCTTGAGGTTAACAGCCGCACGCTCTACCAACTGAGCTATAGGAGAAGCACGACACTCGACCTTCCACGCAAAATCGCGAAAATTGCTTTCCTGAAGCGCACACGCAAAACCAACGCTAACCAACCAGCATGCTGCTCACACGCCGACCGGCGCACCCTCACAGCCATATGCACACGCTTCACCACCCTCAGGAGCCTCAAACGCCTCCACGGACTCAAAAACACCACTTTCGTATCACGCCTTCTACGCGTCCTACCAGGGCCCCACACACCGCCTCGCACGCTTGTCGTGGCTATAGACGCTACCACTGTCCCCATGACCCACAACGTAGCCTCCACAAGGTGGAACATATCGACCCAACTCGGACCACCACTTCGAGGCCGGCCTCGAGCTGAATGCTTGGGCTTCTGATCAGCTACAGGTAGCGCGTCGATTCTGACTCGGGGCCAACACGGGTAGCGGACCGATTCCCACTACCAAAGCGATGTACCGTGTAATGGACAGCACAACACGAGATGACCAAATGCAGGGTCGCCGGCGGAGATCGCGGCAGGCCGATGAAATATCAATGGCGAGCGAGGACCATAGCGTGACGGGCGGTCCAGTCCGTCGCGAGAGGGCAGCAAAGCGACAAGGCGACGCAGCAGCGCGTGGTAGGGCGCGAGAAAGCCGACAGCGAGTAGACCGGCAGTAGTTGTTTTGCGCGGTGCAAAAGAAGCTCTCCCAACTGGGTTTGAACGAGCGACCTTGAGGTTAACAGCCGCACGCTCTACCAACTGAGCTATAGGAGAAGCACGACACTCGACCTCCCACGCAAAATCGCGAAAATTTCTTTCCTGACGCAAAAACCAACGCTAACCAACCCGCATGCTGCTCACACGCCGACCGGCGCACCCTCACAGCCATATGCACACGCTTCACCACCCTCAGGAGCCTCAAACGCCTCCACGGACTCAAAAACACCACTTTCGTATCACGCCTTCTACGCGTCCTACCAGGGCCCCACACACCGCCTCGCACGCTTGTCGTGGCTATAGACGCTACCACTGTCCCCATGACCCACAACGTAGCCTCCACAAGGTGGAACATATCGACCCAACTCGGACCACCACTTCGAGGCCGGCCTCGAGCTGAATGCTTGGGCTTCTGATCAGCTACAGGTAGCGCGTCGATTCTGACTCGGGGCCAACACGGGTAGCGGACCGATTCCCACTACCAAAGCGATGTACCGTGTAATGGACAGCACAACACGAGATGACCAAATGCAGGGTCGCCGGCGGAGATCGCGGCAGGCCGATGAAATATCAATGGCGAGCGAGGACCATAGCGTGACGGGCGGTCCAGTCCGTCGCGAGAGGGCAGCAAAGCGACAAGGCGACGCAGCAGCGCGTGGTAGGGCGCGAGAAAGCCGACAGCGAGTAGACCGGCAGTAGTTGTTTTGCGCGGTGCAAAAGAAGCTCTCCCAACTGGGTTTGAACGAGCGACCTTGAGGTTAACAGCCGCACGCTCTACCAACTGAGCTATAGGAGAAGCACGACACTCGACCTCCCACGCAAAATCGCGAAAATTTCTTTCCTGACGCAAAAACCAACGCTAACCAACCCGCATGCTGCTCACACGCCGACCGGCGCACCCTCACAGCCATATGCACACGCTTCACCACCCTCAGGAGCCTCAAACGCCTCCACGGACTCAAAAACACCACTTTCGTATCACGCCTTCTACGCGTCCTACCAGGGCCCCACACACCGCCTCGCACGCTTGTCGTGGCTATAGACGCTACCACTGTCCCCATGACCCACAACGTAGCCTCCACAAGGTGGAACATATCGACCCAACTCGGACCACCACTTCGAGGCCGGCCTCGAGCTGAATGCTTGGGCTTCTGATCAGCTACAGGTAGCGCGTCGATTCTGACTCGGGGCCAACACGGGTAGCGGACCGATTCCCACTACCAAAGCGATGTACCGTGTAATGGACAGCACAACACGAGATGACCAAATGCAGGGTCGCCGGCGGAGATCGCAGCAGGCCGATGAAATATCAATGGCGAGCGAGGACATAGCGTGACGGGTGGTCCAGTCCGGCAGCAAAGCGACAAGGCGACGCAGCAGCGCGTGGTAGGGCGCGAGAAAGCCGACAGCGAGTAGAACGGCAGTAGTTGTTTTGCGCGGTGCAAAAGAAGCTCTCCCAGCTGGGTTTGAACCAGCGACCTTGAGGTTAACAGCCGCACGCTCTACCAACTGAGCTATAGGAGAAGCACGACACTCGACCTCCCACGCAAAATCGCCAAAATTGCTTTCCTGACGCAAAAACCAACGCTAACCAACCCGCATGCTGCTCACACGCCGACCGGCGCACCCTCACAGCCATATGCACACGCTTCACCACCCTCAGGAGCCTCAAACGCCTCCACGGACTCAAAAACACCACTTTCGTATCACGCCTTCTACGCGTCCTACCAGGGCCCCACACACCGCCTCGCACGCTTGTCGTGGCTATAGACGCTACCACTGTCCCCATGACCCACAACGTAGCCTCCACAAGGTGGAACATATCGACCCAACTCGGACCACCACTTCGAGGCCGGCCTCGAGCTGAATGCTTGGGCTTCTGATCAGCTACAGGTAGCGCGTCGATTCTGACTCGGGGCCAACACGGGTAGCGGACCGATTCCCACTACCAAAGCGATGTACCGTGTAATGGACAGCACAACACGAGATGACCAAATGCAGGGTCGCCGGCGGAGATCGCGGCAGGCCGATGAAATATCAATGGCGAGCGAGGACCATAGCGTGACGGGCGGTCCAGTCCGTCGCGAGAGGGCAGCAAAGCGACAAGGCGACGCAGCAGCGCGTGGTAGGGCGCGAGAAAGCCGACAGCGAGTAGAACGGCAGTAGTTGTTTTGCGCGGTGCAAAAGAAGCTCTCCCAGCTGGGTTTGAACCAGCGACCTTGAGGTTAACAGCCGCACGCTCTACCAACTGAGCTATAGGAGAAGCACGACACTCGACCTCCCACGCAAAATCGCCAAAATTGCTTTCCTGACGCAAAAACCAACGCTAACCAACCCGCATGCTGCTCACACGCCGACCGGCGCACCCTCACAGCCATATGCACACGCTTCACCACCCTCAGGAGCCTCAAACGCCTCCACGGACTCAAAAACACCACTTTCGTATCACGCCTTCTACGCGTCCTACCAGGGCCCCACACACCGCCTCGCACGCTTGTCGTGGCTATAGACGCTACCACTGTCCCCATGACCCACAACGTAGCCTCCACAAGGTGGAACATATCGACCCAACTCGGACCACCACTTCGAGGCCGGCCTCGAGCTGAATGCTTGGGCTTCTGATCAGCTACAGGTAGCGCGTCGATTCTGACTCGGGGCCAACACGGATAGCGGACCGATTCCCACTACCAAAGCGATGTACCGTGTAATGGACAGCACAACACGAGATGACCAAATGCAGGGTCGCCGGCGGAGATCGCGGCAGGCCGATGAAATATCAATGGCGAGCGAGGACCATAGCGTGACGGGCGGTCCAGTCCGTCGCGAGAGGGCAGCAAAGCGACAAGGCGACGCAGCAGCGCGTGGTAGGGCGCGAGAAAGCCGACAGCGAGTAGACCGGCAGTAGTTGTTTTGCGCGGTGCAAAAGAAGCTCTCCCAACTGGGTTTGAACGAGCGACCTTGAGGTTAACAGCCGCACGCTCTACCAACTGAGCTATAGGAGAAGCACGACACTCGACCTCCCACGCAAAATCGCGAAAATTTCTTTCCTGACGCAAAAACCAACGCTAACCAACCCGCATGCTGCTCACACGCCGACCGGCGCACCCTCACAGCCATATGCACACGCTTCACCACCCTCAGGAGCCTCAAACGCCTCCACGGACTCAAAAACACCACTTTCGTATCACGCCTTCTACGCGTCCTACCAGGGCCCCACACACCGCCTCGCACGCTTGTCGTGGCTATAGACGCTACCACTGTCCCCATGACCCACAACGTAGCCTCCACAAGGTGGAACATATCGACCCAACTCGGACCACCACTTCGAGGCCGGCCTCGAGCTGAATGCTTGGGCTTCTGATCAGCTACAGGTAGCGCGTCGATTCTGACTCGGGGCCAACACGGGTAGCGGACCGATTCCCACTACCAAAGCGATGTACCGTGTAATGGACAGCACAACACGAGATGACCAAATGCAGGGTCGCCGGCGGAGATCGCAGCAGGCCGATGAAATATCAATGGCGAGCGAGGACATAGCGTGACGGGTGGTCCAGTCCGGCAGCAAAGCGACAAGGCGACGCAGCAGCGCGTGGTAGGGCGCGAGAAAGCCGACAGCGAGTAGAACGGCAGTAGTTGTTTTGCGCGGTGCAAAAGAAGCTCTCCCAGCTGGGTTTGAACCAGCGACCTTGAGGTTAACAGCCGCACGCTCTACCAACTGAGCTATAGGAGAAGCACGACACTCGACCTCCCACGCAAAATCGCCAAAATTGCTTTCCTGACGCAAAAACCAACGCTAACCAACCCGCATGCTGCTCACACGCCGACCGGCGCACCCTCACAGCCATATGCACACGCTTCACCACCCTCAGGAGCCTCAAACGCCTCCACGGACTCAAAAACACCACTTTCGTATCACGCCTTCTACGCGTCCTACCAGGGCCCCACACACCGCCTCGCACGCTTGTCGTGGCTATAGACGCTACCACTGTCCCCATGACCCACAACGTAGCCTCCACAAGGTGGAACATATCGACCCAACTCGGACCACCACTTCGAGGCCGGCCTCGAGCTGAATGCTTGGGCTTCTGATCAGCTACAGGTAGCGCGTCGATTCTGACTCGGGGCCAACACGGGTAGCGGACCGATTCCCACTACCAAAGCGATGTACCGTGTAATGGACAGCACAACACGAGATGACCAAATGCAGGGTCGCCGGCGGAGATCGCGGCAGGCCGATGAAATATCAATGGCGAGCGAGGACCATAGCGTGACGGGCGGTCCAGTCCGTCGCGAGAGGGCAGCAAAGCGACAAGGCGACGCAGCAGCGCGTGGTAGGGCGCGAGAAAGCCGACAGCGAGTAGAACGGCAGTAGTTGTTTTGCGCGGTGCAAAAGAAGCTCTCCCAGCTGGGTTTGAACCAGCGACCTTGAGGTTAACAGCCGCACGCTCTACCAACTGAGCTATAGGAGAAGCACGACACTCGACCTCCCACGCAAAATCGCCAAAATTGCTTTCCTGACGCAAAAACCAACGCTAACCAACCCGCATGCTGCTCACACGCCGACCGGCGCACCCTCACAGCCATATGCACACGCTTCACCACCCTCAGGAGCCTCAAACGCCTCCACGGACTCAAAAACACCACTTTCGTATCACGCCTTCTACGCGTCCTACCAGGGCCCCACACACCGCCTCGCACGCTTGTCGTGGCTATAGACGCTACCACTGTCCCCATGACCCACAACGTAGCCTCCACAAGGTGGAACATATCGACCCAACTCGGACCACCACTTCGAGGCCGGCCTCGAGCTGAATGCTTGGGCTTCTGATCAGCTACAGGTAGCGCGTCGATTCTGACTCGGGGCCAACACGGATAGCGGACCGATTCCCACTACCAAAGCGATGTACCGTGTAATGGACAGCACAACACGAGATGACCAAATGCAGGGTCGCCGGCGGAGATCGCGGCAGGCCGATGAAATATCAATGGCGAGCGAGGACCATAGCGTGACGGGTGGTCCAGTCCGGCAGCAAAGCGACAAGGCGACGCAGCAGCGCGTGGTAGGGCGCGAGAAAGCCGACAGCGAGTAGACCGGCAGTAGTTGTTTTGCGCGGTGCAAAAGAAGCTCTCCCAGCTGGGTTTGAACCAGCGACCTTGAGGTTAACAGCCGCACGCTCTACCAACTGAGCTATAGGAGAAGCACGACACTCGACCTCCCACGCAAAATCGCCAAAATTGCTTTCCTGAAGCGCACACGCAAAACCAACGCTAACCAACCCGCATGCTGCTCACACGCCGACCGGCGCACCCTCACAGCCATATGCACACGCTTCACCACCCTCAGGAGCCTCAAACGCCTCCACGGACTCAAAAACACCACTTTCGTATCACGCCTTCTACGCGTCCTACCAGGGCCCCACACACCGCCTCGCACGCTTGTCGTGGCTATAGACGCTACCACTGTCCCCATGACCCACAACGTAGCCTCCACAAGGTGGAACATATCGACCCAACTCGGACCACCACTTCGAGGCCGGCCTCGAGCTGAATGCTTGGGCTTCTGATCAGCTACAGGTAGCGCGTCGATTCTGACTCGGGGCCAACACGGATAGCGGACCGATTCCCACTACCAAAGCGATGTACCGTGTAATGGACAGCACAACACGAGATGACCAAATGCAGGGTCGCCGGCGGAGATCGCGGCAGGCCGATGAAATATCAATGGCGAGCGAGGACCATAGCGTGACGGGTGGTCCAGTCCGGCAGCAAAGCGACAAGGCGACGCAGCAGCGCGTGGTAGGGCGCGAGAAAGCCGACAGCGAGTAGACCGGCAGTAGTTGTTTTGCGCGGTGCAAAAGAAGCTCTCCCAGCTGGGTTTGAACCAGCGACCTTGAGGTTAACAGCCGCACGCTCTACCAACTGAGCTATAGGAGAAGCACGACACTCGACCTCCCACGCAAAATCGCCAAAATTGCTTTCCTGACGCAAAAACCAACGCTAACCAACCCGCATGCTGCTCACACGCCGACCGGCGCACCCTCACAGCCATATGCACACGCTTCACCACCCTCAGGAGCCTCAAACGCCTCCACGGACTCAAAAACACCACTTTCGTATCACGCCTTCTACGCGTCCTACCAGGGCCCCACACACCGCCTCGCACGCTTGTCGTGGCTATAGACGCTACCACTGTCCCCATGACCCACAACGTAGCCTCCACAAGGTGGAACATATCGACCCAACTCGGACCACCACTTCGAGGCCGGCCTCGAGCTGAATGCTTGGGCTTCTGATCAGCTACAGGTAGCGCGTCGATTCTGACTCGGGGCCAACACGGATAGCGGACCGATTCCCACTACCAAAGCGATGTACCGTGTAATGGACAGCACAACACGAGATGACCAAATGCAGGGTCGCCGGCGGAGATCGCGGCAGGCCGATGAAATATCAATGGCGAGCGAGGACCATAGCGTGACGGGTGGTCCAGTCCGGCAGCAAAGCGACAAGGCGACGCAGCAGCGCGTGGTAGGGCGCGAGAAAGCCGACAGCGAGTAGACCGGCAGTAGTTGTTTTGCGCGGTGCAAAAGAAGCTCTCCCAGCTGGGTTTGAACCAGCGACCTTGAGGTTAACAGCCGCACGCTCTACCAACTGAGCTATAGGAGAAGCACGACACTCGACCTCCCACGCAAAATCGCCAAAATTGCTTTCCTGACGCAAAAACCAACGCTAACCAACCCGCATGCTGCTCACACGCCGACCGGCGCACCCTCACAGCCATATGCACACGCTTCACCACCCTCAGGAGCCTCAAACGCCTCCACGGACTCAAAAACACCACTTTCGTATCACGCCTTCTACGCGTCCTACCAGGGCCCCACACACCGCCTCGCACGCTTGTCGTGGCTATAGACGCTACCACTGTCCCCATGACCCACAACGTAGCCTCCACAAGGTGGAACATATCGACCCAACTCGGACCACCACTTCGAGGCCGGCCTCGAGCTGAATGCTTGGGCTTCTGATCAGCTACAGGTAGCGCGTCGATTCTGACTCGGGGCCAACACGGGTAGCGGACCGATTCCCACTACCAAAGCGATGTACCGTGTAATGGACAGCACAACACGAGATGACCAAATGCAGGGTCGCCGGCGGAGATCGCGGCAGGCCGATGAAATATCAATGGCGAGCGAGGACCATAGCGTGACGGGCGGTCCAGTCCGTCGCGAGAGGGCAGCAAAGCGACAAGGCGACGCAGCAGCGCGTGGTAGGGCGCGAGAAAGCCGACAGCGAGTAGAACGGCAGTAGTTGTTTTGCGCGGTGCAAAAGAAGCTCTCCCAGCTGGGTTTGAACCAGCGACCTTGAGGTTAACAGCCGCACGCTCTACCAACTGAGCTATAGGAGAAGCACGACACTCGACCTCCCACGCAAAATCGCCAAAATTGCTTTCCTGACGCAAAAACCAACGCTAACCAACCCGCATGCTGCTCACACGCCGACCGGCGCACCCTCACAGCCATATGCACACGCTTCACCACCCTCAGGAGCCTCAAACGCCTCCACGGACTCAAAAACACCACTTTCGTATCACGCCTTCTACGCGTCCTACCAGGGCCCCACACACCGCCTCGCACGCTTGTCGTGGCTATAGACGCTACCACTGTCCCCATGACCCACAACGTAGCCTCCACAAGGTGGAACATATCGACCCAACTCGGACCACCACTTCGAGGCCGGCCTCGAGCTGAATGCTTGGGCTTCTGATCAGCTACAGGTAGCGCGTCGATTCTGACTCGGGGCCAACACGGATAGCGGACCGATTCCCACTACCAAAGCGATGTACCGTGTAATGGACAGCACAACACGAGATGACCAAATGCAGGGTCGCCGGCGGAGATCGCAGCAGGCCGATGAAATATCAATGGCGAGCGAGGACATAGCGTGACGGGTGGTCCAGTCCGGCAGCAAAGCGACAAGGCGACGCAGCAGCGCGTGGTAGGGCGCGAGAAAGCCGACAGCGAGTAGACCGGCAGTAGTTGTTTTGCGCGGTGCAAAAGAAGCTCTCCCAGCTGGGTTTGAACCAGCGACCTTGAGGTTAACAGCCGCACGCTCTACCAACTGAGCTATAGGAGAAGCACGACACTCGACCTCCCACGCAAAATCGCCAAAATTGCTTTCCTGACGCAAAAACCAACGCTAACCAACCCGCATGCTGCTCACACGCCGACCGGCGCACCCTCACAGCCATATGCACACGCTTCACCACCCTCAGGAGCCTCAAACGCCTCCACGGACTCAAAAACACCACTTTCGTATCACGCCTTCTACGCGTCCTACCAGGGCCCCACACACCGCCTCGCACGCTTGTCGTGGCTATAGACGCTACCACTGTCCCCATGACCCACAACGTAGCCTCCACAAGGTGGAACATATCGACCCAACTCGGACCACCACTTCGAGGCCGGCCTCGAGCTGAATGCTTGGGCTTCTGATCAGCTACAGGTAGCGCGTCGATTCTGACTCGGGGCCAACACGGGTAGCGGACCGATTCCCACTACCAAAGCGATGTACCGTGTAATGGACAGCACAACACGAGATGACCAAATGCAGGGTCGCCGGCGGAGATCGCAGCAGGCCGATGAAATATCAATGGCGAGCGAGGACATAGCGTGACGGGTGGTCCAGTCCGGCAGCAAAGCGACAAGGCGACGCAGCAGCGCGTGGTAGGGCGCGAGAAAGCCGACAGCGAGTAGAACGGCAGTAGTTGTTTTGCGCGGTGCAAAAGAAGCTCTCCCAGCTGGGTTTGAACCAGCGACCTTGAGGTTAACAGCCGCACGCTCTACCAACTGAGCTATAGGAGAAGCACGACACTCGACCTCCCACGCAAAATCGCGAAAATTGCTTTCCTGACGCAAAAACCAACGCTAACCAACCCGCATGCTGCTCACACGCCGACCGGCGCACCCTCACAGCCATATGCACACGCTTCACCACCCTCAGGAGCCTCAAACGCCTCCACGGACTCAAAAACACCACTTTCGTATCACGCCTTCTACGCGTCCTACCAGGGCCCCACACACCGCCTCGCACGCTTGTCGTGGCTATAGACGCTACCACTGTCCCCATGACCCACAACGTAGCCTCCACAAGGTGGAACATATCGACCCAACTCGGACCACCACTTCGAGGCCGGCCTCGAGCTGAATGCTTGGGCTTCTGATCAGCTACAGGTAGCGCGTCGATTCTGACTCGGGGCCAACACGGGTAGCGGACCGATTCCCACTACCAAAGCGATGTACCGTGTAATGGACAGCACAACACGAGATGACCAAATGCAGGGTCGCCGGCGGAGATCGCAGCAGGCCGATGAAATATCAATGGCGAGCGAGGACATAGCGTGACGGGTGGTCCAGTCCGGCAGCAAAGCGACAAGGCGACGCAGCAGCGCGTGGTAGGGCGCGAGAAAGCCGACAGCGAGTAGAACGGCAGTAGTTGTTTTGCGCGGTGCAAAAGAAGCTCTCCCAGCTGGGTTTGAACCAGCGACCTTGAGGTTAACAGCCGCACGCTCTACCAACTGAGCTATAGGAGAAGCACGACACTCGACCTCCCACGCAAAATCGCCAAAATTGCTTTCCTGACGCAAAAACCAACGCTAACCAACCCGCATGCTGCTCACACGCCGACCGGCGCACCCTCACAGCCATATGCACACGCTTCACCACCCTCAGGAGCCTCAAACGCCTCCACGGACTCAAAAACACCACTTTCGTATCACGCCTTCTACGCGTCCTACCAGGGCCCCACACACCGCCTCGCACGCTTGTCGTGGCTATAGACGCTACCACTGTCCCCATGACCCACAACGTAGCCTCCACAAGGTGGAACATATCGACCCAACTCGGACCACCACTTCGAGGCCGGCCTCGAGCTGAATGCTTGGGCTTCTGATCAGCTACAGGTAGCGCGTCGATTCTGACTCGGGGCCAACACGGGTAGCGGACCGATTCCCACTACCAAAGCGATGTACCGTGTAATGGACAGCACAACACGAGATGACCAAATGCAGGGTCGCCGGCGGAGATCGCGGCAGGCCGATGAAATATCAATGGCGAGCGAGGACCATAGCGTGACGGGCGGTCCAGTCCGTCGCGAGAGGGCAGCAAAGCGACAAGGCGACGCAGCAGCGCGTGGTAGGGCGCGAGAAAGCCGACAGCGAGTAGAACGGCAGTAGTTGTTTTGCGCGGTGCAAAAGAAGCTCTCCCAGCTGGGTTTGAACCAGCGACCTTGAGGTTAACAGCCGCACGCTCTACCAACTGAGCTATAGGAGAAGCACGACACTCGACCTCCCACGCAAAATCGCCAAAATTGCTTTCCTGACGCAAAAACCAACGCTAACCAACCCGCATGCTGCTCACACGCCGACCGGCGCACCCTCACAGCCATATGCACACGCTTCACCACCCTCAGGAGCCTCAAACGCCTCCACGGACTCAAAAACACCACTTTCGTATCACGCCTTCTACGCGTCCTACCAGGGCCCCACACACCGCCTCGCACGCTTGTCGTGGCTATAGACGCTACCACTGTCCCCATGACCCACAACGTAGCCTCCACAAGGTGGAACATATCGACCCAACTCGGACCACCACTTCGAGGCCGGCCTCGAGCTGAATGCTTGGGCTTCTGATCAGCTACAGGTAGCGCGTCGATTCTGACTCGGGGCCAACACGGGTAGCGGACCGATTCCCACTACCAAAGCGATGTACCGTGTAATGGACAGCACAACACGAGATGACCAAATGCAGGGTCGCCGGCGGAGATCGCGGCAGGCCGATGAAATATCAATGGCGAGCGAGGACCATAGCGTGACGGGCGGTCCAGTCCGTCGCGAGAGGGCAGCAAAGCGACAAGGCGACGCAGCAGCGCGTGGTAGGGCGCGAGAAAGCCGACAGCGAGTAGAACGGCAGTAGTTGTTTTGCGCGGTGCAAAAGAAGCTCTCCCAGCTGGGTTTGAACCAGCGACCTTGAGGTTAACAGCCGCACGCTCTACCAACTGAGCTATAGGAGAAGCACGACACTCGACCTCCCACGCAAAATCGCCAAAATTGCTTTCCTGACGCAAAAACCAACGCTAACCAACCCGCATGCTGCTCACACGCCGACCGGCGCACCCTCACAGCCATATGCACACGCTTCACCACCCTCAGGAGCCTCAAACGCCTCCACGGACTCAAAAACACCACTTTCGTATCACGCCTTCTACGCGTCCTACCAGGGCCCCACACACCGCCTCGCACGCTTGTCGTGGCTATAGACGCTACCACTGTCCCCATGACCCACAACGTAGCCTCCACAAGGTGGAACATATCGACCCAACTCGGACCACCACTTCGAGGCCGGCCTCGAGCTGAATGCTTGGGCTTCTGATCAGCTACAGGTAGCGCGTCGATTCTGACTCGGGGCCAACACGGGTAGCGGACCGATTCCCACTACCAAAGCGATGTACCGTGTAATGGACAGCACAACACGAGATGACCAAATGCAGGGTCGCCGGCGGAGATCGCAGCAGGCCGATGAAATATCAATGGCGAGCGAGGACATAGCGTGACGGGTGGTCCAGTCCGGCAGCAAAGCGACAAGGCGACGCAGCAGCGCGTGGTAGGGCGCGAGAAAGCCGACAGCGAGTAGAACGGCAGTAGTTGTTTTGCGCGGTGCAAAAGAAGCTCTCCCAGCTGGGTTTGAACCAGCGACCTTGAGGTTAACAGCCGCACGCTCTACCAACTGAGCTATAGGAGAAGCACGACACTCGACCTCCCACGCAAAATCCCGAAAATTGCTTTCCTGAAGCGCACACGCAAAACCAACGCTAACCAACCCGCATGCTGCTCACACGCCGACCGGCGCACCCTCACAGCCATATGCACACGCTTCACCACCCTCAGGAGCCTCAAACGCCTCCACGGACTCAAAAACACCACTTTCGTATCACGCCTTCTACGCGTCCTACCAGGGCCCCACACACCGCCTCGCACGCTTGTCGTGGCTATAGACGCTACCACTGTCCCCATGACCCACAACGTAGCCTCCACAAGGTGGAACATATCGACCCAACTCGGACCACCACTTCGAGGCCGGCCTCGAGCTGAATGCTTGGGCTTCTGATCAGCTACAGGTAGCGCGTCGATTCTGACTCGGGGCCAACACGGATAGCGGACCGATTCCCACTACCAAAGCGATGTACCGTGTAATGGACAGCACAACACGAGATGACCAAATGCAGGGTCGCCGGCGGAGATCGCAGCAGGCCGATGAAATATCAATGGCGAGCGAGGACATAGCGTGACGGGTGGTCCAGTCCGGCAGCAAAGCGACAAGGCGACGCAGCAGCGCGTGGTAGGGCGCGAGAAAGCCGACAGCGAGTAGAACGGCAGTAGTTGTTTTGCGCGGTGCAAAAGAAGCTCTCCCAGCTGGGTTTGAACCAGCGACCTTGAGGTTAACAGCCGCACGCTCTACCAACTGAGCTATAGGAGAAGCACGACACTCGACCTCCCACGCAAAATCGCGAAAATTGCTTTCCTGAAGCGCACACGCAAAACCAACGCTAACCAACCCGCATGCTGCTCACACGCCGACCGGCGCACCCTCACAGCCATATGCACACGCTTCACCACCCTCAGGAGCCTCAAACGCCTCCACGGACTCAAAAACACCACTTTCGTATCACGCCTTCTACGCGTCCTACCAGGGCCCCACACACCGCCTCGCACGCTTGTCGTGGCTATAGACGCTACCACTGTCCCCATGACCCACAACGTAGCCTCCACAAGGTGGAACATATCGACCCAACTCGGACCACCACTTCGAGGCCGGCCTCGAGCTGAATGCTTGGGCTTCTGATCAGCTACAGGTAGCGCGTCGATTCTGACTCGGGGCCAACACGGGTAGCGGACCGATTCCCACTACCAAAGCGATGTACCGTGTAATGGACAGCACAACACGAGATGACCAAATGCAGGGTCGCCGGCGGAGATCGCGGCAGGCCGATGAAATATCAATGGCGAGCGAGGACCATAGCGTGACGGGCGGTCCAGTCCGTCGCGAGAGGGCAGCAAAGCGACAAGGCGACGCAGCAGCGCGTGGTAGGGCGCGAGAAAGCCGACAGCGAGTAGAACGGCAGTAGTTGTTTTGCGCGGTGCAAAAGAAGCTCTCCCAGCTGGGTTTGAACCAGCGACCTTGAGGTTAACAGCCGCACGCTCTACCAACTGAGCTATAGGAGAAGCACGACACTCGACCTTCCACGCAAAATCGCGAAAATTGCTTTCCTGAAGCGCACACGCAAAACCAACGCTAACCAACCCGCATGCTGCTCACACGCCGACCGGCGCACCCTCACAGCCATATGCACACGCTTCACCACCCTCAGGAGCCTCAAACGCCTCCACGGACTCAAAAACACCACTTTCGTATCACGCCTTCTACGCGTCCTACCAGGGCCCCACACACCGCCTCGCACGCTTGTCGTGGCTATAGACGCTACCACTGTCCCCATGACCCACAACGTAGCCTCCACAAGGTGGAACATATCGACCCAACTCGGACCACCACTTCGAGGCCGGCCTCGAGCTGAATGCTTGGGCTTCTGATCAGCTACAGGTAGCGCGTCGATTCTGACTCGGGGCCAACACGGATAGCGGACCGATTCCCACTACCAAAGCGATGTACCGTGTAATGGACAGCACAACACGAGATGACCAAATGCAGGGTCGCCGGCGGAGATCGCAGCAGGCCGATGAAATATCAATGGCGAGCGAGGACATAGCGTGACGGGTGGTCCAGTCCGGCAGCAAAGCGACAAGGCGACGCAGCAGCGCGTGGTAGGGCGCGAGAAAGCCGACAGCGAGTAGAACGGCAGTAGTTGTTTTGCGCGGTGCAAAAGAAGCTCTCCCAGCTGGGTTTGAACCAGCGACCTTGAGGTTAACAGCCGCACGCTCTACCAACTGAGCTATAGGAGAAGCACGACACTCGACCTCCCACGCAAAATCGCGAAAATTGCTTTCCTGAAGCGCACACGCAAAACCAACGCTAACCAACCCGCATGCTGCTCACACGCCGACCGGCGCACCCTCACAGCCATATGCACACGCTTCACCACCCTCAGGAGCCTCAAACGCCTCCACGGACTCAAAAACACCACTTTCGTATCACGCCTTCTACGCGTCCTACCAGGGCCCCACACACCGCCTCGCACGCTTGTCGTGGCTATAGACGCTACCACTGTCCCCATGACCCACAACGTAGCCTCCACAAGGTGGAACATATCGACCCAACTCGGACCACCACTTCGAGGCCGGCCTCGAGCTGAATGCTTGGGCTTCTGATCAGCTACAGGTAGCGCGTCGATTCTGACTCGGGGCCAACACGGATAGCGGACCGATTCCCACTACCAAAGCGATGTACCGTGTAATGGACAGCACAACACGAGATGACCAAATGCAGGGTCGCCGGCGGAGATCGCAGCAGGCCGATGAAATATCAATGGCGAGCGAGGACATAGCGTGACGGGTGGTCCAGTCCGGCAGCAAAGCGACAAGGCGACGCAGCAGCGCGTGGTAGGGCGCGAGAAAGCCGACAGCGAGTAGAACGGCAGTAGTTGTTTTGCGCGGTGCAAAAGAAGCTCTCCCAGCTGGGTTTGAACCAGCGACCTTGAGGTTAACAGCCGCACGCTCTACCAACTGAGCTATAGGAGAAGCACGACACTCGACCTCCCACGCAAAATCGCGAAAATTGCTTTCCTGAAGCGCACACGCAAAACCAACGCTAACCAACCCGCATGCTGCTCACACGCCGACCGGCGCACCCTCACAGCCATATGCACACGCTTCACCACCCTCAGGAGCCTCAAACGCCTCCACGGACTCAAAAACACCACTTTCGTATCACGCCTTCTACGCGTCCTACCAGGGCCCCACACACCGCCTCGTACGCTTGTCGTGGCTATAGACGCTACCACTGTCCCCATGACCCACAACGTAGCCTCCACGAGGTGGAACATATCGACCCAACTCTGACCACCACTTCGAGGCCGGCCTCGAGCTGAATGCTTGGGCTTCTGATCAGCTACAGGTAGCGCGTCGATTCTGACTCGGGGCCAACACGGATAGCGGACCGATTCCCACTACCAAAGCGATGTACCGTGTAATGGACAGCACAACACGAGATGACCAAATGCAGGGTCGCCGGCGGAGATCGCAGCAGGCCGATGAAATATCAATGGCGAGCGAGGACCATAGCGTGACGGGTGGTCCAGTCCGGCAGCAAAGCGACAAGGCGACGCAGCAGCGCGTGGTAGGGCGCGAGAAAGCCGACAGCGAGTAGACCGGCAGTAGTTGTTTTGCGCGGTGCAAAAGAAGCTCTCCCAGCTGGGTTTGAACCAGCGACCTTGAGGTTAACAGCCGCACGCTCTACCAACTGAGCTATAGGAGAAGCACGACACTCGACCTTCCACGCAAAATCGCGAAAATTGCTTTCCTGAAGCGCACACGCAAAACCAACGCTAACCAACCCGCATGCTGCTCACACGCCGACCGGCGCACCCTCACAGCCATATGCACACGCTTCACCACCCTCAGGAGCCTCAAACGCCTCCACGGACTCAAAAACACCACTTTCGTATCACGCCTTCTACGCGTCCTACCAGGGCCCCACACACCGCCTCGCACGCTTGTCGTGGCTATAGACGCTACCACTGTCCCCATGACCCACAACGTAGCCTCCACAAGGTGGAACATATCGACCCAACTCGGACCACCACTTCGAGGCCGGCCTCGAGCTGAATGCTTGGGCTTCTGATCAGCTACAGGTAGCGCGTCGATTCTGACTCGGGGCCAACACGGGTAGCGGACCGATTCCCACTACCAAAGCGATGTACCGTGTAATGGACAGCACAACACGAGATGACCAAATGCAGGGTCGCCGGCGGAGATCGCAGCAGGCCGATGAAATATCAATGGCGAGCGAGGACATAGCGTGACGGGTGGTCCAGTCCGGCAGCAAAGCGACAAGGCGACGCAGCAGCGCGTGGTAGGGCGCGAGAAAGCCGACAGCGAGTAGAACGGCAGTAGTTGTTTTGCGCGGTGCAAAAGAAGCTCTCCCAGCTGGGTTTGAACCAGCGACCTTGAGGTTAACAGCCGCACGCTCTACCAACTGAGCTATAGGAGAAGCACGACACTCGACCTCCCACGCAAAATCGCGAAAATTGCTTTCCTGAAGCGCACACGCAAAACCAACGCTAACCAACCCGCATGCTGCTCACACGCCGACCGGCGCACCCTCACAGCCATATGCACACGCTTCACCACCCTCAGGAGCCTCAAACGCCTCCGCGGACTCAAAAACACCACTTTCGTATCACGCCTTCTACGCGTCCTACCAGGGCCCCACACACCGCCTCGCACGCTTGTCGTGGCTATAGACGCTACCACTGTCCCCATGACCCACAACGTAGCCTCCACAAGGTGGAACATATCGACCCAACTCGGACCACCACTTCGAGGCCGGCCTCGAGCTGAATGCTTGGGCTTCTGATCAGCTACAGGTAGCGCGTCGATTCTGACTCGGGGCCAACACGGATAGCGGACCGATTCCCACTACCAAAGCGATGTACCGTGTAATGGACAGCACAACACGAGATGACCAAATGCAGGGTCGCCGGCGGAGATCGCAGCAGGCCGATGAAATATCAATGGCGAGCGAGGACCATAGCGTGGCGGGTGGTCCAGTCCGGCAGCAAAGCGACAAGGCGACGCAGCAGCGCGTGGTAGGGCGCGAGAAAGCCGACAGCGAGTAGAACGGCAGTAGTTGTTTTGCGCGGTGCAAAAGAAGCTCTCCCAGCTGGGTTTGAACCAGCGACCTTGAGGTTAACAGCCGCACGCTCTACCAACTGAGCTATAGGAGAAGCACGACACTCGACCTCCCACGCAAAATCGCGAAAATTGCTTTCCTGAAGCGCACACGCAAAACCAACGCTAACCAACCCGCATGCTGCTCACACGCCGACCGGCGCACCCTCACAGCCATATGCACACGCTTCACCACCCTCAGGAGCCTCAAACGCCTCCACGGACTCAAAAACACCACTTTCGTATCACGCCTTCTACGCGTCCTACCAGGGCCCCACACACCGCCTCGCACGCTTGTCGTGGCTATAGACGCTACCACTGTCCCCATGACCCACAACGTAGCCTCCACAAGGTGGAACATATCGACCCAACTCGGACCACCACTTCGAGGCCGGCCTCGAGCTGAATGCTTGGGCTTCTGATCAGCTACAGGTAGCGCGTCGATTCTGACTCGGGGCCAACACGGGTAGCGGACCGATTCCCACTACCAAAGCGATGTACCGTGTAATGGACAGCACAACACGAGATGACCAAATGCAGGGTCGCCGGCGGAGATCGCAGCAGGCCGATGAAATATCAATGGCGAGCGAGGACCATAGCGTGACGGGTGGTCCAGTCCGTCGCGAGAGGGCAGCAAAGCGACAAGGCGACGCAGCAGCGCGTGGTAGGGCGCGAGAAAGCCGACAGCGAGTAGAACGGCAGTAGTTGTTTTGCGCGGTGCAAAAGAAGCTCTCCCAGCTGGGTTTGAACCAGCGACCTTGAGGTTAACAGCCGCACGCTCTACCAACTGAGCTATAGGAGAAGCACGACACTCGACCTCCCACGCAAAATCGCGAAAATTGCTTTCCTGAAGCGCACACGCAAAACCAACGCTAACCAACCCGCATGCTGCTCACACGCCGACCGGCGCACCCTCACAGCCATATGCACACGCTTCACCACCCTCAGGAGCCTCAAACGCCTCCGCGGACTCAAAAACACCACTTTCGTATCACGCCTTCTACGCGTCCTACCAGGGCCCCACACACCGCCTCGCACGCTTGTCGTGGCTATAGACGCTACCACTGTCCCCATGACCCACAACGTAGCCTCCACAAGGTGGAACATATCGACCCAACTCGGACCACCACTTCGAGGCCGGCCTCGAGCTGAATGCTTGGGCTTCTGATCAGCTACAGGTAGCGCGTCGATTCTGACTCGGGGCCAACACGGATAGCGGACCGATTCCCACTACCAAAGCGATGTACCGTGTAATGGACAGCACAACACGAGATGACCAAATGCAGGGTCGCCGGCGGAGATCGCAGCAGGCCGATGAAATATCAATGGCGAGCGAGGACATAGCGTGACGGGTGGTCCAGTCCGGCAGCAAAGCGACAAGGCGACGCAGCAGCGCGTGGTAGGGCGCGAGAAAGCCGACAGCGAGTAGAACGGCAGTAGTTGTTTTGCGCGGTGCAAAAGAAGCTCTCCCAGCTGGGTTTGAACCAGCGACCTTGAGGTTAACAGCCGCACGCTCTACCAACTGAGCTATAGGAGAAGCACGACACTCGACCTCCCACGCAAAATCGCGAAAATTGCTTTCCTGACGCAAAAACCAACGCTAACCAACCCGCATGCTGCTCACACGCCGACCGGCGCACCCTCACAGCCATATGCACACGCTTCACCACCCTCAGGAGCCTCAAACGCCTCCACGGACTCAAAAACACCACTTTCGTATCACGCCTTCTACGCGTCCTACCAGGGCCCCACACACCGCCTCGCACGCTTGTCGTGGCTATAGACGCTACCACTGTCCCCATGACCCACAACGTAGCCTCCACAAGGTGGAACATATCGACCCAACTCGGACCACCACTTCGAGGCCGGCCTCGAGCTGAATGCTTGGGCTTCTGATCAGCTACAGGTAGCGCGTCGATTCTGACTCGGGGCCAACACGGGTAGCGGACCGATTCCCACTACCAAAGCGATGTACCGTGTAATGGACAGCACAACACGAGATGACCAAATGCAGGGTCGCCGGCGGAGATCGCAGCAGGCCGATGAAATATCAATGGCGAGCGAGGACCATAGCGTGGCGGGTGGTCCAGTCCGTCGCGAGAGGGCAGCAAAGCGACAAGGCGACGCAGCAGCGCGTGGTAGGGCGCGAGAAAGCCGACAGCGAGTAGACCGGCAGTAGTTGTTTTGCGCGGTGCAAAAGAAGCTCTCCCAGCTGGGTTTGAACCAGCGACCTTGAGGTTAACAGCCGCACGCTCTACCAACTGAGCTATAGGAGAAGCACGACACTCGACCTTCCACGCAAAATCGCGAAAATTGCTTTCCTGACGCAAAAACCAACGCTAACCAACCCGCATGCTGCTCACACGCCGACCGGCGCACCCTCACAGCCATATGCACACGCTTCACCACCCTCAGGAGCCTCAAACGCCTCCACGGACTCAAAAACACCACTTTCGTATCACGCCTTCTACGCGTCCTACCAGGGCCCCACACACCGCCTCGCACGCTTGTCGTGGCTATAGACGCTACCACTGTCCCCATGACCCACAACGTAGCCTCCACAAGGTGGAACATATCGACCCAACTCGGACCACCACTTCGAGGCCGGCCTCGAGCTGAATGCTTGGGCTTCTGATCAGCTACAGGTAGCGCGTCGATTCTGACTCGGGGCCAACACGGGTAGCGGACCGATTCCCACTACCAAAGCGATGTACCGTGTAATGGACAGCACAACACGAGATGACCAAATGCAGGGTCGCCGGCGGAGATCGCAGCAGGCCGATGAAATATCAATGGCGAGCGAGGACCATAGCGTGGCGGGTGGTCCAGTCCGGCAGCAAAGCGACAAGGCGACGCAGCAGCGCGTGGTAGGGCGCGAGAAAGCCGACAGCGAGTAGAACGGCAGTAGTTGTTTTGCGCGGTGCAAAAGAAGCTCTCCCAGCTGGGTTTGAACCAGCGACCTTGAGGTTAACAGCCGCACGCTCTACCAACTGAGCTATAGGAGAAGCACGACACTCGACCTTCCACGCAAAATCGCGAAAATTGCTTTCCTGACGCAAAAACCAACGCTAACCAACCCGCATGCTGCTCACACGCCGACCGGCGCACCCTCACAGCCATATGCACACGCTTCACCACCCTCAGGAGCCTCAAACGCCTCCACGGACTCAAAAACACCACTTTCGTATCACGCCTTCTACGCGTCCTACCAGGGCCCCACACACCGCCTCGCACGCTTGTCGTGGCTATAGACGCTACCACTGTCCCCATGACCCACAACGTAGCCTCCACAAGGTGGAACATATCGACCCAACTCGGACCACCACTTCGAGGCCGGCCTCGAGCTGAATGCTTGGGCTTCTGATCAGCTACAGGTAGCACGTCGATTCTGACTCGGGGCCAACACGGGTAGCGGACCGATTCCCACTACCAAAGCGATGTACCGTGTAATGGACAGCACAACACGAGATGACCAAATGCAGGGTCGCCGGCGGAGATCGCAGCAGGCCGATGAAATATCAATGGCGAGCGAGGACCATAGCGTGACGGGTGGTCCAGTCCGTCGCGAGAGGGCAGCAAAGCGACAAGGCGACGCAGCAGCGCATGGTAGGGCGCGAGAAAGCCGACAGCGAGTAGACCGGCAGTAGTTGTTTTGCGCGGTGCAAAAGAAGCTCTCCCAGCTGGGTTTGAACCAGCGACCTTGAGGTTAACAGCCGCACGCTCTACCAACTGAGCTATAGGAGAAGCACGACACTCGACCTCCCACGCAAAATCGCGAAAATTGCTTTCCTGAAGCGCACACGCAAAACCAACGCTAACCAACCCGCATGCTGCTCACACGCCGACCGGCGCACCCTCACAGCCATATGCACACGCTTCACCACCCTCAGGAGCCTCAAACGCCTCCACGGACTCAAAAACACCACTTTCGTATCACGCCTTCTACGCGTCCTACCAGGGCCCCACACACCGCCTCGCACGCTTGTCGTGGCTATAGACGCTACCACTGTCCCCATGACCCACAACGTAGCCTCCACAAGGTGGAACATATCGACCCAACTCGGACCACCACTTCGAGGCCGGCCTCGAGCTGAATGCTTGGGCTTCTGATCAGCTACAGGTAGCGCGTCGATTCTGACTCGGGGCCAACACGGGTAGCGGACCGATTCCCACTACCAAAGCGATGTACCGTGTAATGGACAGCACAACACGAGATGACCAAATGCAGGGTCGCCGGCGGAGATCGCAGCAGGCCGATGAAATATCAATGGCGAGCGAGGACCATAGCGTGGCGGGTGGTCCAGTCCGGCAGCAAAGCGACAAGGCGACGCAGCAGCGCGTGGTAGGGCGCGAGAAAGCCGACAGCGAGTAGAACGGCAGTAGTTGTTTTGCGCGGTGCAAAAGAAGCTCTCCCAGCTGGGTTTGAACCAGCGACCTTGAGGTTAACAGCCGCACGCTCTACCAACTGAGCTATAGGAGAAGCACGACACTCGACCTTCCACGCAAAATCGCGAAAATTGCTTTCCTGACGCAAAAACCAACGCTAACCAACCCGCATGCTGCTCACACGCCGACCGGCGCACCCTCACAGCCATATGCACACGCTTCACCACCCTCAGGAGCCTCAAACGCCTCCACGGACTCAAAAACACCACTTTCGTATCACGCCTTCTACGCGTCCTACCAGGGCCCCACACACCGCCTCGCACGCTTGTCGTGGCTATAGACGCTACCACTGTCCCCATGACCCACAACGTAGCCTCCACAAGGTGGAACATATCGACCCAACTCGGACCACCACTTCGAGGCCGGCCTCGAGCTGAATGCTTGGGCTTCTGATCAGCTACAGGTAGCACGTCGATTCTGACTCGGGGCCAACACGGGTAGCGGACCGATTCCCACTACCAAAGCGATGTACCGTGTAATGGACAGCACAACACGAGATGACCAAATGCAGGGTCGCCGGCGGAGATCGCAGCAGGCCGATGAAATATCAATGGCGAGCGAGGACCATAGCGTGACGGGTGGTCCAGTCCGTCGCGAGAGGGCAGCAAAGCGACAAGGCGACGCAGCAGCGCATGGTAGGGCGCGAGAAAGCCGACAGCGAGTAGACCGGCAGTAGTTGTTTTGCGCGGTGCAAAAGAAGCTCTCCCAGCTGGGTTTGAACCAGCGACCTTGAGGTTAACAGCCGCACGCTCTACCAACTGAGCTATAGGAGAAGCACGACACTCGACCTCCCACGCAAAATCGCGAAAATTGCTTTCCTGACGCAAAAACCAACGCTAACCAACCCGCATGCTGCTCACACGCCGACCGGCGCACCCTCACAGCCATATGCACACGCTTCACCACCCTCAGGAGCCTCAAACGCCTCCGCGGACTCAAAAACACCACTTTCGTATCACGCCTTCTACGCGTCCTACCAGGGCCCCACACACCGCCTCGCACGCTTGTCGTGGCTATAGACGCTACCACTGTCCCCATGACCCACAACGTAGCCTCCACAAGGTGGAACATATCGACCCAACTCGGACCACCACTTCGAGGCCGGCCTCGAGCTGAATGCTTGGGCTTCTGATCAGCTACAGGTAGCGCGTCGATTCTGACTCGGGGCCAACACGGATAGCGGACCGATTCCCACTACCAAAGCGATGTACCGTGTAATGGACAGCACAACACGAGATGACCAAATGCAGGGTCGCCGGCGGAGATCGCAGCAGGCCGATGAAATATCAATGGCGAGCGAGGACCATAGCGTGGCGGGTGGTCCAGTCCGGCAGCAAAGCGACAAGGCGACGCAGCAGCGCGTGGTAGGGCGCGAGAAAGCCGACAGCGAGTAGAACGGCAGTAGTTGTTTTGCGCGGTGCAAAAGAAGCTCTCCCAGCTGGGTTTGAACCAGCGACCTTGAGGTTAACAGCCGCACGCTCTACCAACTGAGCTATAGGAGAAGCACGACACTCGACCTTCCACGCAAAATCGCGAAAATTGCTTTCCTGAAGCGCACACGCAAAACCAACGCTAACCAACCCGCATGCTGCTCACACGCCGACCGGCGCACCCTCACAGCCATATGCACACGCTTCACCACCCTCAGGAGCCTCAAACGCCTCCACGGACTCAAAAACACCACTTTCGTATCACGCCTTCTACGCGTCCTACCAGGGCCCCACACACCGCCTCGCACGCTTGTCGTGGCTATAGACGCTACCACTGTCCCCATGACCCACAACGTAGCCTCCACAAGGTGGAACATATCGACCCAACTCGGACCACCACTTCGAGGCCGGCCTCGAGCTGAATGCTTGGGCTTCTGATCAGCTACAGGTAGCGCGTCGATTCTGACTCGGGGCCAACACGGGTAGCGGACCGATTCCCACTACCAAAGCGATGTACCGTGTAATGGACAGCACAACACGAGATGACCAAATGCAGGGTCGCCGGCGGAGATCGCAGCAGGCCGATGAAATATCAATGGCGAGGGAGGACCATAGCGTGACGGGTGGTCCAGTCCGGCAGCAAAGCGACAAGGCGACGCAGCAGCGCATGGTAGGGCGCGAGAAAGCCGACAGCGAGTAGACCGGCAGTAGTTGTTTTGCGCGGTGCAAAAGAAGCTCTCCCAGCTGGGTTTGAACCAGCGACCTTGAGGTTAACAGCCGCACGCTCTACCAACTGAGCTATAGGAGAAGCACGACACTCGACCTCCCACGCAAAATCGCGAAAATTGCTTTCCTGACGCAAAAACCAACGCTAACCAACCCGCATGCTGCTCACACGCCGACCGGCGCACCCTCACAGCCATGTGCACACGCTTCACCACCCTCAGGAGCCTCAAACGCCTCCACGGACTCAAAAACACCACTTTCGTATCACGCCTTCTACGCGTCCTACCAGGGCCCCACACACCGCCTCGCACGCTTGTCGTGGCTATAGACGCTACCACTGTCCCCATGACCCACAACGTAGCCTCCACAAGGTGGAACATATCGACCCAACTCGGACCACCACTTCGAGGCCGGCCTCGAGCTGAATGCTTGGGCTTCTGATCAGCTACAGGTAGCGCGTCGATTCTGACTCGGGGCCAACACGGATAGCGGACCGATTCCCACTACCAAAGCGATGTACCGTGTAATGGACAGCACAACACGAGATGACCAAATGCAGGGTCGCCGGCGGAGATCGCAGCAGGCCGATGAAATATCAATGGCGAGCGAGGACCATAGCGTGACGGGTGGTCCAGTCCGGCAGCAAAGCGACAAGGCGACGCAGCAGCGCGTGGTAGGGCGCGAGAAAGCCGACAGCGAGTAGAACGGCAGTAGTTGTTTTGCGCGGTGCAAAAGAAGCTCTCCCAGCTGGGTTTGAACCAGCGACCTTGAGGTTAACAGCCGCACGCTCTACCAACTGAGCTATAGGAGAAGCACGACACTCGACCTCCCACGCAAAATCGCGAAAATTGCTTTCCTGACGCAAAAACCAACGCTAACCAACCCGCATGCTGCTCACACGCCGACCGGCGCACCCTCACAGCCATGTGCACACGCTTCACCACCCTCAGGAGCCTCAAACGCCTCCACGGACTCAAAAACACCACTTTCGTATCACGCCTTCTACGCGTCCTACCAGGGCCCCACACACCGCCTCGCACGCTTGTCGTGGCTATAGACGCTACCACTGTCCCCATGACCCACAACGTAGCCTCCACAAGGTGGAACATATCGACCCAACTCGGACCACCACTTCGAGGCCGGCCTCGAGCTGAATGCTTGGGCTTCTGATCAGCTACAGGTAGCGCGTCGATTCTGACTCGGGGCCAACACGGGTAGCGGACCGATTCCCACTACCAAAGCGATGTACCGTGTAATGGACAGCACAACACGAGATGACCAAATGCAGGGTCGCCGGCGGAGATCGCAGCAGGCCGATGAAATATCAATGGCGAGGGAGGACCATAGCGTGACGGGTGGTCCAGTCCGGCAGCAAAGCGACAAGGCGACGCAGCAGCGCATGGTAGGGCGCGAGAAAGCCGACAGCGAGTAGACCGGCAGTAGTTGTTTTGCGCGGTGCAAAAGAAGCTCTCCCAGCTGGGTTTGAACCAGCGACCTTGAGGTTAACAGCCGCACGCTCTACCAACTGAGCTATAGGAGAAGCACGACACTCGACCTCCCACGCAAAATCGCGAAAATTGCTTTCCTGACGCAAAAACCAACGCTAACCAACCCGCATGCTGCTCACACGCCGACCGGCGCACCCTCACAGCCATATGCACACGCTTCACCACCCTCAGGAGCCTCAAACGCCTCCACGGACTCAAAAACACCACTTTCGTATCACGCCTTCTACGCGTCCTACCAGGGCCCCACACACCGCCTCGCACGCTTGTCGTGGCTATAGACGCTACCACTGTCCCCATGACCCACAACGTAGCCTCCACAAGGTGGAACATATCGACCCAACTCGGACCACCACTTCGAGGCCGGCCTCGAGCTGAATGCTTGGGCTTCTGATCAGCTACAGGTAGCGCGTCGATTCTGACTCGGGGCCAACACGGGTAGCGGACCGATTCCCACTACCAAAGCGATGTACCGTGTAATGGACAGCACAACACGAGATGACCAAATGCAGGGTCGCCGGCGGAGATCGCGGCAGGCCGATGAAATATCAATGGCGAGCGAGGACCATAGCGTGACGGGCGGTCCAGTCCGTCGCGAGAGGGCAGCAAAGCGACAAGGCGACGCAGCAGCGCGTGGTAGGGCGCGAGAAAGCCGACAGCGAGTAGAACGGCAGTAGTTGTTTTGCGCGGTGCAAAAGAAGCTCTCCCAGCTGGGTTTGAACCAGCGACCTTGAGGTTAACAGCCGCACGCTCTACCAACTGAGCTATAGGAGAAGCACGACACTCGACCTCCCACGCAAAATCGCGAAAATTGCTTTCCTGAAGCGCACACGCAAAACCAACGCTAACCAACCCGCATGCTGCTCACACGCCGACCGGCGCACCCTCACAGCCATATGCACACGCTTCACCACCCTCAGGAGCCTCAAACGCCTCCACGGACTCAAAAACACCACTTTCGTATCACGCCTTCTACGCGTCCTACCAGGGCCCCACACACCGCCTCGCACGCTTGTCGTGGCTATAGACGCTACCACTGTCCCCATGACCCACAACGTAGCCTCCACAAGGTGGAACATATCGACCCAACTCGGACCACCACTTCGAGGCCGGCCTCGAGCTGAATGCTTGGGCTTCTGATCAGCTACAGGTAGCGCGTCGATTCTGACTCGGGGCCAACACGGATAGCGGACCGATTCCCACTACCAAAGCGATGTACCGTGTAATGGACAGCACAACACGAGATGACCAAATGCAGGGTCGCCGGCGGAGATCGCAGCAGGCCGATGAAATATCAATGGCGAGCGAGGACATAGCGTGACGGGTGGTCCAGTCCGGCAGCAAAGCGACAAGGCGACGCAGCAGCGCGTGGTAGGGCGCGAGAAAGCCGACAGCGAGTAGAACGGCAGTAGTTGTTTTGCGCGGTGCAAAAGAAGCTCTCCCAGCTGGGTTTGAACCAGCGACCTTGAGGTTAACAGCCGCACGCTCTACCAACTGAGCTATAGGAGAAGCACGACACTCGACCTCCCACGCAAAATCGCGAAAATTGCTTTCCTGAAGCGCACACGCAAAACCAACGCTAACCAACCCGCATGCTGCTCACACGCCGACCGGCGCACCCTCACAGCCATATGCACACGCTTCACCACCCTCAGGAGCCTCAAACGCCTCCACGGACTCAAAAACACCACTTTCGTATCACGCCTTCTACGCGTCCTACCAGGGCCCCACACACCGCCTCGCACGCTTGTCGTGGCTATAGACGCTACCACTGTCCCCATGACCCACAACGTAGCCTCCACAAGGTGGAACATATCGACCCAACTCGGACCACCACTTCGAGGCCGGCCTCGAGCTGAATGCTTGGGCTTCTGATCAGCTACAGGTAGCGCGTCGATTCTGACTCGGGGCCAACACGGATAGCGGACCGATTCCCACTACCAAAGCGATGTACCGTGTAATGGACAGCACAACACGAGATGACCAAATGCAGGGTCGCCGGCGGAGATCGCAGCAGGCCGATGAAATATCAATGGCGAGCGAGGACATAGCGTGACGGGTGGTCCAGTCCGGCAGCAAAGCGACAAGGCGACGCAGCAGCGCGTGGTAGGGCGCGAGAAAGCCGACAGCGAGTAGACCGGCAGTAGTTGTTTTGCGCGGTGCAAAAGAAGCTCTCCCAGCTGGGTTTGAACCAGCGACCTTGAGGTTAACAGCCGCACGCTCTACCAACTGAGCTATAGGAGAAGCACGACACTCGACCTCCCACGCAAAATCGCGAAAATTGCTTTCCTGAAGCGCACACGCAAAACCAACGCTAACCAACCCGCATGCTGCTCACACGCCGACCGGCGCACCCTCACAGCCATATGCACACGCTTCACCACCCTCAGGAGCCTCAAACGCCTCCGCGGACTCAAAAACACCACTTTCGTATCACGCCTTCTACGCGTCCTACCAGGGCCCCACACACCGCCTCGCACGCTTGTCGTGGCTATAGACGCTACCACTGTCCCCATGACCCACAACGTAGCCTCCACAAGGTGGAACATATCGACCCAACTCGGACCACCACTTCGAGGCCGGCCTCGAGCTGAATGCTTGGGCTTCTGATCAGCTACAGGTAGCGCGTCGATTCTGACTCGGGGCCAACACGGATAGCGGACCGATTCCCACTACCAAAGCGATGTACCGTGTAATGGACAGCACAACACGAGATGACCAAATGCAGGGTCGCCGGCGGAGATCGCAGCAGGCCGATGAAATATCAATGGCGAGCGAGGACCATAGCGTGACGGGTGGTCCAGTCCGTCGCGAGAGGGCAGCAAAGCGACAAGGCGACGCAGCAGCGCATGGTAGGGCGCGAGAAAGCCGACAGCGAGTAGACCGGCAGTAGTTGTTTTGCGCGGTGCAAAAGAAGCTCTCCCAGCTGGGTTTGAACCAGCGACCTTGAGGTTAACAGCCGCACGCTCTACCAACTGAGCTATAGGAGAAGCACGACACTCGACCTTCCACGCAAAATCGCGAAAATTGCTTTCCTGAAGCGCACACGCAAAACCAACGCTAACCAACCCGCATGCTGCTCACACGCCGACCGGCGCACCCTCACAGCCATATGCACACGCTTCACCACCCTCAGGAGCCTCAAACGCCTCCACGGACTCAAAAACACCACTTTCGTATCACGCCTTCTACGCGTCCTACCAGGGCCCCACACACCGCCTCGCACGCTTGTCGTGGCTATAGACGCTACCACTGTCCCCATGACCCACAACGTAGCCTCCACAAGGTGGAACATATCGACCCAACTCGGACCACCACTTCGAGGCCGGCCTCGAGCTGAATGCTTGGGCTTCTGATCAGCTACAGGTAGCGCGTCGATTCTGACTCGGGGCCAACACGGGTAGCGGACCGATTCCCACTACCAAAGCGATGTACCGTGTAATGGACAGCACAACACGAGATGACCAAATGCAGGGTCGCCGGCGGAGATCGCAGCAGGCCGATGAAATATCAATGGCGAGCGAGGACATAGCGTGACGGGTGGTCCAGTCCGGCAGCAAAGCGACAAGGCGACGCAGCAGCGCGTGGTAGGGCGCGAGAAAGCCGACAGCGAGTAGAACGGCAGTAGTTGTTTTGCGCGGTGCAAAAGAAGCTCTCCCAGCTGGGTTTGAACCAGCGACCTTGAGGTTAACAGCCGCACGCTCTACCAACTGAGCTATAGGAGAAGCACGACACTCGACCTCCCACGCAAAATCGCGAAAATTGCTTTCCTGACGCAAAAACCAACGCTAACCAACCCGCATGCTGCTCACACGCCGACCGGCGCACCCTCACAGCCATATGCACACGCTTCACCACCCTCAGGAGCCTCAAACGCCTCCACGGACTCAAAAACACCACTTTCGTATCACGCCTTCTACGCGTCCTACCAGGGCCCCACACACCGCCTCGCACGCTTGTCGTGGCTATAGACGCTACCACTGTCCCCATGACCCACAACGTAGCCTCCACAAGGTGGAACATATCGACCCAACTCGGACCACCACTTCGAGGCCGGCCTCGAGCTGAATGCTTGGGCTTCTGATCAGCTACAGGTAGCGCGTCGATTCTGACTCGGGGCCAACACGGATAGCGGACCGATTCCCACTACCAAAGCGATGTACCGTGTAATGGACAGCACAACACGAGATGACCAAATGCAGGGTCGCCGGCGGAGATCGCAGCAGGCCGATGAAATATCAATGGCGAGCGAGGACATAGCGTGACGGGTGGTCCAGTCCGGCAGCAAAGCGACAAGGCGACGCAGCAGCGCGTGGTAGGGCGCGAGAAAGCCGACAGCGAGTAGACCGGCAGTAGTTGTTTTGCGCGGTGCAAAAGAAGCTCTCCCAGCTGGGTTTGAACCAGCGACCTTGAGGTTAACAGCCGCACGCTCTACCAACTGAGCTATAGGAGAAGCACGACACTCGACCTCCCACGCAAAATCGCGAAAATTGCTTTCCTGAAGCGCACACGCAAAACCAACGCTAACCAACCCGCATGCTGCTCACACGCCGACCGGCGCACCCTCACAGCCATATGCACACGCTTCACCACCCTCAGGAGCCTCAAACGCCTCCGCGGACTCAAAAACACCACTTTCGTATCACGCCTTCTACGCGTCCTACCAGGGCCCCACACACCGCCTCGCACGCTTGTCGTGGCTATAGACGCTACCACTGTCCCCATGACCCACAACGTAGCCTCCACAAGGTGGAACATATCGACCCAACTCGGACCACCACTTCGAGGCCGGCCTCGAGCTGAATGCTTGGGCTTCTGATCAGCTACAGGTAGCGCGTCGATTCTGACTCGGGGCCAACACGGGTAGCGGACCGATTCCCACTACCAAAGCGATGTACCGTGTAATGGACAGCACAACACGAGATGACCAAATGCAGGGTCGCCGGCGGAGATCGCAGCAGGCCGATGAAATATCAATGGCGAGCGAGGACCATAGCGTGGCGGGTGGTCCAGTCCGGCAGCAAAGCGACAAGGCGACGCAGCAGCGCGTGGTAGGGCGCGAGAAAGCCGACAGCGAGTAGAACGGCAGTAGTTGTTTTGCGCGGTGCAAAAGAAGCTCTCCCAGCTGGGTTTGAACCAGCGACCTTGAGGTTAACAGCCGCACGCTCTACCAACTGAGCTATAGGAGAAGCACGACACTCGACCTCCCACGCAAAATCGCGAAAATTGCTTTCCTGACGCAAAAACCAACGCTAACCAACCCGCATGCTGCTCACACGCCGACCGGCGCACCCTCACAGCCATATGCACACGCTTCACCACCCTCAGGAGCCTCAAACGCCTCCACGGACTCAAAAACACCACTTTCGTATCACGCCTTCTACGCGTCCTACCAGGGCCCCACACACCGCCTCGCACGCTTGTCGTGGCTATAGACGCTACCACTGTCCCCATGACCCACAACGTAGCCTCCACAAGGTGGAACATATCGACCCAACTCGGACCACCACTTCGAGGCCGGCCTCGAGCTGAATGCTTGGGCTTCTGATCAGCTACAGGTAGCGCGTCGATTCTGACTCGGGGCCAACACGGGTAGCGGACCGATTCCCACTACCAAAGCGATGTACCGTGTAATGGACAGCACAACACGAGATGACCAAATGCAGGGTCGCCGGCGGAGATCGCAGCAGGCCGATGAAATATCAATGGCGAGCGAGGACCATAGCGTGACGGGTGGTCCAGTCCGTCGCGAGAGGGCAGCAAAGCGACAAGGCGACGCAGCAGCGCGTGGTAGGGCGCGAGAAAGCCGACAGCGAGTAGAACGGCAGTAGTTGTTTTGCGCGGTGCAAAAGAAGCTCTCCCAGCTGGGTTTGAACCAGCGACCTTGAGGTTAACAGCCGCACGCTCTACCAACTGAGCTATAGGAGAAGCACGACACTCGACCTCCCACGCAAAATCGCGAAAATTGCTTTCCTGAAGCGCACACGCAAAACCAACGCTAACCAACCCGCATGCTGCTCACACGCCGACCGGCGCACCCTCACAGCCATATGCACACGCTTCACCACCCTCAGGAGCCTCAAACGCCTCCGCGGACTCAAAAACACCACTTTCGTATCACGCCTTCTACGCGTCCTACCAGGGCCCCACACACCGCCTCGCACGCTTGTCGTGGCTATAGACGCTACCACTGTCCCCATGACCCACAACGTAGCCTCCACAAGGTGGAACATATCGACCCAACTCGGACCACCACTTCGAGGCCGGCCTCGAGCTGAATGCTTGGGCTTCTGATCAGCTACAGGTAGCGCGTCGATTCTGACTCGGGGCCAACACGGATAGCGGACCGATTCCCACTACCAAAGCGATGTACCGTGTAATGGACAGCACAACACGAGATGACCAAATGCAGGGTCGCCGGCGGAGATCGCAGCAGGCCGATGAAATATCAATGGCGAGCGAGGACATAGCGTGACGGGTGGTCCAGTCCGGCAGCAAAGCGACAAGGCGACGCAGCAGCGCGTGGTAGGGCGCGAGAAAGCCGACAGCGAGTAGACCGGCAGTAGTTGTTTTGCGCGGTGCAAAAGAAGCTCTCCCAGCTGGGTTTGAACCAGCGACCTTGAGGTTAACAGCCGCACGCTCTACCAACTGAGCTATAGGAGAAGCACGACACTCGACCTCCCACGCAAAATCGCGAAAATTGCTTTCCTGACGCAAAAACCAACGCTAACCAACCCGCATGCTGCTCACACGCCGACCGGCGCACCCTCACAGCCATATGCACACGCTTCACCACCCTCAGGAGCCTCAAACGCCTCCACGGACTCAAAAACACCACTTTCGTATCACGCCTTCTACGCGTCCTACCAGGGCCCCACACACCGCCTCGCACGCTTGTCGTGGCTATAGACGCTACCACTGTCCCCATGACCCACAACGTAGCCTCCACAAGGTGGAACATATCGACCCAACTCGGACCACCACTTCGAGGCCGGCCTCGAGCTGAATGCTTGGGCTTCTGATCAGCTACAGGTAGCGCGTCGATTCTGACTCGGGGCCAACACGGGTAGCGGACCGATTCCCACTACCAAAGCGATGTACCGTGTAATGGACAGCACAACACGAGATGACCAAATGCAGGGTCGCCGGCGGAGATCGCAGCAGGCCGATGAAATATCAATGGCGAGCGAGGACCATAGCGTGGCGGGTGGTCCAGTCCGTCGCGAGAGGGCAGCAAAGCGACAAGGCGACGCAGCAGCGCGTGGTAGGGCGCGAGAAAGCCGACAGCGAGTAGACCGGCAGTAGTTGTTTTGCGCGGTGCAAAAGAAGCTCTCCCAGCTGGGTTTGAACCAGCGACCTTGAGGTTAACAGCCGCACGCTCTACCAACTGAGCTATAGGAGAAGCACGACACTCGACCTCCCACGCAAAATCGCGAAAATTGCTTTCCTGACGCAAAAACCAACGCTAACCAACCCGCATGCTGCTCACACGCCGACCGGCGCACCCTCACAGCCATATGCACACGCTTCACCACCCTCAGGAGCCTCAAACGCCTCCACGGACTCAAAAACACCACTTTCGTATCACGCCTTCTACGCGTCCTACCAGGGCCCCACACACCGCCTCGCACGCTTGTCGTGGCTATAGACGCTACCACTGTCCCCATGACCCACAACGTAGCCTCCACAAGGTGGAACATATCGACCCAACTCGGACCACCACTTCGAGGCCGGCCTCGAGCTGAATGCTTGGGCTTCTGATCAGCTACAGGTAGCGCGTCGATTCTGACTCGGGGCCAACACGGGTAGCGGACCGATTCCCACTACCAAAGCGATGTACCGTGTAATGGACAGCACAACACGAGATGACCAAATGCAGGGTCGCCGGCGGAGATCGCAGCAGGCCGATGAAATATCAATGGCGAGCGAGGACCATAGCGTGGCGGGTGGTCCAGTCCGGCAGCAAAGCGACAAGGCGACGCAGCAGCGCGTGGTAGGGCGCGAGAAAGCCGACAGCGAGTAGAACGGCAGTAGTTGTTTTGCGCGGTGCAAAAGAAGCTCTCCCAGCTGGGTTTGAACCAGCGACCTTGAGGTTAACAGCCGCACGCTCTACCAACTGAGCTATAGGAGAAGCACGACACTCGACCTTCCACGCAAAATCGCGAAAATTGCTTTCCTGACGCAAAAACCAACGCTAACCAACCCGCATGCTGCTCACACGCCGACCGGCGCACCCTCACAGCCATATGCACACGCTTCACCACCCTCAGGAGCCTCAAACGCCTCCACGGACTCAAAAACACCACTTTCGTATCACGCCTTCTACGCGTCCTACCAGGGCCCCACACACCGCCTCGCACGCTTGTCGTGGCTATAGACGCTACCACTGTCCCCATGACCCACAACGTAGCCTCCACAAGGTGGAACATATCGACCCAACTCGGACCACCACTTCGAGGCCGGCCTCGAGCTGAATGCTTGGGCTTCTGATCAGCTACAGGTAGCACGTCGATTCTGACTCGGGGCCAACACGGGTAGCGGACCGATTCCCACTACCAAAGCGATGTACCGTGTAATGGACAGCACAACACGAGATGACCAAATGCAGGGTCGCCGGCGGAGATCGCAGCAGGCCGATGAAATATCAATGGCGAGCGAGGACCATAGCGTGACGGGTGGTCCAGTCCGTCGCGAGAGGGCAGCAAAGCGACAAGGCGACGCAGCAGCGCATGGTAGGGCGCGAGAAAGCCGACAGCGAGTAGACCGGCAGTAGTTGTTTTGCGCGGTGCAAAAGAAGCTCTCCCAGCTGGGTTTGAACCAGCGACCTTGAGGTTAACAGCCGCACGCTCTACCAACTGAGCTATAGGAGAAGCACGACACTCGACCTCCCACGCAAAATCGCGAAAATTGCTTTCCTGAAGCGCACACGCAAAACCAACGCTAACCAACCCGCATGCTGCTCACACGCCGACCGGCGCACCCTCACAGCCATATGCACACGCTTCACCACCCTCAGGAGCCTCAAACGCCTCCACGGACTCAAAAACACCACTTTCGTATCACGCCTTCTACGCGTCCTACCAGGGCCCCACACACCGCCTCGCACGCTTGTCGTGGCTATAGACGCTACCACTGTCCCCATGACCCACAACGTAGCCTCCACAAGGTGGAACATATCGACCCAACTCGGACCACCACTTCGAGGCCGGCCTCGAGCTGAATGCTTGGGCTTCTGATCAGCTACAGGTAGCGCGTCGATTCTGACTCGGGGCCAACACGGATAGCGGACCGATTCCCACTACCAAAGCGATGTACCGTGTAATGGACAGCACAACACGAGATGACCAAATGCAGGGTCGCCGGCGGAGATCGCAGCAGGCCGATGAAATATCAATGGCGAGCGAGGACCATAGCGTGGCGGGTGGTCCAGTCCGGCAGCAAAGCGACAAGGCGACGCAGCAGCGCGTGGTAGGGCGCGAGAAAGCCGACAGCGAGTAGAACGGCAGTAGTTGTTTTGCGCGGTGCAAAAGAAGCTCTCCCAGCTGGGTTTGAACCAGCGACCTTGAGGTTAACAGCCGCACGCTCTACCAACTGAGCTATAGGAGAAGCACGACACTCGACCTTCCACGCAAAATCGCGAAAATTGCTTTCCTGAAGCGCACACGCAAAACCAACGCTAACCAACCCGCATGCTGCTCACACGCCGACCGGCGCACCCTCACAGCCATATGCACACGCTTCACCACCCTCAGGAGCCTCAAACGCCTCCACGGACTCAAAAACACCACTTTCGTATCACGCCTTCTACGCGTCCTACCAGGGCCCCACACACCGCCTCGCACGCTTGTCGTGGCTATAGACGCTACCACTGTCCCCATGACCCACAACGTAGCCTCCACAAGGTGGAACATATCGACCCAACTCGGACCACCACTTCGAGGCCGGCCTCGAGCTGAATGCTTGGGCTTCTGATCAGCTACAGGTAGCGCGTCGATTCTGACTCGGGGCCAACACGGGTAGCGGACCGATTCCCACTACCAAAGCGATGTACCGTGTAATGGACAGCACAACACGAGATGACCAAATGCAGGGTCGCCGGCGGAGATCGCAGCAGGCCGATGAAATATCAATGGCGAGGGAGGACCATAGCGTGACGGGTGGTCCAGTCCGGCAGCAAAGCGACAAGGCGACGCAGCAGCGCATGGTAGGGCGCGAGAAAGCCGACAGCGAGTAGACCGGCAGTAGTTGTTTTGCGCGGTGCAAAAGAAGCTCTCCCAGCTGGGTTTGAACCAGCGACCTTGAGGTTAACAGCCGCACGCTCTACCAACTGAGCTATAGGAGAAGCACGACACTCGACCTCCCACGCAAAATCGCGAAAATTGCTTTCCTGACGCAAAAACCAACGCTAACCAACCCGCATGCTGCTCACACGCCGACCGGCGCACCCTCACAGCCATGTGCACACGCTTCACCACCCTCAGGAGCCTCAAACGCCTCCACGGACTCAAAAACACCACTTTCGTATCACGCCTTCTACGCGTCCTACCAGGGCCCCACACACCGCCTCGCACGCTTGTCGTGGCTATAGACGCTACCACTGTCCCCATGACCCACAACGTAGCCTCCACAAGGTGGAACATATCGACCCAACTCGGACCACCACTTCGAGGCCGGCCTCGAGCTGAATGCTTGGGCTTCTGATCAGCTACAGGTAGCGCGTCGATTCTGACTCGGGGCCAACACGGATAGCGGACCGATTCCCACTACCAAAGCGATGTACCGTGTAATGGACAGCACAACACGAGATGACCAAATGCAGGGTCGCCGGCGGAGATCGCAGCAGGCCGATGAAATATCAATGGCGAGCGAGGACCATAGCGTGACGGGTGGTCCAGTCCGGCAGCAAAGCGACAAGGCGACGCAGCAGCGCGTGGTAGGGCGCGAGAAAGCCGACAGCGAGTAGAACGGCAGTAGTTGTTTTGCGCGGTGCAAAAGAAGCTCTCCCAGCTGGGTTTGAACCAGCGACCTTGAGGTTAACAGCCGCACGCTCTACCAACTGAGCTATAGGAGAAGCACGACACTCGACCTCCCACGCAAAATCGCGAAAATTGCTTTCCTGACGCAAAAACCAACGCTAACCAACCCGCATGCTGCTCACACGCCGACCGGCGCACCCTCACAGCCATGTGCACACGCTTCACCACCCTCAGGAGCCTCAAACGCCTCCACGGACTCAAAAACACCACTTTCGTATCACGCCTTCTACGCGTCCTACCAGGGCCCCACACACCGCCTCGCACGCTTGTCGTGGCTATAGACGCTACCACTGTCCCCATGACCCACAACGTAGCCTCCACAAGGTGGAACATATCGACCCAACTCGGACCACCACTTCGAGGCCGGCCTCGAGCTGAATGCTTGGGCTTCTGATCAGCTACAGGTAGCGCGTCGATTCTGACTCGGGGCCAACACGGGTAGCGGACCGATTCCCACTACCAAAGCGATGTACCGTGTAATGGACAGCACAACACGAGATGACCAAATGCAGGGTCGCCGGCGGAGATCGCAGCAGGCCGATGAAATATCAATGGCGAGGGAGGACCATAGCGTGACGGGTGGTCCAGTCCGGCAGCAAAGCGACAAGGCGACGCAGCAGCGCATGGTAGGGCGCGAGAAAGCCGACAGCGAGTAGACCGGCAGTAGTTGTTTTGCGCGGTGCAAAAGAAGCTCTCCCAGCTGGGTTTGAACCAGCGACCTTGAGGTTAACAGCCGCACGCTCTACCAACTGAGCTATAGGAGAAGCACGACACTCGACCTCCCACGCAAAATCGCGAAAATTGCTTTCCTGACGCAAAAACCAACGCTAACCAACCCGCATGCTGCTCACACGCCGACCGGCGCACCCTCACAGCCATGTGCACACGCTTCACCACCCTCAGGAGCCTCAAACGCCTCCACGGACTCAAAAACACCACTTTCGTATCACGCCTTCTACGCGTCCTACCAGGGCCCCACACACCGCCTCGCACGCTTGTCGTGGCTATAGACGCTACCACTGTCCCCATGACCCACAACGTAGCCTCCACAAGGTGGAACATATCGACCCAACTCGGACCACCACTTCGAGGCCGGCCTCGAGCTGAATGCTTGGGCTTCTGATCAGCTACAGGTAGCGCGTCGATTCTGACTCGGGGCCAACACGGGTAGCGGACCGATTCCCACTACCAAAGCGATGTACCGTGTAATGGACAGCACAACACGAGATGACCAAATGCAGGGTCGCCGGCGGAGATCGCAGCAGGCCGATGAAATATCAATGGCGAGGGAGGACCATAGCGTGACGGGTGGTCCAGTCCGTCGCGAGAGGGCAGCAAAGCGACAAGGCGACGCAGCAGCGCGTGGTAGGGCGCGAGAAAGCCGACAGCGAGTAGAACGGCAGTAGTTGTTTTGCGCGGTGCAAAAGAAGCTCTCCCAGCTGGGTTTGAACCAGCGACCTTGAGGTTAACAGCCGCACGCTCTACCAACTGAGCTATAGGAGAAGCACGACACTCGACCTCCCACGCAAAATCGCGAAAATTGCTTTCCTGAAGCGCACACGCAAAACCAACGCTAACCAACCCGCATGCTGCTCACACGCCGACCGGCGCACCCTCACAGCCATATGCACACGCTTCACCACCCTCAGGAGCCTCAAACGCCTCCGCGGACTCAAAAACACCACTTTCGTATCACGCCTTCTACGCGTCCTACCAGGGCCCCACACACCGCCTCGCACGCTTGTCGTGGCTATAGACGCTACCACTGTCCCCATGACCCACAACGTAGCCTCCACAAGGTGGAACATATCGACCCAACTCGGACCACCACTTCGAGGCCGGCCTCGAGCTGAATGCTTGGGCTTCTGATCAGCTACAGGTAGCGCGTCGATTCTGACTCGGGGCCAACACGGATAGCGGACCGATTCCCACTACCAAAGCGATGTACCGTGTAATGGACAGCACAACACGAGATGACCAAATGCAGGGTCGCCGGCGGAGATCGCAGCAGGCCGATGAAATATCAATGGCGAGCGAGGACATAGCGTGACGGGTGGTCCAGTTCGGCAGCAAAGCGACAAGGCGACGCAGCAGCGCGTGGTAGGGCGCGAGAAAGCCGACAGCGAGTAGACCGGCAGTAGTTGTTTTGCGCGGTGCAAAAGAAGCTCTCCCAGCTGGGTTTGAACCAGCGACCTTGAGGTTAACAGCCGCACGCTCTACCAACTGAGCTATAGGAGAAGCACGACACTCGACCTCCCACGCAAAATCGCGAAAATTGCTTTCCTGACGCGCACACGCAAAACCAACGCTAACCAACCCGCATGCTGCTCACACGCCGACCGGCGCACCCTCACAGCCATATGCACACGCTTCACCACCCTCAGGAGCCTCAAACGCCTCCGCGGACTCAAAAACACCACTTTCGTATCACGCCTTCTACGCGTCCTACCAGGGCCCCACACACCGCCTCGCACGCTTGTCGTGGCTATAGACGCTACCACTGTCCCCATGACCCACAACGTAGCCTCCACAAGGTGGAACATATCGACCCAACTCGGACCACCACTTCGAGGCCGGCCTCGAGCTGAATGCTTGGGCTTCTGATCAGCTACAGGTAGCGCGTCGATTCTGACTCGGGGCCAACACGGATAGCGGACCGATTCCCACTACCAAAGCGATGTACCGTGTAATGGACAGCACAACACGAGATGACCAAATGCAGGGTCGCCGGCGGAGATCGCAGCAGGCCGATGAAATATCAATGGCGAGCGAGGACATAGCGTGACGGGTGGTCCAGTTCGGCAGCAAAGCGACAAGGCGACGCAGCAGCGCGTGGTAGGGCGCGAGAAAGCCGACAGCGAGTAGACCGGCAGTAGTTGTTTTGCGCGGTGCAAAAGAAGCTCTCCCAGCTGGGTTTGAACCAGCGACCTTGAGGTTAACAGCCGCACGCTCTACCAACTGAGCTATAGGAGAAGCACGACACTCGACCTCCCACGCAAAATCGCGAAAATTGCTTTCCTGACGCAAAAACCAACGCTAACCAACCCGCATGCTGCTCACACGCCGACCGGCGCACCCTCACAGCCATATGCACACGCTTCACCACCCTCAGGAGCCTCAAACGCCTCCACGGACTCAAAAACACCACTTTCGTATCACGCCTTCTACGCGTCCTACCAGGGCCCCACACACCGCCTCGCACGCTTGTCGTGGCTATAGACGCTACCACTGTCCCCATGACCCACAACGTAGCCTCCACAAGGTGGAACATATCGACCCAACTCGGACCACCACTTCGAGGCCGGCCTCGAGCTGAATGCTTGGGCTTCTGATCAGCTACAGGTAGCGCGTCGATTCTGACTCGGGGCCAACACGGGTAGCGGACCGATTCCCACTACCAAAGCGATGTACCGTGTAATGGACAGCACAACACGAGATGACCAAATGCAGGGTCGCCGGCGGAGATCGCAGCAGGCCGATGAAATATCAATGGCGAGCGAGGACCATAGCGTGGCGGGTGGTCCAGTCCGTCGCGAGAGGGCAGCAAAGCGACAAGGCGACGCAGCAGCGTGGTAGGGCGCGAGAAAGCCGACAGCGAGTAGACCGGCAGTAGTTGTTTTGCGCGGTGCAAAAGAAGCTCTCCCAGCTGGGTTTGAACCAGCGACCTTGAGGTTAACAGCCGCACGCTCTACCAACTGAGCTATAGGAGAAGCACGACACTCGACCTCCCACGCAAAATCGCGAAAATTGCTTTCCTGACGCAAAAACCAACGCTAACCAACCCGCATGCTGCTCACACGCCGACCGGCGCACCCTCACAGCCATGTGCACACGCTTCACCACCCTCAGGAGCCTCAAACGCCTCCACGGACTCAAAAACACCACTTTCGTATCACGCCTTCTACGCGTCCTACCAGGGCCCCACACACCGCCTCGCACGCTTGTCGTGGCTATAGACGCTACCACTGTCCCCATGACCCACAACGTAGCCTCCACAAGGTGGAACATATCGACCCAACTCGGACCACCACTTCGAGGCCGGCCTCGAGCTGAATGCTTGGGCTTCTGATCAGCTACAGGTAGCGCGTCGATTCTGACTCGGGGCCAACACGGGTAGCGGACCGATTCCCACTACCAAAGCGATGTACCGTGTAATGGACAGCACAACACGAGATGACCAAATGCAGGGTCGCCGGCGGAGATCGCAGCAGGCCGATGAAATATCAATGGCGAGCGAGGACCATAGCGTGGCGGGTGGTCCAGTCCGTCGCGAGAGGGCAGCAAAGCGACAAGGCGACGCAGCAGCGTGGTAGGGCGCGAGAAAGCCGACAGCGAGTAGACCGGCAGTAGTTGTTTTGCGCGGTGCAAAAGAAGCTCTCCCAGCTGGGTTTGAACCAGCGACCTTGAGGTTAACAGCCGCACGCTCTACCAACTGAGCTATAGGAGAAGCACGACACTCGACCTCCCACGCAAAATCGCGAAAATTGCTTTCCTGAAGCGCACACGCAAAACCAACGCTAACCAACCCGCATGCTGCTCACACGCCGACCGGCGCACCCTCACAGCCATATGCACACGCTTCACCACCCTCAGGAGCCTCAAACGCCTCCACGGACTCAAAAACACCACTTTCGTATCACGCCTTCTACGCGTCCTACCAGGGCCCCACACACCGCCTCGCACGCTTGTCGTGGCTATAGACGCTACCACTGTCCCCATGACCCACAACGTAGCCTCCACAAGGTGGAACATATCGACCCAACTCGGACCACCACTTCGAGGCCGGCCTCGAGCTGAATGCTTGGGCTTCTGATCAGCTACAGGTAGCGCGTCGATTCTGACTCGGGGCCAACACGGATAGCGGACCGATTCCCACTACCAAAGCGATGTACCGTGTAATGGACAGCACAACACGAGATGACCAAATGCAGGGTCGCCGGCGGAGATCGCAGCAGGCCGATGAAATATCAATGGCGAGCGAGGACCATAGCGTGGCGGGTGGTCCAGTCCGGCAGCAAAGCGACAAGGCGACGCAGCAGCGCGTGGTAGGGCGCGAGAAAGCCGACAGCGAGTAGAACGGCAGTAGTTGTTTTGCGCGGTGCAAAAGAAGCTCTCCCAGCTGGGTTTGAACCAGCGACCTTGAGGTTAACAGCCGCACGCTCTACCAACTGAGCTATAGGAGAAGCACGATACTCGACCTTCCACGCAAAATCGCCAAAATTGCTTTCCTGACGCAAAAACCAACGCTAACCAACCCGCATGCTGCTCACACGCCGACCGGCGCACCCTCACAGCCATATGCACACGCTTCACCACCCTCAGGAGCCTCAAACGCCTCCACGGACTCAAAAACACCACTTTCGTATCACGCCTTCTACGCGTCCTACCAGGGCCCCACACACCGCCTCGCACGCTTGTCGTGGCTATAGACGCTACCACTGTCCCCATGACCCACAACGTAGCCTCCACAAGGTGGAACATATCGACCCAACTCGGACCACCACTTCGAGGCCGGCCTCGAGCTGAATGCTTGGGCTTCTGATCAGCTACAGGTAGCGCGTCGATTCTGACTCGGGGCCAACACGGATAGCGGACCGATTCCCACTACCAAAGCGATGTACCGTGTAATGGACAGCACAACACGAGATGACCAAATGCAGGGTCGCCGGCGGAGATCGCAGCAGGCCGATGAAATATCAATGGCGAGCGAGGACCATAGCGTGGCGGGTGGTCCAGTCCGGCAGCAAAGCGACAAGGCGACGCAGCAGCGCGTGGTAGGGCGCGAGAAAGCCGACAGCGAGTAGAACGGCAGTAGTTGTTTTGCGCGGTGCAAAAGAAGCTCTCCCAGCTGGGTTTGAACCAGCGACCTTGAGGTTAACAGCCGCACGCTCTACCAACTGAGCTATAGGAGAAGCACGACACTCGACCTCCCACGCAAAATCGCGAAAATTGCTTTCCTGACGCAAAAACCAACGCTAACCAACCCGCATGCTGCTCACACGCCGACCGGCGCACCCTCACAGCCATATGCACACGCTTCACCACCCTCAGGAGCCTCAAACGCCTCCGCGGACTCAAAAACACCACTTTCGTATCACGCCTTCTACGCGTCCTACCAGGGCCCCACACACCGCCTCGCACGCTTGTCGTGGCTATAGACGCTACCACTGTCCCCATGACCCACAACGTAGCCTCCACAAGGTGGAACATATCGACCCAACTCGGACCACCACTTCGAGGCCGGCCTCGAGCTGAATGCTTGGGCTTCTGATCAGCTACAGGTAGCGCGTCGATTCTGACTCGGGGCCAACACGGATAGCGGACCGATTCCCACTACCAAAGCGATGTACCGTGTAATGGACAGCACAACACGAGATGACCAAATGCAGGGTCGCCGGCGGAGATCGCAGCAGGCCGATGAAATATCAATGGCGAGCGAGGACCATAGCGTGGCGGGTGGTCCAGTCCGGCAGCAAAGCGACAAGGCGACGCAGCAGCGCGTGGTAGGGCGCGAGAAAGCCGACAGCGAGTAGAACGGCAGTAGTTGTTTTGCGCGGTGCAAAAGAAGCTCTCCCAGCTGGGTTTGAACCAGCGACCTTGAGGTTAACAGCCGCACGCTCTACCAACTGAGCTATAGGAGAAGCACGACACTCGACCTCCCACGCAAAATCGCGAAAATTGCTTTCCTGAAGCGCACACGCAAAACCAACGCTAACCAACCCGCATGCTGCTCACACGCCGACCGGCGCACCCTCACAGCCATATGCACACGCTTCACCACCCTCAGGAGCCTCAAACGCCTCCACGGACTCAAAAACACCACTTTCGTATCACGCCTTCTACGCGTCCTACCAGGGCCCCACACACCGCCTCGCACGCTTGTCGTGGCTATAGACGCTACCACTGTCCCCATGACCCACAACGTAGCCTCCACAAGGTGGAACATATCGACCCAACTCGGACCACCACTTCGAGGCCGGCCTCGAGCTGAATGCTTGGGCTTCTGATCAGCTACAGGTAGCGCGTCGATTCTGACTCGGGGCCAACACGGATAGCGGACCGATTCCCACTACCAAAGCGATGTACCGTGTAATGGACAGCACAACACGAGATGACCAAATGCAGGGTCGCCGGCGGAGATCGCAGCAGGCCGATGAAATATCAATGGCGAGCGAGGACCATAGCGTGGCGGGTGGTCCAGTCCGGCAGCAAAGCGACAAGGCGACGCAGCAGCGCGTGGTAGGGCGCGAGAAAGCCGACAGCGAGTAGAACGGCAGTAGTTGTTTTGCGCGGTGCAAAAGAAGCTCTCCCAGCTGGGTTTGAACCAGCGACCTTGAGGTTAACAGCCGCACGCTCTACCAACTGAGCTATAGGAGAAGCACGACACTCGACCTCCCACGCAAAATCGCGAAAATTGCTTTCCTGAAGCGCACACGCAAAACCAACGCTAACCAACCCGCATGCTGCTCACACGCCGACCGGCGCACCCTCACAGCCATATGCACACGCTTCACCACCCTCAGGAGCCTCAAACGCCTCCACGGACTCAAAAACACCACTTTCGTATCACGCCTTCTACGCGTCCTACCAGGGCCCCACACACCGCCTCGCACGCTTGTCGTGGCTATAGACGCTACCACTGTCCCCATGACCCACAACGTAGCCTCCACAAGGTGGAACATATCGACCCAACTCGGACCACCACTTCGAGGCCGGCCTCGAGCTGAATGCTTGGGCTTCTGATCAGCTACAGGTAGCGCGTCGATTCTGACTCGGGGCCAACACGGGTAGCGGACCGATTCCCACTACCAAAGCGATGTACCGTGTAATGGACAGCACAACACGAGATGACCAAATGCAGGGTCGCCGGCGGAGATCGCAGCAGGCCGATGAAATATCAATGGCGAGGGAGGACCATAGCGTGACGGGTGGTCCAGTCCGGCAGCAAAGCGACAAGGCGACGCAGCAGCGCATGGTAGGGCGCGAGAAAGCCGACAGCGAGTAGACCGGCAGTAGTTGTTTTGCGCGGTGCAAAAGAAGCTCTCCCAGCTGGGTTTGAACCAGCGACCTTGAGGTTAACAGCCGCACGCTCTACCAACTGAGCTATAGGAGAAGCACGACACTCGACCTCCCACGCAAAATCGCGAAAATTGCTTTCCTGACGCGCACACGCAAAACCAACGCTAACCAACCCGCATGCTGCTCACACGCCGACCGGCGCACCCTCACAGCCATGTGCACACGCTTCACCACCCTCAGGAGCCTCAAACGCCTCCACGGACTCAAAAACACCACTTTCGTATCACGCCTTCTACGCGTCCTACCAGGGCCCCACACACCGCCTCGCACGCTTGTCGTGGCTATAGACGCTACCACTGTCCCCATGACCCACAACGTAGCCTCCACAAGGTGGAACATATCGACCCAACTCGGACCACCACTTCGAGGCCGGCCTCGAGCTGAATGCTTGGGCTTCTGATCAGCTACAGGTAGCGCGTCGATTCTGACTCGGGGCCAACACGGATAGCGGACCGATTCCCACTACCAAAGCGATGTACCGTGTAATGGACAGCACAACACGAGATGACCAAATGCAGGGTCGCCGGCGGAGATCGCAGCAGGCCGATGAAATATCAATGGCGAGCGAGGACCATAGCGTGACGGGTGGTCCAGTCCGTCGCGAGAGGGCAGCAAAGCGACAAGGCGACGCAGCAGCGCATGGTAGGGCGCGAGAAAGCCGACAGCGAGTAGACCGGCAGTAGTTGTTTTGCGCGGTGCAAAAGAAGCTCTCCCAGCTGGGTTTGAACCAGCGACCTTGAGGTTAACAGCCGCACGCTCTACCAACTGAGCTATAGGAGAAGCACGACACTCGACCTCCCACGCAAAATCGCGAAAATTGCTTTCCTGACGCAAAAACCAACGCTAACCAACCCGCATGCTGCTCACACGCCGACCGGCGCACCCTCACAGCCATATGCACACGCTTCACCACCCTCAGGAGCCTCAAACGCCTCCGCGGACTCAAAAACACCACTTTCGTATCACGCCTTCTACGCGTCCTACCAGGGCCCCACACACCGCCTCGCACGCTTGTCGTGGCTATAGACGCTACCACTGTCCCCATGACCCACAACGTAGCCTCCACAAGGTGGAACATATCGACCCAACTCGGACCACCACTTCGAGGCCGGCCTCGAGCTGAATGCTTGGGCTTCTGATCAGCTACAGGTAGCGCGTCGATTCTGACTCGGGGCCAACACGGATAGCGGACCGATTCCCACTACCAAAGCGATGTACCGTGTAATGGACAGCACAACACGAGATGACCAAATGCAGGGTCGCCGGCGGAGATCGCAGCAGGCCGATGAAATATCAATGGCGAGCGAGGACCATAGCGTGGCGGGTGGTCCAGTCCGGCAGCAAAGCGACAAGGCGACGCAGCAGCGCGTGGTAGGGCGCGAGAAAGCCGACAGCGAGTAGAACGGCAGTAGTTGTTTTGCGCGGTGCAAAAGAAGCTCTCCCAGCTGGGTTTGAACCAGCGACCTTGGGGTTAACAGCCGCACGCTCTACCAACTGAGCTATAGGAGAAGCACGACACTCGACCTCCCACGCAAAATCGCGAAAATTGCTTTCCTGAAGCGCACACGCAAAACCAACGCTAACCAACCCGCATGCTGCTCACACGCCGACCGGCGCACCCTCACAGCCATATGCACACGCTTCACCACCCTCAGGAGCCTCAAACGCCTCCACGGACTCAAAAACACCACTTTCGTATCACGCCTTCTACGCGTCCTACCAGGGCCCCACACACCGCCTCGCACGCTTGTCGTGGCTATAGACGCTACCACTGTCCCCATGACCCACAACGTAGCCTCCACAAGGTGGAACATATCGACCCAACTCGGACCACCACTTCGAGGCCGGCCTCGAGCTGAATGCTTGGGCTTCTGATCAGCTACAGGTAGCGCGTCGATTCTGACTCGGGGCCAACACGGGTAGCGGACCGATTCCCACTACCAAAGCGATGTACCGTGTAATGGACAGCACAACACGAGATGACCAAATGCAGGGTCGCCGGCGGAGATCGCAGCAGGCCGATGAAATATCAATGGCGAGGGAGGACCATAGCGTGACGGGTGGTCCAGTCCGGCAGCAAAGCGACAAGGCGACGCAGCAGCGCATGGTAGGGCGCGAGAAAGCCGACAGCGAGTAGACCGGCAGTAGTTGTTTTGCGCGGTGCAAAAGAAGCTCTCCCAGCTGGGTTTGAACCAGCGACCTTGAGGTTAACAGCCGCACGCTCTACCAACTGAGCTATAGGAGAAGCACGACACTCGACCTCCCACGCAAAATCGCGAAAATTGCTTTCCTGAAGCGCACACGCAAAACCAACGCTAACCAACCCGCATGCTGCTCACACGCCGACCGGCGCACCCTCACAGCCATGTGCACACGCTTCACCACCCTCAGGAGCCTCAAACGCCTCCACGGACTCAAAAACACCACTTTCGTATCACGCCTTCTACGCGTCCTACCAGGGCCCCACACACCGCCTCGCACGCTTGTCGTGGCTATAGACGCTACCACTGTCCCCATGACCCACAACGTAGCCTCCACAAGGTGGAACATATCGACCCAACTCGGACCACCACTTCGAGGCCGGCCTCGAGCTGAATGCTTGGGCTTCTGATCAGCTACAGGTAGCGCGTCGATTCTGACTCGGGGCCAACACGGATAGCGGACCGATTCCCACTACCAAAGCGATGTACCGTGTAATGGACAGCACAACACGAGATGACCAAATGCAGGGTCGCCGGCGGAGATCGCAGCAGGCCGATGAAATATCAATGGCGAGCGAGGACCATAGCGTGACGGGTGGTCCAGTCCGGCAGCAAAGCGACAAGGCGACGCAGCAGCGCGTGGTAGGGCGCGAGAAAGCCGACAGCGAGTAGAACGGCAGTAGTTGTTTTGCGCGGTGCAAAAGAAGCTCTCCCAGCTGGGTTTGAACCAGCGACCTTGAGGTTAACAGCCGCACGCTCTACCAACTGAGCTATAGGAGAAGCACGACACTCGACCTTCCACGCAAAATCGCCAAAATTGCTTTCCTGACGCAAAAACCAACGCTAACCAACCCGCATGCTGCTCACACGCCGACCGGCGCACCCTCACAGCCATGTGCACACGCTTCACCACCCTCAGGAGCCTCAAACGCCTCCACGGACTCAAAAACACCACTTTCGTATCACGCCTTCTACGCGTCCTACCAGGGCCCCACACACCGCCTCGCACGCTTGTCGTGGCTATAGACGCTACCACTGTCCCCATGACCCACAACGTAGCCTCCACAAGGTGGAACATATCGACCCAACTCGGACCACCACTTCGAGGCCGGCCTCGAGCTGAATGCTTGGGCTTCTGATCAGCTACAGGTAGCGCGTCGATTCTGACTCGGGGCCAACACGGGTAGCGGACCGATTCCCACTACCAAAGCGATGTACCGTGTAATGGACAGCACAACACGAGATGACCAAATGCAGGGTCGCCGGCGGAGATCGCAGCAGGCCGATGAAATATCAATGGCGAGGGAGGACCATAGCGTGACGGGTGGTCCAGTCCGGCAGCAAAGCGACAAGGCGACGCAGCAGCGCGTGGTAGGGCGCGAGAAAGCCGACAGCGAGTAGAACGGCAGTAGTTGTTTTGCGCGGTGCAAAAGAAGCTCTCCCAGCTGGGTTTGAACCAGCGACCTTGAGGTTAACAGCCGCACGCTCTACCAACTGAGCTATAGGAGAAGCACGACACTCGACCTCCCACGCAAAATCGCGAAAATTGCTTTCCTGACGCAAAAACCAACGCTAACCAACCCGCATGCTGCTCACACGCCGACCGGCGCACCCTCACAGCCATATGCACACGCTTCACCACCCTCAGGAGCCTCAAACGCCTCCACGGACTCAAAAACACCACTTTCGTATCACGCCTTCTACGCGTCCTACCAGGGCCCCACACACCGCCTCGCACGCTTGTCGTGGCTATAGACGCTACCACTGTCCCCATGACCCACAACGTAGCCTCCACGAGGTGGAACATATCGACCCAACTCGGACCACCACTTCGAGGCCGGCCTCGAGCTGAATGCTTGGGCTTCTGATCAGCTACAGGTAGCGCGTCGATTCTGACTCGGGGCCAACACGGATAGCGGACCGATTCCCACTACCAAAGCGATGTACCGTGTAATGGACAGCACAACACGAGATGACCAAATGCAGGGTCGCCGGCGGAGATCGCGGCAGGCCGATGAAATATCAATGGCGAGCGAGGACCATAGCGTGACGGGTGGTCCAGTCCGTCGCGAGAGGGCAGCAAAGCGACAAGGCGACGCAGCAGCGCGTGGTAGGGCACGAGAAAGCCGACAGCGAGTAGACCGGCAGTAGTTGTTTTGCGCGGTGCAAAAGAAGCTCTCCCAGCTGGGTTTGAACCAGCGACCTTGAGGTTAACAGCCGCACGCTCTACCAACTGAGCTATAGGAGAAGCACGACACTCGACCTCCCACGCAAAATCGCGAAAATTGCTTTCCTGACGCAAAAACCAACGCTAACCAACCCGCATGCTGCTCACACGCCGACCGGCGCACCCTCACAGCCATATGCACACGCTTCACCACCCTCAGGAGCCTCAAACGCCTCCACGGACTCAAAAACACCACTTTCGTATCACGCCTTCTACGCGTCCTACCAGGGCCCCACACACCGCCTCGCACGCTTGTCGTGGCTATAGACGCTACCACTGTCCCCATGACCCACAACGTAGCCTCCACGAGGTGGAACATATCGACCCAACTCGGACCACCACTTCGAGGCCGGCCTCGAGCTGAATGCTTGGGCTTCTGATCAGCTACAGGTAGCGCGTCGATTCTGACTCGGGGCCAACACGGATAGCGGACCGATTCCCACTACCAAAGCGATGTACCGTGTAATGGACAGCACAACACGAGATGACCAAATGCAGGGTCGCCGGCGGAGATCGCGGCAGGCCGATGAAATATCAATGGCGAGCGAGGACCATAGCGTGACGGGTGGTCCAGTCCGTCGCGAGAGGGCAGCAAAGCGACAAGGCGACGCAGCAGCGCGTGGTAGGGCGCGAGAAAGCCGAGAGCGAGTAGACCGGCAGTAGTTGTTTTGCGCGGTGCAAAAGAAGCTCTCCCAGCTGGGTTTGAACCAGCGACCTTGAGGTTAACAGCCGCACGCTCTACCAACTGAGCAATAGGAGAAGAATGACACTCGACCTCCCACGCAAAATCGCGAAAATTGCTTTCCTGACGCAAAAACCAACGCTAACCAACCCGCATGCTGCTCACACGCCGACCGGCGCACCCTCACAGCCATATGCACACGCTTCACCACCCTCAGGAGCCTCAAACGCCTCCACGGACTCAAAAACACCACTTTCGTATCACGCCTTCTACGCGTCCTACCAGGGCCCCACACACCGCCTCGCACGCTTGTCGTGGCTATAGACGCTACCACTGTCCCCATGACCCACAACGTAGCCTCCACAAGGTGGAACATATCGACCCAATTCGGACCACCACTTCGAGGCCGGCCTCGAGCTGAATGCTTGGGCTTCTGATCAGCTACAGGTAGCGCGTCGATTCTGACTCGGGGCCAACACGGATAGCGGACCGATTCCCACTACCAAAGCGATGTACCGTGTAATGGACAGCACAACACGAGATGACCAAATGCAGGGTCGCCGGCGGAGATCGCAGCAGGCCGATGAAATATCAATGGCGAGCGAGGACCATAGCGTGGCGGGTGGTCCAGTCCGGCAGCAAAGCGACAAGGCGACGCAGCAGCGCGTGGTAGGGCGCGAGAAAGCCGACAGCGAGTAGAACGGCAGTAGTTGTTTTGCGCGGTGCAAAAGAAGCTCTCCCAGCTGGGTTTGAACCAGCGACCTTGAGGTTAACAGCCGCACGCTCTACCAACTGAGCTATAGGAGAAGAACGACACTCGACCTCCCACGCAAAATCGCCAAAATTGCTTTCCTGACGCAAAAACCAACGCTAACCAACCCGCATGCTGCTCACACGCCGACCGGCGCACCCTCACAGCCATATGCACACGCTTCACCACCCTCAGGAGCCTCAAACGCCTCCGCGGACTCAAAAACACCACTTTCGTATCACGCCTTCTACGCGTCCTACCAGGGCCCCACACACCGCCTCGCACGCTTGTCGTGGCTATAGACGCTACCACTGTCCCCATGACCCACAACGTAGCCTCCACAAGGTGGAACATATCGACCCAACTCGGACCACCACTTCGAGGCCGGCCTCGAGCTGAATGCTTGGGCTTCTGATCAGCTACAGGTAGCGCGTCGATTCTGACTCGGGGCCAACACGGATAGTGGACCGATTCCCACTACCAAAGCGATGTACCGTGTAATGGACAGCACAACACGAGATGACCAAATGCAGGGTCGCCGGCGGAGATCGCAGCAGGCCGATGAAATATCAATGGCGAGCGAGGACCATAGCGTGACGGGTGGTCCAGTCCGTCGCGAGAGGGCAGCAAAGCGACAAGGCGACGCAGCAGCGCGTGGTAGGGCGCGAGAAAGCCGACAGCGAGTAGAACGGCAGTAGTTGTTTTGCGCGGTGCAAAAGAAGCTCTCCCAGCTGGGTTTGAACCAGCGACCTTGAGGTTAACAGCCGCACGCTCTACCAACTCAGCAATAGGAGAAGAATGACACTCGACCTCCCACGCAAAATCGCGAAAATTGCTTTCCTGACGCAAAAACCAACGCTAACCAACCCGCATGCTGCTCACACGCCGACCGGCGCACCCTCACAGCCATATGCCCAACGCTTCAGCGCGTCGATTCTGACTCGGGGCCAACACGGATAGCGGACCGATTCCCACTACCAAAGCGATGTACCGTGTAATGGACAGCACAACACGAGATGACCAAATGCAGGGTCGCCGGCGGAGATCGCAGCAGGCCGATGAAATATCAATGGCGAGCGAGGACCATAGCGTGACGGGTGGTCCAGTCCGGCAGCAAAGCGACAAGGCGACGCAGCAGCGCATGGTAGGGCGCGAGAAAGCCGACAGCGAGTAGAACGGCAGTAGTTGTTTTGCGCGGTGCAAAAGAAGCTCTCCCAGCTGGGTTTGAACCAGCGACCTTGAGGTTAACAGCCGCACGCTCTACCAACTGAGCTATAGGAGAAGCACGACACTCGACCTCCCACGCAAAATCGCCAAAATTGCTTTCCTGACGCAAAAACCAACGCTAACCAACCCGCATGCTGCTCACACGCCGACCGGCGCACCCTCACAGCCATATGCACACGCTTCACCACCCTCAGGAGCCTCAAACGCCTCCACGGACTCAAAAACACCACTTTCGTATCACGCCTTCTACGCGTCCTACCAGGGCCCCACACACCGCCTCGCACGCTTGTCGTGGCTATAGACGCTACCACTGTCCCCATGACCCACAACGTAGCCTCCACGAGGTGGAACATATCGACCCAACTCGGACCACCACTTCGAGGCCGGCCTCGAGCTGAATGCTTGGGCTTCTGATCAGCTACAGGTAGCGCGTCGATTCTGACTCGGGGCCAACACGGATAGCGGACCGATTCCCACTACCAAAGCGATGTACCGTGTAATGGACAGCACAACACGAGATGACCAAATGCAGGGTCGCCGGCGGAGATCGCGGCAGGCCGATGAAATATCAATGGCGAGCGAGGACCATAGCGTGACGGGTGGTCCAGTCCGTCGCGAGAGGGCAGCAAAGCGACAAGGCGACGCAGCAGCGCGTGGTAGGGCGCGAGAAAGCCGAGAGCGAGTAGACCGGCAGTAGTTGTTTTGCGCGGTGCAAAAGAAGCTCTCCCAGCTGGGTTTGAACCAGCGACCTTGAGGTTAACAGCCGCACGCTCTACCAACTGAGCAATAGGAGAAGAATGACACTCGACCTCCCACGCAAAATCGCGAAAATTGCTTTCCTGACGCAAAAACCAACGCTAACCAACCCGCATGCTGCTCACACGCCGACCGGCGCACCCTCACAGCCATATGCACACGCTTCACCACCCTCAGGAGCCTCAAACGCCTCCACGGACTCAAAAACACCACTTTCGTATCACGCCTTCTACGCGTCCTACCAGGGCCCCACACACCGCCTCGCACGCTTGTCGTGGCTATAGACGCTACCACTGTCCCCATGACCCACAACGTAGCCTCCACAAGGTGGAACATATCGACCCAATTCGGACCACCACTTCGAGGCCGGCCTCGAGCTGAATGCTTGGGCTTCTGATCAGCTACAGGTAGCGCGTCGATTCTGACTCGGGGCCAACACGGATAGCGGACCGATTCCCACTACCAAAGCGATGTACCGTGTAATGGACAGCACAACACGAGATGACCAAATGCAGGGTCGCCGGCGGAGATCGCAGCAGGCCGATGAAATATCAATGGCGAGCGAGGACCATAGCGTGGCGGGTGGTCCAGTCCGGCAGCAAAGCGACAAGGCGACGCAGCAGCGCGTGGTAGGGCGCGAGAAAGCCGACAGCGAGTAGAACGGCAGTAGTTGTTTTGCGCGGTGCAAAAGAAGCTCTCCCAGCTGGGTTTGAACCAGCGACCTTGAGGTTAACAGCCGCACGCTCTACCAACTGAGCTATAGGAGAAGCACGACACTCGACCTCCCACGCAAAATCGCCAAAATTGCTTTCCTGACGCAAAAACCAACGCTAACCAACCCGCATGCTGCTCACACGCCGACCGGCGCACCCTCACAGCCATATGCACACGCTTCACCACCCTCAGGAGCCTCAAACGCCTCCGCGGACTCAAAAACACCACTTTCGTATCACGCCTTCTACGCGTCCTACCAGGGCCCCACACACCGCCTCGCACGCTTGTCGTGGCTATAGACGCTACCACTGTCCCCATGACCCACAACGTAGCCTCCACAAGGTGGAACATATCGACCCAACTCGGACCACCACTTCGAGGCCGGCCTCGAGCTGAATGCTTGGGCTTCTGATCAGCTACAGGTAGCGCGTCGATTCTGACTCGGGGCCAACACGGATAGCGGACCGATTCCCACTACCAAAGCGATGTACCGTGTAATGGACAGCACAACACGAGATGACCAAATGCAGGGTCGCCGGCGGAGATCGCAGCAGGCCGATGAAATATCAATGGCGAGCGAGGACCATAGCGTGACGGGTGGTCCAGTCCGTCGCGAGAGGGCAGCAAAGCGACAAGGCGACGCAGCAGCGCGTGGTAGGGCGCGAGAAAGCCGACAGCGAGTAGAACGGCAGTAGTTGTTTTGCGCGGTGCAAAAGAAGCTCTCCCAGCTGGGTTTGAACCAGCGACCTTGAGGTTAACAGCCGCACGCTCTACCAACTCAGCAATAGGAGAAGAATGACACTCGACCTCCCACGCAAAATCGCGAAAATTGCTTTCCTGACGCAAAAACCAACGCTAACCAACCCGCATGCTGCTCACACGCCGACCGGCGCACCCTCACAGCCATATGCCCAACGCTTCAGCGCGTCGATTCTGACTCGGGGCCAACACGGATAGCGGACCGATTCCCACTACCAAAGCGATGTACCGTGTAATGGACAGCACAACACGAGATGACCAAATGCAGGGTCGCCGGCGGAGATCGCAGCAGGCCGATGAAATATCAATGGCGAGCGAGGACCATAGCGTGACGGGTGGTCCAGTCCGGCAGCAAAGCGACAAGGCGACGCAGCAGCGCATGGTAGGGCGCGAGAAAGCCGACAGCGAGTAGAACGGCAGTAGTTGTTTTGCGCGGTGCAAAAGAAGCTCTCCCAGCTGGGTTTGAACCAGCGACCTTGAGGTTAACAGCCGCACGCTCTACCAACTGAGCTATAGGAGAAGCACGACACTCGACCTCCCACGCAAAATCGCCAAAATTGCTTTCCTGACGCAAAAACCAACGCTAACCAACCCGCATGCTGCTCACACGCCGACCGGCGCACCCTCACAGCCATATGCACACGCTTCACCACCCTCAGGAGCCTCAAACGCCTCCGCGGACTCAAAAACACCACTTTCGTATCACGCCTTCTACGCGTCCTACCAGGGCCCCACACACCGCCTCGCACGCTTGTCGTGGCTATAGACGCTACCACTGTCCCCATGACCCACAACGTAGCCTCCACAAGGTGGAACATATCGACCCAACTCGGACCACCACTTCGAGGCCGGCCTCGAGCTGAATGCTTGGGCTTCTGATCAGCTACAGGTAGCGCGTCGATTCTGACTCGGGGCCAACACGGATAGCGGACCGATTCCCACTACCAAAGCGATGTACCGTGTAATGGACAGCACAACACGAGATGACCAAATGCAGGGTCGCCGGCGGAGATCGCAGCAGGCCGATGAAATATCAATGGCGAGCGAGGACCATAGCGTGGCGGGTGGTCCAGTCCGGCAGCAAAGCGACAAGGCGACGCAGCAGCGCGTGGTAGGGCGCGAGAAAGCCGACAGCGAGTAGAACGGCAGTAGTTGTTTTGCGCGGTGCAAAAGAAGCTCTCCCAGCTGGGTTTGAACCAGCGACCTTGAGGTTAACAGCCGCACGCTCTACCAACTGAGCTATAGGAGAAGCACGACACTCGACCTCCCACGCAAAATCGCGAAAATTGCTTTCCTGACGCAAAAACCAACGCTAACCAACCCGCATGCTGCTCACACGCCGACCGGCGCACCCTCACAGCCATATGCACACGCTTCACCACCCTCAGGAGCCTCAAACGCCTCCGCGGACTCAAAAACACCACTTTCGTATCACGCCTTCTACGCGTCCTACCAGGGCCCCACACACCGCCTCGCACGCTTGTCGTGGCTATAGACGCTACCACTGTCCCCATGACCCACAACGTAGCCTCCACAAGGTGGAACATATCGACCCAACTCGGACCACCACTTCGAGGCTGGCCTCGAGCTGAATGCTTGGGCTTCTGATCAGCTACAGGTAGCGCGTCGATTCTGACTCGGGGCCAACACGGATAGCGGACCGATTCCCACTACCAAAGCGATGTACCGTGTAATGGACAGCACAACACGAGATGACCAAATGCAGGGTCGCCGGCGGAGATCGCAGCAGGCCGATGAAATATCAATGGCGAGCGAGGACCATAGCGTGACGGGTGGTCCAGTCCGTCGCGAGAGGGCAGCAAAGCGACAAGGCGACGCAGCAGCGCGTGGTAGGGCACGAGAAAGCCGACAGCGAGTAGACCGGCAGTAGTTGTTTTGCGCGGTGCAAAAGAAGCTCTCCCAGCTGGGTTTGAACCAGCGACCTTGAGGTTAACAGCCGCACGCTCTACCAACTGAGCTATAGGAGAAGAACGACACTCGACCTCCCACGCAAAATCGCCAAAATTGCTTTCCTGACGCAAAACCAACGCTAACCAACCCGCATGCTGCTCACACGCCGACCGGCGCACCCTCACAGCCATATGCACACGCTTCACCACCCTCAGGAGCCTCAAACGCCTCCACGGACTCAAAAACACCACTTTCGTATCACGCCTTCTACGCGTCCTACCAGGGCCCCACACACCGCCTCGCACGCTTGTCGTGGCTATAGACGCTACCACTGTCCCCATGACCCACAACGTAGCCTCCACAAGGTGGAACATATCGACCCAACTCGGACCACCACTTCGAGGCCGGCCTCGAGCTGAATGCTTGGGCTTCTGATCAGCTACAGGTAGCGCGTCGATTCTGACTCGGGGCCAACACGGGTAGCGGACCGATTCCCACTACCAAAGCGATGTACCGTGTAATGGACAGCACAACACGAGATGACCAAATGCAGGGTCGCCGGCGGAGATCGCAGCAGGCCGATGAAATATCAATGGCGAGCGAGGACCATAGCGTGACGGGTGGTCCAGTCCGTCGCGAGAGGGCAGCAAAGCGACAAGGCGACGCAGCAGCGCGTGGTAGGGCGCGAGAAAGCCGACAGCGAGTAGACCGGCAGTAGTTGTTTTGCGCGGTGCAAAAGAAGCTCTCCCAGCTGGGTTTGAACCAGCGACCTTGAGGTTAACAGCCGCACGCTCTACCAACTGAGCTATAGGAGAAGCACGACACTCGACCTCCCACGCAAAATCGCGAAAATTGCTTTCCTGAAGCGCACACGCAAAACCAACGCTAACCAACCCGCATGCTGCTCACACGCCGACCGGCGCACCCTCACAGCCATATGCACACGCTTCACCACCCTCAGGAGCCTCAAACGCCTCCGCGGACTCAAAAACACCACTTTCGTATCACGCCTTCTACGCGTCCTACCAGGGCCCCACACACCGCCTCGCACGCTTGTCGTGGCTATAGACGCTACCACTGTCCCCATGACCCACAACGTAGCCTCCACAAGGTGGAACATATCGACCCAACTCGGACCACCACTTCGAGGCCGGCCTCGAGCTGAATGCTTGGGCTTCTGATCAGCTACAGGTAGCGCGTCGATTCTGACTCGGGGCCAACACGGATAGCGGACCGATTCCCACTACCAAAGCGATGTACCGTATAATGGACAGCACAACACGAGATGACCAAATGCAGGGTCGCCGGCGGAGATCGCAGCAGGCCGATGAAATATCAATGGCGAGCGAGGACCATAGCGTGACGGGTGGTCCAGTCCGTCGCGAGAGGGCAGCAAAGCGACAAGGCGACGCAGCAGCGCGTGGTAGGGCACGAGAAAGCCGACAGCGAGTAGACCGGCAGTAGTTGTTTTGCGCGGTGCAAAAGAAGCTCTCCCAGCTGGGTTTGAACCAGCGACCTTGAGGTTAACAGCCGCACGCTCTACCAACTGAGCTATAGGAGAAGCACGACACTCGACCTCCCACGCAAAATCGCCAAAATTGCTTTCCTGACGCAAAACCAACGCTAACCAACCCGCATGCTGCTCACACGCCGACCGGCGCACCCTCACAGCCATATGCACACGCTTCACCACCCTCAGGAGCCTCAAACGCCTCCACGGACTCAAAAACACCACTTTCGTATCACGCCTTCTACGCGTCCTACCAGGGCCCCACACACCGCCTCGCACGCTTGTCGTGGCTATAGACGCTACCACTGTCCCCATGACCCACAACGTAGCCTCCACAAGGTGGAACATATCGACCCAACTCGGACCACCACTTCGAGGCCGGCCTCGAGCTGAATGCTTGGGCTTCTGATCAGCTACAGGTAGCGCGTCGATTCTGACTCGGGGCCAACACGGGTAGCGGACCGATTCCCACTACCAAAGCGATGTACCGTGTAATGGACAGCACAACACGAGATGACCAAATGCAGGGTCGCCGGCGGAGATCGCAGCAGGCCGATGAAATATCAATGGCGAGCGAGGACCATAGCGTGACGGGTGGTCCAGTCCGTCGCGAGAGGGCAGCAAAGCGACAAGGCGACGCAGCAGCGCGTGGTAGGGCGCGAGAAAGCCGACAGCGAGTAGACCGGCAGTAGTTGTTTTGCGCGGTGCAAAAGAAGCTCTCCCAGCTGGGTTTGAACCAGCGACCTTGAGGTTAACAGCCGCACGCTCTACCAACTGAGCTATAGGAGAAGCACGACACTCGACCTCCCACGCAAAATCGCGAAAATTGCTTTCCTGAAGCGCACACGCAAAACCAACGCTAACCAACCCGCATGCTGCTCACACGCCGACCGGCGCACCCTCACAGCCATATGCACACGCTTCACCACCCTCAGGAGCCTCAAACGCCTCCGCGGACTCAAAAACACCACTTTCGTATCACGCCTTCTACGCGTCCTACCAGGGCCCCACACACCGCCTCGCACGCTTGTCGTGGCTATAGACGCTACCACTGTCCCCATGACCCACAACGTAGCCTCCACAAGGTGGAACATATCGACCCAACTCGGACCACCACTTCGAGGCCGGCCTCGAGCTGAATGCTTGGGCTTCTGATCAGCTACAGGTAGCGCGTCGATTCTGACTCGGGGCCAACACGGATAGCGGACCGATTCCCACTACCAAAGCGATGTACCGTGTAATGGACAGCACAACACGAGATGACCAAATGCAGGGTCGCCGGCGGAGATCGCAGCAGGCCGATGAAATATCAATGGCGAGCGAGGACCATAGCGTGGCGGGTGGTCCAGTCCGGCAGCAAAGCGACAAGGCGACGCAGCAGCGCGTGGTAGGGCGCGAGAAAGCCGACAGCGAGTAGAACGGCAGTAGTTGTTTTGCGCGGTGCAAAAGAAGCTCTCCCAGCTGGGTTTGAACCAGCGACCTTGAGGTTAACAGCCGCACGCTCTACCAACTGAGCTATAGGAGAAGCACGACACTCGACCTCCCACGCAAAATCGCGAAAATTGCTTTCCTGACGCAAAAACCAACGCTAACCAACCCGCATGCTGCTCACACGCCGACCGGCGCACCCTCACAGCCATGTGCACACGCTTCACCACCCTCAGGAGCCTCAAACGCCTCCGCGGACTCAAAAACACCACTTTCGTATCACGCCTTCTACGCGTCCTACCAGGGCCCCACACACCGCCTCGCACGCTTGTCGTGGCTATAGACGCTACCACTGTCCCCATGACCCACAACGTAGCCTCCACAAGGTGGAACATATCGACCCAACTCGGACCACCACTTCGAGGCCGGCCTCGAGCTGAATGCTTGGGCTTCTGATCAGCTACAGGTAGCGCGTCGATTCTGACTCGGGGCCAACACGGATAGCGGACCGATTCCCACTACCAAAGCGATGTACCGTGTAATGGACAGCACAACACGAGATGACCAAATGCAGGGTCGCCGGCGGAGATCGCAGCAGGCCGATGAAATATCAATGGCGAGCGAGGACCATAGCGTGGCGGGTGGTCCAGTCCGGCAGCAAAGCGACAAGGCGACGCAGCAGCGCGTGGTAGGGCGCGAGAAAGCCGACAGCGAGTAGAACGGCAGTAGTTGTTTTGCGCGGTGCAAAAGAAGCTCTCCCAGCTGGGTTTGAACCAGCGACCTTGAGGTTAACAGCCGCACGCTCTACCAACTGAGCTATAGGAGAAGCACGACACTCGACCTCCCACGCAAAATCGCGAAAATTGCTTTCCTGAAGCGCACACGCAAAACCAACGCTAACCAACCCGCCTGCTGCTCACACGCCGACCGGCGCACCCTCACAGCCATGTGCACACGCTTCACCACCCTCAGGAGCCTCAAACGCCTCCGCGGACTCAAAAACACCACTTTCGTATCACGCCTTCTACGCGTCCTACCAGGGCCCCACACACCGCCTCGCACGCTTGTCGTGGCTATAGACGCTACCACTGTCCCCATGACCCACAACGTAGCCTCCACAAGGTGGAACATATCGACCCAACTCGGACCACCACTTCGAGGCCGGCCTCGAGCTGAATGCTTGGGCTTCTGATCAGCTACAGGTAGCGCGTCGATTCTGACTCGGGGCCAACACGGATAGCGGACCGATTCCCACTACCAAAGCGATGTACCGTGTAATGGACAGCACAACACGAGATGACCAAATGCAGGGTCGCCGGCGGAGATCGCAGCAGGCCGATGAAATATCAATGGCGAGCGAGGACCATAGCGTGGCGGGTGGTCCAGTCCGGCAGCAAAGCGACAAGGCGACGCAGCAGCGCGTGGTAGGGCGCGAGAAAGCCGACAGCGAGTAGAACGGCAGTAGTTGTTTTGCGCGGTGCAAAAGAAGCTCTCCCAGCTGGGTTTGAACCAGCGACCTTGAGGTTAACAGCCGCACGCTCTACCAACTGAGCTATAGGAGAAGCACGACACTCGACCTCCCACGCAAAATCGCGAAAATTGCTTTCCTGACGCAAAAACCAACGCTAACCAACCCGCATGCTGCTCACACGCCGACCGGCGCACCCTCACAGCCATATGCACACGCTTCGCCACCCTCAGGAGCCTCAAACGCCTCCGCGGACTCAAAAACACCACTTTCGTATCACGCCTTCTACGCGTCCTACCAGGGCCCCACACACCGCCTCGCACGCTTGTCGTGGCTATAGACGCTACCACTGTCCCCATGACCCACAACGTAGCCTCCACAAGGTGGAACATATCGACCCAACTCGGACCACCACTTCGAGGCCGGCCTCGAGCTGAATGCTTGGGCTTCTGATCAGCTACAGGTAGCGCGTCGATTCTGACTCGGGGCCAACACGGATAGCGGACCGATTCCCACTACCAAAGCGATGTACCGTGTAATGGACAGCACAACACGAGATGACCAAATGCAGGGTCGCCGGCGGAGATCGCAGCAGGCCGATGAAATATCAATGGCGAGCGAGGACCATAGCGTGGCGGGTGGTCCAGTCCGGCAGCAAAGCGACAAGGCGACGCAGCAGCGCGTGGTAGGGCGCGAGAAAGCCGACAGCGAGTAGAACGGCAGTAGTTGTTTTGCGCGGTGCAAAAGAAGCTCTCCCAGCTGGGTTTGAACCAGCGACCTTGAGGTTAACAGCCGCACGCTCTACCAACTGAGCTATAGGAGAAGCACGACACTCGACCTCCCACGCAAAATCGCGAAAATTGCTTTCCTGACGCAAAAACCAACGCTAACCAACCCGCATGCTGCTCACACGCCGACCGGCGCACCCTCACAGCCATATGCACACGCTTCACCACCCTCAGGAGCCTCAAACGCCTCCGCGGACTCAAAAACACCACTTTCGTATCACGCCTTCTACGCGTCCTACCAGGGCCCCACACACCGCCTCGCACGCTTGTCGTGGCTATAGACGCTACCACTGTCCCCATGACCCACAACGTAGCCTCCACAAGGTGGAACATATCGACCCAACTCGGACCACCACTTCGAGGCCGGCCTCGAGCTGAATGCTTGGGCTTCTGATCAGCTACAGGTAGCGCGTCGATTCTGACTCGGGGCCAACACGGATAGCGGCCCGATTCCCACTACCAAAGCGATGTACCGTGTAATGGACAGCACAACACGAGATGACCAAATGCAGGGTCGCCGGCGGAGATCGCAGCAGGCCGATGAAATATCAATGGCGAGCGAGGACCATAGCGTGGCGGGTGGTCCAGTCCGTCACGAGAGGGCAGCAAAGCGACAAGGCGACGCAGCAGCGCGTGGTAGGGCGCGAGAAAGCCGACAGCGAGTAGAACGGCAGTAGTTGTTTTGCGCGGTGCAAAAGAAGCTCTCCCAGCTGGGTTTGAACGAGCGACCTTGAGGTTAACAGCCGCACGCTCTACCAACTGAGCTATAGGAGAAGCACGACACTCGACCTCCCACGCAAAATCGCGAAAATTTCTTTCCTGACGCAAAAACCAACGCTAACCAACCCGCATGCTGCTCACACGCCGACCGGCGCACCCTCACAGCCATATGCACACGCTTCACCACCCTCAGGAGCCTCAAACGCCTCCACGGACTCAAAAACACCACTTTCGTATCACGCCTTCTACGCGTCCTACCAGGGCCCCACACACCGCCTCGCACGCTTGTCGTGGCTATAGACGCTACCACTGTCCCCATGACCCACAACGTAGCCTCCACAAGGTGGAACATATCGACCCAACTCGGACCACCACTTCGAGGCCGGCCTCGAGCTGAATGCTTGGGCTTCTGATCAGCTACAGGTAGCGCGTCGACTCTGACTCGGGGCCAACACGGGTAGCGGACCGATTCCCACTACCAAAGCGATGTACCGTGTAATGGACAGCACAACACGAGATGACCAAATGCAGGGTCGCCGGCGGAGATCGCAGCAGGCCGATGAAATATCAATGGCGAGGGAGGACCATAGCGTGACGGGTGGTCCAGTCCGGCAGCAAAGCGACAAGGCGACGCAGCAGCGCATGGTAGGGCGCGAGAAAGCCGACAGCGAGTAGACCGGCAGTAGTTGTTTTGCGCGGTGCAAAAGAAGCTCTCCCAGCTGGGTTTGAACCAGCGACCTTGAGGTTAACAGCCGCACGCTCTACCAACTGAGCTATAGGAGAAGCACGACACTCGACCTCCCACGCAAAATCGCGAAAATTGCTTTCCTGACGCAAAAACCAACGCTAACCAACCCGCATGCTGCTCACACGCCGACCGGCGCACCCTCACAGCCATATGCACACGCTTCACCACCCTCAGGAGCCTCAAACGCCTCCACGGACTCAAAAACACCACTTTCGTATCACGCCTTCTACGCGTCCTACCAGGGCCCCACACACCGCCTCGCACGCTTGTCGTGGCTATAGACGCTACCACTGTCCCCATGACCCACAACGTAGCCTCCACAAGGTGGAACATATCGACCCAACTCGGACCACCACTTCGAGGCCGGCCTCGAGCTGAATGCTTGGGCTTCTGATCAGCTACAGGTAGCGCGTCGATTCTGACTCGGGGCCAACACGGGTAGCGGACCGATTCCCACTACCAAAGCGATGTACCGTGTAATGGACAGCACAACACGAGATGACCAAATGCAGGGTCGCCGGCGGAGATCGCAGCAGGCCGATGAAATATCAATGGCGAGCGAGGACCATAGCGTGACGGGTGGTCCAGTCCGTCGCGAGAGGGCAGCAAAGCGACAAGGCGACGCAGCAGCGCGTGGTAGGGCGCGAGAAAGCCGACAGCGAGTAGAACGGCAGTAGTTGTTTTGCGCGGTGCAAAAGAAGCTCTCCCAGCTGGGTTTGAACCAGCGACCTTGAGGTTAACAGCCGCACGCTCTACCAACTGAGCTATAGGAGAAGCACGACACTCGACCTCCCACGCAAAATCGCGAAAATTGCTTTCCTGAAGCGCACACGCAAAACCAACGCTAACCAACCCGCATGCTGCTCACACGCCGACCGGCGCACCCTCACAGCCATATGCACACGCTTCACCACCCTCAGGAGCCTCAAACGCCTCCGCGGACTCAAAAACACCACTTTCGTATCACGCCTTCTACGCGTCCTACCAGGGCCCCACACACCGCCTCGCACGCTTGTCGTGGCTATAGACGCTACCACTGTCCCCATGACCCACAACGTAGCCTCCACAAGGTGGAACATATCGACCCAACTCGGACCACCACTTCGAGGCCGGCCTCGAGCTGAATGCTTGGGCTTCTGATCAGCTACAGGTAGCGCGTCGATTCTGACTCGGGGCCAACACGGATAGCGGACCGATTCCCACTACCAAAGCGATGTACCGTGTAATGGACAGCACAACACGAGATGACCAAATGCAGGGTCGCCGGCGGAGATCGCAGCAGGCCGATGAAATATCAATGGCGAGCGAGGACATAGCGTGACGGGTGGTCCAGTCCGGCAGCAAAGCGACAAGGCGACGCAGCAGCGCGTGGTAGGGCGCGAGAAAGCCGACAGCGAGTAGAACGGCAGTAGTTGTTTTGCGCGGTGCAAAAGAAGCTCTCCCAGCTGGGTTTGAACCAGCGACCTTGAGGTTAACAGCCGCACGCTCTACCAACTGAGCTATAGGAGAAGCACGACACTCGACCTCCCACGCAAAATCGCGAAAATTGCTTTCCTGACGCAAAAACCAACGCTAACCAACCCGCATGCTGCTCACACGCCGACCGGCGCACCCTCACAGCCATATGCACACGCTTCACCACCCTCAGGAGCCTCAAACGCCTCCGCGGACTCAAAAACACCACTTTCGTATCACGCCTTCTACGCGTCCTACCAGGGCCCCACACACCGCCTCGCACGCTTGTCGTGGCTATAGACGCTACCACTGTCCCCATGACCCACAACGTAGCCTCCACAAGGTGGAACATATCGACCCAACTCGGACCACCACTTCGAGGCCGGCCTCGAGCTGAATGCTTGGGCTTCTGATCAGCTACAGGTAGCGCGTCGATTCTGACTCGGGGCCAACACGGATAGCGGACCGATTCCCACTACCAAAGCGATGTACCGTGTAATGGACAGCACAACACGAGATGACCAAATGCAGGGTCGCCGGCGGAGATCGCAGCAGGCCGATGAAATATCAATGGCGAGCGAGGACCATAGCGTGACGGGTGGTCCAGTCCGTCGCGAGAGGGCAGCAAAGCGACAAGGCGACGCAGCAGCGCGTGGTAGGGCGCGAGAAAGCCGAGAGCGAGTAGACCGGCAGTAGTTGTTTTGCGCGGTGCAAAAGAAGCTCTCCCAGCTGGGTTTGAACCAGCGACCTTGAGGTTAACAGCCGCACGCTCTACCAACTGAGCTATAGGAGAAGCACGACACTCGACCTCCCACGCAAAATCGCGAAAATTGCTTTCCTGACGCAAAAACCAACGCTAACCAACCCGCATGCTGCTCACACGCCGACCGGCGCACCCTCACAGCCATATGCACACGCTTCACCACCCTCAGGAGCCTCAAACGCCTCCACGGACTCAAAAACACCACTTTCGTATCACGCCTTCTACGCGTCCTACCAGGGCCCCACACACCGCCTCGCACGCTTGTCGTGGCTATAGACGCTACCACTGTCCCCATGACCCACAACGTAGCCTCCACAAGGTGGAACATATCGACCCAATTCGGACCACCACTTCGAGGCCGGCCTCGAGCTGAATGCTTGGGCTTCTGATCAGCTACAGGTAGCGCGTCGATTCTGACTCGGGGCCAACACGGATAGCGGACCGATTCCCACTACCAAAGCGATGTACCGTGTAATGGACAGCACAACACGAGATGACCAAATGCAGGGTCGCCGGCGGAGATCGCAGCAGGCCGATGAAATATCAATGGCGAGCGAGGACCATAGCGTGGCGGGTGGTCCAGTCCGTCACGAGAGGGCAGCAAAGCGACAAGGCGACGCAGCAGCGCGTGGTAGGGCGCGAGAAAGCCGACAGCGAGTAGAACGGCAGTAGTTGTTTTGCGCGGTGCAAAAGAAGCTCTCCCAGCTGGGTTTGAACGAGCGACCTTGAGGTTAACAGCCGCACGCTCTACCAACTGAGCTATAGGAGAAGCACGACACTCGACCTCCCACGCAAAATCGCGAAAATTTCTTTCCTGACGCAAAAACCAACGCTAACCAACCCGCATGCTGCTCACACGCCGACCGGCGCACCCTCACAGCCATATGCACACGCTTCACCACCCTCAGGAGCCTCAAACGCCTCCACGGACTCAAAAACACCACTTTCGTATCACGCCTTCTACGCGTCCTACCAGGGCCCCACACACCGCCTCGCACGCTTGTCGTGGCTATAGACGCTACCACTGTCCCCATGACCCACAACGTAGCCTCCACAAGGTGGAACATATCGACCCAACTCGGACCACCACTTCGAGGCCGGCCTCGAGCTGAATGCTTGGGCTTCTGATCAGCTACAGGTAGCGCGTCGACTCTGACTCGGGGCCAACACGGGTAGCGGACCGATTCCCACTACCAAAGCGATGTACCGTGTAATGGACAGCACAACACGAGATGACCAAATGCAGGGTCGCCGGCGGAGATCGCAGCAGGCCGATGAAATATCAATGGCGAGGGAGGACCATAGCGTGACGGGTGGTCCAGTCCGGCAGCAAAGCGACAAGGCGACGCAGCAGCGCATGGTAGGGCGCGAGAAAGCCGACAGCGAGTAGACCGGCAGTAGTTGTTTTGCGCGGTGCAAAAGAAGCTCTCCCAGCTGGGTTTGAACCAGCGACCTTGAGGTTAACAGCCGCACGCTCTACCAACTGAGCTATAGGAGAAGCACGACACTCGACCTCCCACGCAAAATCGCGAAAATTGCTTTCCTGACGCAAAAACCAACGCTAACCAACCCGCATGCTGCTCACACGCCGACCGGCGCACCCTCACAGCCATATGCACACGCTTCACCACCCTCAGGAGCCTCAAACGCCTCCACGGACTCAAAAACACCACTTTCGTATCACGCCTTCTACGCGTCCTACCAGGGCCCCACACACCGCCTCGCACGCTTGTCGTGGCTATAGACGCTACCACTGTCCCCATGACCCACAACGTAGCCTCCACAAGGTGGAACATATCGACCCAACTCGGACCACCACTTCGAGGCCGGCCTCGAGCTGAATGCTTGGGCTTCTGATCAGCTACAGGTAGCGCGTCGATTCTGACTCGGGGCCAACACGGGTAGCGGACCGATTCCCACTACCAAAGCGATGTACCGTGTAATGGACAGCACAACACGAGATGACCAAATGCAGGGTCGCCGGCGGAGATCGCAGCAGGCCGATGAAATATCAATGGCGAGCGAGGACCATAGCGTGACGGGTGGTCCAGTCCGTCGCGAGAGGGCAGCAAAGCGACAAGGCGACGCAGCAGCGCGTGGTAGGGCGCGAGAAAGCCGACAGCGAGTAGAACGGCAGTAGTTGTTTTGCGCGGTGCAAAAGAAGCTCTCCCAGCTGGGTTTGAACCAGCGACCTTGAGGTTAACAGCCGCACGCTCTACCAACTGAGCTATAGGAGAAGCACGACACTCGACCTCCCACGCAAAATCGCGAAAATTGCTTTCCTGAAGCGCACACGCAAAACCAACGCTAACCAACCCGCATGCTGCTCACACGCCGACCGGCGCACCCTCACAGCCATATGCACACGCTTCACCACCCTCAGGAGCCTCAAACGCCTCCGCGGACTCAAAAACACCACTTTCGTATCACGCCTTCTACGCGTCCTACCAGGGCCCCACACACCGCCTCGCACGCTTGTCGTGGCTATAGACGCTACCACTGTCCCCATGACCCACAACGTAGCCTCCACAAGGTGGAACATATCGACCCAACTCGGACCACCACTTCGAGGCCGGCCTCGAGCTGAATGCTTGGGCTTCTGATCAGCTACAGGTAGCGCGTCGATTCTGACTCGGGGCCAACACGGATAGCGGACCGATTCCCACTACCAAAGCGATGTACCGTGTAATGGACAGCACAACACGAGATGACCAAATGCAGGGTCGCCGGCGGAGATCGCAGCAGGCCGATGAAATATCAATGGCGAGCGAGGACATAGCGTGACGGGTGGTCCAGTCCGGCAGCAAAGCGACAAGGCGACGCAGCAGCGCGTGGTAGGGCGCGAGAAAGCCGACAGCGAGTAGACCGGCAGTAGTTGTTTTGCGCGGTGCAAAAGAAGCTCTCCCAGCTGGGTTTGAACCAGCGACCTTGAGGTTAACAGCCGCACGCTCTACCAACTGAGCTATAGGAGAAGCACGACACTCGACCTCCCACGCAAAATCGCGAAAATTGCTTTCCTGACGCAAAAACCAACGCTAACCAACCCGCATGCTGCTCACACGCCGACCGGCGCACCCTCACAGCCATATGCACACGCTTCGCCACCCTCAGGAGCCTCAAACGCCTCCACGGACTCAAAAACACCACTTTCGTATCACGCCTTCTACGCGTCCTACCAGGGCCCCACACACCGCCTCGCACGCTTGTCGTGGCTATAGACGCTACCACTGTCCCCATGACCCACAACGTAGCCTCCACAAGGTGGAACATATCGACCCAACTCGGACCACCACTTCGAGGCCGGCCTCGAGCTGAATGCTTGGGCTTCTGATCAGCTACAGGTAGCGCGTCGATTCTGACTCGGGGCCAACACGGATAGCGGACCGATTCCCACTACCAAAGCGATGTACCGTGTAATGGACAGCACAACACGAGATGACCAAATGCAGGGTCGCCGGCGGAGATCGCAGCAGGCCGATGAAATATCAATGGCGAGCGAGGACCATAGCGTGACGGGTGGTCCAGTCCGTCGCGAGAGGGCAGCAAAGCGACAAGGCGACGCAGCAGCGCGTGGTAGGGCGCGAGAAAGCCGAGAGCGAGTAGACCGGCAGTAGTTGTTTTGCGCGGTGCAAAAGAAGCTCTCCCAGCTGGGTTTGAACCAGCGACCTTGAGGTTAACAGCCGCACGCTCTACCAACTGAGCTATAGGAGAAGCACGACACTCGACCTCCCACGCAAAATCGCGAAAATTGCTTTCCTGACGCAAAAACCAACGCTAACCAACCCGCATGCTGCTCACACGCCGACCGGCGCACCCTCACAGCCATATGCACACGCTTCACCACCCTCAGGAGCCTCAAACGCCTCCACGGACTCAAAAACACCACTTTCGTATCACGCCTTCTACGCGTCCTACCAGGGCCCCACACACCGCCTCGCACGCTTGTCGTGGCTATAGACGCTACCACTGTCCCCATGACCCACAACGTAGCCTCCACAAGGTGGAACATATCGACCCAATTCGGACCACCACTTCGAGGCCGGCCTCGAGCTGAATGCTTGGGCTTCTGATCAGCTACAGGTAGCGCGTCGATTCTGACTCGGGGCCAACACGGATAGCGGACCGATTCCCACTACCAAAGCGATGTACCGTGTAATGGACAGCACAACACGAGATGACCAAATGCAGGGTCGCCGGCGGAGATCGCGGCAGGCCGATGAAATATCAATGGCGAGCGAGGACCATAGCGTGACGGGTGGTCCAGTCCGTCGCGAGAGGGCAGCAAAGCGACAAGGCGACGCAGCAGCGCGTGGTAGGGCGCGAGAAAGCCGACAGCGAGTAGAACGGCAGTAGTTGTTTTGCGCGGTGCAAAAGAAGCTCTCCCAGCTGGGTTTGAACCAGCGACCTTGAGGTTAACAGCCGCACGCTCTACCAACTGAGCTATAGGAGAAGCACGACACTCGACCTTCCACGCAAAATCGCGAAAATTGCTTTCCTGAAGCGCACACGCAAAACCAACGCTAACCAACCCGCATGCTGCTCACACGCCGACCGGCGCACCCTCACAGCCATGTGCACACGCTTCACCACCCTCAGGAGCCTCAAACGCCTCCACGGACTCAAAAACACCACTTTCGTATCACGCCTTCTACGCGTCCTACCAGGGCCCCACACACCGCCTCGCACGCTTGTCGTGGCTATAGACGCTACCACTGTCCCCATGACCCACAACGTAGCCTCCACAAGGTGGAACATATCGACCCAACTCGGACCACCACTTCGAGGCCGGCCTCGAGCTGAATGCTTGGGCTTCTGATCAGCTACAGGTAGCGCGTCGATTCTGACTCGGGGCCAACACGGATAGCGGACCGATTCCCACTACCAAAGCGATGTACCGTGTAATGGACAGCACAACACGAGATGACCAAATGCAGGGTCGCCGGCGGAGATCGCGGCAGGCCGATGAAATATCAATGGCGAGCGAGGACCATAGCGTGACGGGTGGTCCAGTCCGTCGCGAGAGGGCAGCAAAGCGACAAGGCGACGCAGCAGCGCGTGGTAGGGCGCGAGAAAGCCGACAGCGAGTAGAGCGGCAGTAGTTGTTTTGCGCGGTGCAAAAGAAGCTCTCCCAGCTGGGTTTGAACCAGCGACCTTGAGGTTAACAGCCGCACGCTCTACCAACTGAGCTATAGGAGAAGCACGACACTCGACCTTCCACGCAAAATCGCCAAAATTGCTTTCCTGACGCAAAACCAACGCTAACCAACCCGCATGCTGCTCACACGCCGACCGGCGCACCCTCACAGCCATATGCACACGCTTCACCACCCTCAGGAGCCTCAAACGCCTCCACGGACTCAAAAACACCACTTTCGTATCACGCCTTCTACGCGTCCTACCAGGGCCCCACACACCGCCTCGCACGCTTGTCGTGGCTATAGACGCTACCACTGTCCCCATGACCCACAACGTAGCCTCCACAAGGTGGAACATATCGACCCAACTCGGACCACCACTTCGAGGCCGGCCTCGAGCTGAATGCTTGGGCTTCTGATCAGCTACAGGTAGCGCGTCGATTCTGACTCGGGGCCAACACGGATAGCGGCCCGATTCCCACTACCAAAGCGATGTACCGTGTAATGGACAGCACAACACGAGATGACCAAATGCAGGGTCGCCGGCGGAGATCGCGGCAGGCCGATGAAATATCAATGGCGAGCGAGGACCATAGCGTGACGGGTGGTCCAGTCCGTCGCGAGAGGGCAGCAAAGCGACAAGGCGACGCAGCAGCGCGTGGTAGGGCGCGAGAAAGCCGACAGCGAGTAGAGCGGCAGTAGTTGTTTTGCGCGGTGCAAAAGAAGCTCTCCCAGCTGGGTTTGAACCAGCGACCTTGAGGTTAACAGCCGCACGCTCTACCAACTGAGCTATAGGAGAAGCACGACACTCGACCTTCCACGCAAAATCGCCAAAATTGCTTTCCTGAAGCGCACACGCAAAACCAACGCTAACCAACCCGCATGCTGCTCACACGCCGACCGGCGCACCCTCACAGCCATGTGCACACGCTTCGCCACCCTCAGGAGCCTCAAACGCCTCCACGGACTCAAAAACACCACTTTCGTATCACGCCTTCTACGCGTCCTACCAGGGCCCCACACACCGCCTCGCACGCTTGTCGTGGCTATAGACGCTACCACTGTCCCCATGACCCACAACGTAGCCTCCACAAGGTGGAACATATCGACCCAACTCGGACCACCACTTCGAGGCCGGCCTCGAGCTGAATGCTTGGGCTTCTGATCAGCTACAGGTAGCGCGTCGATTCTGACTCGGGGCCAACACGGATAGCGGACCGATTCCCACTACCAAAGCGATGTACCGTGTAATGGACAGCACAACACGAGATGACCAAATGCAGGGTCGCCGGCGGAGATCGCGGCAGGCCGATGAAATATCAATGGCGAGCGAGGACCATAGCGTGACGGGTGGTCCAGTCCGTCGCGAGAGGGCAGCAAAGCGACAAGGCGACGCAGCAGCGCGTGGTAGGGCGCGAGAAAGCCGACAGCGAGTAGAACGGCAGTAGTTGTTTTGCGCGGTGCAGAAGAAGCTCTCCCAGCTGGGTTTGAACCAGCGACCTTGAGGTTAACAGCCGCACGCTCTACCAACTGAGCTATAGGAGAAGCACGACACTCGACCTTCCACGCAAAATCGCGAAAATTGCTTTCCTGACGCAAAACCAACGCTAACCAACCCGCATGCTGCTCACACGCCGACCGGCGCACCCTCACAGCCATATGCACACGCTTCACCACCCTCAGGAGCCTCAAACGCCTCCACGGACTCAAAAACACCACTTTCGTATCACGCCTTCTACGCGTCCTATCAGGGCCCCACACACCGCCTCGCACGCTTGTCGTGGCTATAGACGCTACCACTGTCCCCATGACCCACAACGTAGCCTCCACAAGGTGGAACATATCGACCCAACTCGGACCACCACTTCGAGGCCGGCCTCGAGCTGAATGCTTGGGCTTCTGATCAGCTACAGGTAGCGCGTCGATTCTGACTCGGGGCCAACACGGATAGCGGACCGATTCCCACTACCAAAGCGATGTACCGTGTAATGGACAGCACAACACGAGATGACCAAATGCAGGGTCGCCGGCGGAGATCGCGGCAGGCCGATGAAATATCAATGGCGAGCGAGGACCATAGCGTGACGGGTGGTCCAGTCCGTCACGAGAGGGCAGCAAAGCGACAAGGCGACGCAGCAGCGCGTGGTAGGGCGCGAGAAAGCCGACAGCGAGTAGAACGGCAGTAGTTGTTTTGCGCGGTGCAGAAGAAGCTCTCCCAGCTGGGTTTGAACCAGCGACCTTGAGGTTAACAGCCGCACGCTCTACCAACTGAGCTATAGGAGAAGCACGACACTCGACCTTCCACGCAAAATCGCGAAAATTGCTTTCCTGACGCAAAACCAACGCTAACCAACCCGCATGCTGCTCACACGCCGACCGGCGCACCCTCACAGCCATATGCACACGCTTCACCACCCTCAGGAGCCTCAAACGCCTCCACGGACTCAAAAACACCACTTTCGTATCACGCCTTCTACGCGTCCTACCAGGGCCCCACACACCGCCTCGCACGCTTGTCGTGGCTATAGACGCTACCACTGTCCCCATGACCCACAACGTAGCCTCCACAAGGTGGAACATATCGACCCAACTCGGACCACCACTTCGAGGCCGGCCTCGAGCTGAATGCTTGGGCTTCTGATCAGCTACAGGTAGCGCGTCGATTCTGACTCGGGGCCAACACGGATAGCGGGCCGATTCCCGCTACCAAAGCGATACGCCGTGTAATAGACAGCACAGCACCAGATGACCGAACGCAGGGTCGCCGGCGGAGATCGTGGCAGGCCGATGAAATATCAAAGGCGGGCGAGGACCATAACGTGACGGGTGGTCCAGTCCGTCGCGAGAGGGAAGCGAAGCGACAAGGCGACGCAGCAGCGCGTGGTAGGGCGCGAGAAAGCCGACAGCGAGTAGAACGGCAGTAGTTGTTTTGCGCGGTGCAGAAGAAGCTCTCCCAGCTGGGTTTGAACCAGCGACCTTGAGGTTAACAGCCGCACGCTCTACCAACTGAGCTATAGGAGAAGCACGACACTCGACCTTCCACGCAAAATCGCGAAAATTGCTTTCCTGACGCAAAACCAACGCTAACCAACCCGCATGCTGCTCACACGCCGACCGGCGCACCCTCACAGCCATATGCACACGCTTCACCACCCTCAGGAGCCTCAAACGCCTCCACGGACTCAAAAACACCACTTTCGTATCACGCCTTCTACGCGTCCTACCAGGGCCCCACACACCGCCTCGCACGCTTGTCGTGGCTATAGACGCTACCACTGTCCCCATGACCCACAACGTAGCCTCCACAAGGTGGAACATATCGACCCAACTCGGACCACCACTTCGAGGCCGGCCTCGAGCTGAATGCTTGGGCTTCTGATCAGCTACAGGTAGCGCGTCGATTCTGACTCGGGGCCAACACGGATAGCGGACCGATTCCCACTACCAAAGCGATGTACCGTGTAATGGACAGCACAACACGAGATGACCAAATGCAGGGTCGCCGGCGGAGATCGCGGCAGGCCGATGAAATATCAATGGCGAGCGAGGACCATAGCGTGACGGGTGGTCCAGTCCGTCACGAGAGGGCAGCAAAGCGACAAGGCGACGCAGCAGCGCGTGGTAGGGCGCGAGAAAGCCGACAGCGAGTAGAACGGCAGTAGTTGTTTTGCGCGGTGCAGAAGAAGCTCTCCCAGCTGGGTTTGAACCAGCGACCTTGAGGTTAACAGCCGCACGCTCTACCAACTGAGCTATAGGAGAAGCACGACACTCGACCTCCCACGCAAAATCGCCAAATTGCTTTCCTGAAGCGCACACGCAAAACCAACGCTAACCAACCCGCATGCTGCTCACACGCCGACCGGCGCACCCTCACAGCCATTTGCACACGCTTCACCACCCTCAGGAGCCTCAAACGCCTCCACGGACTCAAAAACACCACTTTCGTATCACGCCTTCTACGCGTCCTACCAGGGCCCCACACACCGCCTCGCACGCTTGTCGTGGCTATAGACGCTACCACTGTCCCCATGACCCACAACGTAGCCTCCACAAGGTGGAACATATCGACCCAACTCGGACCACCACTTCGAGGCCGGCCTCGAGCTGAATGCTTGGGCTTCTGATCAGCTACAGGTAGCGCGTCGATTCTGACTCGGGGCCAACACGGATAGCGGACCGATTCCCACTACCAAAGCGATGTACCGTGTAATGGACAGCACAACACGAGATGACCAAATGCAGGGTCGCCGGCGGAGATCGCGGCAGGCCGATGAAATATCAATGGCGAGCGAGGACCATAGCGTGACGGGTGGTCCAGTCCGTCGCGAGAGGGCAGCAAAGCGACAAGGCGACGCAGCAGCGCGTGGTAGGGCGCGAGAAAGCCGACAGCGAGTAGAACGGCAGTAGTTGTTTTGCGCGGTGCAGAAGAAGCTCTCCCAGCTGGGTTTGAACCAGCGACCTTGAGGTTAACAGCCGCACGCTCTACCAACTGAGCTATAGGAGAAGCACGACACTCGACCTTCCACGCAAAATCGCGAAAATTGCTTTCCTGACGCAAAACCAACGCTAACCAACCCGCATGCTGCTCACACGCCGACCGGCGCACCCTCACAGCCATATGCACACGCTTCACCACCCTCAGGAGCCTCAAACGCCTCCACGGACTCAAAAACACCACTTTCGTATCACGCCTTCTACGCGTCCTACCAGGGCCCCACACACCGCCTCGCACGCTTGTCGTGGCTATAGACGCTACCACTGTCCCCATGACCCACAACGTAGCCTCCACAAGGTGGAACATATCGACCCAACTCGGACCACCACTTCGAGGCCGGCCTCGAGCTGAATGCTTGGGCTTCTGATCAGCTACAGGTAGCGCGTCGATTCTGACTCGGGGCCAACACGGATAGCGGGCCGATTCCCGCTACCAAAGCGATACGCCGTGTAATAGACAGCACAGCACCAGATGACCGAACGCAGGGTCGCCGGCGGAGATCGTGGCAGGCCGATGAAATATCAAAGGCGGGCGAGGACCATAACGTGACGGGTGGTCCAGTCCGTCGCGAGAGGGAAGCGAAGCGACAAGGCGACGCAGCAGCGTGTGGTAGGGCGCGAGAAAGCCGACAGCGAGTAGAACGGCAGTAGTTGTTTTGCGCGGTGCAAAAGAAGCTCTCCCAGCTGGGTTTGAACCAGCGACCTTGAGGTTAACAGCCGCACGCTCTACCAACTGAGCTATAGGAGAAGCACGACACTCGACCTCCCACGCAAAATCGCGAAAATTGCTTTCCTGAAGCGCACACGCAAAACCAACGCTAACCAACCCGCATGCTGCTCACACGCCGACCGGCGCACCCTCACAGCCATATGCACACGCTTCACCACCCTCAGGAGCCTCAAACGCCTCCACGGACTCAAAAACACCACTTTCGTATCACGCCTTCTACGCGTCCTACCAGGGCCCCACACACCGCCTCGCACGCTTGTCGTGGCTATAGACGCTACCACTGTCCCCATGACCCACAACGTAGCCTCCACAAGGTGGAACATATCGACCCAACTCGGACCACCACTTCGAGGCCGGCCTCGAGCTGAATGCTTGGGCTTCTGATCAGCTACAGGTAGCGCGTCGATTCTGACTCGGGGCCAACACGGATAGCGGACCGATTCCCACTACCAAAGCGATGTACCGTGTAATGGACAGCACAACACGAGATGACCAAATGCAGGGTCGCCGGCGGAGATCGCGGCAGGCCGATGAAATATCAATGGCGAGCGAGGACCATAGCGTGACGGGTGGTCCAGTCCGTCGCGAGAGGGCAGCAAAGCGACAAGGCGACGCAGCAGCGCGTGGTAGGGCGCGAGAAAGCCGACAGCGAGTAGAACGGCAGTAGTTGTTTTGCGCGGTGCAGAAGAAGCTCTCCCAGCTGGGTTTGAACCAGCGACCTTGAGGTTAACAGCCGCACGCTCTACCAACTGAGCTATAGGAGAAGCACGACACTCGACCTTCCACGCAAAATCGCCAAAATTGCTTTCCTGAAGCGCACACGCAAAACCAACGCTAACCAACCCGCATGCTGCTCACACGCCGACCGGCGCACCCTCACAGCCATATGCACACGCTTCACCACCCTCAGGAGCCTCAAACGCCTCCACGGACTCAAAAACACCACTTTCGTATCACGCCTTCTACGCGTCCTACCAGGGCCCCACACACCGCCTCGCACGCTTGTCGTGGCTATAGACGCTACCACTGTCCCCATGACCCACAACGTAGCCTCCACAAGGTGGAACATATCGACCCAACTCGGACCACCACTTCGAGGCCGGCCTCGAGCTGAATGCTTGGGCTTCTGATCAGCTACAGGTAGCGCGTCGATTCTGACTCGGAGCCAACACGGATAGCGGACCGATTCCCACTACCAAAGCGATGTACCGTGTAATGGACAGCACAACACGAGATGACCAAATGCAGGGTCGCCGGCGGAGATCGCGGCAGGCCGATGAAATATCAATGGCGAGCGAGGACCATAGCGTGACGGGTGGTCCAGTCCGTCGCGAGAGGGCAGCAAAGCGACAAGGCGACGCAGCAGCGCGTGGTAGGGCGCGAGAAAGCCGACAGCGAGTAGAACGGCAGTAGTTGTTTTGCGCGGTGCAGAAGAAGCTCTCCCAGCTGGGTTTGAACCAGCGACCTTGAGGTTAACAGCCGCACGCTCTACCAACTGAGCTATAGGAGAAGCACGACACTCGACCTTCCACGCAAAATCGCCAAAATTGCTTTCCTGAAGCGCACACGCAAAACCAACGCTAACCAACCCGCATGCTGCTCACACGCCGACCGGCGCACCCTCACAGCCATATGCACACGCTTCACCACCCTCAGGAGCCTCAAACGCCTCCACGGACTCAAAAACACCACTTTCGTATCACGCCTTCTACGCGTCCTACCAGGGCCCCACACACCGCCTCGCACGCTTGTCGTGGCTATAGACGCTACCACTGTCCCCATGACCCACAACGTAGCCTCCACAAGGTGGAACATATCGACCCAACTCGGACCACCACTTCGAGGCCGGCCTCGAGCTGAATGCTTGGGCTTCTGATCAGCTACAGGTAGCGCGTCGATTCTGACTCGGAGCCAACACGGATAGCGGACCGATTCCCACTACCAAAGCGATGTACCGTGTAATGGACAGCACAACACGAGATGACCAAATGCAGGGTCGCCGGCGGAGATCGCGGCAGGCCGATGAAATATCAATGGCGAGCGAGGACCATAGCGTGACGGGTGGTCCAGTCCGTCGCGAGAGGGCAGCAAAGCGACAAGGCGACGCAGCAGCGCGTGGTAGGGCGCGAGAAAGCCGACAGCGAGTAGAACGGCAGTAGTTGTTTTGCGCGGTGCAGAAGAAGCTCTCCCAGCTGGGTTTGAACCAGCGACCTTGAGGTTAACAGCCGCACGCTCTACCAACTGAGCTATAGGAGAAGCACGACACTCGACCTTCCACGCAAAATCGCCAAAATTGCTTTCCTGAAGCGCACACGCAAAACCAACGCTAACCAACCCGCATGCTGCTCACACGCCGACCGGCGCACCCTCACAGCCATATGCACACGCTTCACCACCCTCAGGAGCCTCAAACGCCTCCACGGACTCAAAAACACCACTTTCGTATCACGCCTTCTACGCGTCCTACCAGGGCCCCACACACCGCCTCGCACGCTTGTCGTGGCTATAGACGCTACCACTGTCCCCATGACCCACAACGTAGCCTCCACAAGGTGGAACATATCGACCCAACTCGGACCACCACTTCGAGGCCGGCCTCGAGCTGAATGCTTGGGCTTCTGATCAGCTACAGGTAGCGCGTCGATTCTGACTCGGAGCCAACACGGATAGCGGACCGATTCCCACTACCAAAGCGATGTACCGTGTAATGGACAGCACAACACGAGATGACCAAATGCAGGGTCGCCGGCGGAGATCGCGGCAGGCCGATGAAATATCAATGGCGAGCGAGGACCATAGCGTGACGGGTGGTCCAGTCCGTCGCGAGAGGGCAGCAAAGCGACAAGGCGACGCAGCAGCGCGTGGTAGGGCGCGAGAAAGCCGACAGCGAGTAGAACGGCAGTAGTTGTTTTGCGCGGTGCAGAAGAAGCTCTTCCAGCTGGGTTTGAACCAGCGACCTTGAGGTTAACAGCCGCACGCTCTACCAACTGAGCTATAGGAGAAGCACGACACTCGACCTTCCACGCAAAATCGCCAAAATTGCTTTCCTGAAGCGCACACGCAAAACCAACGCTAACCAACCCGCATGCTGCTCACACGCCGACCGGCGCACCCTCACAGCCATATGCACACGCTTCACCACCCTCAGGAGCCTCAAACGCCTCCACGGACTCAAAAACACCACTTTCGTATCACGCCTTCTACGCGTCCTACCAGGGCCCCACACACCGCCTCGCACGCTTGTTGTGGCTATAGACGCTACCACTGTCCCCATGACCCACAACGTAGCCTCCACAAGGTGGAACATATCGACCCAACTCGGACCACCACTTCGAGACCGGCCTCGAGCCGAATGCTTGGGCTACAGGTAGTGCGTCGGTTCTGACTCGGGGCCAACACGGATAGCGGGCCGATTCCCGCTACCAAAGCGATACGCCGTGTAATAGACAGCACAGCACCAGATGACCGAACGCAGGGTCGCCGGCGGAGATCGTGGCAGGCCGATGAAATATCAAAGGCGGGCGAGGACCATAACGTGACGGGTGGTCCAGTCCGTCGCGAGAGGGAAGCGAAGCGACAAGGCGACGCAGCAGCGCGTGGTAGGGCGCGAGAAAGCCGACAGCGAGTAGAACGGCAGGAGTTGTTTTGCGCGGTGCAAAAGAAGCTCTCCCAGCTGGGTTTGAACCAGCGACCTTGAGGTTAACAGCCCCACGCTCTACCGTATTTGTCGGATCGAGTGAGACAAAAATTATTGGCTGGAACCAAGTCAAAAATAAAACCTCATTAGGTTTTTTTCTTAATCAGCTCTATTCGCGCCAATGCCCCCCGACCTGCATTTCGACACGTCCAGCATGCCGCGCAGGCCAAAGAACAAGAACAAGACCAAGTATAAGGTACGGACGTAACATGCTATTGCCTCTCGGGATGAGAGCGGCAGATTCAGAACGTACTTGCTGCCGCCTCCGCCAGATGCTGTTGTCCCCGAGTAACGTCATAATTGATATTCTCTTTTTGCTACTATATCATTTGTTGGGGGGTTTGAGCTTCATCAGAAGGGGTGTCACCCTTATGTATCCGATGTATCATTCGAGCCGAATGTATCATTCGATCCGACAAATACGGTACCAACTGAGCTATAGGAGAAGCACGACACTCGACCTTCCACGCAAAATCGCGAAAATTGCTTTCCTGAAGCGCACACGCAAAACCAACGCTAACCAACCCGCATGCTGCTCACACTCCGACCGACGCACCCTCACAACCATATGCACACGCTTCACCACCCTCAGGAGCCTCAAACGCCTCCACGGACTCAAAAACACCACTTTCGTATCACGCCTTCTACGCGTCCTACCAGGGCCCCACACACCGCCTCGCACGCTTGTCGTGGCTATAGACGCTACCACTGTCCCCATGACCCACAACGTAGCCTCCACAAGGTGGAACATATCGACCCAACTCGGACCACCACTTCGAGGCCGGCCTCGAGCTGAATGCTTGGGCTTCTGATCAGCTACAGGTAGCGCGTCGACTCTGACTCGGGGCCAACACGGGTAGCGGACCGATTCCCACTACCAAAGCGATGTACCGTGTAATGGACAGCACAACACGAGATGACCAAATGCAGGGTCGCCGGCGGAGATCGCAGCAGGCCGATGAAATATCAATGGCGAGGGAGGACCATAGCGTGACGGGTGGTCCAGTCCGGCAGCAAAGCGACAAGGCGACGCAGCAGCGCATGGTAGGGCGCGAGAAAGCCGACAGCGAGTAGACCGGCAGTAGTTGTTTTGCGCGGTGCAAAAGAAGCTCTCCCAGCTGGGTTTGAACCAGCGACCTTGAGGTTAACAGCCGCACGCTCTACCAACTGAGCTATAGGAGAAGCACGACACTCGACCTCCCACGCAAAATCGCGAAAATTGCTTTCCTGACGCAAAAACCAACGCTAACCAACCCGCATGCTGCTCACACGCCGACCGGCGCACCCTCACAGCCATATGCACACGCTTCACCACCCTCAGGAGCCTCAAACGCCTCCACGGACTCAAAAACACCACTTTCGTATCACGCCTTCTACGCGTCCTACCAGGGCCCCACACACCGCCTCGCACGCTTGTCGTGGCTATAGACGCTACCACTGTCCCCATGACCCACAACGTAGCCTCCACAAGGTGGAACATATCGACCCAACTCGGACCACCACTTCGAGGCCGGCCTCGAGCTGAATGCTTGGGCTTCTGATCAGCTACAGGTAGCGCGTCGATTCTGACTCGGGGCCAACACGGGTAGCGGACCGATTCCCACTACCAAAGCGATGAAGTGGTGGTCCGAGTTGGGTCGATATGTTCCACCTTGTGGAGGCTACGTTGTGGGTCATGGGGACAGTGGTAGCGTCTATAGCCACAACAAGCGTGCGAGGCGGTGTGTGGGGCCCTGGTAGGACGCGTAGAAGGCGTGATACGAAAGTGGTGTTTTTGAGTCCGTGGAGGCGTTTGAGGCTCCTGAGGGTGGTGAAGCGTGTGCATATGGCTGTGAGGGTGCGCCGGTCGGCGTGTGAGCAGCATGCGGGTTGGTTAGCGTTGGTTTTGCGTGTGCGCTTCAGGAAAGCAATTTTGGCGATTTTGCGTGGAAGGTCGAGTGTCGTGCTTCTCCTATAGCTCAGTTGGTAGAGCGTGCGGCTGTTAACCTCAAGGTCGCTGGTTCAAACCCAGCTGGAAGAGCTTCTTCTGCACCGCGCAAAACAACTACTGCCGTTCTACTCGCTGTCGGCTTTCTCGCGCCCTACCACGCGCTGCTGCGTCGCCTTGTCGCTTTGCTGCCCTCTCGCGACGGACTGGACCACCCGTCACGCTATGGTCCTCGCTCGCCATTGATATTTCATCGGCCTGCCGCGATCTCCGCCGGCGACCCTGCATTTGGTCATCTCGTGTTGTGCTGTCCATTACACGGTACATCGCTTTGGTAGTGGGAATCGGTCCGCTATCCGTGTTGGCTCCGAGTCAGAATCGACGCGCTACCTGTAGCTGATCAGAAGCCCAAGCATTCAGCTCGAGGCCGGCCTCGAAGTGGTGGTCCGAGTTGGGTCGATATGTTCCACCTTGTGGAGGCTACGTTGTGGGTCATGGGGACAGTGGTAGCGTCTATAGCCACGACAAGCGTGCGAGGCGGTGTGTGGGGCCCTGGTAGGACGCGTAGAAGGCGTGATACGAAAGTGGTGTTTTTGAGTCCGTGGAGGCGTTTGAGGCTCCTGAGGGTGGTGAAGCGTGTGCATATGGCTGTGAGGGTGCGCCGGTCGGCGTGTGAGCAGCATGCGGGTTGGTTAGCGTTGGTTTTGCGTGTGCGCTTCAGGAAAGCAATTTTGGCGATTTTGCGTGGAAGGTCGAGTGTCGTGCTTCTCCTATAGCTCAGTTGGTAGAGCGTGCGGCTGTTAACCTCAAGGTCGCTGGTTCAAACCCAGCTGGGAGAGCTTCTTCTGCACCGCGCAAAACAACTACTGCCGTTCTACTCGCTGTCGGCTTTCTCGCGCCCTACCACGCGCTGCTGCGTCGCCTTGTCGCTTTGCTGCCCTCTCGCGACGGACTGGACCACCCGTCACGCTATGGTCCTCGCTCGCCATTGATATTTCATCGGCCTGCCGCGATCTCCGCCGGCGACCCTGCATTTGGTCATCTCGTGTTGTGCTGTCCATTACACGGTACATCGCTTTGGTAGTGGGAATCGGTCCGCTATCCGTGTTGGCTCCGAGTCAGAATCGACGCGCTACCTGTAGCTGATCAGAAGCCCAAGCATTCAGCTCGAGGCCGGCCTCGAAGTGGTGGTCCGAGTTGGGTCGATATGTTCCACCTTGTGGAGGCTACGTTGTGGGTCATGGGGACAGTGGTAGCGTCTATAGCCACGACAAGCGTGCGAGGCGGTGTGTGGGGCCCTGGTAGGACGCGTAGAAGGCGTGATACGAAAGTGGTGTTTTTGAGTCCGTGGAGGCGTTTGAGGCTCCTGAGGGTGGTGAAGCGTGTGCATATGGCTGTGAGGGTGCGCCGGTCAGCGTGTGAGCAGCATGCGGGTTGGTTAGCGTTGGTTTTGCGTGTGCGCTTCAGGAAAGCAATTTTGGCGATTTTGCGTGGAAGGTCGAGTGTCGTGCTTCTCCTATAGCTCAGTTGGTAGAGCGTGCGGCTGTTAACCTCAAGGTCGCTGGTTCAAACCCAGCTGGGAGAGCTTCTTCTGCACCGCGCAAAACAACTACTGCCGTTCTACTCGCTGTCGGCTTTCTCGCGCCCTACCACGCGCTGCTGCGTCGCCTTGTCGCTTTGCTGCCCTCTCGCGACGGACTGGACCACCCGTCACGCTATGGTCCTCGCTCGCCATTGATATTTCATCGGCCTGCCGCGATCTCCGCCGGCGACCCTGCATTTGGTCATCTCGTGTTGTGCTGTCCATTACACGGTACATCGCTTTGGTAGTGGGAATCGGTCCGCTATCCGTGTTGGCCCCGAGTCAGAATCGACGCGCTACCTGTAGCTGATCAGAAGCCCAAGCATTCAGCTCGAGGCCGGCCTCGAAGTGGTGGTCCGAGTTGGGTCGATATGTTCCACCTTGTGGAGGCTACGTTGTGGGTCATGGGGACAGTGGTAGCGTCTATAGCCACGACAAGCGTGCGAGGCGGTGTGTGGGGCCCTGGTAGGACGCGTAGAAGGCGTGATACGAAAGTGGTGTTTTTGAGTCCGTGGAGGCGTTTGAGGCTCCTGAGGGTGGTGAAGCGTGTGCATATGGCTGTGAGGGTGCGCCGGTCGGCGTGTGAGCAGCATGCGGGTTGGTTAGCGTTGGTTTTTGCGTCAGGAAAGCAATTTTCGCGATTTTGCGTGGGAGGTCGAGTGTCGTGCTTCTCCTATAGCTCAGTTGGTAGAGCGTGCGGCTGTTAACCTCAAGGTCGCTGGTTCAAACCCAGCTGGGAGAGCTTCTTTTGCACCGCGCAAAACAACTACTGCCGGTCTACTCGCTGTCGGCTTTCTCGCGCCCTACCATGCGCTGCTGCGTCGCCTTGTCGCTTTGCTGCCGGACTGGACCACCCGTCACGCTATGGTCCTCGCTCGCCATTGATATTTCATCGGCCTGCCGCGATCTCCGCCGGCGACCCTGCATTTGGTCATCTCGTGTTGTGCTGTCCATTACACGGTACATCGCTTTGGTAGTGGGAATCGGTCCGCTATCCGTGTTGGCCCCGAGTCAGAATCGACGCGCTACCTGTAGCTGATCAGAAGCCCAAGCATTCAGCTCGAGGCCGGCCTCGAAGTGGTGGTCCGAGTTGGGTCGATATGTTCCACCTTGTGGAGGCTACGTTGTGGGTCATGGGGACAGTGGTAGCGTCTATAGCCACGACAAGCGTGCGAGGCGGTGTGTGGGGCCCTGGTAGGACGCGTAGATTTGGGCATGGAGTGGAACAGGTAGATATACTTCTGTCCTTCCGTCATTACCGATTCGGTGGATTCATCCGATGCTTTCATCGTGGTCTCCAGCTTGAGGAAGAACTCAGTGATGTCTGAGCCTTTCTCGTACTTGATCTCCATCAAGTAGTGCTGGATGAAGTAGGGGTCGCCGTGAAAAGCCGCACCCTCATACTTCTGGCAGATGAAGTTGAAAATTTCGTAGGAGGTCGTGAGATTCTTGACCAGGCGGACATGAGTGTTGTGGTGGAGCGGGACAAGAAATTTCGGCATGTCTCGATCTCTCACTCGGGCCAACGGTTGTAACCCCTCGCGCGAGTGCCAGAGACGTTTCACAAGACTGTCATGGCCACCACGGTAATATCGGTAAACCAAGGGACCATCTCCGGTTATACTCGATACCGATCAGCTATATCGATCTTGGCAGGGATTATGCCAATCTTGAAGATTGGCACTGAATCTCGGCGGCACGTGCGCCGTAAACATCCGACAGATAGTCGGCAAGGCGGCAGACGACCATGGGAACCAATGAGGACGCGCCAAGACCGGCAGAGTACTAGGTGGACATGAGGAGCACAGGAGGATGGTAAGACAGGTTGTAGGCAAAGGCTAACACATTAAACAGAGTTGATTTTTCCTTCTACATCACAAGTGGTCTTCGCCTTCGCGCTACCGGGCACGGGATATACTTTGGCCCACCCGACGCTTCGCAAGTCGACGAACCCCTCCAAGATCGGATCACCCCGGACGCCAGGATAGCTTGGCCCAGCGTCCGTCAACCCTCATTACGACCCACCGCTAAAGGAAGCGGCAAGCAAGGAAAGGCAAAGGAAGGTCACATACCGACCTCAAGGCAACCCCAGGCCCAGATCAACACTGGCCTGCGAGTCTCGATCCGGACACCCCAAGATCGTGGACTCGACCCTAAACCGGCGCAGCGAGTAGAAGTATCCCCGCTGCAGCCCCCCCCCCCTTTCCCGCTGCCCGCCAGACAGCCCAAGACTCTGACCCAAGCGCGTCTTCCGAGAGCACCGAAGAGCGATCCAGCCCTCCGACGGGTACACAAGGTGAGGATCAACACACTTCACGGAAGATCGGAGTACCCCCTCCGTTAGTCGGCAGTTCGGGCGCCGTGTGCAAGAGGACCCCCGCGATCTGCAAATTTCGCGGAACCACTTCGCCACAATGGTGCGCGTGCCCGGATCTTTGAGTGACTCGGGATTTCACCGTGAGTCCCTTCAAGAGGATGCGCAAGAAGAGTTTGGACAAGGGAATGATGCGTCGACGGAAATCGGATCGCCGACGACGCCGCTGAAACAAGATCGATCCGCGGAGCGGCGGAGCTTTGGGAGGGGCTCCACCGACGGAATTGAGGAAGGTCCGGCGACGGACCTCGAAGAAAAACCTCTACCACCTCCCCAGGTTCCTTCGGGGACCCCCGCGGGTCTAGATTCGCATCTAGACCCGCCGGACGAAAGTCCACCGGCGCAAGCCGGAGTTCATTCGTCCACCCAGCCGCTCGGTTCAAAATCGACAGCCAAGAAGAAGTCGTCGAGATCGAAGTCCTCGCGGAAGAAGATGAAGGCGCCCGACTCCGACGCCGACGACTATGCTGATCTTACGCTGAAGAAAATCGAAGACGAGCTGGCTGTGGCGTACTACAAGAAGGAGCTGTACGCCTTTCTGATAGAAGACGTTGGAATGCCGACTCTCCGACCAAAGATTGTTGGAGACCTCCGGGGCCCAGTATCGAGACCGACACCAGGATCGAATAAGCTGGACTCAGCGAAGGCACTGCTGCGCCTGCTCAAGGAAGCAGACATAGTGGCGGGATCGTTCGCGACTGGAGCTCTCTTCGACCTCGAACTCAGCGAGATCGAACACACCAGCCAGAACTTGTTCGCGCTTCCGGCAGCCATGCTGCGAGATCGAGCCAAACGAGCGGCAACTTCGTCGACTGGCAGTACCAAGATCGCAGTCGTCGGCCCGACGATTCACTCGCCGGAGAAGCTTGAGTCCTTCTTCAAGTCAGCTATGGAACGATTCTTGAAGGAGCAGCAGGCGCCCCTGGCGCGCTTGAAGCCGAGCCTGACTGGAGATCAAGATGTGGAAATGGAGTCGGTTGAATCACCAACTCGGTTTCCCCCGCCAGGAGAATACGACCCTGGCGACCTCGATCTAGGTCAACCAGCTCGAGCAGCGATTGCAACGACGACGACAACGGCAACGACGGCTAGAACAGCGACCGGGGCCTCACGTCTTCGCGTGTCGGCCATGTCGGAGCTGAAGGAATTCTCAGGGAAGGATGGCGACGAAGATCGAGTCCGATCTTGGGTTGGGAAGGTGAAATCGGCATTCACCCGTGATCAAGCGGCCAACGAAGATAAGTGTTTGGTTTTTGGCGACCTTCTCACGGGACCAGCCCGTAATTGGTATCGCCAACTCAGTCGCACAACCCGCAGCACCTGGAAGGATCTTTTCCAGAGCTTCCAAGTTCAGTACTGCGGTCGAGGAGTCTCGGTAGCGCGGCAATACTACCATGCCCGAAAGCGATCTGATGAGTCGCCTCTCGAGTACTTGCACCGTCTCAACGTGGCAGGGCTTCGCGCTCGCATTCAGGTCAAGGACGGTCCATCGGAGGTTCGACGGGAACATGTGGACCATTTCATCGAGACGCTTGATGACCGCGATCTGGCAGACCAACTTGCCTTGTTGCGAATCCCGGACGCGGACACACTAGAAGAGGTCCTGCGATCTCGCCAGCGATCCAAGTCGCGGCAGAACAAGACAGTGTACGGCTCCGTCAAACCCCATCAGAAGCCTCCTTCCGCTGCTGGTGCCCGAGCAGTGCGTGCAGTTCAGGTGCACGCCGACAGTAGCGAATCTGAGGTCGAGTCGGACGAATCCGACGGTGATGGGTGTCTTCGCCGTGTGTACGTCGCCGCAGCCGAGGATCATGAAGAACCACCCGATCGACGCCTGTCCCGCCAGGGGCGGAACAGTACCCATCAGGATCGCGACCTCGGTCAACACCCTAAGTCGGCCGACATGGGGGCGCCCTCCAAGAGGTGCTCTCACTGCGGGTCCCGTAAACATGACGATCTTGGATGTTGGAGAAGGTTGACGTGCGAGAAATGTGGCAAGAGGGGTCACCCGTCAGATCGATGCCTCTTCGTCTGCAAGGCATGCGGTGAGATCCACGAAGCTGGAAAGTGTCCTATGGAGGAATTTTACAACTTGATTCGTCAGTGGTACAATCCCACCAAGCATGGAGGCATGTTGCCAGAGTCGGTGGGGAAGAAGAATGGAGGCATGTTGCCAGAGTCGGTGGGGAAGATGTTAAACTAGGACGCTCGCCGGGTTTGAATCCGGTACGAGCCGAGCGTTCTACGTTCTGCATTTATGCATACATCGAGAAGCAGTCGGAGGGGACAGTAAGCAAGCTGATCGACAATACATGTGAACTGCATGGGAAATTTACCGCTTCCGTGTCAAGTCTTCGCCAGATTGATGATTATTCCAGATCAGATGTGAAGATGGCCTTGGAGATCTCGTCGGGTGAGTCGCGTGGATATTGGAAATACCACGTCCCCGACAAGAAGTTCAAGCAAGCGAAAGCTGTGGGGAAGATCAACAATGAAAAAGCAACTTTGTTGTTTGACAGTGGCGCCGAGGTGTCTATTTTAGACATCGTTTTTGCTCGTAAGGTAGGGTGCTACGTGGACAACAGTCAAACATTGGAGTGTGAAGGAGTGGGTGAATCCCCGTACATGGCTGAGGGACGTACCCGTCTCAAGATCACGCTTGCTGGATCGCTGGTGTACTTCTTCGACGTGTGGGTGGGCCCTCCAACCGGCGACCAAGATCTGATACTGGGCATGGACTTCATGGTCCCCGCTGGTATCCGCCTTGATTTAGCCGATGGATCAATCTGACTTCCTGATGAGGTGCGAATTCAGCTGGCAGGGCGGCGCCCGATGTACGGCGACAAGGTCGAGCAGGTATTCCTTGACCAATATTGCCAGATCAGCGTCGGAAAATCGGTAGAAGTGAAACTACGGAGGCGCAGATCAGTCCAGCAGAAGCTTTGGGTCACGCGTGGGGATCGATGGGTGCCCACTGTGACTGCGGGTCCTGGCGCGATGCGATTCCTGCATCTCACCAACGTGAGCGATCGCAAATTAGTGTTGCACGAAAATTTACGACTCGCAATTTGGCTCGAAGGAGATCGGGTGCCACGCGTACCTGGATATGTCTCGGTTGGATCCCGCCGGTACGCCGCAAAACTTGGCATACCAAGCGACCACCGACGAAGAAGAGGAAGTCCTGACATCTGCGGGGGAAGAGGGACCTGCAGTCGAGCGGCCGCAGTACACTACGCCCACCGCTATTTTGAAGCGCCCCCCAGGACTGACTGCAGAAATGATGGCAGCCTCGAAGAGCAACCCGGTCAAGAACATCGCCGAAGTCTGTGCTCGCGACGTGCAGACTATCACAGATGAGACTTGTGATAACGCCACCCCGTCGACAGATGAGAAAGGCTCTCGATCCGCGACGGTCGGAGTGTGCAATGTCGAAGGTCCGGTCTGCGACAAACCCGGCCCAGTCTGTGTCACCAAAAATCTGGTAAATCAGATCGACGATCAAGATCGACGTGATGAGACGGGCGCAAATCAGGCGTCTGGTCCAGATCAACGTGGTGGGACCGGGTCTCATCTGGGACGTAATCAATGTCGCACGCCGGATGTGGGAGACGAGTCAGGGATGCGTAAACATGTACCCAATGGTCACGACACGCGTGTCGCTGCGGAGAGAATGCGTGACGATTCTGCCGTGACGACAGATTGAGAAGACCTTCGGGCAGCGCCATTCAACTTCTTTCCTGTTGAAGAACGGGATCGCGTCACGACAGGATCGGTCTGTGCCACCAGTGTTCCAGGAAAACAGATGTCAGACCAGGATCGACGCGATGGGACAAGATCTGATTTGGGACGTAATCAATGTCGCACGGAAAGTAATCAATGTCGCATGACTGATTTGGGCGACGGTACGGGAGCGCGTAGACACGCGGCCAACGGTGATCAAGGTCTAGATACGCACTCGGGAACGGTCGACCTTGACTCGGGGGCGGAGGACATGGTCGATGGACAGGTCTGTCTCACGCAGAGAGGTGAACCCCATGCAGGGGACGCCGCAGGTCAGCGGGCGCAGCTTCCGGAGGGCGCGGCTACGGCAAAGGGGATCATAAGCGAGGAGGTTGGCGACACGAAGGTCGGCGCCAAGTGCGGCGGCGATCTCGACGCCGAAGTTGCCGACGGTCAGCAGACGCAGCTTCCGGAAGCGGCCAAGGAGATCAAGACCGAGGAGGCCGGCGTCACGGACAAGGAGATCAAGACCGAGGAGGCCGGCGTCATGGACACGGAGGTCAAGACCGAGGAGGCCGGCGTCACGGACAAGGAGGTCAAGACCGAGGAGGCCGGCGTCATGGACACGGAGGTCAAGACCGAGGAGGCCGGCGTCACGGACAAGGAGGTCAAGACCGAGGAAGCGGGCGCCACGGACAAGAAGATGCCGGAAAAAAGCAAGATGGAGGATGCTAGAGATGAACAAGTCTGTATCAAGGAAGGTGGTGATCTCTACGCCGAAGACGTCGAGAGTCAGCTTGCGATGCTCCCTGAGGTCACAACCACGACCGAAGACATCACGATCGAAGACATCCAAGTGGGTAACCCTGGCGAAATCGACCCAGAAGAGATCGACAGGTTGCGAAAGATCATCTGGCGCCGACGACATCTACTGATCGGCAAAGGGAATGCCTTGCCACCAGCGGCAAGGGGGGCGATCTGCGATATCGATGTGGGTAACGCCAAGCCTGTCGCCCAACGCGTCCGCAAAGTGGCCCCGCAGTTCCGCGAGAAGCTATCGCAGCTGCTCAAGGGACTCTTGTCGGCCAGGATTATCCAGAACTTGACGTCGCCTTGGGCATCACCGATCGTGGTGATTATCAAGAAGAATGGGGTTGACATTAGACTCTGTATCGACTACCGGCTGATTAACAGTCTGACACGACTGATGGTTTATCCCATGCCGCTGATCAACGATCTTCTCGACGATCTCGACAAAGTGCTCTGGTACTGCTCACTGGACATGGCCAGCGGATTCTGGGTCGTCTCAATGACAGATCGGGCCCGGATGATCTCGGCATTTATCACGCCTTTTGAACTTTTTGAGTGGAATCGAATGCCCTTCGGTTTGAAGAACGCGCCGCAGATATACCAGCGACTCATTGACAACGCGCTGTACGGATTCCTGAAGATCACGAACAGTCAAGACCATCAAGCCAAGAATGATCCCGACGAGCCCAACCTGGTCGATCTATTCAAGGAAGGCGAACCGGATGAGGATAAGCCTACCTCTGTGTTGGGTCGTCGGTCTTATATCGATGACATACTGGTCACCGCTGGCTCATGGGAGAATCTGTGGGAGAAGGTCGACAAGTTGCTGGGCGCATGTGATGAGTGGAATTTGTCCATCAGTGTGGTCAAGAGCTTCTGGGGCATGAAGAAGGTCGACTATCTGGGTCACAGTGTGTCAGCGGACGGTATGGAAGCACGACCCAAGGACTTGTCATCTCTGGCTAATCTACCGTTCCCGACTACTTTGAGATCGATGCAGTCTTTCTTGGGCAGTCTCAATTACTACAGCAGATTCATCAATCTACGCTTCAATCCTGTATGAGCTCCGAGAAGCGGATGTTTTCGAGGCGACCAGGAGGTCTAAGATCAATCCTGACGTCGGTTTGATTGGGGACGATGACAGCCAGCCCGGTAGTGAGGACAAATGGGCTCGAGTAATGACAGCATTTTCGGTGCTGAAGGATAAGCTCGTGCGAGCACCAATTCTCCGGCACTTCGATCCAGACCGAAGACCTGTAGTAGTGGTATATGCCAACAAGTGGGCAATTTCGGCGGCGTTGATGCAAGAGCACGAGGGAGTATATCAGCCGATGACCTTTACCAGTCGTACGCTCAAGCCGAACGAGATCAATTACGGAGTCGCGGACAAAGAGGTGCTGGCACTACTCAGGGTACTGGATGTCTGCTACACACAGCTCGTGACAAGATCAATCAAAGTACTGACGCGTCATCCGACCTTAGCGTGGCTAGTGAACTCCTCGGGACTGCAAGGTCGGCTGGGTTGATGGGCGGCGCTGCTCTCGGGATGGACACTGGAGATCGTGAAATGCACCAAGGGTGAGGACGAGATCCTAGGAGTGATGGCTGCAAGCATTACACCCCGAGAAGAAGTTGATGCAATCTTGACCTCGATCGCGCCCCGGAAGCAGCCCCGACAAGCGATCACCATGCTGCCCCCTACGGTGGAGCTCGACGAAAAGTTGTTAGTCGTGAGTTTCGACGGGTCGGCACGTGTCAAACGCAGTGGGGGCGCCTTCAGTGCAGTTGTGTGGAGCTTACCAGAATGGACGGTGATCTCGGCCGCTTCAAAGTACAAGACTGATCTCACGGTAAACGAAGCCGAGTACCACGGAATGCTGCTCTGTTTCGATCTCCTGTCTGATTTAGACAGGGGGCGGCTCATTGTCTGTGGAGACTCGAACTTGGTAATCCGGCAAATGCGCGGAGAGATCGAGTGTAAAGCCCCGAGTCTGAAGCTGCTGCGCCAGAAAGCCATGGAGCGACTACGATCTTGGCCGGACCACGCATTTCTCCACGTGAAGAGAGATTGGAACCAAAGCGCAGACCGGCTCGCAGGTGCAGCGTTGCAACGAGAAGATGGAGCGGTGGTTGTGTCCGACGCCGAGCGAGAAGATCTAGCGGCTCTCAATCGACTGGATGGGTTACTGGTACCTCGTACACGTGCAGCAGTTCTCAAAATTGCGGCAGTGACGAGACCGCGGCGGCGGCTGAACCACGAAGTGCTACAAGAAACACTCGTTCAACGTCTGCGGATGGAGAGAATTGCTCAAGCCCAGGACGAAGAGAAGTGGATTGTCGATCTGAAGAAGTTTATACTCGGGGACGTGCAAGATCTCACCTCAGCGGAAGCCAAGTCGTGTGCCAAGATTGCCGAAGACTACGAGGTGGACGAGGTCGGGTTACTGTTCTACTGTCCGCCGTCGAAAGAAGCCAATGAAGATCGCGATCAGGTGACACGACTGGTGATTCCAGAAACCCTACAAGAAGATTTCCTGCACCATTATCACGCAAGTCTGGAAGCTGGACATCAAGGTATCGGAAGGACATACCAACGACTCCGAGCCCATTTTCATTGGCGCGGCCTCTACCAGAATGTGCAACGCTACGTTGGCCGCTGTGTGGACTGCGAGACCGGAAATGGGAGGCCAACTATGAATGGAGAGTCACCTGGGAATCTCCAGGCTACTTATCCCTTCCAGATTATTGCTATGGACCACATCCCATCCTTGCCCAAGTCATACAAGGGCAACACGGAATTGCTGATCTGGGTTGATCTCTTCACTGGGTATGCGATCGCGAAAGCCAGTGCGTCTCGAACTGCCCAAACTATCACAGAAAACTACGAGGAATGCGTGTTCCGCAGATTTGGTGCGAGTGAAGCGATCAGGCACGATCGAGAACCGGGATTCATGTCAGACTTCTTCAAGTCGTTCAACAAGATCATCGGCAGAGACAACGCGCTACGATGGCGTATCGGCCACAGGCTAACGGTACCGCAGAGCGGATGGTGCAGACTTTGACTCGGGCTTTGAAGATGTATGTCGCCGACGTCAACCAGCGAGATTGGGATGAGTACGCTGAGCGGTTAACGTTCGCACTCAATACGGCACAAGATCGAGTACGTGGAGATACACCTTTTTACTTGGCACACGGGTGGGATCCCCGTAGCACTTTGGAAGCGATGGTCCCACTCGGATCAACCCGCCGACGCGACTGCCAGCCTCGGATATGGAGATACCACATTCAGAAACATTACCAGCAAGCCCGAGAACAAGTCAACGACAGATTACGGGAAGCAATCCAGGATCGAGCGGATCGGCATAACGAAGCAGTACAGCCCTGCGAGATGGAAGTGGGGATGCAGGTATGGCTCTACCTCGACAGAGTCAAGGAAGGCTACGCACGCAAACTAGCGCACATGTGGCATGGACCCTCCAGGATGGCAGAAGTAATTGGCGCCCACGCGGTGCGCCTGGAGATCGCCGGCTCAGAGTACCGCCTGTTTCCTATTGTGCATGTCGCCAAATTGAAGCCAGCACGCAATTTTCCAGACCGCCCAAGGACCAAGCTCGTAAATCAAGACCAAGATCGGTTTGATTTTGACGAAGCTTTGCTACCCGAGGACAGTTGGGATGTGGACTTAGCGGAAGACGAGTATGAAGTGGAGCGTATCGTGGGTATGCGATCTGGACGGCGAACGCGCTATGGGCGCAATCTACGTGAATTCCTAGTACACTGGAAGGGCTACGATGATCCAAGTTGGGTTGATGAAGCCGATCTTAACTGCGGGGCACTGCTGCACAGTTATCTGCGAGATCAAGCTAATCGGCATCGATTCGGCGTTATGCAGTCCCATGAAGAGCCGTAGCGGTGAGGATCGCGGGTGAGTTGGTCAATTGGCGAGTGGAAGTGGTGAAGGACGTGCTGGGTGGCATGCAGGTCAGGATCGCGGTCGAGTTGGTCGTTTGGCGAGTGGAAGTGGTGAAGGACGTGCAGGATGGCTGCAAGTCAAGAAGACTGGAGGTGTGTATGCATGAAGATAAAAGGCGGGTCGTGAAGATCACGCCAAGAAGGACACTACGATGAGATGTGCGAACCAGAATATGACCTCTCCAAAGAACAAGACGAAGATTGACGTAACAAGATCGAGACAAATGGATTAATGAAGAATTACTGAGGAGTGATAAACTTGCCAGCAAGGCGAGCGAAATGCATGGCAGGATGATCCTGCGGGTTCAGCCGATACTGAAACCGCCAAGGTTCCTCGGCGTCCAGAATCTCGAGTGCGTCAGCAAGCGTCGTTGCGTTGCCCGTCAATCTTGGATACCACTCCTTGAGAACGCGGGGCTTTGGGAAATGCAAGAAGAAGGGGTCGTGCAATATGTCGATGTCGCACAAGTGACGCCGTATGGCTGGCACGACGTATTTCGCCAAGAACTGTCGCCAGGCGACACCCGCTCGACTACGCCGCTGACGCCTTTGTTCGTGATACGCAGCGAGTAGTGGATCAGCCAGGCACATAGCTTCGGTGATTGGCAAGGTATGCGTGGACTCCCAGATCGATTGAAAGTGACGCTCCTCGTACTCCAAATAAGCTTGCGCGAAGTTGTGTGGCATTCGGCCACGAAGATGGGGAATGAACGTCAAAGGAGCTTCCTCGTTGTCCAAGGAGGCCCATGGTGGAGGAGAGAGATTCATCAGCACGTCCACCGCAGCGCCGGTGATCAGATGTTCGTACGTACTAGGATGAGGGTGAGCCGAAGGAGCGAGAGTCGGGAACAACCACGCAGATACGTCTAGCAGAAGAGAAGTCAACGCGGATACATCGATCTCGATGGCCAGCTGGTGGCTCACCTTGTCAACATCCCACGGAGCGACGTCGGCGGTACGGAATAGTCGGTGCACGCGATATCCGGGGATCCAGAGACCACGAGGCACGGTCGTGGAGGGCAGCGAAGATTCGTCGTCTTCATCGATCTCGGTGGAATTATGCTGCCCAGCCGAAGTGTCATCCTCATCAGCAGGCAGATCACCCCCTAGCCCGTCATCATCCGCATGATCAGGTTCTGCATCACCAGAGTCGTCGGATGGACTTTCAGGAGAACCGCCTGGGCCGGTACCAGATCCGCGGACGACCAGAGGCTGGCTGGCTGATCCCGTACCAGCGATTGAAGAACTGCGGCGACGTTGACTAGACCGAGAGCGAGAGAGGGCAGCCAACATCTCCTCATCTGCGTCGTCCTCCTGGCCAGGAGATGACTCGTCATCAGGGGACGCCTCTTCGGCAGGAGACACGCCCGCACCATCTTGATCAGGAGATCCTTCCTCGGCTGAAGATGTCCCCTCATCACTTCGATCTATGGGTGGCGAACTAGGTGATCCACCACCAATGCTGCCAACATCATTATCTTCGTCGGCCGTCGCACCACCAACGGGACTCTTACGAACTGGAGATTGAGAACGGGACGATGGGGTGTTTCGAGCGGTGGACGATGCAGTAGTCGTGCGCTGTGTTTTCCGGGCACGTCTGGGTCCAGCAGATTCACTAAGCGTATGTTGAGCAAGTCCAGACGGGTCCGGAAGATCAACGTTCTGGCCCATGGCGGCAGCCACTGCAGAAAAACGGTTGTAGGCGTCCGTGTAATGACCTTGGAGATGACGGTAATCAGTCACGACAGCATCACGATCACGGACAGCATCATCTTGACCCTGAAGAGCGAGATCGCGGGACCGCCGAAGAGACGCAGCACATTGCTGTGCATCGGCCAGCCTACGTTCGGTGGCGACACTGGTGCTGCGCCATTGGCCCACTTGTTACTCAAGGCGAGAAATGGAAGATCGCATGGAGTTAAGATGTTGATCTGGAAGCAAGGAACATAACAAACCAAGATTCAGGACGACAGCAAGCCCCGCAAGGACGAAGCAGGACACTTACCATGGGCATGCAGATCGGAACGTGCCTTGAGAGTACGGTCGATCTCGATCTGTTGCCGCTCCACTGCCTGATCTCGCTCGCGCACAGCAGTATCCAACTCGCCTTGGAGACTGTCTCGTTCCTCCCGAAGACGAGTGACGCGACGCTGGAGAGAGTCGACTTGGCGACGCAACTGCGTTGCAGCCTCAACTAGAGCATTTTCAGATTGCTCAAGAGCTTGACAACGCTGGTGCGCTGCATCCCGCTCTGTGGTCAAGACCTCCACCTCTCGGACCTGTGCTTGCAGACGACGAGCAAAGGCCGGTGGTGGAGCGGGCCCTATGTCGGGGAAGGTGGTCACCGTTGTAATCTGGACTTCAAGATCTTGTATACGTCGACGAAGTTGCTGGAGTGCGGCCTCAGACGAAGATCGCAGCCGATCCAACTCGACCTGGAGAGTATGCCTTGGCCGCTGGTATCTCCAGATCCTCCATCTCCACGTTGCGGGAAACCAAGAGGGCGTTCGTCAACTCCATCTCTTGAAGCAAGGCAGCATGACGATCCTGACAGAAGCGGACGAAGGATTCGGCTGACGACTCCCGAGTACCCAGACGCTGACGGAGATCACTCGTGTGCCGCAGCGACGCCGTGTGGGCACGTTGAAGTTCGACGTGCTCATCCTGGAGCTGCTGCGATTCCTGATCTTGGTCAAGACCCCGTTCAACCCGCTGGATCGAAGCCTGAATCGACTGAAGAGACGCGCGGACTGCGGCGAGGTCAACATGGGGATTGTCGATGGGCACGGTGGGAGCACAAGCCGCCTGCGCGCAGACACGACACCGAATAGGCTCTGCGGCGGGAGGAGCGGACTCGGCAGCATCGCCGACAGCTACGATCGCGAGAAGGTTGAGCTGGGAATCAGGATCGTCATCGCCGCCTGGATCCGGATCGGCTACCGGAGGCGCGTCCGGCAGAAGAACATCGGAGGCAGCATCTTCGTGACGTGAAGGCGAAGCGATCGAGGCGGGAGCTGGCAAAAACGGCTCTGGATTCGAAGCTTGACCAGGGGGAGACGAGCGGTTACTACCGCTGGGTGAAGCGGACATGAGATCCAGCAGCGGAGCACGGCCAGCGCGATCAGGAGGGGCGGAGCGAAGGAGTGTGCCGAAGCTTGGAAATTCGTGAATGACGCAACGAGCGAGCTGCCGTTGTGCGGTGTTCTCTCGTGCAGGGGACGACTGTGGTGGAGCGGGACAAGAAATTTCGGCATGTCTCGATCTATCACTCGGGCCAACGGTTGTAACCCCTCGCGCGAGTGCCAGAGACGTTTCACAAGACTGTCATGGCCACCACGGTAATATCGGTAAACCAAGGGACCATCTCCGGTGATACTCGATACCGATCAGCTATATCGATCTTGGCAGGGATTATGCCAATCTTGAAGATTGGCACTGAATCTCGGCGGCACGTGCGCCGTAAACATCCGGCAGAGAGTCGGCAAGGCGGCAGACGACCATGGGAACCAATGAGGACGCGCCAAGGCCGGCAGAGTACTTGGTGGACATGAGGAGCACAGGAGGATGGTAAGACAGGTTGTAGGCAAAGGCTAACACATTAAACAGAGTTGATTTTTCCTTCTACATCACAAGTGGTCTTCGCCTTCGCGCTACCGGGCACGGGATATACTTTGGCCCACCCGACGCTTCGCAAGTCGACGAACCCCTCCAAGATCGGATCACCCCGGACGCCAGGATAGCTTGGCCCAGCGTCCGTCAACCCTCATGTGGCGTGGAGATTGTACCGAGAAATAACCCTCGGTGGCCAAGTATCTGATACTGCCGGAGACAGAAGATGCCCTGCGACGGCAGATTAACCACAATCACCTCGGTAGAGTAGCATTAGTAAAAGAAGCCTCGGCGGGTCCTAATAAATACCCGACCGAGGCGAAGTAGGCTGACTCTGTGGTGAGTGCGACTGAAGCCTCGTTCGTACCTAAGTGGAAGCCTCGTTCGGACCCCCGAAGTGTAACGGGCTGGTTACGGTTACGTAAGTAGGTAGACAGAGTTACATAAGTAGGTAGGAGCCTCATGGCTACGTACACAAAAGTAGGTACAGGCACACGGCTAGCGTGTGCCCTGTTGTCATTACCTGATTGGATGGAAGTGGGGAGCCAGACCCATTTCAGCCAATCAGGCATCGACTTAGATTTGAGTGGTTCACAAAGAGAACGGGAGCCCCCGCTCCCGTTCCATAAATAAACAGAGTTAAATTTGCCCCAAACCTGACACTTGGTTCTACTATTGCGAGCTTCCTCTTGCATCTATAGTGTACGCTAATGACGGTACTTCTTACCCCGTTACACCTGGTAGCACTTCGTAGTCCTTCCAATGACCAAGTTCGAGATGAGTGAAGACACGCCGTCGGTGACCCCAGCAATGACGCTGGAGCACACGGCGTTTCTCCACCTCACCACTGTTGAGTGGCAAGCGCTACACCGCCTCGCGGCGGTGTCCGGAGAGTTCGTCGTTACGTCGCTGCTGAGCTCAGCGACCCCCGACCAACAGCGCCAAGCCATCCAAGAATTCATGGAGCGCGAGCTCGCCGAAGCGAAGCGGCGAGTACCAACTCCCTCGCACTCCTCACGGCACGACGCCGTGAAGATGGAGACGTCGTCCTACTCCGGCGCCGGACAAGACCGTCTCCCTTTGAACCGCTGGTTTCGCGAGATCGACATCGCGATCGCTTCGAGGTTGATCGAAGCGCCGACGGCGAGAGTCAACTTCCTGTTGTCTCGCCTCTCCGGAAAGGCCAAGGAATGGGCCCTTGGCAAGCTCGTCGTCGACAGAGATGCGTTCCCGACTCTGGAGAGTCTCCAGAGTGACCTCCGACTCGCGTTCGAGCCTCCGCAAGACGAGTCGCGCACGCGTGCGACGTTCTTCGCCCTTCGGTAGGGCAAGATGCCCATGCGCGACTACGTGCAGAAGACCCGACACCTGGTTTCGTGCATCGTCACGAACCCGATCGACGTTGCCTCTCAAGTGCACGTCTTTATCTTCGGGATGCGTGAGGGCATGACACGGTACTGCCTCACGCGAGCGGAGACGTCGACACTCGAAGCTGCGTTCGCACTCGCGCTGCGCGAGGACTACACGGTCGCGTCCTCCTACGCGCGAGCGCTGACGCCGGACGCTCGGGTCTCCGCGCCCGAGCCCATGGAGATTGACGCCATCGAAGCCGAGTCGAGGTCGCGGTCGACCCCGACTGCACGCGGTCCAAGGTTCAACAATGACAATCGCCCGCGCGACGGTCGTCCACTGGTCTGCTACCGCTGTCGCAAGTCCGGTCATCGCGCAGCGGTGTGTCGCGCGCCAGCTCCAGTCCTGGCAAGCGCTGAAGTCGTCGGCGAGGCCGACGACACGTTCCCGACCGCTCTACCAAAAAACGGTCGGGACCAGTAGGTGCGGGGCGCCCTACTGGCTGGAGTGGAGGTCCTGGTCCCCCGGTGGCAACCGGACCTCCTAGCCCCCCCGTGCTTTACGCACACTTCAATGCCACCACCACGAACGGCGACTCGAGACTGATCATCATCAGTCTCCACGTCGCCGGCGCGGAGCGTCCGCTCCGCGCGTTGCTTGACTCCGGGGCCACGAACAACTTCATTCGTGACGATTGATTCGCTCTCCTCCCGCCGCATGTGCGTGTGCGGGAGAGACCGGGCGAGATCGTCGTGAAGTTGGCCGACGGCAAGCCCCACCGCGCTCCGCGACGGGCTGTGTCGTTGGCGTATGCCTTCGACGGCTTCTCCACCAACGACGACTTCTTGGTGATCGAGCTGAACTACGCCTTCGACTGCATCTTGGGGATGCCGTGGCTCGCTCGCTACCAGCCGGAGATCGACTGGTTAGCCCGTTCAGTTCGCCGACGTGTCGGCTACGACGTCAGTGAGGTGTTCACTCACCTACTCGTCGCCCCGTCGCGTCACGTCGCAGTCGTGGATCGGACATCCACGACACAGCCCCACCACGAGAGAGCGATGGCCCTCGATGTGTGGAGTGCGCGGCGTCCGTCATTGGTCCAGTCAGCAACCCGCCCTCGCGAGCGCGCGAGGGCCTGAAGAGAAACACGGTCGAGCAGTGGCTCCCGTACGAGAACTACGCGGTCGAGCAGGGGCTCCCGCACGTGAAGAACGCGGTCGAGCAGGGGCTCCCGCACGTGAAGAACGCGGTCGAGCAGGGGCTCCCGCACGTGAAGAACGCGGTAGAGCAGAGGCTCCCGCCTGTGCTGAACGCGGTCGAGCAGAGGTTCCCGGATGTGAAGAATGCGGTCGAGCAGCGGCTCCCGCTCGAGAATGCGACGGTCGAGCAGCGGCTCCCGTTCGCTGATGATTCCGTCGCGCAGCAGGACCTGCGCGACACCGGCATGGTCGAGATCGAGCTCCCATGCCTAGAGGAGGGTGAAGTGTCATCCAGCGAATCCTCATCCAGCGAGACTTCGGCCTCGAGCAGTGGCTCGAGGCGACTGAGGAAGTCCAAGCGCAACCGATCCGGACGCCGACGCCTGTGCCGGCGGTCTACCGCGGTCGACCTGGCTCCGTCGAGCGAGATCCTCAACGTCGTCGATTATTCGGAGGGCTCGAATCAGGTTCGCGCAATCGAGGTGGCGAATCCTCCCACCGACGCGGCGACCATCACGCGGCTTCCAGTCCTCTCCTGGAAGCGTTTCCTGCGCGACCTGAAGGCCGGTGAGATCGAGCAAGTCTGTCTCCTCACCGGCTCCGACCAATCCGACGTACTTGCCCACGCAGTCAGCGACGACACCTCGTCGTCGCGACCGAAGGCGGCTGAGCCGAAGTCTGTTCGCGAGGCACGCTTCGCTGCGCAGTCTTCGCAGGCTCTCCAAGACTCGAATAACCCCGTCTACTCGCTTGCACGCGAGTTCGAAGACATCTTCCCCGAGAAGATTCCGGCGGAGCTTCCTGCTGAGCGAGGCGTTCGACACGAGATCGACCTCGTGCCTAAGTACTGCGTGACGCGGCAGGTGGCCACTGCCGCGGGATCAGGTCCAGACCATCGACGACTACTTCGAAGGCCGCCGCAAGGCTGGCCATGTGCGAGAGAGTATCTCTCCGCACTCGAGTCCGACGTTCTGCGTGAAGAAGGCGACTGGCGGGTGGCGCATTGTCCACGCGTTCAACAAGTTGAACGACGCCACCATTCCCGCGCAGACGCCCATTCCTCGAAAGGACATGGTCCTCGACACCATGTCTGGCAGCGTCATCTACAGTGCGATCGATCTGACAGACGGCTTCTATCAGATCCTGATGAGAGAGAGCGACATTCCTCTCACGGCCGTCAGCACTCCCAGCGGCATGCTCTGGGAGTGGCTCGTGATACCACAGGGTTTGAAGAATGCGCCGGCCACCTTCAACAGGATGGTTTCGCATGTGCTGCGTCCGCTCCGTGCTTTTGCACCGAGCTACTTCGACGACATCTTTGTGCACAGCCGCGCTGAGGACGGCCTCAGCGCCGTCGACGTACATCTCCGGCATCTGCACAAGGTTTTCGAGAAGATGCGCGAGAACAAGCTGTATGCAAACCTCAAGAAATGTGTATTCTGTGCGCCGGAGATTCCGGTGTTAGGCTGCTACGTCAGCAAGAGCGGCGTGCGCGCCGATCCTGAGAAGATCTCGTCGATCTGTTCTTGGCCGACGCCCAAGAACCAGACGGAGCTGCGTCAATGGCTGGCCCTCGCGAATTACCTTCACAAGTACACGAAGGATTACGCCGGCCTGATCCAGCCGATGTCTTCGCTGCTGAAGAAGGACGTGGCATGGAACTGGTGTCCTGAACACCAGGACGCATTCGACGCCGTGAAGAAGAGCCTCGTGTCTGTGCCTGTCTTGATGCTGCCCGACACGTCAAGACCCTTCCACGTGGTGTGCGACGCGAGCGATTTCGCCATCGGATGCGCCCTCATGCAGTTTGATGCTGAGGGCCGTGAGCGCGTCGTGAGTTATCAGTCACGACAGATGAAGCCGGCGGAGAAGAACTACCCTGCCACGACAAGGAGCTCCTCGCGATGCGCTACGCTCTGATCAAATTCAGAGTGTACCTCCTCGGCGAGCAGACGTTCGCAGTCTACACGGACCACGCCTCGCTACGGACGGCGATGAAGAGCCCGCATCTCTCTCAGCGCATGGCGCGATGGCTCTCGTTCTTTGCCGAGTACAACTTCGTCGTGCACTACAAGCCGAGCAAGAATAACATTCTTGCCGACGCGCTGTCCAGACGGCCCGATTACGATCCTCGGCGCTTGACGCGTCATCAGGATATCCCTGACGACGATGACGATGATGATGACTGCGCGACCTGCGTGACGCTGGGCATCAACGCCACAGTGTCGAGCCCCGTTCTGCCGCTGCGTCAGCAAATTGCTGACGCGTACGAAGAGGACGCCTTCTACGCTGCAATCATCAGGTATCTGCGTGATCCAACAGCAGACACGCTCGCCAAGTTGACGCGCCCAACGCGTGATGCGATCACGCGTTATGACCTCGACGGTGATCTTCTGACGTACGCCATCGACACATTCGACACGCCGCGTGTCGTCATCCCCGCGGATGACGACCTTCGTGCTCGTCTGGTGCACGAGTACCATGATGCACCCGCCGGTGGTCATCTCGGGCGCGAGAAGACGTTCGCGGCGCTCTCACGTGACTTCTTCTGGCCTCGCATGTACAAGTGGATACGGAAATGGGTCCGTTCCTGCGAGATCTGCCAGCGCATGAAGCCTGCAGCGTCCAAGCAGACTCCGCTTCGTCCGCTTCCCATCGCCACGAGCGCGTGGCGATCTGTCAGCATGGACTTCATCTTCGGCCTTCCACGTGACGCCGAAGGCCGCACCGGCGTCCTCGTCTTTGTGGATCGCTTTAGCAAGATGGTCCATCTTGCTCCAGTCGCAGCAGAAGTGACAGCCGACGAGTCGGCCGAGTTGTTCCTCGACCTGGTGTTCCGCCACCACGGCCTGCCGGAGTCCATCGTTTCGGATCGCAATCCCCGTTTCACATCCGCGTTCTGGACGCGGCTGTTTGCGCTGCTGGGCACCCGCTTGCTTATGTCCACGGCGGCCCATCCAGAGACGGATGGGCAAACGGAGCGCGTGAATCGCGTCCTCGAGGACGTATTGCGTAGCTACGCAACGTCTTTCGCCTCTTGGAGCTCCTTCCTGCCGATGGCCGAGTTTGCGCTGAACAACTCGACACGCGTCGACAGGCCTGACGCCGTTCTTCGTGAACAACGCGCGGCACCCGCGCGTTCCGGCTCTGTTGGCCGTCCGAAGTTCGAATGCAGCAGTGGTCTCCACTCTTGGTGGGGGAGGAGTGGCACCGACATCGAAGTCGGCGCAGGATTCGAGCGAGCCCCTGCTGCCCCAGTCGGCCAAGTCCAACACAGGCGACGCGCCACTCGAGGGCCACGCCCTTCACGGCGTGGCATACGAGGACCTCTTCGCCGTTGACGTGGCTTCACCCGCCACGTCCGCCGTCGCCAACTTCGCCCCGGCAGCAACTCCGACGCCCATCGACTCTGCAGCAGTGTCCGAGTTCCTACTGCATCGCCAAGCCGTCACGCGGTTTGCGCGTGATGCGCTCCAAGTTGCTGTGGATCGACAGAAGGCTAATGCAGATCGGAGGGGTCGGAAGAACACGTCGTCCTTCCGGCGAGGCGAGCGAGTACTTCTATCTACGGAAGGCATCCAAGGCACTGCAGCGACGAACTTGGGTGCAAACAAATTGGCGCCACGTTTTATTGGGCCGTTCAAAATTTTGAAGTTTATCGGAGATGCCTACATAGACATTCCTACCACTATGCGCCTGCACCCGACGTTTTACGTCGGGCGCCTCAAGCCCTACGTTCCTGCGACGATTCCTGCGCCGGAGCCTGAGTCCCCGCAGCCGACGCGTAGTCGGAGCCGCCTCGCTGCCGACGCTGACGCCGAGTCGGCCAGAGCCCTTGCTCCTCGCGCGAGGGCGTCGCCGAACGTGGCGCGCCGCACACGATCGACTCCAAGTGACGGAGCCGCTCCATCATCTCGCGCCGCCCCTGCTCCGAACGAGTCGCAGCAGCCTCCGCCGCCGCTGCACGCACGCGCGCAGACTCAGCGAGGTTCTGAGCCTCCATCGCTTCGTCCCTCGCCTGGTCAGCCTCCCGCACCATCAGCCGGTATTGCTGAATCGTCAGGTGCTCCGAGGCGTCGGTCTGCTCGGAGCCAAGCGGCGCTGCAACCAGCGCGATGGGCCCCCGCCACTTGTGGATGCGTCGGGGGCGCGCCGATACGTCGTGGATCGCTTGATTGATCACGAAACTCGCGTCCAGCGCGAGGATCCTCCTCGTGGTACCCCTGGTACTGCGAATACGCGCGCCACTCGTCGGCAGGCACCCGAGAAGCACTATCGGGTGCGTTGGCTTGGACACTCGCCGGCTGAGGATACGTGGGAGCCCCGTAGCCGCCTTCGTGAAGACGTCCCCGATCTCGTGAGCGACTACGAGGCCTCGCTGGCGCTGGTGAACGCGAGCGACTGCGATGCCAGCGCACACGACCCGGACTTCGAGAGCGGCTGCGCGAGCGAGCCCGCTCGCGCGTCTCACGGCGCCCGCTGCCACGGCTTGCAGCAACTTCAAGATCCCTGCGAGCTCGGTCGTAGCGCCCGAGCCAGCGACGCTCATCTTCGCTCAGCGCCCAGCTCATCACTTGCCGCTCCCACTCCTCGCGCGTCGGCCTCGGGCGATCTTGGCCTTGGCACCTGGCGCAACCTTCGACCAGGTGCACGTAGCACAGACGCCACTCGCGCTGCGCCATCTCGCACACGCGCGTCCGGAGGTCTCCAATAGAGCGGGTGCTGCGCGCGGCTTCACGGTCTTCGAGCCACGACGTGAAGGACAAGCCCTCACGTCCAGCGGCGTTCCAGCGACGGATGAAGGCACACCACGAGCGCTGCAGCGCGTCGTGTGTGTAGGCGTTGTTCGTCTTCTTCCCTCGGAGCTGCCGGTAGCGCGTGAAATACTCCTTCATGATGTCGAGACGATCGGGGTCCTCAGCGCCGTCGAGGCTGTAGAGGTCCCAGGGCTTGAGGTCGCGCTCCATGACGTGGTACGCCGAAGGTCCGGCGCTACCGCCGCCGCCGGACTCGCTTGTCGTCGACATGGTGGATTGCAGAATGAGCACGCAGCGCCTCCGCTGCGTGCGCCCGTTGTCCAGTTGGCCGCTTCAATCACCGTCCCGCTTGCGACAGCACTCACCGTGGGTGAGTGCAACTTTGAGAGGGGGGGTGATGTAACGGGCTGGTTACGGTTACGTAAGTAGGTAGACAGAGTTACATAAGTAGGTAGGAGCCTCATGGCTACATACACAAAAGTAGGTACAGACACACGGCTAGCGTGTGCCCTGTTGTCATTACCTGATTGGATGGAAGTGGGGAGCCATACCCATTTCAGCCAATCAGGCATCGACTTAGATTTGAGTGGTTCACAAAGAGAACGGGAGCCCCCGCTCCCGTTCCATAAATAAATAGAGTTAAATTTGCCCAAACCTGACACTTGGTTCTACTATTGCGAGCTTCCTCTTGCATTTATAGTGTACGCTAGTGACGGTACTTCTTACCCCGTTACACGAAGCCTCGGTCGTACTTAAGTGGAAGCCTCGGTCGCACTTCGCGGTACCTCTGGCGTAATCACCGTCATTATTGATGAGTGTACAGAAGTCGCCACATCCAGATTCGTTTATACTAGATATTTGTATGTAGGATTAGGATTAGCTATAGGATGATCTGCAGAGGCTCTCAGAGCCTCTGAGTATTCAGTAATAAATCAGCAGTCTTCCCCCCAAGTCTTCAGAGGTTAAGTCCGACTCCGGTAAGTGTTAGCTAGCTTGCTGTAGTGCCTGGATACGCCTGGCTTAGTGGTATGGCCGTTGACGGACTAGAGATTAATTAATTAATAGTCCACCGAGGTCAAGCCAAGAGTTGGCGTGGCCGAGAGGCTAGAGCGGTACTTAGCGTATCGTTCTGTGTGTGTGTGTGGGGGGGGGTTAAGTCCCCTAGAGTATATTTTACTACCGACCGAGGATTACCTCGGTCCCCTTTGTATTAGGCTTAATCAGCCGGTACCCTTCCATCTGAGGGACTGCAAAAGGGTTGCGCGAAAGCGCTATATTGCATTCTAGCCTTCGTTCGTGGCTAGTTAGTGCAGGTGTTGGGTTGACCGAAAACAACTTTGGTACACAGAGGCTTATTTCCAACCCGGTGTAAGGGATCGTTCCTGGACCTCAGGTTTTGATTTCAACTTTCGTTGACCTAATTAGGGAGACGTGTGTTGTTGGTGGGACTCGTACCTTAGGGTAGCGAGATTTTCAGCGTGTTCCTACACGACACTCATTACGACCCACCGCTAAAGGAAGCGGCAAGCAAGGAAAGGCAAAGGAAGGTCACATACCGACCTCAAGGCAACCCCAGGCCCAGATCAACACTGGCCTGCGAGTCTCGATCCGGACACCCCAAGATCGTGGACTCGACCCTAAACCGGCGCAGCGAGTAGAAGTATCCCCGCTGCAGCCCCCCCCCCCCCTTTCCCGCTGCCCGCCAGACAGCCCAAGACTCTGACCCAAGCGCGTCTTCCGAGAGCACCGAAGAGCGATCCAGCCCTCCGACGGGTACACAAGGTGAGGATCAACACACTTCACGGAAGATCGGAGTACCCCCTCCGTTAGTCGGCAGTTCGGGCGCCGTGTGCAAGAGGACCCCCGCGATCTGCAAATTTCGCGGAACCACTTCGCCACAGTGTTGTCCATCGTCTTCATCAGGAAAGCTTTCGTCTTAGCTTCCTGGCGGCGTCGCTCACGTGGCTTAGAGGCTGGGGCTTCTCCTTGATGCCACGCGTGCGGCCCTTGGCGACTTGGCGTTGGGTAAACGGGCGGATGGCGGGTAGATCCTTGTGCTTGATCGGAGTGTCGGAGTCTTCACCTGAGTCTTCATCAGATCCAGACGAAGGCTTGAGTTCCTCGTCGCTTTCGTTGAAGTCAACGGCGTCGGAGTCGAGATCCGCTGTGTCAGCTGGCTTGGGCTTCGGCGCGTCGTCGACGCCGGACATTCCACCGTCGCTCTCTTCAGCTTCTTCCTTGGAAACACCATCGTAGTCAAGATTTTTCACAAAGCCGAGGAGATGCTTTCCGTCGAGGGCTGCGCACACGCGAGTCTTCCACACGTCGAAGTTCTCTGCGCCGACGAGGCGTGGGAAGTCGTCGCTTGAGGCTTGGCTTGAGCTCATAACCTGTAGAAGTTGTAAGCTGCTGCGAGAGATGGTTGGGAGATGTCAAAAGACGAAGTAAGTTGTATTAAGTGAAGAGAACTCCTGCCGGAGCGCAGGAGATGGCTGGTGCACAGCATACTGTTATAGCTGGTTGTATACCATACTAAACGATAGTCTAACGGCTTGTACAGGGTCTCTAATAACTGGTCGTCAGTCCAGGGGAACAGTGTACCATAAGAAAAGGGGCTACTTCAACACAACTCTAAGAGCATCTCCAACGCGGGCCTCAAAATGCGGTTGAGACCTCAATTTGCGATAAATTACGGCCTGTCGTCTTCCAACGCAGACCCCTTTTTGAGCCAACCTAAAATATATTACCGCTGCCGACCCCAAATCGCGTGGATTTGAGGCCTTGATTTGAGGTCCAGACCGTATCCATCTGTCCGGTTGTTTGTGTCTCATACTACTATTTGCCCACTCTGAGAAGGTCACTTTAAACCGGACAACAGATGAAGAATCAACGAAAGGCAGCGTTTGAGTTTGAGGTCTGAGTGTCCTGCGTTGGAAACACGAGGGACCAAACCCTTTCCGAAACTGGTATTTTCCATATTATTTTGCGGTTTGCTGCCCAGATGCTATCTCCGCGTTGGAGATGCTCTTACGTATTAAACTCATAGGGTAATTTATATTTTGGCTAGTTTTACTAAGATAGCAAGTACTGAGATGGTTTGCTGCTACTTCGCTCACGTGCGTCCCTCCACCAAATTGCATTTAGAACTGGTTTGGGACTATTCTTGCATTTGAAACAGGTCAATGGTATGTGAACACGAAGAAATGTAAAACCACTGGCGATGGTAGAGAAAAAATGTATTAAGACAACAAACAATACAGTTTTGAGCAACTTTCTAAATTTCAGAGCTTCATCGTGCGAAGCGCGACTTTGTTGCTCTGGGGCAACCACTTTTTGCAAAAAAGCGGCACAAGTAAAAAAAAAATTGGATCACTTTTTCTATGCTATGCTGCACAAAAATGCAAACTAGTCTGGCCTCGTTACAGGTGACGACCACGGAGGAGTGCGAAATTGTCCGTCTTCGACACCGTCAGCACGAAGACGACTTCGTCGTCAATCTTGGCCTTGACCTCGGAGTGATTTTGTCCACACGGGCCAGCGCCTTGAGGTTGCGACGGGCCAATCAGCACCGTCATGGCCCACACAATCGACGTCTGATTGCGATAAACCCCGAGGTCTTTCGCGATCGGCTCGAGTTTATCCGCCGTCTCCCCACGTTCAGCAAAGCCCTCATCAAGTGGACTGCCTTCCTTGAATAATATCGGCCCAGAGTACTTCGAGCCCTCCGGCTTGTACTTCTTGTACAGGTCTACAAACTCGTAAGGCAAAATGCCAATCTGATGTCCACTGCCAGTTTGATGGCCAGACTAGTTTCTACGAATCTTTGCGATGTATCCATTTTACTATAGATTTGATTTGCCAAAAAGGAAACAGCTGGATTCAGGGTGAAAACCTGAAGCACTTGATATTCGCGCACTCAAGTGACTGACTGCCAGTCCGCGTGGCGACTTCCAATGTCAAAAGACCCCCCCCCCCTCCAGTCAAGGGCGATGGGCCAACGCCGCAGCAAGTACAGCGACGACGAGCTAGAAGCTGCAGTTCAAGCCGTGCTGGCCGGGGCCCGCATGACGACGGTCCGCGACGACACGGGGATACCGTACAACTTAATAAACTAAGCTAAGTGGTGAGCATCTGTCAATATGACCAGCGAGAGGTTCAATTTCCCCTAGCCCTGAATTTACCCATCGGCATCGGGCAGGTTCGTCTCACATAGTGAAATCCAGTCTAAAGATGGGCATCAAACTGGCAAGAGCGTCAATCCGATGCATCACACTGTCAGTCTCCAAGAGCTGTCAAAACTGCATGACTTAATGCATAAAAATCACAAAAATTCGCCTGTGTCTCCTCTTTCAACAGTACCAATAGCTCGGCCAAACGACCGCTGCCCGCGAAGTTATGGACATCTTTGTGCGGGTCACTCAACATGGACATCAAATTGGCATTTTGCCTTACCGGTACCGGTACATGTATACTGTAACACGATGAGCTGCTAAATTATTCATTGACACAGTTCGCTCTACCGGTACATGTATACTGTAACACGATGAGCTGCTAAATTATTCAATGCACTTTCTCTATATTTACGATGCGCGGCAGACATCACCTTTTCTATCCAATTTTTGTAGCCAAACATGACTGTCAGTAATGAACGGAGGATGCCTGTACCTCCATTTTGTTCTGCACAAAGATGTTGTACTGAGCTTATATCCGCCGCCGGCGCGACAGCATCGCTGCTTCCGTTATACACGGATTGACCAACACAATACATGTTCTAGTAGAACTTCTACGTAATACCTGTGGTCTACTCCTGCTTGTGTATTTTATCGGAGTACAGACGAAGGCACACCAAGAAATAGTGCCCCCCTCCACTCGCATCACTCTTTACATGTACATGAAAGTTATTTCAGAAAATACGTGACACCTCACACTGCTGCTCCCCATGGATTGGCAAGTCGCGCGTGACGAAAACCCATGCGCTCGCTGCACGCGTTAATTTCCGCGTGAGGTACTGACCGATAATCGAACGCATCGAGATTTGCTTGAAAGGCCACGATGGATGAGTGTGCTGCTGGCACCCGCAGTCAGGTCTGCTGACTGCTGTCCAGGGAGCTTGATCCCTTCGTCCGCGCTGTTGTCGCTGCCGATCTCCGCATGACGCTGCCCACTTCTCAATTTTCACCAAGCCGTCATGGCTCAGTCTCATCTGACCGACCGTGTGTCCGTCGAGAGCCTCCCGAAGCCCAGAACAAACGACGCGATCTCTCATCCAAGTTACGCCGAGCTCAAGTCCCCGATCGACCCCATCCATCTAGAAGATGGCAGTCTTCGCCCGACGAGCGGCTCCGTGTCCGCCTACAGCTGGGAGAACCTCGGCATGATCACGCACATTGCTGCCGTCGGAATCGTCTACGGAACCGTTAGCGGCGTCCTCTACTCAGTGCTCAACAACTACCTGCACATGTCCACGACGCTGGTGGCTACTGCGACTGCACTAGTGACGTTCCCACGCGCGCTTCGTCTGTTCACAGGCATGTTGACCGACACCTGTCCAATCTTCGGCTACCGTCGGCGGCCGTACATGATCCTCGGTTGGTCGTTGTCCTTCGTCTCATGTCTGCTCATGGCGGTGCTACCGCTTGGAGAACCTTATTACACGGATCCATCGCTGTCTGACATCGCCACGGTTGACATGACACCGGAGCAGCTCGCAACTCTCAACATGGACGCTCCAAACCGCGGCATCAAGCTCATTATTTTGATGATGATCGCAAATTTCGGCACGGTGATGGCGTACAGCGGCTTCAACGGTGCCTTGATGGACGTCTCACAGCGCGAGCCCGAGGCTACGCGTGGCAGTGTGATTGCAGACGTCAACATTGTACACTACGTGTTCACGATATTCTCTTCCTTCATGACGGGCATCGGTCTCAACAGTGAGGACTATGGCGGCACCTTTTCGTGGACCATGGGCTTCAGCGCTATCATGTGGGTCTGTGCTATAGCCTCGCTTCTCACCATCCCGTTCTCGTGGTACTGCATCCAAGAGGTGAAGGGCGAGCGCGCTCAAATGTCAGGGTTCAAGTTCCTCTACAATATTTTCCAGGAGCGAGTGATCTACCGCTACGCCGCCTATCGATTTTTCTACAACGTTTGCTCGCAGATCACGGTGACAGCGTCCAGCGTCATCCAAAGCGACTGGGCGAAGGTTGAGCCGCTCAACTCGGGCATTGCTAGTATGCTCACGGCGATTTTGACGATGGGAGGCGTATTCGTGATCAAAAAGCAAGGTCTTCACTGGAACTGGCGCTACATCATCATGGTCTGTCAAATTTGCGTCGTGTTTATCGACGCCTTTCCGACGCTGTTCACTATCTGGGACGTTTACCGTAGTCAGTGGTTCTGGCTTGGCGTGCCTCTCGTGGCCGAAGTGCCTGCCGCTGCGGGCGACTACGTGACGCAACTGTTTATGATTGAGATCGAGAACCAGAAGGGGTTCGAGGCTACGCTTCTCGGGCTCGGAGTCACGACGCAATCCGTCGGAACCCCTTTCGCAACGGTGATCACCAAGTCGATCGACGGCTACTTCGATATTGGCCGCACGTTCATTGAGCAGGACAACCACTACGTGCGATCCCAAGTCACGTACACGTACATCATCGCGTACGTGTTCAACCTGCTGTCGGTGGTTTTTGTATTCTTGCTGCCGAAGCAAAAGGACGAGGTCCACAGGATGCAGCGCGAGAACCGCAAGAGCAAGTTCTGGGGCATCGTAACGATCAGCTACCTCCTCTTTTCTCTGGCGTGGACGCTCATGACAAACATCCTTAGCCTGTTTGAGTCAACGAGCTGTCTGCGCATTGCCGGGGGTAGCGGATGCTAAGTCGGACATACGACAGCACACCAGGCGCAGTTTTGAGTTTTCGTAGGACAGAAGCACCACCTTTCACATGTAAGTATGTTTTTTTTTATTTTTGCTGATGGTGTGCTGACTCAGCACTGCCGAGTCGTGAAGCTTTTTGTACGTGTGAGATTCCTTTGTCACATACAATCACCAGTAAATTGGTGCTACCACATGTAGTCCAATACCCACAACTTGCTGGTGATTCAGCCGAAACGAATGAGGTAAAACTTTCTTGAATACGGGAGTAGATCACCACCTCTTCTGAGAGTAGAAGACAATCACAGCCGCTTGCAACAGGACGAAAGACCTGCGGTGGCCGAACACTGGGACGTTATCGCATCCGCGGCACCTCAATGACTCATTCATTGAAATTCAATTTGAAGGAGAGACATCATTTTCGTTCATTACAATGTAATTTACATCTTCATGGTCATCTCTTCTTTCATGAGTCATGAAAGGGGAGGACCCTTTCATAGAGTCTGGACTTCAACGCCATCATGTGGGTGTGCGCCGCGATGTCGCTCCTCAGTGAGGAGTCCTCACCACCCCGTTTTCGTGGTACTGCGTGAGTGAGTGATCTATCGCGGCGTAGTACGCCGCCTTGTAAGGCGCCTTACACACCGTCTATTCGATCATCAGAGGCACGCCAACCATCAACTCCAGTGGTGGTCGGTCACGCGTCTTCTTCACCAAGCACAGAGGGTCAACCTTCACCCAGTCGCTTTGGATCACGTTGGACGCGATCGTGGCTGAAGTCCCGTATGTCATGATCGAGAGTGAGAACCCAACGGGATTCGTGGCACGCAACTGGGGCTTGCGGTCACGAGTCGTGAGTCATTGCGTCGTGACTCACGACGCAATCCGTTGGCTCGCCCTTTGCCACTGTGATCACCAAATCTGTGGACAGCGACTTCGACGCTCATCGAGCAGGACGGCGTGTCATGTACGCGTACATGTACCTACCGTACGCGTTCAAGCCCTGGTTAGTCTTACGGTCATCCATTGTCGCCACTTATTTTCCCAAGCGACCAATACCAATGGAGGAGCACTGCCGCAAGCTGCGAGTGAAACACGGGACTGCGACCCAACCCGTGTTTCACTCGCCCCTGAGATCTTTGAAAGTGAAGCCCCTGAAGCCTTGAAGTGATGGGAGTGGCTGATGCGGCCACTGCCACGCGATGTGCCTGGCAGCCAGTGGCAGGATTCAGCCGCTGCATCAATCAGCCCACTTGAAGTGAGCAGGGGCGCCGGTGACCCAGCGCGGCCAGCGGGCGGGCCATCTTGGCGCAAGGCTGTCCTCGGGTGTCGAAGCCCCTGCCGCTGGCCCGAGCAAATCCGCGTGTGACAGAGAGAAGGAGCTCTCCAGAGCCTACACTTCTATGCGGGATGCGCCCAAAGATCGCGCAGCCAAGCGGAAGTGTGGAGCGAAACGCCACCGCGCTGCCGGCTCCAGGCCCGAGGACTTCGGAGGTGGCCTGTACAGCCGGTGGCCACATGGCCGCCATGGGCCATCATGCGGGCATGATTCATGCCTGGCAGGCAGGTACGTGTAGCGCGCCCCTGTCTGCAGCGGGCTTCCCGGCGGGCCGCAGACGTTGAAGCCTTCCTCGGGCCGCGCTGCACATCCTCACGTTGCATCCCAGGCAGCCGCTGTAAACAAGACGGCCGGGCGACAACAACTTCAGCCTGGCCGCGATCTTTTGCCGCAAAGGGCTCAATTACATGCAAATCGGACTGGAAGGTTAAATAAAACGAGGGTCTCTATGCAGGACTCGACGAACTCAGTTGCTACACTCAAAACACTCACTGCCTAGCTGCTTTACATGGAGGCCAGACACGCGTAGTCGCCTCCCTGCAGGGACGGGAACAGGTAGCGCGGCGTCTGGCGCATCAACGCGCCGGCGCTCACGTTCACAGTGTTGCCCACGAAGAGCGGCTCTTCCTGTCGAGGCGGCGCTGCTTCGAGCGACGGGAGGAAGTTGTCGATCCACTCGAGCGAGTCCACCTCCTGCTCGCTCAAGGGCGGGGAGACGAAGCTGCTCGCGGACTGGCAGAACCTCTGCGGCTCCACGTCGTTCTCCAGGAGCATCATGTCCATGTCGGTGGGCGACGGGAACGGGCGGCCGCTGCCGTACGGGCCGCCAACGAGTCTGGCGCTGGCCACGCGAGGCACGCGGATGGCGATGTCCCTCTTCCACGAGCTCTTGCTCGGCTGCGGCTCGAGCTTCACGGGCTCGAGCTTGACGCCGACTGGCGCCGGCCGAGGCTTGCGTGGCGTGCAGCTGCTACTGCTACTGGAGTGCACCGACTTCTTGCGCGTGATGCGCCACGCGAGGTCGGGGCGGTCGCGCAGGAAGCAGTCGTTGGAGAAGGTGCAGACGACGGCCTTGGACTTGGTCCACTTCTTGAAGCTGAAGTAGTTGAGCTGCCGCTGGAAGCTCGTGTACTTGCGGTGCTTGAAGTACTTGGGCAAGACCTCGTCCATCATGCGGGCCATGTCGAGGATCTCGAAGGCGCGGCCGTTGGGCGTCCAGCGCAGGATGTCGCCGCTCTCGGTCTCGAGCATGCGGCGCAGGCTGCGCAGGAACGGGGCCACCTCGCGCGGCGGCTTGGCATCCAGGTTGATGCCGGGGCCGGCCGGTAGTTTGTCGAGGCCGGGGACGTCGAGGCCGGACAGCATGCGCATGGGTGGGTGGGGTGGATGGGTGCTTAGTGCTTGGTCGGGCCGCGGGAGATTGGGGAATGGCAGTGAAAAGAGACCCAGCGCGGCAGCAACAGACAGGACTCTCGGTGCGGCGCCGGCTGCCACTTCAACGAGTGGGATGCGCGCATAGGTGGAGGGCCCGGGCCACCATCCGATAAACAACGGGGCATACGACTCGTATGATACGAGGCGCCAACGTGGCCTCGAGCAAAGCGAGCAGCACTCGGGCCGCACGAATGCTGCTACGGCCGGGGCGGCACAACCCAAAATTCATTGGCACTGAGACCTGCAGCAAGCTAATCGGCTCGGTGGCCGCTGCTAAGTAGAGTTACCTTCAAGCGCACGACTCGTGCGGCACGAGGCGAAGGGGCTAAGTTCCTGGCCTCAACTCTGCGTCAAGTGGTACACCCGGTACAGATACCGCCCACTAAGTTGTACACACAGTCAGTCTATACACCCTCAAAATCGGTAATGAAGCCTAATCGCTTTTGGGAGGAAAAATCCAGTTTTCCCGCCCAGAGGGATCTTTCACAATTCAAACAGAGCCCTGCAAGAGTCTTGCCAAGACCCCCCCCCCCCCCCGCAGCCCGCCATGACCAGCACAACGAAGCAAACGAAGGCCAAGTGGCTCACGATCGCGCAAAATTGGCAAGTCGAGGAGCATGGACGCTCGCAGCCGTCGCCATCGCTCGCCGATCTGGCACGCTAGTCACAGGCCAAGTTCAAGCCGTCGCAGCCGCCGTCTCGAGCTACCATCGCGAATATTCTGCGCAGCGCCACTACTGTCTAGTCAAAAATGGAGGCAGCCTGCACGCCCAAAGGCCGCTCCCTCACGCTGTGCTTCCCAGAGCTCGAGGAACGGCTTGCGTCGTACGTCGAGGCGTGCCTCTCGCAGCACACATACCTCTCGCGGCGGCTAATTACCAAGGCGAGGCAGATTCTGGCGTCTATCGCGACCCCCTCCCTCCTCTCAAGCGGTTGGATGGGTGGCTGACGCGCTTTATGAAGCCGGGAGGGACATCTTGCTGCTGGTCGACGGTGCTTCGTCGCATGAGCTCGTCGACATTGGGACCGGAGCGCTGACAAACACTGAGTGAGCTGTTGATTTGAATGTACGTAAACTTCATCTGTAACACCGTATATTCTGCACACATATAATATACTGTAGAAACTAAAAGAGTACCACTGTACAACTTAGTGGGCGGTATCTGTATCATGGCACGGGAGTCGGCCGACCGCGAACGGTGGCATCGTTTGCAGATTTGCGCACGGTAGGATATCCTAGTTAGACCGTCTGACTGAGTCAGACGCAAGCCCGATGTGGCTGTGGCAGTGCCACTGGCACTACGGGCCGCAGTGCTGCCAGCTTTGGAGTCCGAATTGGACGGGGCGTGCTCGCCATGGCCCGCGGGTGGCATCGTTGAAGCGGCCAGCCTGCCAGAGCGACGAGAGCGGGGGCGCTGCATGAATGGGTGGCGGCCGAGCGGGCCGGCTTGGCGCTAGAGTCTAGCGCACCGCATCCCTCGCACGACAGCGTGCGGCCAGGTGGCATTAGCTGATGCTGATTCCCGCGTTGAAGTGGCAGCAAGTTGCTGCCACAGGCGTGTAGCCATGATGAGGCGGTGGTGCTCGAGCCTCGACCCGGTCGGGCCGGCAGGCTCTGCCACCTCAGAGCCGGGCGCGCTACGGACTTCGCGTCGTCGCGCCCGATGCGTGTGTCGGCCAAGCTGAAGATCCTGAGTTCTCCGCGACAAGCAGAGCGCGTTTTTGCTGAATTGCGTGTCAACTGAGCGGTGAGGTGCGCGCGTACATGTAGTTCACACCGTTTCTACGGTCTGCGTAGGTGCCTATGTCCTCAGGACATTGTCCTGTAAACGTGCTGAGTTGCTGCTGCTGCTGCTGTGAGCTACCGGAGCTCTTGGCGGTATCGCTGCTGAAGGAGACCAGAACGTTCGCCCGCTGCCCATGGACTCCATGGCATGGAGCCTTCAACGCGGACGGGCAGAATCAGTCGCGGGCGAAATTTTCGGGCGGGGGGTCTCGGCGAGACCGTCTCGCGGGCAGAGCTGGCACCGGCTCCGGCCGGTAGCTGCGGTGAGGCATCGCACCGCACCGACCGTCACTACGCGCACTCGACGCTCCGCCAGTAACGGATCCACTAGCCTTCGAAGACTCCGGTGGATCTCTTTCGACCCCAAGCAGCACCACACGCTTCCATCTCGCTAGTAGATCGGGCTCGTCATCGCTTCGATTTCTCACTTCAAGATGCACTTCAAACAGATGGGTTGCCAATGGCAACATGCCATGGGCGGACGTACATGTACGTGCCGTGCTGGGCTGTGACTCACCTGACTCAACTGCGCGGGGCTAACAAGACTCTTATTAGCTCCGGGAAAGAAGGCACCTCGCTCCGACGGCACCACGATTTGGTCCCGTCACGGGCCCATGGTCAAGTCAAGTGAGTGCATTACATGTACATGTAACTGGCACTCACGTTTATGGGACGGACACCGGTCAGCGTTTACTTGCCGCTCTCCGGCAACGCATCTGTAAACCTCCCGATCGTTCGAAGTCGAAGGATGCAATGCCCCCAAGCACCAAGGTGCTCGGAGCTGGGCCCCCCAGCACCGACGCTCGCGTCATTTGTGAGAAATGGCTGACTCACATCACTGTGATCACATGGCTGTTGGTCTGTGGAACTCGCAAAGCTACTCGTTCATGTAGCACCTTGGCTGTCATGGTACACCACTATCACTGGCAGTAATTTTCTAACCAGCTATGGATGCTTGCTAGGTGTGAAAAAACTACAGTTCGCTTAAACTATTGACACTGTTCCAGTGATCAATGGTCGCGTACAGTAACTGCTTCTGCTACTGTACGCTACATGTACTGCCATGGAGACTTGAACAGAGGAAATGGACAATATGGACCATACCTGTACTTCGCAGCGATGATTGTTTTTATTTTCACTTTACCCCGAGTCATTGTTAAGGTGTTTTGATCATCCTTTTTGTTTGTGGCGGGGGTAGCAGTATCTCTTGTTGGCAATTTTTACTCGGTGATCGAAGTTATTCCAGCTCGACGAGCACGTTGCCATCCGTCACAAAATCGTCCTTCTCGCAAAAGATCTCTTGCACCTTGCCATCTTTGGGCGCGCGAATCGTGTGCTCCATCTTCATGGCCTCCATGATCAGCAGCGGCTGGTCGGCAGTGATCGTGTCGCCGTTCTTCACCAGCACCTTGATGATCTTGCCGGGCATCGGCGCCACAATCTTGCTGTGCGCGGCTGAGTCTGCACTACCCTCTGCTGGCTCAAACGACGGCAAGGGGACGTGGAATTTATACTCGTAGCGCTCGCTGTTGTCGTCGCAGAAGAGGTGAAGATCTTGGTTGTGAATCACAGCCGTGCCCTTGAACATGCGGTTGTCCACTCGGAATTTGAAGTCTCCGTTCAGGTCGATCTCACCACTAACCACGCAGCTGGTAGCCGGACTACCTTCACCGTTCAACAGCACATGGTACGTATTCTTCGACAAGCATTTGACCGTCACCGCCGCTTCATCGTCGTCATGGCTTAGCTGAAGCTTTCGCTCGAGTGTTTCCAACGAGCGAAAGTGTGCTAGGGAATCCTCTGACCAAGGAGAGTGCAGCTCGGTACTGGTGTTTCCAATAGGGCGACGCTTTAGCTGCTCAAGAAGAAGCAAGCTCACAGCACCAAGAGCCTTGGTGTAGGACGGATACGCCCCCAGAGATCCAAGCACATCGTCGCCAAACTTGGTGAGGAAACTTGTATCAACCCCACCCTTTCGGAACGCAGCGTGGTTGGCCGTACGAGCTACAAACTCGATGTTTGTTGGCAGGCCCACAATTTGATACTCGTGCAGTGCCTTCACCATCGTGTCCAGCGCAGCCTGACGATCATCACCGTGCACGATCAGCTTGGCGATCATGGGATCGTAGAAAATGGACACTTCGTCTCCTTGGATGATACCGGTGTCCACACGAACGTGCTTTGATGTACGAGGCAAGCGAATGTGCTGCAACGTTCCGCTTCCGGGGAGGAAGTCACTACAATAACACAAATCAACGGGTTAGAACAGCTTTGCTACCAGCAAACAAGCTCTAAACGTACTTGTAGGGGTTTTCGGCGTAAATGCGTGCCTCAACGGCGTGGCCGTGGATTTTCAGGTCCTCCTGGCGGATCGGGAGCTTCTGCCCCGCGGCAACCTTCAGCTGCAGCTCAACCAGATCCTGCTGCGTGATCATCTCGGTGACGGGGTGTTCCACTTGCAGCCGCGTGTTCATCTCCATGAAGTAGAACGACTCGTCCTCGTCCAGCAGGAACTCGACCGTCCCGGCACCAACGTAGCCCACCGCCTTGGCGGCCGCGACTGCTGCGCCCCCCATCTTCTTACGCAACGCCTCCGACATATTAGGCTGGTAAATAACGTCCGTCACACACAACATCAAAGTGAGTAGCAATATCCACTACAAAAAACTACAACAACCAAACTCACAGCGGGCGCTTCCTCGAGCACTTTCTGGTGTCTCCGTTGCACGCTGCAGTCGCGCTCAAACAGGTGCACGACGTTTCCGTGCTTGTCCCCGAAGATCTGGAGCTCCACGTGTCTCGGCTTCTTAAGGTACTTCTCCACGAGCACGCGGCCGTCTCCGAAGGACGCGCGGCCCTCCCTGACGCAGGCGTCCAGCGCGTCTATGAAGTCCTCGTCCGCGTCCACGATGCGCATGCCCTTGCCGCCGCCGCCCAGCACGGCCTTGATCAGCACCGGGTAGCCGATGTCCCTGGCCTCGCGCTGCAGCGTCTCGACGCTCTGGTCGTCCCCGTGGTAGCCGGGGGTCACGGGCACGCCCGCGCGGATCATGATGTCCTTGGACGCGCTCTTGGAGCCCATGGCCTCGATGGCCCCGACCGGCGGCCCGATGAACTCGACGCCCGCCTCGTCACACGCGCGCGCGAACGCCGCGTTCTCCGATAGAAAGCCGTAGCCTGGGTGCACGGCCTCGGCCCCGGACAGGCGGCAGATGTCGAGGATCTTGCGGTAGTCGAGGTAGCTCTCGGCGGCGGGGGCCGGCCCCAGGCGATAGGCCTCTGTGGCCTGCTGCACGTGCTGCGCGTCGGCGTCTGCGTCGCTGTAGACGGCCACCGTCTCCATGTTGAGCTTCTGCGCTGTGCGCAGCACGCGCAGCGCGATCTCGCCACGGTTGGCCACGAGGATCTTGCGGAAGGGGGAGGAGGATGTGGACGTGGACGTGGACAGCGCGCGCGCGGCGTGCAGCACGCGTGGGAGAAGGTGGAGGCGCAGCATGAGCTTGGCGAGGTGAGGAATGTGAAGTGACGACCACTGCCAGACGTTCGGGAGGGGTTGAAGTAGCTTTGAACTTCAACTAGAGATTAGGAGAGGAACATGGCGTGTGATTGGATAGGAGAACACAAAATGACTATAGGATGAGCTTGAACGAAATATAGATGGCCATCCATTGGTGGAGAAACTCACGGCGTGTTGCGATTGGAGCAGAATGTCACGAAAGCGGAGATGATCACCACTTGGCAGTGTACGTGGCGAGGAGCGTCTGGTTGACCGTCGGACAGGAGATACCGGCGGAATGCAAGAGCTCGGCTGAGAGCGTCGAGTCGAACACCTTGTCGCTCTTGAAGTAAATCTCGAAGGATTCAACCCCGGCGGCCAATTTCTGCAGCTCCAGTGGTGCGTCATCCTTTGCCGCCGACTGCTGCAGACTGCGCTTCCACTCCGAGTACTCGACTGCGGTCAGCGACTTGGTGCTCAACGCAGCAGTGAAGAACTGGAAGAACGTGTCGCTCGTGACGGGAAGTGCCGGGTTCTGGATGTGCAGCGTCTGGCCCAGCGCCTCCACTGGACGCAGCGCTGCGAAGTGCACGATGGCCCGCGCGGCGTAGTCCACTGGGGTCATGTCGAAGTACCAGTCGGAGCGAGCGGGTACAGCCCCGAGACTCGCGCAGCCCTTGAGCAGTAGGTAGATGAAGTCACTGCCATTCCATTGGCCTGTGAGAGACGACGGAGCCATGTTGCCCGGCCGCAGAATCGACACCGGCAGGCCGCGCTGGGCCGCCTCGTGACACATCTGCTCGGCCACCCACTTGCTCTGCGCGTAGCCATTCTCGAGCTGATCCGACAGCTCACTCAGGTCAGCGGTCTCCGAAAACTTGGGTTCCGCTAGTGTGGACGGGAATACGCCGTTCGTCGAGATGTAGTGGACGGGCTTCACGCGGGTCTTTGCCAGGCCGTTGGTCACCGCAAGACGCAGCACCTCCTGCGTGCCCAGCACGTTCACGCTTTTCAGAGCCGAGTAGGGCTTCACCAGGTTGACGTCTGCACCGTTGTGCAAGATGGCATCGATCTCAGTTGCCAGCATCTTGAAGCTGTCGCCGTCCAGACCTAGCAACGGCTGCGCGAGGTTGCCCGGGACAGGCACCACTCGGTCCTCCAGATCAAACTTCTGTGCTTCATCAAGCAGGGAGAAATCCTTGAGCGCCTTCTTGATGCGTGCCATCGCCGCATCTTCATCGGCCGCACGGACCAGACAGAACACGGTACTCGTTGAGTACTTCAGCAGGGCGTGCAGCAGGTGCACGCCAAGAAAACCAGTTGCACCCGTCAAGAAAATGTTACGAGGAGGAAGACTCACCATTTCCACACGGTAACGACTGTAACCAGCCTTACGCGTAGCGGCCGGGTAGATTGACGCATCCAGCACAGCTTCCAACGGTAGAGCCACCTTCTTCTCCGTTTTTACCGGAGCAGCATCGCTCTCACTCGTTTCGCTTATTGACTGATCGATGCGCGACGCGATGGCGCACAACTCGGGCGAGGAGAGAATGTCCGCCAGCGTCAATTGAATCCCGAAGGTGTCGCGGATACTCGAAACTAGTCGAGTTGAAAGCAAACTGTGGCCTCCAACATCAAAGAAGCTTGCTTCGCGGTGCAGTACGCTGTCGTTTTCGAGACGAAGGAGGTCCGACCAAATGGACGCAAGCTTCTTTTCGGTATCTGTCTGAGGCAGATTCTTCGGGTCCACTGACAGATCGATCGATTCGTTGCGTAGCTTCTTGGCTTGCTCAATCGAAGGCATCTTCTTACGGTCCAACTTGCCACTTGCGCTGTTAATCGGGAACGCATCGAGCTGGACGAATACAGACGGGATAGCGTAGTGTGGGAGTTTTTCCTTCAGAAACTCACGAAGATTCGATGCGCTAGGCACTTTTTCCCAGTCCTCTGGCACGATATAGGCGACTAAACGCTTATCCTCGCCTTCATCACCTTCCGTTAGCACCACTGACGTAGACACCAGAGGATGTTGGGCCAAGGCTGACTCAACAGCACCGAGAACCACGCTGTAGCCACGAATCTTCACCATGAAGTCGCAACGTCCTATCAGTTCAAGGTGGCCATTCGGCAAGAAGCGCGCACGATCGCCGGTCCTGTACACAGTCTCCCCGGGCACGACGTGTTTGAGGAAGCGCTGCGCTGTCTGCTCCGGGCGGTTGAGGTACCCGATAGCCAGACACGGACCACCAATATACAGCTCCCCAGGCACCCCCACGGACACAGGCTTGAAATCATCATCGAGCACGTACGCCTTCACGTTGGGCATGACCTCGCCACAAGATGCATACTTCGTAGACAGCGAGTTGTCGAAGTCACTCATTGCAGCCAGATCGACTGCGCTCACATCATGACACTCGGAGACGCTGTAAAGATTCTGCAGCTCGCATTTAGGGAAAAGGCGAACGAAACGATCGCGCAATTCCAGCGCCACCACCTCACCGCAAAGCCACACCAACCGCAACTTCGAAAGCTTTTGCAGCAGTACCTCCTTCGAGCACGTGTCAAGAATCAACTGCAGCAGTGACGGTGTGAAAAGGATGCGCGTGATACTGTGAGTGTGAAGGTAGTCCACAAGCTTGATGGGGTCGTAGATGGTGTTGTCAGGGATGACGTATAGAGGACGATTTCCAAGCATCGGACGCAAGAGTTCCCACACGAAGAAGACGTGGCAGGCCACGCGATCATCTTCTTTGTAGGGGCAATGAGTGAGACGCCAGTCGTAAGAGTGAACGGCGCCGCGATGTGGACAGCAAATGCCCTTCGGCACGCCAGTGGTTCCCGAAGACATGACGACATAAGCCAGATCGTCTGGGTGTGTCCGCGTGCGATTCAACGGCATCGATGGGATCTTTTGTTGGGCCAGCGACTCAAGCCAGCCATCGTCCAGCTCAAGTGCTTGCTGCCACGCCGGCAGACGGCTGCGGAACTTCTTCTTGGTCAGTACAATGATCGGCTTGGACTCCTCCATGACGCGCTCCAGTAGATCCGGCGGGTACACGATCTCCAGCGGCATGTACGCGCCGCCAGCTTTCAGCGCCGCGATGTACGCGACGACAAACTCGATGCAGTGCTCCATAAAGATGCCCGAGATGCAGCCAGGGCGGACACCAGCGTGGAACAGACAGTCAGCGAGTCGTTCACTCTGCTCATCCACTTCACGGAACGTCAGCGTCTTGCCCTCGTAGAAGACCGCGACTGCATCAGGTGTCCGCTTGGCCGCCTCCGCGAACATGTCGTGCAAGCACTTGTCCGCCGGATACGGTCCCCTCCTGGCGTTCAACCCGTCGACGAGCGTGCGTGACTCCATCACGACAATTGCACTCACAGCTTCCAGCTTGGCAATGAGCGACCTGGCGAACGCCTCCTGGCTCTCTGCACTCGTGAGGTAGAAGTGTCCACCGGGGAAGAGCTTGACGTCGAACTCGCTGTCTTCTCCACACACGTCCTGCCACTGCATCAACGAATCCTTCGGCGCTGTCGGATCTTCTGAGCCACCGAACGCCGTCACGTCCGCGCGGATCTTCACCTCCTTCTGCTGCTTGAGCCACTGCACCACGCGGTTGTGCAGCTGCAGGTCGGCACGCAGAGCTGCCAGCAGCTTGTGCTGCTGCTCGGGGATGGCCAGCAGCTGATCGTCCGTGCCTCCCCACTGCTGCAGCAGCTTAAGCAGCTCTGCATCCTCCTGCGCGTCGTCATACAGCGTCCAGCTGGCCGGCCCCGCCGCCCCCGAGAGGAAAACGTGGCGGGGTGTTGACAACTGACGCTGCTCCAGGTACAGCGCGAGCGCGAGCGCCACTAGCGCTCCCAGACTGTGGCCCGCCAGCACGAACGGCTTGCCGAAGAAGCCGCCGCCCAGCTGCGTGCAGATGGCGGCCACGAGCTCCGCGGCGTCGCCCTCTGGCGTCCAGTCGATGCCCCACAACTCGACGCTCAGCCCCGCCGCGCGGAAGCTCTTGCCCCACTCCAGCGCCAGCGCGCGCGAGGTGCCACCTGCATGGGGAAGCACCAGCACGCGCAGCGGAGCCGCCTCCGCCTCTTGGAAACACGTCGCGGTCACGCGTGACGCCATGGACCAGTCAGTTTGGTGCCTGCCTCCTCTGCTCGCTCTTGGTCAGATGAAGGAATGACGGTCGCGACGAACTTCGTCGGACGAATTTGACGAGAACACGAAGTATCCAATATGGGTACACTGTACAGTCGCAGCTCTTGATAATCAGTAATCTATCGGCTTAGACAGGAAATTGAACTGGAATTTCGTGTTTGGCTGGAACACGACATTCCGGATGAATTTTGCTAGTCGAGTGAGGTGAACTGGTCCTTAGCTGTGCCTTCCGAGCCGAGCATCAACCAGCATGGCGATACCTTCATGTATCGCCATGCTGGTTGATGCTCGGCTCCCGTTTTGCGATGAGAGGCATGCATGAAATTAACGCGCGCCGAGGCTGCTGGTTATTCTCGGCGAGACGAACTCTATTTCGGATGAGCTTGCAGATGCAAACTGGCCCAACACAGCCGACTGGGAGGACGGCAGCTCCGTGCAGCAAGGATTGTACGGGAGTTTGGGCTGGTGAAGTATGGCGGAAGAAAACACGGTACGATTCAACATCCTTGCCACCAGACCAATATGTATCTAGCTGAGAGTTTTGTGCATCTGTGTGTCAATTGAAAGCCTCAGGACGCGGCGTATTCCGACGAGGAGTTTGGGTCGGAACATGAATCCGACGGCGGCTACGACGAGTTTGCCGACGAAGACGCCGAAATTCACGAGAGACCGGTGGAGGCGGACACAGAGAACGCTGGTGACTATGACGCCGAGTTCGATGAAGATGGCTCGGTAGATATAGCGTCTGGGCCATTACCATCAGAGGCTGCCGGGTCCCCAATTGAACGCCCAGCCACAGATGCAGATGACTTAGCGAACGATTCGCAGGAGGACGCAGATCCATACGACGGCGAGTTCGATGAAGACACACCAGTAGTTGATGCAGCACCACCGCCAGAAGAGAAGAATGAGGCTGTCATTGAACAAACGCCCTCCGCCGCCGAGATGGCGCAAAAGGAGGTTTTGGTTGATAAAACGTCACCAGAGGCCAGCACACTCACAATTCACGATCAAACTGATGCAGTAAACGACAGTGAAGCTGAGTACTCGGTTGATTTGGAGCAGGAAGCCGCACCAACACTACCAGAGAATACTAACCTTCCCAGAAACTTCAGCGAGGAAAGATTGAGCCCTCGCAGATCGAGTGTTCCGTCTTCTGTAATTGCTCGAGTGACCGACGATTTCTCGCCTAAAACTCGATTTGTTCGAGCTGGCAGCATGCCGCTCGTGCTGTCAGCGCCAGTCGACAAGTGGATGGACTCGATTCCTCAGGATTTATCTCCCGAGAGACAAGACCGGACCAGAAAACAAAGTGCCTGCTTTCCCGTCCTAGAGGAGACTCAACCACAAAATCTGGTAGATGAGGAAAACAATCCGGATGATGCAGAAAATGATGTTGCGGACAATAATGCTGCTCCCGTACCAAACGCTGCAAGCTCTCGTGCGCGGGCACAATCGTCTCGAGATCTACAGAGGGAGAAGGTAGCAGTTCCTGTACGAAGAACGCGATCGCTGCTATATACAGGGTCATTGCCTTGTGTCGAGGAGGTTCATCCCTCGGAAGAGATCGCTGATCCACCACACAGCCAAGAGAGTGATGATGCCGATAGCGATGGTAATGGAAGTTATGGCGAAGAAAGTCGCGAAGATTTTGAAAGTGACCATGAAAACGACGAGGCTCAACCAACGCTGGTAGAACGCCCGAAAAGTGGGCCAAGTACTATTCTATATGAAGTGCCGGATCATGAGATCACTCCAACGAGCAACAATGTGGAGTTTACTGGTGATATCGATTCAAACTCACCAGCAGTGCAGACACCAGATAGGGTCCCAACCCCAGAGCCTTTAGACCCAACTCAGAGCAAAGTGAACGACGATGACTATGCTGATGAGATGGAAGACGAATTCACCAGTGATTCTGGAGCTCCTCAATTTGAAGGGGAAAACACCCCGCATAGATCCAGCGACGAGACAAGCGATTATGATGTGGACGAATTTACCGAGGACGGACGTCGCGAGACAGAAACTTTACTCCAAGAAGCTCGTACACTACTTGAGTTACAACAAAAAGAGAGCGAGCCCCACACTCCAGCATCCGAGCAGCTAAGTATTTTACAAGAGACACAAGCAGGAAACTCCGGAGCAGAAGCTACAGAACAGCTAACAACGAACGAGGTCGAAAACGAGGGCGAAAAAATCGCAACTATGTATGACGATGATGATGAGTTTGATACCGACACACCCAGGCAGGCGACTCCAGAACAGGACACAGATGTCGAGCATGATGAAATTGAGCAGTACGAATTTGATAACGAAGACCTCGAGCCACAAGACCCAGTCTTACCCCAGGATGACATACAGGCGCCCGTCGAGATCGTGGATAAGGTCGTCGATTCAGAGAAATTTGATACTGAAGTGCAAGAGTGTGCTAAGGATGTTGAGTCATTGCCAAGAGAAGCAGCTAGTACTGGCAATATTGCGACCAAAATGAAAAGTGAAGCATCAACGCCCGCAGCGCCGACTGAACAGCCAGCTTTGGACCGTACTGAGACAAAGGATGTCAAGGTTGATGCATCCCCCGCCCAACCTAGTGAGGTCTCACTAACAACTGAACTCCCACTAGCAACTGCTGTGGTCGAGAAGGAGGAAAAACAAGCTCCAACTTGCCCAATACAACCGAAACAACGTGAACTAGGGCATGCAGCTACTCGACCGACTCGTCCTGTGAAAAATGCAAGCTCAGCTGCAGCCGCAGTTGCAACACAACCATCGCCACCTGTAAAGCCGTCACGCCCAGCAACGAATCGAACACCTTCAGCGCCATCAGATAAGAAGCCCACCACTACTCCGCGATCTTCTCGTACTAAACTGAGGCCATCCATGCAGGATCACCAAGTATCGTCTACCAATCCAGCCGGGTGCAGTAGCCCAGCGGCGGGAACCAATTCTTGCGAAACTACTGCACCGATTGATCAATCGCCGAGAAAACAGGAAAGTCCGTCGAAACCAAGAGCGAAGGTCTCGTCACCGCGGTCTCTATCGAAAATATCTTCCGGGTCGTACCAATACCTTCCTAACGAATACCCGCAACTCCCTCGTAAAGAACCCGTGCCAAGACAAAAGGTGGTCTCCAAGCCTTCCACAAGCGGAGATCATGGAGGCAAACGTCGGTTGCTGCAGCCGGTGAGAACGCCAGCTAACCTGCGCTTTGACCTCCCAAAGATGGACAAGACCAAGCGCGACTGGCTTTTTGTCAACATGTTCCGCCACGGCGACGACCTGAGCAAATACGAATCGTTCGTGCCGCCGACGTTGCGAGCAAGACCCCCGACTTCAAGCAGCCTGAAGGAGACCAAGAAGCGGCCACTGTCAGCTAGGGGGCAGCCACAGGCGTCTCGATTTGTGTCTCCCAGTCGGAGACTCGTCCAACAACCGAACCCCGAGCTCCAGGACCGAGAGCGCAACTGGGTGCCTACGACGCCCCATGACTCGAAGCTCCCGCCGTACGACTCCATCCTCGACAAATACTGCACCACAGTCACAAGTCCCGTGATCCAGCGTCAGATCTACCAGACTCGGCACCGAGACCTGTCTCCCCAGTTGGCCTTTGTGCTGGAGAAGCGGGTGGAGAAGCACTGCCGAAAAGGATTCTACGACTCGTTTGGCGGGGTGAGCTCGTCTTACAAGACGGACATTGTACCGACATCCCCTGGAGATGGCTCAAGGCAGCGACAAATGTCCCCGCGCTCTCCAAACAAGTCGGGGATGTTAGCAACAGCGGCACCCGAACGATAAACTAACGCTAACGTTAATGGAGTCAGATGCGCGTCAGGTTGAAGTGGACAGCCAATCGGGTTGAGTTATTTGACACATACATTTTGCAAGATACTTTCAGGTCACAGAACGCGAGGACAGCGCATGCAGTCAACTGAACTTGTCAGCCGAGTGCGTGCGCGAGTTCTGCAGTGAGAGGAGGAAATCTGCAACAAGCATAACTGGCCCCGAGTTCCGAGCTAAAGGACCGCGCTGACTATTTCAGCTGGCGCTCAATATGCGAGTTGACTTGTCTGAAGATGACGCTGCAAAAATGCCTCTGAACTGAGAAGCACCAGCGAGATGTGCAGCAATGCCTGCTTACGTGTAATGGTAGGTCGGTCAGGTAAACTCGACCAAGCAGCCATCGACACCACACCGCCAGCTTCGAGCTGATACTGCGCCTGAATTCACCCGAGCTGACGTGATCCAGCTCACTTGGAATTTGTAAGCCAGCATGACCCCCACCCCCACGCTGTTTTCATTGGCCGGAAAAAGCTCGCTCGCAAATGAATTGCAATTCATTTGAATTGCAGCCTTCCAATCCCCCTCTGAGTCTGACCCTCACAACCGAAACAGACCCCAAGAAGCTCTGCCCGGCGCGCGTGTGCCCTCTCCGAGCGCATGGACCAGCGCAACTACGGCATGCCCGGCAGCCGCGGGGTTCTGCCCGGCGGCTTACCCCAGCAGCAACAGCAGCAGCAGCGCGCGCCGCAGATGGGCATGCAGCAGCACTACGGCATGCAGGACATGATGTTCGACCCGCTGCCCATGAGCAACGGCCTGTACCACCAGGCCCCGCCCGTGGGCAACCACATGATGCACCAGCAACACCCAGGCGCGCGTCCAGGTGGCATGCAGGCCCTCGGGGGGCTCATGCCGCAGCAGGGGATGGTCGGGCCGGAAGACGACCTGGACGACCTCATGAGCGCGCTGGGAGACCCCGTGGGCATGAACGCGCAGCAGCAGAGCATGGGGCAGATGCCCAGCCACGTCTACGACCAGTCGCACCTTGTGCTGCCGCGCTCTCAGGCGCCCAGTCTCCAGGCGGGCCGCGCGCAGGGTCTGCCATTGCCAAGCCAAGCGCCCCCGATGCAGCAGGGGATGCCTGGCTCCATGCACATGAACCAGATGGCCCCCAGTTCTGGCGGTCGCATGGGAGTTGGTCTCCAGCAGCAGGGGATGGGAGTCCCGACTGCGTCTTCGAGTATTGGAGGTATCGGTAGCCTTGGTGTTAGCATTCCGGCGCCTACTGCACCTCGCCAGGCGGCCGTAGCTCCCAGTGCTATTGTGCCTACCACCAAGTCCCCCACGACCTCGCGTGCCCTTGCTACGTCCAGCAACAACGGTGGAAGCAGCGATGAAGATGCAGGCATGGGCGAGGACGACACCCAGAAGAAGAAGGAGCGCCGCAGACAGCAGGTGCGCTACGCGTCGCGTCGTCGCCGCAAGAAACAGAAGGACGAGGAGAGCTTCCTGCGCGACCGCATCGCGGAGCTGAAGGAGCAGATCCGCATCATCGGCGGCGACCTGACGGAGCAGTGCTCGCAGATGGCGGGCATGAGCGAGCAGGCGCTGACGGAGGCGTACGAGAAGCAGATGCAGACGGTGCAGACGCTGCGCAAGGACAACAACAAACTCAAGGAGCAGCTGCTGCAGCACGAAAACTTCGCGCGCATGATCCAGTACGGTTTGAACGCGCTGCCGAGCGACTGTCGCGACGTGGACCGCAAGAAGATTGCGGGCGTGCCGATGTGGATCAGCGACCAGATGAACCCACTGAAGGGCCCGACGCTGGTCGTGGACCTGAACTTGTGTCACGAGGCTGTGCGTCACGCGTACAATGAGCTGAAGACGTTCGGTCCGTCTGTGAACTCGAAGACGAACGTGTGCTATGCGATGGGCTGGAAGACGGAGTTGTGGGCGGCGAGCACGTGCCTTAACTTCCGCGCTGTTCGTTCGATCACTGATAAGAACATTCGTGAGGTTGCTGACGCGTCTTGGGAGATTATTACCTCTCCTGACAAGTTCAAGCGTATCTATCCTGACGTGAAGCAGTTCCGCATCCTGCAGAAGGTGACGGACGATATTGTCGTTGTGCACCGCATTGCGTCCGTGGCCTCAGATATGTCGGACCGCGAATTCATTTCGGTGGCATTCCGGTTCCGTGATGGAGACAATTACTTCATTGGTATTAAATCTATCACTGTGCAGACTGAAGCTGCCGAGAACTGCATCCGTGGTGAGGAGTGTCAGGGGTGGATGTTTGTTGGCGGTGAGAACGAGACGTCGCATTGGAAGGCGCATTTCCTGGGCTACTACGACGTGAAGGGAGAGAAGGATGACAAGGTGCTGAACCAGCTCGCGAACGAGGCTATGTTCGGCATGCTGAGATGGGAAAGCGAGGCCATGCACCCGCTCAGCGTTTAAAGCGGCAGTTTGTTCCTGTTTTCGGTGGCCCTCAATGCCAAAGCGCGTGCTGGAATACAGATAATGAAGCGCTAGGCAGAGAGCGCTATTGCCGGGTCAAAAGACTTACGGTGGACACCGCTGAGAGTGTTGCACTAGCACACCTGCGCACGATTCGAGGGTGCTGCAGGTCTGAGTACATGCATAACCTGTGTTAAAAAATATATGAAAAGGAAAAAAATGTCATCCCCTAGCCATCAGCACCAGATTGAAGGTGCAACCTCTTAGGTGGTCTGAATTTGACCCCCGCACCACGCTGACGAGCCTGCAGGCACCGATGCAACCGATCAAGCGAGCCACGCGAAATAATTTGCTGCTGACACAACAAAAGGCGACGATAGGCCTGTCATGAGATTCACGTGGCGGAATTCGTCTACAGTTTTGGGTGGTCGGACGGACTTGCGCCTCGCTTGCTCACCAATCGTCAATGACGATCCGCTGCTTGGCGCTCACACAGACAGTAATATAATCAACGCCAGCGTTTCCGCTAACGTAGCGTCCTTCGCGCTGGCTGCACGGGGTTCGCTTTACCGCAATCCACCGTGACCTCAGGTCGCGTCCACTGCTGACCTCACGTTGCCCTCTGCGTTAAAAGCGCAGGGGCAATACATTCCAACTACTGGGACTTCACTGCTAATGCACACGAGGACTCCACTGACTCCAAACATCTTGCTGTGTGATACTGTATTGAGTACGAGCAGCGGACTCACGCTGCGTAGACAAGAATGCTCGAGTATGGCAGGCTGCCATTGGCAGCACTGAAGGCAAATGTGTACCCGTAGTGTACCAATTGGTGAGTCACTTGGACTGACTATAGCACTGCAGGAAGGATCTGGCGCCGAGGTCTCGGAGGACGAGCCCAATTTAGTGCGGCGTTTTACGTGTGCAAGCAGCCAAGTGCCCACCAAGCCTGTCAAATTTGCCATTGTCTGTCTGTCTGCAGTGCACGACTATTTTTCGGTGTTGAGCTTCGCTGACGGCGTCAGTCCGTAGGTCGCCTCATGTCTATGTGGCATGGACGGAAGGATGTGCACCGCTAGCGTGCGTGGTCAACCAAGCTTGTCGTTATGCTTAGGTGTCTGCGACCAAACGGTCAGTCTGCACCAGCCATCGCTCCGCGACCAGCAGTAGCCTAGCACGCGTTGCTTCACCGCCGCAATAGTCAAGCCACGAAACTCTCGTGACGAGAGTGCGGGCAACTTTAGCTTTGACTCGACCTTTTTCGAAGCAAAGCTCGAGCCAGAAAGTGCCCGCGCCCCTCTCTCCCCAATTCATTTTGGTGCGTTTCCATTGGTCGAAACCCCATGGAATGAATTGCAAATGAATCGCGCACGCCGAGAAGGCAGGACAAAGCACGCAGCACATACCAATCTGCCAGCACAGCAACAAGAAGCAGCCGGCCAGCCAGCAGCCACATCCCCCGCGATGGACCAGCGCAACAACCCGTACGCCATGCGCGCGGGGATGCCCAACGGGATGCCCCAGCAGCAACAGCGCGCGCCGCAGCCGGGCATGCAGCAGCACTACAGCATGCAGGACATGATGTTCGACCCGCTGCCCATGAACAACGGACTGTACCACCAGCCCCCGCCCTCCATGCACCAGCACAGCGGCATGGGCCTCATGCAGCAGCCAGGGATGGCGCCCGAGGACGACCCGCGCTTCGTGGACGACCTCCTGGGCGCGCTGGGCAACGACCCGGTTGGACTCCAGCAGCAGCATCTCGGACAGATGCCCAGCCACGTGTACGACCAGCAGCACATGATGCCGCCGCACTCACAGGCGCCGAGTATGCAGCCCGGACGCACGCAGACAATGCCCATGACGAGCCAAGCGCCGCTCATGCAGCAGAGCGGGCTGCCCGGCCCCATGCACATGAACCAGATGCCGCCCAACGGTGTGGACACCAGCGGACGCATGGGCATCGGCAGCTTGCAGCAGCCAAATTTGGGAGCGCCCGCCGTCTCGTCAGGCCTTGGAGCCCTTGGCGGTCTTAGTGTCAATATACCGGCGCCGGCTGCACCTCGTCAGGCGGCGGTTGCGCCTTCCGCTATAGTCCCCACCTCTGCCAAGTCTTCAACCAGCTCTCGAGCTCTGGCGACGTCTAGTAACAATGGCGGAAGTAGCGACGAAGACGCAGGAATGGGTGAAGACGACACCCAGAAGAAGAAGGAGCGCCGTAGACAGCAGGTCCGCTACGCGTCGCGTCGGCGCCGCAAGAAACAGAAGGACGAGGAGAGCTTCCTGCGCGACCGCATCGCGGAGCTGAAGGAGCAGATCCGCATCATCGGCGGAGACCTGACGGAGCAGTGCTCGCAGATGGCGGGCATGAGCGAGCAGGCGCTGACGGAGGCGTACGAGAAGCAGATGCAGACGGTGCAGACGCTGCGCAAGGACAACAACAAACTCAAGGAGCAGCTGCTGCAGCACGAGAACTTCGCGCGCATGATCCAGTACGGTCTGAACGCGCTGCCGAGCGACTGCCGCGACGTGGACCGCAAGAAGATTGCGGGTGTCCCGATGTGGATCAGCGACCAGATGAACCCTCTGAAGGGCCCGACGCTGGTTGTGGACCTGAACTTGTGTCACGAGGCTGTGCGTCACGCGTACAATGAGCTGAAGACGTTCGGTCCGTCTGTGAACTCGAAGACGAACGTGTGCTATGCGATGGGCTGGAAGACGGAGTTGTGGGCGGCCAGCACGTGCCTTAACTTCCGTGCCATGCGCTCCATTAGCGACAAGAACATTCGTGAAGTTGCGAATGCCTCATGGGACATCATCACTTCACCTGAAAAGTGCAAACGCATTTACCCTGACGTGAAGCAGTTCCGCATCCTGCAGAAGGTGACGGATGATATTGTGGTGGTGCACCGCATTGCGTCAGTGGCCTCGGATATGTCGGACCGCGAGTATATTTCGGTGGCGTTCCGGTTGCGCGATGGTGATGACTACTACATCGGACTAAAGTCGATTACGGTTCAGACCGAGGCTGCTGAGAACTGCATCCGTGGCGAGGAGTGCCAGGGGTGGATGTTCATTGGCGGTGAAAATGAGACGTCGCAGTGGAAGGCGCACTTCCTGGGCTACTATGACGTGAAGGGTGAGAAGGATGACAAGGTGCTGAACCAGCTAGCGAACGAGGCGATGTTCGGCATGCTGAGATGGGAGAGCGAGGCCATGCACCCGCTCAGCGTGTAGTGCTCTCAAATCGCCAGTCATGGCAATCAACGACGGCGTCGACCGTCAGACCAAAACCCCAACTACCTGTCTGTGTGTATGTGCAGATCCGCAGCAGTCCAACTTCACCTTCAAAGATTGCAATCCGGGAGCTTCGCCATGAGCGTTTAGCTATTACTTCTTGGATCTCGGCTCGGCCTGAAACAGATCGTCAAATTTGCATCACTCGGCATTTGCTCTTATTAATAGAGCCAGCCATCAATATATCAAAGTATCGTTTTCACTATGATCTTCGAGTTTTACGTTTTCTTTTGGGCCGAAGCAGTACTAACATCTCAACTACTCCGACTGCGAGTAAGTGTCAACATCCTGGTTTGGGTCTGGTGGAGACGACTATGGATAGCAGCAGTCGAGCCTTGAGCTGTATTGCTACCTGGTCTCTTCGAATGGGATCAACTTGATCCGATCAAGTCGTCGTTTTCCTAGAGTAATACTAGTAATAACACAGTGTGCATTTCAAGGACCCATACACGATGCTACTGCACTCTGTCATCGCAGTGTCGCCGGGGTACGAGACGTAAAGGCACCAAAAGTAAAGGACGAACTGCGTGCAGAGAATCCAAAGCCTCAACATCATCGATCCAAATGAAGACGCAGCGTACATTGCGAATTCGTCACGAGTATTCAAACTTATTGCATTGGCTAGATGCATAAGGTAAGTCACTCAACTCCTCTGTAAAACAACAACAGCAACAGTGCTGCAGCCATAGCGCTAATCGAGCTCGCCCAATGTAGCCATGTCATGTGCGTAGATGGCTACATTACAAACAGGTGGTCCGCACCAGTCATTGGTCAGCTCCCGATCTTTTCATCCAATCACCCCAAAGTCCATCCACCATTTTCGAATCGTCAGCGCACGCAGCAAGATGTCGACGCACTCGGTCGCCTCGGGCGGCTCCGCTGCCACCAGGAAGAAGACGCCGTGCTCCTTCTTCGCAGCAGGTAAGTGCCGCAACGGCAGCAGCTGCAAGTTCTTCCACGCGGCGCGCGAGGAGCATGCGGTGCGTCCGCTGCCCTGCAAGTTCTTCCTCCAGGGCACGTGCAAGGCAGGACGCGACTGCAAGTTCTCGCACTCGGCGCAGGCGCAGGCGGCGGCCACGCGCGTGAGCGCCAGCACCGGAGAGAAGACGGTGGCGCCAGGCTCCTACGGCGTCCCGTGCAAGTTCTTCAAGTACGGGGACTGCTCCAACGGAGACAAGTGTCCGTACCTGCACGTGCAGAAGAAGGAGGAGAAGGACAAGGACAAGGCGGTTGAAGCGGAGAAGAAGGATGAGAAGGATGAAGAGGAGGAGAAGCCTGCTACTCCTGTGGCTGAGACATCCGGTGAAGAGGACGCGGAGAAAGAGGCGGAAGATGTGACGGAGCTACGAGACTTTATCTCCAAGGAAGAAGGTGTGTTGGGTTATAGAGAAGTTGTTGGTTGGTTGGTATTATGCTGGAGAGCTGATTGCATTGCTTGTTGGTTCAGAGTTGTACTACTACGGAGCGCCTGGTGAGTTCGAGGATACGCCGGCGGAGTCTGGACCTCCGATGCCGAAAGAGTCGTACGTGGAAGTGGCCAAGAAGAACGTGAAGAACAGACCGATGTCCTTTGACGAAGAACGACCTGCACCTCCGTAAGTTTGTCACTGTTGGGTTTTGTTGATTGCTTTAAAGTTGTTGACGAGTTTTTTGTTTTGTTTCTGTTGCTGCCTATAGTAAAATCTGCACGTTCTTCTTGCAAGGTCTGTGCCGATATGGCAACTCGTGCTTTTACTCGCATTCGCTGCCGGAGCGCGTTGAGAGCGAGGAAGAAATGCTGGCTATGGGGGAGGAGATCCGCCTCTCTGCGGACCTGGAATGTGGCATTTGCTACGAGAATATTCTTGGCAAGGGCGAGCGGTTTGGACTGCTGTCCGGATGCAGCCACGCCTTTTGCCTCTCATGCTTGCGCAATTGGAGAGGCACCGCAGAGCAGCCGAAGCAAACCGTGCGCCAGTGTCCTGTGTGTCGAGTGGAGACGAACTTCGTTATCCCGTCGAGCCGCATGGTCACCAAGCCGGAGCGCAAGAAAGTCCTCATCGACGTATATCGCGTACGTGCGAGCTCGTTTTTTTTCTACGTTTGTGCTGCTTCTTACAGGCACTCACCATTTCTTTTGCTTGGAATAGAAAAACCTGTCGGCCATTCCTTGCCGCCACTTCGATGAAGGAAGGTGCGTTAGCCACCCAAAACCCGATCTTGCTGCTTCCCCGTCACAAGCATTGAAGCATTGCACGACATGTGGTGTAACCATTTGTTGTTTTGTGTTGAATTACTCGCAGAGGAACATGTCCATTCGGTACCAGCTGCTTCTACGCGCACCGCTATCCGGACGGCACATTGGCTTCGCGCGAAGTGCGAACGGCTGTCGACGCCGATGGCCAATACGATGTCCTTCGTCAAGTGCGTCTCGAGCACTATCTACAACAGAACAGCACCAGCGAATAGGTTGCTCCCGCTGTCGGCGTATGACTCATACGGTATGAGTGTCTGAAAGCTATCTCCTCCACTCATAGTACTTCACGTTTAGAGCTTTGCATTGGCTCCGCCATCCACGTCGCGACTACTGGTCGGTGGTAATGCCACCACAGTAGCGCAACAAACAAATATATCGTAGCAACACGCGCAATGCGAGCTTGCTAATGGAGTAGAGGTGCATTATCATTCCTTGCTGTCCGACACGCGTCACTTGTCAGCAGGAATATACATCACGGCTTAGGCAGACTTGTCCGCTACCCGTGTGGTGAACGAGCCGTCAGTCTGTCCGAAGAAGGCCTTCTCGGCCATGCCACAGAAGAGTCCGACCTCCACCACTCCAGGCAGCAGCTTGAGGCGATCGCAGAGCGTCTTCGGGTCGCTAATGACGCCGAAATTCACGTCAAGCACGAAGTTGCCATTGTCTGTGACCACGGGGCCAGCCTTGCACTTGGCCATGCGCAGCACGGGCTTGCCACCGAAGTCCTGCTCCATCTTGTGCATGAGCGGCACGTAGGCCATGGGGACGACCTCGACGGGCACCCCCTGCGTCCACTGCTCGCCGAGCTGCTTGGACTCCTTGCGGTAGTCGGCGATCACGACGAACTTCTTGGCGGCGAAGGCCACGATCTTCTCCTGCAGCTGGCAGCCGCCTCCGCCCTTGATGCAGTTGAGCTGCTGGTCCACCTCGTCGGCGCCGTCGATGGTCACGTCGATGACGGGACTCTCGTCCAGACTGGTGAGCGTGAGCTTGTGCTGGGCGATGAGCTGCTTGGCTTGGAAGGACGTGGGGATGCACTTGACGTTCGTGAGCTTCTGCTCCTTGACGAGTTCACCGAGGCGCTCGGCGGCGTACACGACCGTGGAGCCGCTGCCGACACCCACGACGAAGCCGCTCTGCACGTATTCGTCCACGGCCTGGCGCGCGGCCTGCAGGGATAAGAGGTTAGTCTCACTATTGACAGCGATCGATTGGCTGATGGAGTTGGCGTACCGTGCGCTTGGACTGTTCGATGGGGCTCAGCATTGTTGTGGACTGCGGCGGAATGGAGAATGCGCTTAGTCGGGCGTCTCAGAACTGCAAGTTGGTCGAGTGGCTGGTGGCACATCAACAACGGACGGGGATGACGCTGCTGACGTACGCGAACGAAGTGGGTCTCCATGTGACCAGTGGTACACATCTACTGTGTCCGTGAATTGGTTATTGCAGGTTTAGCATTGTATAAAATCAATATCAATGGAATAGTACTGAATTGATTTTACAAATATATACGATTCCACAAGTGTGCCAAAAGAGGAGGCTGTACCAGTCGAGCGACTCAAAACTTCAGTCTCTGCTTGGTTCGGTTCCAGCCGCACGCAATCGTCTTCATGCTCGGACTCCGCCTCGTCCGACGGGCTGCTGTGCGCAACAGACTCACCACCGCATTCCACTCGAAGCCTCCAGCGACATCAGAGAACGCGGCCCTACTGCGGGACCTGGAGACGGCACTAAGGACAGATCCGGAGGCTGCGCAGCGTCTGACTGCGCTGCTGTCGCCGTCCACGACCCGAAACTTGTCCAGGGCGCTCAACACGGTGCGGCGCTCAGCGAAGTCCCCAGCGGAAAGTGCCGCAGTATCTGAGACCGCCGCCAGTGTGACACCTCCGACCGCGCAGGAGCTCAAGCTGGTGGCGCTGCAAGTCGGTCTGCCCTTCATCGGCTTCGGCTTCGTGGACAACTTCATCATGATCCTCGCCGGAGACTACATCGACCTCACGCTGGGCGTGTCGCTCGGCATCTCGTCCATGGCTGCAGCAGGCATCGGCAACACCATCTCGGATATTGCTGGACTGGGGCTGGGCAACGTCGTCGAAGACTTTTGCGCGCGGCTTGGACTGCCCGTCCCGGCACTGACGAACGAGCAGGTACGTCTGTCACCAATGAGATGCATGCTCTGATGCAATCTACTGGTCTCACTCACTCTACATTGTCTTGGTTTTGATGTCTTGCAGATGCTGTTGAAGCAAACGCGGTTGGCCAAGGTGGCTGGCAGCTCCATCGGCGTGACTATCGGCTGTCTACTGGGCATGGTGCCGTTATTATTCCTTGAAACAAGAGACAAGGAGAAGAACAACTCTGACGCGGGCAGCAAAGTCAGCGAGTAGAGTAGAATAGAACCGCTAGACAAAGCCTAATGTTGAACATGGATGTCATGAGTAGTCACTATCTCAAGGAATATCCCTAACCTTCCTATACAAAATCCAAGTGCACTAAACCGCCAGCTTCGCCCTCTGTCACTAAACATAGTCATTGTCCAAAATGCCGTCTCCAGCCATCGCGTCCGGCGTGGCACGAGCTGTTGTGCAGTGGTTCGAGAGCTCCTCGCAATGTCAGAAGAAGATCCCGAGCTCCGAGTGGACTGTACTTGCGGGCTTCGTATTGTACACGCGTGTTCCACCTCCAGACACGGACTCCGAGCCGAGTGACACATTCCGCGTCTTGGCAGCCGCCACTGGCACCAAATGTCTCGGCAGACGCGACCTGAACGTCGACGGCCTCGTAGTCAACGACTGCCACGCCGAAGTATTAGCGAGGCGCGCATTGCTCCGTTATTTGTACGCAGAGGCGCTGCACTGGCAGGAAAATGGACTCAAGTCAAGTGACCAGTCGGTCTTCGAGCGACATCCGACGTCAAGTCGACTGGTGCTCAAGCCACAGCATTCGTTGCATCTTTTCATCAGTGAAGCACCTTGTGGAGACGCTGCAATCTACGAACTGCGTCAAGATGTGGTGGACGAGTTGGTGCATCAACGAGAAGAGAGAGAGGCCAACGAAGGCGAGCGCAGTGAGTTGCGCCTTACAGGAGCCAAAGCTCACGTCAACAAGAGACGGAGAGGAGGTGATCCAGATGATCATGACACTCCGCCGGACAAACGATTCGCTCAAGCAGTTGGCATCACTCGCGTGAAATCCGGCCGCTCGGACTTGCCAGCTGATAAGCAGACGCTGTCCATGAGCTGCTCGGACAAACTGGCCAAGTGGAATGCGCTGGGACTGCAGGGCTCCCTGTTGTTGCAATTTTTCGAGCCTGTCTTCCTGAGCTCGATCGTTGTGAGCGAAGATGAGCAGGCGCTGTCTGTTGCTAAGCAGCAGCAAGCACTACAACGAGCAGTGTGTGGACGATGGGAAGAGCGCGGTTCGTGTGAAACGTGCGTCATCTCCGACACGCCTCGCTTCACTCGCCAGCGGGCATCGAACCTTGCTCCGTCGAGCTTAGCACTCAACTGGACGAGTGAAGAACCTTGGTGGGGTGCTTCAAGCGGTGTTGAAAACTCGCAGACGAAGTTTGCAGCGAAGTTTTTCAAGAGCTTCGAGATCGAGTTCCTTATGGCCGCCACGGGCTTCAAGCAGGGCGCCAAGAAGGCCTCGAAGATGGATCGAGTTGCCATGGAGAGAGTGGCGTCACGTCTGTCCAAGAGGAACTTGCTGCGGGCATTTCATCACATTCTTAGCCTGACGTCGCTCTCGGGCAGCGCGAGTGACCTGGAATACCTTCAACTTAAACGAGCAGTTCCCTTGGCCGCATCATCGGATGGAGCACTCTCTGCGTCTGCGTCGACAGCTGTCATCACCTCCAACGATCAACGAGAGCGATTCTTTGCGGCTTTTAGTAATTGGGTTGGGGTCCCGACTTCATTCAAGCAGTTCAAGCTGTACAACAACTACGGTCATAACGTCACCCGAAGGCTCTAAGCGCTCTGCTCCACGTTCTTCTGGCACTTTTTGCGGTCCTTTTCAAGACGCTCCTCATAAATAATGGACCCAATGTTCCCCGTAGAGCTCAGAATGTCGAATGCCATAGCGAAAGTATCCACGCAGTCGTCGATGCGGAAAACCCCACCAAAGTCCACGTGTCCGCCATCTCCGAGGGGGAGCGGCAACTGCGTCTCCTCGTGCAAAAACTTGGGCAGCTTCTTGTTGCCAAATAGCTCAAAGAATGCCAGCAACAGAGACGACACCGGTAGCTGAGGTTTGTTCTTACGCTTCGAGCCATAGCGTTGGAAGATGTATGCCACCATCATGTACACCCGGAAGCTGCCGAGCCCACCCGTGAATGGCTTATCCAGCTCGAATTGGTGCAGGAATTCCTTCAAGAACATGACCATCGTCGTGAACGGCGCGCCCAGCGTCTGTTGCAGTCTTTGAGCGAGAGAAGTGGAGCGTCCGTGTTCACTCGCCTCGAAAGCCTCCCGGTTGACGCCGATATCAAGCGACAACTTGGTCTTCGTGTCCAGCACCATGAGAATCGGGATCTTGGCCTTGTGCAAGCATTTCACTTGGAAATGAGGTCTCTGAGACTTCAACAGAAACTGCAGCGCTCGCAGAACTCGGATCTTGCGTCGTCGAAGCGCCGGGTTCCAATGTGAAGCCGCCGTGGGCTGAACCCGCCGCGTGATATCCGCATTGTCCTCCGAGGCCGCCGTCCCAACAGGCAGCGCCAGGTTCAGCGAGAACGAAGCTTCTTCTTCTTCTTCCTCCTCCTCTTCCTTCACAGTAGATTCGTCATCCTCTTCATCCAGTACCACCGTCGGCACTGGCTGCAACGTATCAGACAGCGAGATGTTGCCCACGGTGATGTCCAGATCACTGCGGAAGGTGTCGAGCCCAGTGCTGGACGAGCCGTAGAGCTGCACCGTCGCGTCCTGATAGGCCGACGAGATGAGGTCGCGCACGTCCTCGAACACCCTCGAGCGCAGATGCTTCTCCTGCGGTGACAGCGCTACTCGCTCCGCAAACGCCCTCAGCTCTGCGTCCATGGCCGTCTCCCCATTGTCCGCATTGGGATCATTCTGCTTGGGTTTGCGTCCTCTTTGACGCTGCACGTCGCGCTTTTTGACCTTTTTGGGCGCTTTCTTCTTGCGTTGCGGGCGGGTGTCTCTCGCCTTGTCCCAATTGGTCGTGGGGGTCGACGCGTGCAGCGGCCTGGCCGTGGTCGGGCGCTTCTTGTGACGCATTTGACAAGCGGAGCTCTTCCTCTTCCTGACCACCAAGCGTCACGACGATGGATACGCGTCTCCTCATTGGTCAAAAACCCGTCCACGGGCTGTAACGGTCGAGCAGATCGCAGGATAACGTTAGCGCACAATGATGGCTCTCTTGTCTCCTACGGCCCGGCAAGCCTCTGCATGGGCCCTGTCTGCGTCGCTGCGGGCCGGTTTGCCGCAAATTCCTTTCCGCCACTTGGTCGTCCACACGACATTCAGCAGCGGCGGAAGACCAGAGCACAAGTGCATTTGAGACTTCATAGACCGACACTTTACTGTATGATGCGGTTCCTAGCGCTTCTGGCAGCGGCCAGCTGCGTGCTATCCACGCAAGGTATGTACACTGACTGTACTGTGGCCATTAGCCTGCAGGCCGCTTGTTTGACCCTGTTTCTTGCTGTTGTTGCACGTTGCAGCCATGACGACGCACGAAATGGGTGAGGAGGACGTCACGTTCGACAGTCTGCAGGTGCTGGAGGGCGGCCGCAAGTTGGCCGGCGCGCAGGTGGACACGACGCTCTGGGCCGAGAAGTACAGCCCGGGCCAAGTCACGGCGGCGGCGGACGAGGAGCGCTCGATCGGTCTCTGGCCCACGTCCAAGGGCACGGTGCCCCTTGCGAGGCCCCGTGTCGTGGGGCCCACTACGCCGTTCGACGGCGGCATGAAAACCTTCAAGCGCAGCAACGTGGCGTTCCAATCCGGAGCGAAAATGACGCGGGCCAACGCCGTGTTCGTCGTCCAGGCCGGCGGCACGCTCAGCAACGTCATCATCGCCGGCGGCGGCGGCGTCTTCTGCGAGACGCACAACTGCGCGCTGGTCAACGTGTGGTTCAGAGACTCGATTCAGAGCGCACTGCACGTCAACTCGGGCACGGGCATCACGACCATCACGGGCGGAGGAGCTCGGAACGTGGCCCGCCGCGTCGTCTTCGGCCAGGGATCGGGCACGGTCGTCGTGAGCGGCGGGTTCTACATGGAGAACTCGGGCAGACTCTTCGAGTCGTGCGGCACGTGTGGCCCCGTCAAGCGCGGCGTCATCGTGGACGGCGTCGTGAGCGTGAACCCAACTGCGGAGCTCATTCGGCTGAACCAGAACTACAACGACAGGGGCACGATCTCCAAGGCCACCATCACGACGGCCAACAGCCTCCCGGTGTGCACGCGCTTCAACGGAGGCGCTACCCCCAGGAAGATTGGAAATGGAGCGGCTCCTCCCGTGTGCTCGTACTCGAAAGCTGCGGTGACGGTCAAGTCGCCCGTGACGCAGTCTTGATCAGGTGGGTGAATGGTTCTTGGGGACATGCGCAGTATTGCGTCTTCGATGTTGCAGAGAGCGATCGCGAGCTTTCTTGTCAGCTAGAACAGCGTGTAGTAAAATGGAAAGACAAGCTATTATCTCTGTTCATGAAGGTCAGTGATTAGCTCTCAGCTTGGTCCCTAGTTACTAGTTACTCCCTACTTACCCGTCGATTTCAAACGCGATTGAGAAGAGCGACGACTTGAACGTATCTGCGTCGCACATTGTCCGTAAGCTGCTGACACAGCGTATCACCCTCTCAGCCCACACGGAACTCATAGTGTGTGCGTCGTGCAGCAATTTTACAACGGTCTGTTGCCGAATGTCGTCGACGTTCCTGCTCACGAGCTTCTGCAGCGTTTCTACCAGCGCGACGTGCTGGAAGACGTCCGTCTCACTGCCATCTAAGGCTGCGAGCGCAACTTTGACAATGTTGGCACTGATCTCGCAAGTGCTGGGGCTTCCCAAGCCCAACACGACGTATCCCTTCATTTGATCGTACAGCATCCGGACGTTGAGCTGTTGGCCTGCGTGTAGCAACTGCTCAAAGCACTTCAACATGACATTGAGGACGTCTGGGCTGGCTGAGCTGTGGCTCTTGTGCTCGTAGAAAACTTGTTTGGCTATAGCGATCGAGTCCCAGTTCGCAACCAGAGGCAAGAGTTGGTAGGTTGCTCCAGAAGCACCTCGGATAGGCAACTGGTGTTCGATTCCAGTCGACGACTTTGCGTTATCTTCATGCTCGTAATCGAACGCCGGCTCAGTAGTGGCCTCGGTATCAGAGGTAAACAACATCGTGTTACGCACAGGTGCAGGAAGACTGAGTAACACATCTACATACAGCGGCACCAGCTCTTGATACTGCTCCAGAGTTCTTGCGAGATATGACAACCCAACACGCCGCAGATTCAAACTTGCTTCGGGATGGAATTCGCGCTCGATAATAGTCAAACACAACTCGATCTGCTCGGTAAAATCTCGCGTCGGCTCCTCCGGTAGATCGCCCGTGTCGTCTTCGTTCTGCACTCGATGAGTTGGAGCCGACCGAAGAAAAGCTGATGCGACGATGAGAAGCTGAGCTTTCACCTCCCACCAAGCATGTCGAGACGACAGTTGTGTCAAGCGTGGCAGTAAGTCAAGAACGAGATTCACGTCGCAGTTGAGGAATGGAATCAGCATGGACAAGCAGGCAGCTCGCAGTTTCTCGCAAGGTGTTTCTAGCCCGATGCAGCAATAGTAGTGATACAGGTCCACAAGGGTATCATCTAGCTCATTCTCCATACCAATTAGAATCGTAATCATGTGCACGAACAATGGGATGTCGTCGGCTAGTACCTCGCGTAGCTGCTTGATGGCTTGAATGTGGGCCAGCACTGTGTTGGGCAGGAACGCGTAAAGTATCCGAAGTAGTGGAGCTCGCTTGCCCGCGTATCGGCTAAGAATTGGCGTGAACTTCGGAAGCAGGAACTCTGGCATGAGAAGTGAAGCAGCAGTACCATCACGACGCACACAGTGCTGGCCTAAAACCTGAAACAACTCTGCCGATGCTCGAAAGAAGACGTGATTCTCGTCAAGCTCAGAGAAGAAAGAATGCATCAGCCCCACAAACTTCCAGAACTCTCGTGGGAAGTCTAAGAACGCCACTGCAAGCAACTCGGCCTCGTCCTGGATACCTCGAATCACCTCCGCACACTCGTGGTCTTCAAAAATGTGTCCTTCGTAGGCGTTGTCGATGAAATTCTCGAATTTGTCCTTCCCTCCACGAGGCTTCAGCGTGAGTCCCATGCTGGCAAGTTGACGCGTCACGGCCTCATTCAGCAGATCCATGGGTCTCCGTCTCTGAACAAGTTCCGGGTTGCTGCTACCACCATTCATCCCCCGTGTATCGAACGACGCGACTCCATTGCGACCTTCACCGAGCAGACCACTGGAACTATGCCCCGAAAACCCGAGGGACTCGCTTTCCTTGGCTTCTCGCGTTGCACGAAGTTTTTCGAGTCCTTTCTGGTTGATAGTCTTGATCTGCACCTCGCGCACGACCTGCTGAGTCATTAGCACCGGATTGCTGTCGTCGTTGCGAACAGGCTTGGTAGCACCTCGCAACACGGTGGCTTTGCTGGCGCTTCGCAATGCTGGATACCGGTCCGGGGTGTCGGTCGTCAGGCGTTCGAGCTGCTGCGATTCCTCATGCTGCGAGTGAATGTCCCGCACTTTGCGGTTCAGCTGCGTTTGATCTCGTGTCTCGGCGATTTCAGGCTCGCGCATCTTGTCGCGAATAAACGCCGAGTTGGTCGGCTTGGCGTACGGAGGGATCTCCTCCACCGTGTCCAAGCTCTTGGCCACACTAGCGGGGGCTCCGACGTTTCCTGATCCTGCTGGGGGGTGCTGAGCTACGGCGGTGGGTTGGATCGTGCGCTTCGTCAAGCATTGATAGAGTTTGGTGAGGAAGGCAACCGCTGCGCCGTTCTGGCAGTGGATGATGGCGTCGATGTCGGTCTTACTGGTCAGAGGCTCCAGGTCGGCGAAGCGCCCAAAGATCTTGGCCAGTTGGTCCCAGTTGTCCTTCTTGACCTTCATGCCAATGCCGTTGTCGTACGAGTGCATGCTGATGTCCTTGTCGTAGTAACGCGACAGGATCTCGGCCACGAGGAAGCCATTGGCAAAGTCTCTGCAAGGCCAAATTTTGGTCAGTAGCCACTCGGACTCGACTGGCATCGGCACGGACTTACCGCTTGACGTTCTTGATGGAGTAGGCCAGATCCAAGCTTTGTATCCACCGAAGCAGCTCCCGGTTCAGTTTGTTGGTCTTGGCATCGACATCTCCCATCGCTGCGATTCAAAGTCTCAAATGATCAACGTCGCTTCAAGATCCACAATAACCGTCCAAGACTGTAGCCATTTAGAAGCTGTAGCCACTTAGAAACGCATTTAGAAATCAACCTATGTGACCCACACCATGTATTTATGACTGCAAGATGAGAATGATCAATGGCAAAGATATTATTTGCATGTCTAAGTATCTATTCACAATGTGAAGTGCTAAAGGCCTGCTATCACTGTAGTGGGTTGGTTGTCTGTCTATCCGCTGGCTCACAAGTCTAAAGGTACATGTGCTTGTTCCTGGGCTTGGGCAGTGGGGTCCACGTGACGTCAAACGGACGAGGCTTGTCACTGAGCGCTTTCTGCTCCTCTGTCAGATTTTCTAGTGGCGCGAGCCACTCTTCGAAGTATTCCTCGAGAGATTCTTTCACCACAGAGACGTCCAGCTTGGTCTTCTTTAGAAGCCCTATGTCAACATAGCCAGCATCGTCAGCACCGTCGTCTTCATCTTCATCTTCACCGGGGGCGGTATAGGATATCGGTTCTTCCTCATCCAGAGTAGTAACCTTAGCCTCCTTCTTTTCCTTCTTTTCCTTCTTTTCCGTCTTTTCCGCCGGATCCTTCCCAGCCTCCGACTTGAGCGTATTCTGAAACTTCATGTAGTCGGCAATACGTTCTTCGTCACGCCTCGAAGGAGGCCGACGGCACTTCATCGGGTACACGTGGTCATTCAGCAACTCTGCGACTTGCGCAGCCTCCACGAACGACGGGAACCGCAGGTCCAACCGGCCGTTAGTCAGCATGACGCCTCGAGGCACCAAACCAGACACCTTCATGCTAAGACCAGCCTTGGACAGGACGTCGTTCACCTCGTCGACAAGATCTCCGACCATAGTACCGTAAGGCACGTTCATGAGCGTAATCCCCGAGCGGTTGTCTACCGACGTCGGGAACACAGGTCGGTACTCCTTGTAGCCGACCATCATCACACCGAAGATCTGCAGCGCGCGCATATTTGCCTTACGGCACGCGCTTTCGGAATCGAACTCCACCACGGCCTGGTACGGCGTCTTCTTGTCGCTTGCAATGATGGTGTCTTTCTTCCTCAGCTTCCGGAACATTGTCATATCCTTGGCCTTTGCCTTTTCCATTTTTGATTTTCCTTTTTTTTTCTTCTTCTTCTTCTTGGGTTTGTCTTTGACAGTCCCATCCTCGTTTTCCACGTCCTCAACTTCGTCTTCCACCACATTATCCTCTTCCTCCTCGTCATTCTCATCGGAGAGCAAATCAGGCGGACCATTGAGAGGGTTGGCGAATAGTAGGAAGCGCTTAACGCCTCCAATATGGGAAAGTGCCTGCTCCAAGTGCTTCTGGGTTACACCATGAGGCAAATTGCTGAAGAATGCACAGCGAGAGGGCTGCCAAGCAGTCTCGAGACGTTCACGGCCCGCGTCATTGAGCGGCTCTAACGCGCCGCGTCCACGCAACAGCTTCCGGGAGTGACGCAGTTTCACACGACAAATCGTTAGCGTCTCCACCGACAATTGCTGGAACACTTCCTCGAACATAGGCATGATGGTCTCTGCGTCGCGAGGCCCAAGAGTCTTGCGCACATCCGACAGGAAGGTCTCTCCGAACGTGGTACGATTCGGTCGCCATGCTAGCTTGTACTTCAGGAAACGCGTGAAGAACATGTGATACTTACGGTCATCCAGCACCGACACAATGTTCCAAGCCGTCGTGATCACCTTCTCGTGCTGCTCCGGCGTCAGCCTCTTCGAAATCGACTGGCTGAGCTCTGCATCATCGATGTCGTTGATAAGAATGTGACCGACACGCATGCGCGTCTCCAACAGAGCACGGATGATAGCCTCGTTACGCATTTGGTGGTGCTGCAGGGCGGTCGCCGCTGTGTCCGAGTCGAAATCCTCGTACGTGGCGTTGTCGCCCGAAAGGAACGGCACCAGTTCCGACAGAAGCTGCTCGTGGTATGTCTCCGGGAACGCCGTCTGGACGTTGCACACCATTTCCTGAAAGATCTTGCGGTGCAGCTTGGACGTCTTCACCGACGCCAGCATCGCCACGAGCATCTTGGAGATCGTCTCGTTCGAGAGCTCGTCCTTCATAAAGTTCACAATCCCCTGCGTCTGAGACAGAAGCATACGGAAATCGATGCGGTCGTTCTCCAAGTTGAACTCTTCCCACTCCGCGTCCACTGCGTCCATGTCTTCTTCGCCATACTTCGCTGGCTTCTCCAGTCCCAGCATGTCAGCGTAGTGTGCGAGTCCTTCCATGTCCAGCACCTTCCGGAAGTCCGCCTTGACCTGCCACAAACTCGACTTGGATCCACGGTTAAGTCCCGCCGCGGGTCGCTGCATCAGCTTCAACGAGTTCAGACACGCCAGACGGCAGTAGCAGAACACAATGCTGACGAACTGGGGGTCCGCCACCAGGTCCGGGTGCAGTCCCATGATCTTGGGCACCACGAACTCGTCCCCGGTGTCTTCCACCTGTGCGTCCTGCTCGGTCTGCTGCACCAGACTGTCATCCACGCTCTCCGACTCGGCGCCGCCCAGTCTCGAGTCCACCTCGAGCTGCTCGATGATCTCGTCGCGGCCCTGCAGGAACGCGAGCATGTAGCCGAGCTCCTTCTTGTTGTTCTCTCCGAAGCGCGTCTCCAAGGACCTGAGGAACTGCTTCCTAGACAGCCCCGTGACGCGCGGGAGCGTCGCGTACTGCGCGATGCGGTGGATCACTTTGCCGATCTCGAGCTCCGACATGGAGTGGCGCAGCACGGCCATGATCCTCTCGGCCTTGGCCTCAGCCTCAGCTCTGGTCTCCTCACGGATTCCGTCTACCTCGTGGAGGTCGTGCTGGTTCTCGTACTCGGCGCGCTCCTTGAGCTCCGCCTCGCTGATGGGGAAGCCGATGCGCTGCGCAGTGAAGTCGATGTCCTGCTCGTGCTGCTCCTCCTCCAGCTGCTGGTCGTCCTGGTACGAGGCCAGGAACTGCACCGACTCCGTCTGTAGCTTCAGGTCGGCGTGGCCATTGCTGCTGCCGTTGATGAAGCCGTTCGTGTGAGGCGCAGAGGCGTTCGAGACGGTGGAAGAGCTGGGAGAGGCAGCGGACGAGCCCAGCGAGTGCTTGGCCGGGTCCGCAGCGTCACTGAAGGCGCGGACGAGCAGTTGCACGCGCTGCTGACGCGCGCTGTGGGCGCGCAGGCGCTGCAGCGCCAGCAGAGTCGGACGCAGCACACGCATGTGCGGTGGGCAGGCGAAGAGCTACGTTGTTGTTGGCCAGTGATGGACCAACAGCTATGAGACCTATGATGAGGCATAGTTGGTGTAGACGAACACTAGAAGGCTATATGGGAGGGTTTCAAGACAGAAAACAACGCCCATGTTAAAACGTTGTGTTTTGGCCAATCAAAAATGAGATATCCGTGCAGGCTCGCTAATTGGTGCTTTGTAAGCCGCAGATGGTGCACTTCAAACTGGACCACCAAAATGCTGCAGATTTCCGCTGCTCATCGCTCGAGGGCCGGCCACATCTGCACGCCAGCTCATTTATAGGTTGAGCGTAGATTCCGCAACGTGTGAGGATTCCTCACTGAGGAATAGATCGAGAGCGGACGCATGTTCTCGCTTGCTAACTGCAGATAAGCTATATTCACCTTAAGTAAGTGAACACCACTGATATCTGCGTGCTCTCGCCTGCAAGCGCCTATCGGTAGCGCTCACTGGTTGGGTGACTCATTCATCACCAGGGCAGGCCACTTATGCTGGCTTTCACCGCGCACCGCGCCACGCGAGAGCGGAACGCGGCGCCATCGCTGACTTAGACATGGCTGCTGTGTTGCAACTCAGCGTGCGCAGGTTGGCGGCCGGGCCCGCATCTTTCTCGACGGCAAGGTTGAGGTTCTGTTGTTGTTGAAACAGGCTCCAGGCAGCCAAAGGCTCCACTGTGGAGGACAGCGTCACCTTCGGGTTGGTCGATAAGCTCGGGTTGACCACAGCGGCGGCGCTTCCGACGAGGTCTGCGAGGTCGGTGGTGATTCCGATTGTGGCAAAGCGCCGGACCGGCGTGCATGCTACGCCCAACCAACCTAGCAAGGAGACCGAAAGGGAATGACACTTCATGTGCCTGGAGGAGCTCGGCTGACGTCGCACAGGAAACTTCCCGTGGGCAACCACGTTGTTTGCGATCGATTTCAAACCATCATGGAATTTGTCGACGATGATCGCCGTAGGATATCGGATAGTGTTGGTGAGCTGCTCGGCAGTGTGAATTTCCGGACTTTTGGACACTAACGCAACGTAACGTTGAACGTTGGGCTGACGGCACTTGAGAGCTCTGAGACAATGGTTGGTATGTTACCCGATGGCGTTTCGCACTGCGCAGTTACCCGGTGAAAGGCCTGCAGTGGACACCTTCAGGCTGAAGCTAGCTGGTGACTGCAGCTCGTTCCTGAAAGCTGCTGATGCTGTGCAAGGCAATGGCACTTCAATATCTTATCGTAGATGTAGAAGTAGACTCTGCATTGCAAAGCGAGCTGCATTTGCATTGGAGCGCCAGCACTGTTGGGTGTTGGCAATAGGGCCACCAACTTGGTGACCAAGGGGTGATGGGCATCAACCGCGTTGTGGCCAGCCGTTGAGTGGTTCCTGAAACTTTATCTTGTGGCCTCCAGTCCCGGGTATCTGGAGACATAGACGAGCACTCCATAGAATCCGCAAGTATAATCGTGCCGGCCGCTCAAGGAGCCGACGCCGGTATAGTCTCTCCAAGTTCTACGGTAGCTCTAACGTTAAAAAGGGGGACGGGCACCGTCGACACCGAGGGCAAGCAAGCAACGTCACCTGCATATCCTCTTCCACCTCCAGGTCCTTGCACCACTCGAAGTTGACTTACTTCATCGGCGGCACACCAAGCAGTGTGTACTGTACTGTACCTTGCTGCCAGCTGTCGGTCATTCTCCGATTCACCTGGAGCCTCTCACACCACAGCAGCCGGGCCGCCAGCCCTCCCCCCTCATGCAGTACAGCAACGACGTGGACCTCGTCAGCTCGTCGCCTTCCTCGCTCTACGCCGAGGACGACGCGCTGACCTTCAAGCAGGAGTTGTCCGCGGTCTCCAGTGCGTCACCCACAGGCTCCAACAGCTCCAGTGCAACGCTCGCGCTCTCCTCCGATCCCCCGACAGCACTGGACATGGACGACGAGCTCTTCGGCGCCTTCGTGGGAGGCGCTGGGCCCGACGCGCCCGCCCCGGGCTCGTACCTGGACTTGTACTACTCCGCGCCTTCGGGCTTCCCGCCCTCGGCTGTGAGCAACGGCCTGCCGCCAATGAGCAGCAGTGGACAGAGCGGCGTCAAGCGCGACTACGCGCGCATGGCGGCGGACAAGACGTCGCCCACGGCGGCCGTGGCCTCGTCCATGTTGGCCATGCGGGCCAAGCCGCAGAATCTGGTGGTGCACACGCGCGCGGCCGGGAACACAGTCAACATCGGGCGGCCCGCGCCTTCTCCTGCAGTAGCAGCAACAGCGACAGCGCCAGCTAAAGGCGTGAAGAAGGAGGACGAGGCCAACGCCACGACCCCCACCGGCACCAAGAAGACGAAGGTCTCGCGCGAGCGGCAACTCAAGATTAACGCGGCGTCGCGCCGCTGCCGCAAGAAGCAGAAGGAGGAGCTGCAGTTCCTGCGCGTGCACGTGGTGGAGCTGCAGGCGGCGCTCAAGGACCAGGTCAACTACCTGCAGGGGCAGCTCTCGCAGCAGCAACGCGCTGCCCGCCTCTCGCACTTCGTGGACGAGAGTATGCGCAAGGTGGAGGATATGAGCTCCGGCGCACGGCCCAGCCCCGCGGCGACGCCCACCGCGCCGCTCGTGTCTTTCAGCTCGGACCTGCTGCCGTTTAGGACGGAAGACCACAGCGGCGAGGACACGGACGGCACACACAGCAATGACGCGGTGAATCACATTGAGACAGACGACGCCAGCAGCATCCACACGATCGACCCGGCCACGGGCTACTCGCTCAGTGACGAGCGCAAGCGTGAGCTGCTCAACATCGCGTCGTTCGTGCGCGTGAACATCAGCCTCGAGAGCAGCAGCTTCGCGCCGGAAGTGATCTCGTGCCTCCCGATCGAGATGGACGGCTGGCAGCTTCGCCTCGCGATCACGGAGAAGAACTACACGATCCACAACCAGAAGTTCTTCCCGTGCAACGTCAAGGACATGTTCGACTTCTGCTGGGAGACGAACGTGGCCCAGAAGATCTCGATCAAGCACGCCAAGAAGCACTACGTCGTGGTGACTCCGCTGGACGAGGATGTGGCCCACGTGTACTCCAAGACGACGGGCAAGTGGTCGCTGAACGTGCACGGCGTCCCCAACGTGAGCTACAACAGCATCGTGTGTCGGCGGTACATGCCTGAGGAACACCGAGCTATCATCTGCCAGCAGAGTGTGTTCGAGGAGCGCGATTTCCAGGATGAGAGCACGTTGCCGTGGCTCTTCAAGCGGTGGGTGGTTTTCCGGCCTCAAATCCAGGACGGGGTGGAGGGCACCTTCGTGGAGGCCTACCGCACTGCCAGCTACGCGACTGGACGGCTCATTTACAAGGAAAACAAGACGTACGACAGCTTCTGCGAACACCTGATCCGGCGCTACGCCGAGTCCAACTCGCTCTTGGAGCGCATGATGGCGCGGGACAAGCGGTTTGCGCACGCGTTTGACGCGAGCGTCCGATCTGAAGCGGAGGCCGAGTCGGCCACGGTCTCCGACCGCATGATCAAGGATCTGCTGCTCTTCTGAGCTATAGGCGGCCTGGCTTCATTGTTATTGGTAAGCTATAGGAACTGTAGGTTGTAGTGCACAGTAGTGAGCGAGCTTGTGTCGATGAAGGTGTTGCAGCGTTCGATATCAACGTTCCAATGCCAGGACGCTAAGTAATATTTAAATGCACGGATTCTTGCAATCAGATCGCGCTAGCGAAGTGGAAAAGTTCGGGTTAACTTAAATACTAGATCGGCCTGACTCCATCTCTCCTGCGAGCTCCTACCGCTCGCTGGTTGTGTTCATTCTCAACAAGGCAGGCAGGTCACTTGGGCTTGCTCTCACCGCGTGCCTCGCCACGCCACTGCAACGCGGGCGGGACGCGGCGCCATCGCTGACCTGGACGTGGCTGCTGCGTTGCAGCTTCGTCCCCCGCAACTCAGCGCGCGTAGGCTGTCGGCCGGGTTCGCTTCTTTCTCGACGGCCACGTTGCGGTTCTGCTGCTGTTGATGAAACAGGCCCCAGGCAGCCAAATGCCTCAGTGAGGTGGACAGCGTCGAGTTGGTCGATGGGTTGACCGCAGCGGCGGCGGTGGGGTCCCCACTTGGGACGTCGACTGGCATGACGCGGTGGCGCTTGACGGGGTCTGCGGGGTCGGCGGCGATTCCGATTGTGGCAAAGCGCCGGACCGGTGCGCACGCTACCCCAGGGCAAGGAAGGTCAGTGCATGTGTCTGGAGGAGCTCGGCTCTCGTCGCACAAGAAACTTCCCACTTGTTGAAGTTGATTGTAGTTTACGACCAATCACCGAGCCGTTAACAGAGGTGTCATGTTTGATTGGCGAAAACAAAACAGTTTGGTATTTAGTGCCCCATGGGGCAGTATCCAAGCAGACCACTTCAACTTCCAGCACTTCCAGCACTCAGCTCCAGCGGTTGACGCCACACATGGAACACGTGGTCGTAGAAGGAGGCCGAGCCCACCACGGGCGCCTTGGCCTCCAGGGCCGCTGGGTGCAGCCACCAATCTACGCCATACGCGAGTGAATCGTGGCGGTCGTAGCTCGCCGCTCTGCGCAGCTTGGACTCGGCCTCCAGCTCCAGTACCTGGAAGCCGTTGTGCATACAAGCAGCCAGTAGCAGCTCCTGCAAAGAGCGAGCGTTAGCGCATCTCTCATCGAGCTGAATGCAATGGTTTTCTCACCTTGCGGTTCTCGGCCGGGTGCCATTTGAGGCGCCACACGCCTCCGCCGGCACCGTATTCCGCCAGAGGCCGCGTCATGTTGCGGTGGTCCCAGACAGCGACCTGCTCGTCGTAGCTTCCCACAGCCACCAGACGCTCATCGTTCGGGTGGAACTGGATGCTGCACACGCCCATGGAATACTGCCGCGTGTTCTTGAACGTCGGCATGGAGGTGCCGACACGCAGGTCCCAACCTTTCAGAACAGCATCGTCCGCACCCGAGAACAGCACGTTCGGGTCGTGGCAATTAAAGGCCGCGATCCACGTCTCAATTGGCGAACCGAACAGGTCGTGCGCGCGCCACTGGAGTCAAACAGCAAGCACGACACGACTGGCAGTTAGATCTCCGTCATTCGCCGTTCAGAGCGAGAAAACCGTCTCGACAAAACCACGTCTGGTTGTCCCAAGCGAAACGAACTGCAATCTCACCTTTGCTTGCTGGACGATGCCCTCCGGCGCGACATCCCAGACGGACAGCGCGCTGCAAGCGGTACATCACATCGGCGAATTGTTAGAGCATCCCGCCACGTGAGACTTGCATGCTACCTTGTGCTGCCTACCCGTCCGAGTGACTGACGCAGATGGACGGCTGCGCGTTGGGGTGCACGCGGTTGTTCCAGTCCAGCGACAAGCACATGGAGTCGGCGTCTGCCTCGGTGGTCAGGCCAGAGTGGCGCAGTGTCTGCGAGCCGTCTTCTTGCACCAGTTCGTACAGCTCCAAGCTGCCGCCTGCAGTGGCGGCACCCAGCACCGCCTTGCCGTTCATGGCCTGCGTGTTCCACTTGATGTCGAAGATGCCGCTGGACGTCGCCGTATCCTGCAGCTTGTGCACTGCCACGCCGGCTCCGTCGGTGCTGGTTGCGTCGCACTCGAGCTTAAAGAGCTGCAACGTGCCGGTACGTCGATCCTCCGCTTCGCCGGACTGCGCCGCCTTGTGCAACTGGTACGTGGCTGCCACCATTGAGCTCTCGAAGCCGGCAACGGGGCAGGATTCCACGCAGTCCGCCGTCTCCACCGTGTCGAACGCTGCCAGCGTCGCGTCCATCTTGATGCGCTTGTTTGCTTGGTGCAAGTGAGACTGCCGTAATACTTGAGTTTCGTATGCCGCGTCCTAATCGTTTCGAAAGGCAACCAAAACCACATACCCTTTGATATTGCATACCTATATGGACTAGCTACAATTGAAGTGTAATCTAAAACCGCATTAATCAGATCATTTTATATCGTTGTATCTGCCGAAATGGATGCGTGAAGCTGTACTATCTCTTTGCGTGTCATTCCAATCCAGTCAAATTCAACACCGGTATGAGCGCAGTGGACGACTCGAGCTCCGATGAGGAGAGCGACTTCTTCGGTCGCATGGAGAGCGACGACCTCTTCGAGGAGAGCGAAGTGCAGCAGGAGAAGCGTCGCGAGGCTCAGCGTTACGTGGAGCAATATGCCGAGCGGGACTGGGGTCTGGCAGCCAGGCAGCGTCGTGTTCAGGGCACCGACAAGGACTTGGTGACGGAGAGCACGCTCCAGCTGCGCGCCGACAAGAAGGTCGTGTTCCAGGAGAAGAAGGGCCAACAGGCCAAGGTCTGGGATTGCGCGCTGGTGCTGTCCAAGTTCCTGACCAATGACGCGTACTTCCCGCCCGACTTTTTCGTCAACAAGCGGGTTATCGAGTTGGGCTGCGGCATCGGCGTGCCCGGCCTCGCTGCGGCTGCACTCGGTGCCAAAGAGGTCGTGCTCACTGACATGGTACGAGCCACGAAGAACTTGATGCAATTGGTGGTTCGATCACGCACTGACTCACGTGTTTGTTGTGCCGTAGGATGTCGCGATCCCGTGGATCCAAGCCAACATCGAGCGGAACCAGACGCTCGGCTGCATCTCCGGTAATGTCCGCGCGGAGGTGCTCATGTGGGGCGAGAACGCGCCTCTGGAGTCGCTCCAGTTCGACGTCATCTTGTGTTCGGACCTGGTGTACGGCGAGCGCAACATCTCGCAGAAGTTGGTGCAGACCATCGTGCAGCTGTCGCACTCGGACACTTTGGTCATTTCAGCTCACGAAGCGAGATTCGCCGGAGACCGAGGCGGCTCTTTCTTCAATCTGTTGTCGGAGCAGCACTTCGAGGTGGAGCAAGTACCTCGAGACAGACTCGACGCCGTCTACAGTGCCGCCAACATGCACGTGCACCTGCTGCGTCCACCTTCTACGACGTGATGTACAGTAACCTTCCCACTAAATACGACACATTACTTGTCAATGTGACTCCATTTCTGAAGATGCTCCGCCGCTCGCTGATGCCTCTGGGGCGACTGCTGAGCTCGTCCACTGCCGCTGCACCTGCCACCACCACATCTCTGTGGCAAGATGTATACAACCTGGACGCCACGCACTGCCACGACCCGTTGGTGAGCGAAGGAGACTTGCAGGTGCAGCTGGACGTCATCACGGAGGACGAGGAGCTGGTGGTGGCTGACGAGTGCGCGCGCATCCTCAAGCGCCGCCGCTACGAGGAGGGCCACTGGGACAACGTCATCATCAAGTTCAAGGAGATGGAGCGCTCGCGCTGGTCCTCCGAGACCCAGCGCATCCTGCAGAAGGTGCGCGAGGCCGCCATCGTGCCCCAGGAGCTCCAGTACTTCCCGGCTGTGCACGTGATCGAGCTGGCCGAAGATGGCTACATCAAGCCGCACGTGGACTCCATCAAGTTCTCGGGCTGCGTGGTGGCCGGCATCAATTTGCTGTCGCCGAGCATCATGAGGTTCAAGGAGGAGCACGGAGACGCGGTCATTGACGCGTATCTGCAGCGTCGCTCCATGTACATGATGACCGGCAGGGTCCGCTACCACTACACGCACGAGATCCTACCCGGCGCGCAGGTGTTTAGAGGAGAGTTGCCGGTGCACCGCACGCATCGCATCTCTATCATGCTGCGCGACGAGTTCCTTGAGGAACATGTTGCCAAGTATCACACGCCGTTCGCCAAATCTGAAGTTGATTAATTGCATGCAAAAGTGCAAAAACAAAGTGACAACAACGCAACGTTCCGTGCAATTAATATTAGGTTGGTAGATTGACTACAGTACGTACGTAGCTACACTGTGGCGTCCTATCCGCCGCATCAAAAGCGTTCAATATCGGTAATTCTCATCGCGCTGCAAGCAAATCGAGTCATGATGTGTCTTCGGCCGAGGGCTTCACCGCCGGGGGATGACGTTCTATCGTACACGTACACACGACACGATAGGTTCACAAGCAACTTGCAATCCAGCTGGAGCAGAGTGTCCTTCCTTTAAACGACGACGCGCACGTTGCTCTTGAATTTGGAGGGGCCAGCCGACCGGGAACGAGGCTTCTCGGCGAAGCGGTAGTCCGCGCGGTTGCTGTTCACTACTCGCGTCTCCTTCTTGGCCGATTGCGCGATGGCGTCGGCCTTGCTAATACTCTCAAGAGATGACACGATCTCAGCGGCGCTCGGTCTCCGGGCCGGGTTGTGCGACCAGCACCTTGCCATGAGCTCGGCCCACTTGATATTGCACTGACCGGGCTTCATAATAGGTCGGCAGCCCGAGAGCACATACTCGCTGATCTCGGCGTTCGAGTGCATGTCTGCGTACGGCAGTTCGCCTGTCGTGAGCTCCCACATGATGAGTCCGAAGCTGAAGATGTCCACGGCCTGCGGACTCGTGCTGTCGCTCGGGAACGCGCCCTTGAGCACGCGCTCCTCGCCGAGCTTCAGGAGCTCGGGCGCCGTCCACCGCAGCAACGCTGCACGCTCGTCGATGCTGTTCATTCTACTCCTATCAAAGCCCACGGCCTCGGCCACACGACGCGTGCCGAAGTCCGCCAGCTTGGCGTTCCACGAGTCGTCCACCAGAATGTTGGTGCTCTTGAGCTGTCCGTGGACCAGCGGCGGGTCCGCGCTGTGCAGGTACAGGAGGCCCCTGGCCGCTCCGAGGGCCAGTCGTATCCGCAGACTCCACTTGAGATTCACCTTCTTCCTGGCTGGTTCTCCGAGTCCCCCGGGCGCACTGGCGGTGCTGGTAGCAGCTGCACGGGAGAGCGGCTCTGACCCTTTGCGCTTGTGCCTGCTCCTACTGGACGACGCCTTGGGCGCGTGCAACACGTTAAACAGCGAGCCGCGCGTGCAGTACTCACTGACAATGCAGAAATAATCTTCCTGCAGACACGCGCCCATGAAGAGCACCGTGTTGGGGTGGCGCAGACTGCCCATGCGGGTGGCCTCAACCTCCAGTTCCATCTCAACGTTCTCTCTGGCCGAGGGCTTGGAGGGCAGAGATATCATCTTCATCTTCTTGACGGCCACCACACTACCACGGTACGAGCCCTTGTAGATGACACCCGAGGGGCCTTCTCCGATCACGTTTAGACACACCACTTCGTCGGCCTGCAAAATGCATAAAAACGGTTAAGTGAAGTGAAAACAAAAAGCAAATTGTGAGGTGAGTTGCTTATTCTCTAAAAAAAATACCGTTACGCAGTGTCTAAACCCGTTTAGAGAGGAACGTACCGCTAGGAGAGACGTGGTGCCGAACGTCGACTGCTCCGTGGACTGCTGCACGTAGCTGTGGTTGGACTCGTCCAGCTCGGCCTCGAGCTCGGCCGCCATGTCGCTGTCGGGCAGGCACTTGGACAGACAGAAGCCCATGGTCGCTGCTGTAGCTCTCCTCTGGCTGTGGCCGCGGGACTGCGATTGAGTGAGTGCCGGCCGCTGTGCGTCTCTGCCTGCGAGCGATAGTATTTTTGAAACGACGCCCAATTTACGACGCAACGTGATCAGCCCAAAATACTGCCCTCAACGGCCCGGCGCTGACACTCTTATTGAAATCAAGTGTCAATCGGCGACGACACCCTTCGGTCCGCCCAAAACAGACGAAAACCGTAGCCCAAAACCAGTTTCCTCCCAACCCTTTGTACACTCCCTACGCTGACTCCTGCTGTGGCGAAAAGAGTGGTCAATGCGCGAGGACCTCGATGCCAGTAAACCTGTCCGCTGCCCTTTGGTCCAAAGTTTGGATAGGACCGACTCGGTCACCGAGAGGATTAAGAATCTCAATCCGACAGGGTCGGCCTTGGCTGAGTGGCCTCGTCTCCGCTGACGTCGATTGCGGCGTGTCTGCGTCGCGCGATTTGACGCCAAAAGCCAAAGCCGGGGGCTCGAGCAGCTCCGGCCCGGAGCCGGAGCCTCCGGGCACCGGGGCCTGTTGGTGCTCGGTGCTCGAGGTTACAGTATTCTCAACTCGGAAAAACGAGAACAATATTCTCGCCAATTGGCAGAGTGGGAGTATGGAACTATCCACTGCAGCAGTTTTGATGCGGTACTGGCCAGCTGCCCAGGCAAGATTGCCAGCATTGCATCGTGCATTACATTGCAGAGCGAGTGCCGTCGCCGGTCGTTGATTGAGTCTACGACCTTCCCGGGGCTGTCTGCGCTTGGCTTCTGACCACGGGCCAGAGCTCCCATCAAGTATCCGCTGTCTGCCTGGCACTCCGGGCCGGTCAGTGGGCTCCACGACAGGATACTCCTCCGACCTTCTCCGGCTAAGACCGCTGCCTGCCAGCGACGTTCAGTGGGTGGCTCGAGCGGCCTTGCCTCGGCTCCATTGCATGCTCGCGGTGCCCGTCGTTGGCTCGCCGGATATGTAATCGAGCGCCGTCGTTCAGCGCCGTCCGTCGTTCGGTGGTGGTGGAGCGAGAGATGCTGACGAGCACAGAAAAGCTCTGACGAGCACAGAAATCGCGGGATATCACAGAACCTATACAATTGGCAAGTATAAGAAATGTCGCATGGGGATGGATGTCATGGTGACCAGCCGCGCTACGCTTGGCTGGGCGCCCCTCCGGCACCCCCGTGCCTCGCTTCGCTCGGGCTATAAAGATAGTATGTACTGGCCAGCGCAGTGCTCGGCTCGCTGGAATGCTCGGCGCTGGGCCCGCCTACGCAAATACCGCGCGGCCCAGCTTCGCGGGCACCCCGCGCGGGTTTGCTTTGGCTACGCGCGCTCGCAACCGCTCGCCTCAGTCACCCCTCCCGTTCTGTGCTCAGCCGCATTTTGCTGTGCTGATCAGGGATTACTGTATACGGTGATTAGGATATTTTCTCGTGGTGGAGCCCCGGCGATGCCATCTCGGTGTCGAGCGTGGACGTTGCGAGCGATCTGGAGCTCCAGCTGGCACGCGACGCGACGACGAGCTGCATCTTGTGCATCGGCAGACAGGGGCGGCGTGCAACGCTTCTCACTCCACAACAAGATTTTTTTTTCGGTGTCGTTTTGGGGGGGGGGGGAAGAACACGAAGAGCAGTGATTGTTTTGCAGCAACAAGGTGCATGCAACTTCTAACAATTTTAGAGAATTTGATGTTCATAGCCCATGAACATCACCTATTAATACGATGGAGAATGCATCTTTAGAGATGGACACTTCAACTTGAATGATTCAAGTTCATGGAACCCGCAATAATGGAGAATGCGTACTTCTTCGTTACTACCGTTATTGGGCTGAAGCAGTTCTTCACGCAGCGGCATCCGGTGGCAACTTGGTCAGGTCCTGCGGTGTTGCGACCTCAAACTGCAGACGCACTGCGAACTCAGGCGCGAACTTCTTGTGGCCGTGCTTGACGTCCTTGGCCACCTTGTCGATCTCGCTCTTGGTCAAAAGCAACTCAAAGTGGTCGTCCACCTGCGGCACGAAAGCCGTATGGAACCAAAAGTTCCCCAAAGCGCCACCCGCTCGCCGTCGGAACTCTACCTTGACTTCGTCCCACACGAGCACTCGATTGCAACGCAGTTCCAGCTCCACGACGTCGCCCTCGTTGCTAGGACGTCGTTGGCGCTGGAAACTCCCTGGCAAGTCGTACGCGACTGTGCGGGGACGAATTGCGCCACACTCGACGCGAACGCGCCAGTCGACGGCGCTGGAGTTGGTTTTCTTGTGACCGGTTGTTCCACACAGCACAACTGCAACGAGCACAAGATGAACTCGAGCAGGTATCACGGGCTCTGCGTGTGGGCGTGAAGTCGACCCGATGATACTTCGTGGCGACGCGGCCTGAGTCTCTTGCAACCATTGCGAGTGGTAGTCTGTCAACGTAATTGCACGCTCACGAGCAACTTCGTCTTCGTAGGGTCCGAGCACTTGAACGTCCTCGACGCTCTCTGATCGACGACACATTTCAGCAAAGTAGCCAACGAATCGCCGCTGGCTCAGGATCGTCACGCCTTGCAGCTTCATTGAGCGTGCAGCAGCAAAGAACTCGAGTGCTCCGTGGGCTGATCGCCACATCCGCGCGTACAACATGTAAGCGCAGAGCATGACACCGGTTCGACCTTTTCCAGCCTTGCAATGAACGGCGACTACGTTTTCGGGGTTGGCCTGCAACCAGGTGTGAACGTCGCGACAGAATGGGAGCACCATTGACAGTGGAGGAGGAGAATGGTCCTCAAACCCAAACTCGGCCACACGGCCGTGGAACTTGTCGTCGGGTGCGTATCGACGCTCCACGCAGAGATTGTAAACGCGATATCGACCAGGGTGCCGCTGCTCAAAGAACCGGAAGACATCGCGGTAGTGGTTCCGATAGATGCCCTCGATTTTCTCCGCTGGGTAGCCCAATGCCACGAGCTTCTGTGTGACGTACGTCAAGTCCAAGTCAAAGCCGTCCGAGGAGAAGCGTCGTTTTTCCTTGGACACCAAGTGCTTCAGTCGGTTCGTGAGACCTCCAGTGTGTCTTCGTGACGAGGTTGGACTCGACGAAGGAGAGGACGAAGATGACATTGAAGATGCTGGCTCGACGTCGAGTTGGGCGTCGATTTTGAGCTCTCGCCACTTGGATCGGACACTTGGCGATGCAGGTGATGGGGGAGGTGCTGGCGGGGATTCAATCACGCCGTCAACGGGTCCCCATGCCACAACAGGCGATGGTGGCGAAATTAAGTCGACTGAGGATGCAGGTGATGCTGGCGGTGGCTTGTCGTCTTTCCCTTTGGGAAGGTTTCTCTCACTCTGCCCAATGTACTTCACCTTCGTCAGGGAGAACATTCGTTGCATGGTTGAGCAATGAAATGGAGTTTCCCTGGGTGATACGTTGGCACTGGTACGGAGCAAAGAGTGAGTTGCTGAACAGCTTTGGGGCACGTGCCTGGAAAAGAAAGAGAATTTTGAGCTATCGACAGGCGATGGTGAGTCGATGGAGAGGAAACTGAGCTTCCACGCAGTGTGCTAGATGAAAATGTCGCCGAAGTGTTCGATTTCCTCCAGCTATTTCGAGGAGGGGCAAATACAACGCAAGTGTGCTTGCTCTTGAAGCCAATTATGGAATGAAGACGAGCAATAGATAGTCAAGATCAAACGACAGATAGCAAATGTATTATGCTGTTGATGTCAGTCTCTGCTCGACAGAGGCAAACAACTTGCAATGCTTAATCAAAATCGACCTCCGGATTCACAGCGTCTAGAGCAGGTGAGTCGTAGTTGGTGTACAGCGCATACTGGTAAACCAAGTGCGGGATGGAAGGCTTGAAAGTCCTAGCGCGGCAGCCTAGCAACTCGTGAATCATCCCCGCGTTCTCCTCTGCGACGTCAAGTATCAAGTAAGTACGCGCGTCTTCGGTATTTTTTCAGGGTAATCGGATTATTCGTACCGATGGTGGTGAGCAAGATTTTGCTGTTCTTGGAACGCTGAAGGAGTTTGATGGTTTCTGCGTAGAGTTCCCAAACCTCGCGAGTGATGAACGGAGGGTCCACTACGATGAAGTCAAACGTGCCCACAAGCTCCGACGGTACGTCTTGGGGCTTGTGGTAGTCGAAAGGGACAAAGTGGTCGCCCTCGGACGCGAACTTTGGGTCAAACTGCAAGCAGACACAGCGAAGGAAGAGTTAGCAACCACTTGCCGTCTTTATTGACAGGATCAGCAACGTACATCGAGCAGGAAACACTCGTGTTGATTCGAGGAGTCATTTTGCTGGGACTTGACGGCGAAGTACACACTTGGAGTAGAGAGGAAGGCGACTCGGCCACCAAACTCTGGGGTCTCGACGATTGCTTCTCTGGCAAGTGTTGCCACCGTGTCGGTCGAGTACCAATACTGATTCAGCTCCTCTTTCTGCAAAACGCAAATAATGCAAATGAAGACGTTAGCTGCATCTTCACGAAACATGGATCTAACAATTTGGGACAAACCAACCTCTGGGAATTTCTGCCAGAATGTACGCGTACGGCGTGGCTGCGTGGGTTCCCGTTGAACGGATCGGTCCTTCATTGCTGTGTCCTGTCGTCTTATCTTCTTTATGAGCCCTCAACAGACACATGCAACCGCCATGGCCCAGGCTTCGGTAGTACTTCGAAGTAAGAAATAACTATACTGTAGTATACTACTTCATAGTATGATATTAGTTACCAGTACGCGAACACTACTAGTGATACTTCTCGCTATTACTACGTGTAGTATTAATAATATTGTGATAATATCGTTGCCATCATCCAGCGATACTACTACTGTACAGTGCTGCAGTACTAACATCAAGATTATTAGTCTAGTCAGATATGAATATTACTACTACCGTTTTCATATTATCATTGGACCAAGATTATCATTACTACCAAACCCTTATTATAATAATTACAAGTCCCGGTAAGCTTATATTAAAATGCATTGATCTCTAATCTACCCTCGACAACGACATGTCGTAGCACGAAAGTTCGTCTGTTTCCTTAGTTCCTGCTAACTGTTCGATCGTCCTGGGGATCGAACCAACCCAACACGAAAGAGCTGGTCCAGAACAGTGCTAGATGGCTCTCTCTTGATCGATTCTCGGGAAGAACGAGTCGGTACAAGTGACGATAGTGAGTCAACGGTCGATTCCTCATCATTGGCCGACTGGCTTGCACCCGAACGCTCCAGGGCGATCGTACGAACCAACTCCTCAGCATCAAACGGTTTGCATTCCGTCAAACTCTGCACCAACGCTCGCTGCAACCGCTGATACGACGAATTTGTCTCGCAATTTCCAGCACACGAGCAAGTGCCACCGTACTCCACCGGCAAGTTCTCCGCATCGATGAACTCCAGCAACGCGCCTGCAGTCTCAGTCTCCGTCAAAATGTTCGTCTTGGCACGAGTCGCTTCGTTCAGCAACGGCTTCACCCCCTTCCACGCCATGCCGAACCACGACGGCACGTTCACGATGAAGATCTTGAACGACCGCTGCGGGTAGTGGTGCTGCATCACGCTCGTGCACCGACGGATGAACTCGAACGCCTCGCCGCCCATGTCGCGCATGCCGATACCGCGCGCGTCCAGCACGATGCACATCTTCTGCGTCTCGCTGGACGCGCAGGCGTCGCACGGACAGATCTGATGCGCTGCATACTTGAGCGTGAACTCCATGGCGAATAAATAGTGTTTGAACAGCGCCTCCTGCGTGACGCCAACCTTCTTGAGCTGCGGGATGTTGATGGATCCGATCTTCTCGAAGTAGAGCGGGTGGCCGAGCTTGTCGTGCTTGTGCAAGAACTGGGTGTAGTGTCTGCATAGCAACCAAGCAGAGATTTATTAGATACCGTGTTCAAGTGTCACGATTCGACACTCTGCACTGAGCCGGGGAGCTCCGTCACGTACGACTTGATGGTGTCGTACTGCGTCTGCGGCGTCTTGAGGATCGAGTCGACGCGCATCTCCTTCCTCCACGCCAGCGTGGCTTGGTAGCGGTGTGAGGCCTTGGCGGCGTCTCCATTCTCCGCGACCAGGAAGGCCGGAGGGACCTCCATCTGCTGGTTGTCACGTGCGACGCGCGAGTTGTCTATCCGGCCTGAATGTGAGCCTTTCTGGACAAACGACAGCACAGAGGGAGGGAGGGATTCGGTCATCAGAGCGCGCGCTGGACTGCACCGTGCGTTGGTCTCCGCTAACGCACCTCAGGCGCCTTGTGCCAGAATGCTCGCGTCCAGCCACCGTGCATGCTGTTCCAGTGTCGGATTCCCCACTGATTCAAAAGAAACGGCTCGGGCCTTTACATTTTTCAGTCTCTATCAATCAGTCAGCGCGTTGTGGTCCTGACGCACGTCACCTCGGACTTTCGTGCGCATTTTTGAGCGTTGTCGGCTGGTCGTCGGGCTCCGGACTGGCTTCCTGCTTGGTCCGGGGCGACACGATCGGGGAGCGCTCGGGACTAACCGCGGGTGTGGGCACGCGGAGCTTCAACTGCTCGATGGCCCCCTGGATGGCGTCCACCCACGTGTTGAGCACGGTGGGTGTCGGCGCGTACAACAGCAGCGAGTGGCCGTTGGTGGCCATCAGCGGCGTGATGATCTCGAAGCTGTTGTTCTGCTTGGTGGTCTTCTGCACCACGGTATCGTGCGTCAGCGACACGATCTGATAGATCTCCGAGTCCAGCGACTTGGCGAACCGGAGGAACTGAGGGTGGAGGATGAAGAGCTGGCGGTGCCAGATCGGGTTGAACTGCTTGTGTCGCAGCGACCGCTTGAGCAGATAGCCGGCTTTGAGCACCTCCTCGCTGAAGAAACCCGTCGGAATGGATCGACAGAACCCCTCGTCGTCCACTCCGTCGAGCGTAAAGCCGTCATCGGTACTGCTACTGCCAAGGCGGAAGAGCTGATCTAGGACAGCAGTAGCTGACGTCTCGCGCTTGACAGACCCCATCACAGGCGGCAAAGCCGCGGGCGTAGCTGCTGCGCAGACATCACCCTCACTACTTGATCGGCTCTCACCTGAGCGCTCCATTGCAATAGACTGGAGCAGATCGTCTGCCTCAAAAGGTTTGCATTCGGTCACACTCCGCACCAACGCTCGCTGCAATCGCTGATACGACGAGTTCGTCTCGCAACTTCCAGCACATGAGCAAGTGCCGCCGTACTCCACAGGCAAATTCTCCGCATCGATGAACTCCAACAACGCACCGGCAGTCTCACTCTCCGTCAAAATGTTCGTCTTGGCACGGGTCGCTTCGTTCAGCAGCGGCTTCACCCCCTTCCACGCCATGCCGAACCATGACGGCACGTTCACGATGAAGATCTTGAACGACCGCTGCGGATAGTGGTGCTGCATCGCGCTCGTGCACCGACGGATGAACTCGAACGCCTCACCGCCCATGTCGCGCATACCGATGCCGCGCGCGTCCAGCACGATGCACATCTTCTGCGTCTCGCTAGACGCGCAGGCGTCACACGGACAGATCTGGTGCGCTGCGTACTTGAGCGTGAACTCCATGGCGAATAAATAGTGTTTGAACAGCGCTTCCTGCGTGACGCCAACTTTCTTGAGCTGTGGGATGTTAATGGATCCGATCTTCTCGATGTAGAGTGGGTGGCCAAGCTTGTCGTGCTTGTGCAGGAATTGCGTGTAGTTCCTGCATAGAAGAAATACACATCTCCGTTAGTATGAAACTTGCGAAGCATGAAGCAGTAGCGACGTACGCTTTGATAGCATCGTAGTGCGTCTGCGGCATGGTTAGAATGGAGTCAGCCAGCACTTCTTTTCTCCACGCTAGTGTGGCTTGGTAGCGCTCTGTCGCTTTGGCGACATCTCCGTTCTCCGCCACGACAAAAGCTGACGGAACTTTGATCGATGCCGCCTCCTGTAGTGACTTATTGCTAGTATTTTCCAGCCGCTCGGATTCGGATGCTTCGAGTGCCACAACAGTAAAATTCCAGTTGCCCAGTTGATGTTCATCCGCTGGTTTGATCTGTCTCGCCGTGACCACTTGGCCCGGGAAGAAGACTTCCACCGAGAAGACCAACACTGCAACAGCCAGACCAACGTAGACAGCAGGCAGCACCACAATCGACCCAAGCACGTGTGTGAACACTGAGGCCACACTCAAGTAGGCAACAACGATACCGCACGAGAGCTTGAAAATCTGTCTGTAAGTGCCACGCAGCGTGCCGCGGAGATCTCCCTTTTTGCGGCCGACAGCGCGCGTGGCACGAACGAGAACACGCATGGGGCGCTTTCCATTGAGCACCACGCGGTAAAATGCCCGGCCCTCGTGCTTGAGAAACCGCTGGCATGGAAGTCGTAGACGGCCACCGTCCGAAAAGTGCAGCACCAACATCATCGATCGTCGTAAGTCCTGCAGCAGAATCGAAGTCCCCACCTCGACATTTGTCCTGGAAGTTACCAGCACACGAGCACTCGGACTTCGGTGGCCAGCTTCATCTGTGCTTCTGTCGTCGACTTGACTGCTCTCACCACTGGAGTCCCTCTCCTTCACGTCCTTGACGTCAATAGACTGGATCGAAGGGAGCTCCTGCCCGTGCATCTCGAACAAGATCGTTTTGCCGCGACCGTCGCACCGTAAGTATCCGCCCTGCACGGGCGCAGCCTCCTGCTGCTTGCTGAAGTGCGTGATGACGCGGTTGAACTTGGACCGCGTCCGGTTCGAGTCGGCCACGTCGATAATGAGGTTCCGGTCACCGTAGTACATGACTTTGCCCATGGTGCGCAGGGCCGCCGTGGCCAGATGCAGCTCCACCTGCGTGGGCTTGCCGAACGTGGTCTCGGCCATGGACTTGGTGGTCTTGGCCAAGTTGCTGAAGAAGAGGAAGTTGTCTTCGTCGTCGGACGAGTCCGAGCTGCTGTCATCTCCGTCCGTGTCGGGCTGCAGCTGGTAGAAGGACAGGTGCATCTCTCCGGGCGTGTTGGGCTCTTTGGGCCCGAAGCAGCCGTTCTTGGTGCTCGGGCCGACGCCCATCTTGTTGTTCCAGACGCGGCCGGCCGCGTCCACGAGCACCACGACGTCCCCGTAGCTCACGGGCGTGCCCACGCCCAGGCCGCAGTTGGACAGGATCACGAAGGCCGACGCCTTGAACTGCTTGGCCCCGCACGCGGCGATGGGCGGGATGCAGGCCAGCTCGTCCTGCTTCTGCGCGCTCTTGGGGGCCAGGAACCGCTTGCCGCCCTCGAAGGTGCCGACGTAGCCGCCGGCCGTCGTGCCGGCATATTTGCTGCGCGCGAACAGGCGGACGGTGTCGCCGTAGCGCACGGCCACATGGGGCGGCGTGCTCTTGGACACGGAGTCCAGCGGCATGGACCCGCGCACCGCCACGTCGTGCGTCTGATGGCGGTGATACAGCGGCCGGTTGAAGGCCGGGACGGGCCGTGAGGTGGCCCGCGGCTGGCCGGCCGGCAGCGTCACCGGCACCGGCGGAGTGTCGGCACTGTCGGCGCTGTTACTGGTGCTGGAGCTGCGGCGCAGGCCGAGGCCGATGCCGATGCCGACACCTCCGCGGCCACTGCTGCTGCTGGTGCTGTCGTCGTCGTCCGCCTTGGTGCGTCGCCGCCGCCCGCGCAGCGACACGCCCGAGAAGAGGGTGCTGCCGTTGGGTGGTGCGGCCACGCCCTTGACGGCGCCCAGGAGCTGCATCGGACGGGTGGATCGAGTTACGTTATGCGCGTGCTCTCTCTCACTTCCGACTTGTTTTCGTGCAGTACCGCTTCTGCAAAAGGGTATTTTTGCATAAACAGACGCAATTGGCAAATTGGATGTGCTCATTTTCGACCAGTAAGTTGATGGCTGGAAGTTGCCAAGCTGCTTGGCTACTTCCATACGCCGAATCTATCCCAAGACATGGCTTCTAGTATTTTCTCGACAAATCAGCCTCGTTGGGAGAACATTTATGATACGAAAACTCGAAGGGTACTTACTAAAAGACGGAGCACGCTCTCAGGTCTACCGGTAGTGATGCCGTGGCAGCTGTAACCAGCGAAATGTGTATTGGCGAGCTTGGAACTCACCTTCCATTGCGTGGCCCCTTCATCCGCGTTAACGAATTAATACATTGTGGTCCTGACGGCTAACTTGCTGAGCTGGTCGACTTACGAACATGTTGGCTGTCTTCGACACACCTTAGATAAACTGACCTTTGGTATTTTTCGTGCTAATGAGCCATTTGTGCTGAGCAGAGTACTTGAGAGGAAACATACGTCGTGTTGCACGAACGTCAAGGTTGAAGCGGAACACAGCTTCTTTCCTCGCTTCCATGCGTACATTAGCGGCCGGTTTTCAAAATTTCCCATTTTCGTCAAAAAGAACCTTTTCAAGAATGATAGTTTAGTAACAGGATGAAATCCTGATAGGTGCGAGGCAGCTGCGTGAAGGACAAGATCACCGAGGAGGGCAAGCCAGCGGGCGATAACAGAGCGGCGGACATCAGACGGCGAATATCAAGACAATGCAGCGGTGACGGACGTGGTGGTGCTCATACGGGTTGAAGCGTGGCGCGGGCCGACCCGCTGCAGCCAACCCGGCCACCTGGAAGATCGGAAGCTGACGAAGAGGTGCCTCGCACACTGGGGGAGCAGACCAAGACGCCAAGACGGACGCGAGACACCAGAGAAGGCGAGGCGACATCATAGGGCAAACGAGCGGTCCAGCGCGGCTGTAAAGGGTCGGCTGTGAACCCATCAAGCCCGCCATGCATGAAGCTCCGGCTCACTCTCGAAGATTCCCAGTGCAGCGCACAGCACGCGGAAGCACAGAGTAACAGCGCGGCAAAGCCATACACGCAGAAGCGGCGAAGCACCGGCATTGGTGTTAAACAGAGGAATACAAGTAGCAGTCGAAGTGTACGTAGTGTTGTGTGCAGTCCTTAAAGGGTGCTTGAGTGCTTGTAGAAGCGGGTATCTGCAGCCCCGTACGAGGCCGTCGGTATAGGCAGTCCGCGAAGTAAGGAGCAACTAGCCGAAGAGAGGGTAAACCCTGAAAGAGGGTAAGAGAGCCCCCGGTACTAAGAGCCCCCGGTGCACCTCCTTAGCGGTCTCGGCGAAGCATCAAGTACTCTGACCAATCTTGCCACTGCTAGGAAAAGTCGACTGCCGCCGCCGTGTATATTTCATACGTAGCTAGGGCGGCTGGTGTTCGTAGCCACTGGACACCACTCGAGGCCACGAGTAGGACCGGCGCACGACACAAGGGCGGAAAGGACCAAACACTATCACTACTCGCGCGAAGCGCTGACGAACTGAGCAAGGAAAGACGCCCAGCTTACTTGGTGGTCATACAGGGGCTCTACTGAAACGGTAGGCTCAAGCTAGAAGCAGCAGCAAGGGAAAAAGAAGAAGAAGATCGAGTTTACCGACAGCTAGGACCAGAGGCACGAACCTTGAAGAAGAGCAGATGCCAACATTGACGACACGAGAAGAACGCGCGGCACGCCGCGCCAGCACGCCGACGCGTGCGCCACGACCCAGGACGCAGCGGGAGCCAAAGCGGCGGCGCGTGCGTCTCGCTCTTGCAGACGTAGGAGATGACACTGAGCAGCCGGAGGTTGAAGTGAGCAGCTTGGTCCGAGTAATGGAGGCTGGAGGTGGCCCGCATGATGACGACGACTCAGACGACGGAGATGATAGTGACACCCGCCGCAGTGGACACGGTGATCACGAGTCTGGAGGCGACGGTCCTGATCACACTCCTCCCGCCGGTGGAGCCGGAGATGATGGCGATGCCCGCCGACCAACACGACGCGCAGCCAGTCGCCCCAACTGGGACGAGGAGCCTCGCCAACCAGCAGTGGAGGACGACGAGCTAGAATCGATGAGCTGGTGGGATGCGTTAACGCCAAGCCAGCAGCGAGCGATGATGAAACGCTTCGTATTGCAGCCACCCACAGCGCCTGCTTTACCGGTAGCCGCACCAGCCGCGCCTGTGGCCACGCCATCCACACCAGTGTTCCTGCAGAAGAAGATGAAGAAGCTGTTGATCGACGACTTCCACGGTAATGCGGACGAGTCTGTGGAGGCGTGGTTAGCCACCATTCCCCAGGAGGTCCAACGTCACCTCACGCTCGGCGGTAGCACCTGGTCGACGAAGGAGCTCTACTACGGAGTGACGGCGCACTTGAAAGGCGCCGCCAACAAGTGGTTCATCGGGGTCAGCGAAGGCATCGAGCCGGACGAACGTACGCTGGAGTTCATCACGACGAAGATGAGGAAAAAGTACGGCCGTCGAGAGACGGGATGGCAGATTCAGGAGCGTCTCCGAAAGCGAGTGCAGCAGCCTGGAGAGAGAGTCGACGCCTTTGCGGATAGTTTGGTGAACATCGGGTTCGGTAGGCGAGTATCGGCGGAGTCTTATATCGAAGCCTTCCTGAACGGCCTGAACAACCAAATAGCCGCCGCCCAAGTACGCAACTGGTCGGTAACGACGCTGGAAGAAGCGGTGCAGGCAGCTATTGAGACCTGGGGTGAGTTTGGAGAAGGCAGAAAGGTCACCGACTGGAAAGAAGCCAAACAGCTGTACCGCAGTTCTGCGGAGCAAAGTGAGAATGACTCAACGACGCGCAATGCTGGAGCGAAGCCGGAGCCCGCGGACCAAATCGATTGGGCGAAGCTCGGCCTTGGGTTCGGCGGAAGTGGAATTGATGATTCGGCACCCACGTACGACGTCAACGGGATGGCCGTTAGCGAGATGAACAAGGCGTCGAGTAAAACACCGGCTGGTGTCTTGCCTTTAGCCGCCTTACAGGCGATCGCCTTCGCTGCTGGAGCAGGTCAAGTGGCCGCTACACAGCTGCCAGCCCAGACAGCCGTGGCAGGAAAACCGAAGGTCAGCAGAACACTCGAAGTCAAGGGTGAGACAGCCGCTGTGACAGCAGCAGCTTACTCGGAAACAAGCGGACATGACGGCAGAGCACAAGGCAGTCACGATCAATATGGCAGTGGTCGAAACAGCTACGACGGCGGTCAAGGCAACTATGGTGGCGGCAGAGGCAGCTACAACGGCGGGCAGAGTAACTACACCAGTAGGACTGGTTATTACGGTGGCGGACGAGGAAGCTTTCGCGGCGGAAGAGGTGGTCAGCGCGGTGGTTATGCCGGAGGAGGAAGTGGACGAGGAGCGTTTGCCCCGGTCTATGGCGGTGAAGGACACTACAGACCAGCGGGCGGAAAACCGATCAGACAGCAGAAGGATGAATCCACGTGTGGGTACTGCGGTCAGGTTGGTCATTGGTGGCGTGAGTGCGGGATGCGTATTGCTGACATGCAAGGCCAAGCACCTGTGCAATTGGCGTCAGCAGGACCAAGTGTGGGTACTAATCGTGTACCAGCAGCAGGACCAACAGCAGCGGTACCTGCAACAGCACCAGCGGCGAGACCAGTCGCAGGAGCACCAGCGGGAAACGAGGCGCGGCAGTAGAGGCAGGGGCTCTGCTGTCCGCAGAAGCTGAATGCCCTGTGAGACCGAGAAAAATTGAGACAGAGCGGAAAGGGAGACCAAAGAAATCGAGCTCAGGGCGAGAAGAGGGTGGACGTGATAAGAATGCCAGACAACGTGGTCTAGCCCAGGGGGAGAGCGGGCGTGTAGAAGACAAAAAAGGAGGTAGCGGCAGTGTGCCAAACTCGGACAAAAACGACGGAAGAGATGGAGGAGAGCACGGCGGTGGCCGCGTGGAGGAAAGGCGACTGCTCGGCAAGAGACGATGGGAGGAAGAAGACAGAGGAAACCAGCGACAGAGGACATGCTGTGGTACAGTTGCCGACGAGAACGAAGAAAAGAAGGAGACTGAGCCCGCGAAGGACGTCGCCGAACGAGAAGTGGCTGAGCCCATGGAGGAAGCCTCGATTGTGGACGGCATGTCAACTGCAGCGGCTCAAGGGGCGTCGACAGACGCCGTGATCCCGGTGATTATGCAGTCCAAGCTTCCGCTGATGCCATTGAAGCAAGGGTTTTTGCAGAGGTCACTGTCATTGAGCGGAGGCAGGACAAAGGCATCCCGTCGGCGCCAGCGACACACCGAATGCGAGCTTGCTCGAGCGCATGGAATACTGGCCGTAGAGTTGCGGGAGCGGCGAGAAGAACGAGCGAAGGTGCTGCGAGTATCGGTGCGGCAGCTGATCTCCGAACTACAAGAGCCGACGAACGCATTGGCGCTGAATCAGAAGCGACAAGTTGTTCGAGGTGCGGTGAATAAGATGCGGAATGCGGTCTCGCGAGTGGCGAGCGAAAATCATATGCTGACGCGGCGAGCTGCCAGACAAAACGTCGTGCCACCAGTAGCACTGACAGTACAGCAGATACAAGCGATGAATTACGAAGAGTGGGCGCAGTACCGAAAGCAACACGACCAGCAGATCCCCCAGCATTTGGAGGAAGAAGGGTCGCTTGCAGAGATGCGGTTGGCGCGGAGAGAAGGCATGCGAGCTGCGAAGCACTTCAGGGTCTTGCGGCGATCAAGAAGGCTGTACCAGAACAAACTGGAACAAGAACGACTGCGGCGAGACGGTCCGACTCGTCGAGCCACTGAGCGGCAGCGACGGAAGAAGCGGGGTTACCAATACTGCAAGCAAGGAAACTACGGTGATGTTGAGCTTATCAAAGACGATGCTGGGAAGGAGCTGCGAATGGCCCCACTTCGTGCAGTGGGTAGCGGATTGGTGTCCAGCTTGCCTACTGCGCTGTTGGCATTGACAAGGACGTACACACTGGAGGCTCGGCTAGACACGTGTGCGCAATTTAGTGTGGCAGGCATAGAGCTGAAGAAGTACGGCCGCTGCATCACCCGCAAGGCACCAGTGGATGTAGTCGAGGGATTCGGCGGCGGTCGAATTAAGGTGCTTGGTGTGTGGCAGTTCGTAGGGACCACTAGGTACCAGCAACGGATTACAGTGAATGCGCTGCTGGTTGACGGACAAGGCAGTGAGTTCTTGGTGGGCGAGGATTGGATGCTCGAGAGGCAAGTCAAGATGGACTTTGGGAAGCGGGAATTAGCGTACCGCGACGACACCGGCCAGAAAGTTATTCTCCCTTTCACGTGTTCGGCAGTGCAGACACCTTCGACGTTTGCAGGAGAACGACGGATCGCTGTCCGGTTGGCTAAGACAGTGAAGATCGCCAACAACACCAACCAAGTGCTGCGCGTAACGGTCGATGCGGATGAAGGAACGACAGGCATATTTTTGCCGAAGCCTAGCAGCAAGAGACACCTCCTGATGGCGCCGACCTTGAGCACGGTGCGTGACGGCCTAGTTAGTGTGGCAGTGCTGAATGTCGACGGAAAGCGCGAGAAGCTTCCGGCACGAGAAGCATTGGGAACCTGGGTGCCGACGGATGAGACGATGGAGCTGCTGTCGATGAGTGGAGAGTTGGAGCGTGATCGTGTGAAGGAATGGGTGATGAAGCTCCGTAAAGACGACGCGGCACCGCTGACGGACGAAGACAAGCTAAATATTGGGGAGATGGAGCCAGCAGACAAGGACTTGGTGTTTGCAGTGCTCCGCCAGTATGCAGAGATAGTGAACAAGAAGCCTGGCTGCCCGCCGCTCGCCAACACCGAAGTACAGCACCATATCAACACAGGGGATGCTGCTCCGATCATGCTGCGCCGCCGAAGACATGCCGTATCCGAGAACAGCGTTATGGACAAGAACGTGGACGAGATGCTCGAGCAAGGTGTCATTGAAGAAGGCCAAGGGGCCTGGGGTTTTCCAGTGGTGTTAGTGAAGAAAAAAGATGGGAGCGTGCGCTTCTGTGTGGACTATCGAGCTCTCAATGCAATCACGGCTAAAGACGTGTATCCCCTGCCGCGTATCGACGAGACTTTAGAAGCACTATGTGGTTCTAGGCGTTTTACCAGCCTCGACCTGCATGCCGGCTACTGGCAATTAGCTGTGGCCCCAGAGGATAAGGTGAAGACAGCATTCACAACGAGAAGAGGGCTGTTTCAGTTCCGCAGGATGCCATTTGGCTTGTGTAATGCGCCAGGCACTTTTCAGAGACTGATGGATTGCGTTCTACGCGGCATTACGTGGATCAGTTGTCTGGTCTATCTGGATGATGTTATCATCTTTACCAAGGGATCCGTTGCCCAGCACGTGGTTGAGCTCGCGGCTGTACTAGAGCGATTAGCCGGAGCTGGTCTAAGTCTGAAGTCAAGTAAGTGCAGCTTCGCAACGACAAAGATGGAGTATCTTGGTCACGACCTCACGCCGGAGGGAATTCAGCCGACCGATAGGCTGGTGACTGCTGTCAAAGAGTTCCCGACGCCGACTGATGAAGCTGCGGTGAGGCGGTTTGTAGCGTTGGCTGGCTACTATCGCAAGTTCATGCCCGGGTTCGGCACCAAATTAGCCCCACTGACGAAGATGCTGCGGAAGTCAGCTGAATGGGAATGGGGCGCAGCCCAAGAGGAAGCATTTCTGTGGGCGAAGACGCGGTTGAGTATGAAACCAGTGCTTATCTATCCGGACTACAACTTGCCTTTCAAATTGACGACCGATGCTTCGAAGGTGGGGCTTGGAGCGGTGCTGTCGCAAGACCAAGGACGCGGAGATCAGCCCGTGGCGTACGCGTCGAAGATCAACAGCACGACCGTCGCTAATTACAATATTTCTGAGTTGGAATGCCTGGCCGTCGTGTGGGCAGTTCGGTTGTTTAGGCCGCATTTGTATGGGCGACGGTTCATCATAGTGACCGATCACATCGCGTTGAAGTGGCTGATGACGGCCACTGAGCCAGCGGGCAGATTGCACAGATGGGCGCTGACGCTCCAAGAATACGACTTTGCCATTGAGTATCGGCCGGGACGAGAGAATCGAGTCGCCGACGCATTATCCCGAAGTCCTGAAGTCGTGGAGCGAGAAGAGCAGCGGGATAGCGGCGCTGGAAATGGCGAAGTTTCCGTCAGTAGAGCAGAAGCTGACCCGGGGTCGGACAAGGACACTGAGCACCCTATCCTGGTGGCCGCAGTGCAGCAGCTGGAAGATGGGAATGATCCAGTGCAGAAAATGGCGGTGTACGCGCAGGATGATAATGCTGTAGACGCCTTGGTGCGAGAAGGATTGGAGGAGACCACAGTGCGACGGGTGGAGGCCGCTGAGCTTGGGATCGTACAGTTCACCGATGTTGATATTCAGAGAGAACAGCAGAAGTCAGCAATGGTGCGGAAGTTAAAAGAGCAGGGTTCTTACCGAGGCCAACGTGTGTACGAGAAGGCGGATGGACTGGTGTACGCTCAGGTTGCCGAGGATGAGGAACGAGTCGTGCTTCCGGTTGTGTTCTGGGCACTCGCGGATAAGGAAGCACATGACAGTATCTGGTCAGGGCATTTGCGTGGCCCACAGACGTATGCCCGTGTCGCTCAGCTGTATTGGTGGCCGCGGATGAGAGAAGCCGTGCATGACTGGGTCGCTGCTTGTCAGGACTGCGGCTCACGGAAAGCAAAGCCGAAGGTAGCGGTTCCCCCTCTACGGAGCGTGCAGACTGGAGACGTTTGTGACCGCTGGGCAATAGATGTTGCTGGCCCATTGCCGCGGACGATACACGGCAACCGGTATGTGATCGCCGCTGTCGAATACACTACTAGATACGCCGTTGCAGAGGCAGTACCGGAGCACACGGCGAAAGCCATCGCCAAGTTTTTGATGGACCGCGTGGTGTTAGTCTACGGGCCCATGAGAGAGATCATGATGGACGGAGCGATGGAGTTTGGGTCGAACGCAACAGCAGAATTGCTGAAGCTGATGCAAGCCAAACAGGCAACCCCGGTGCCTTACCGGCCTAACTTGCTGGGCCTGGTGGAGAGATTTCATCGGACATGGAAGGATATGATCAGTTTGTACATTGATGAGGAGCAAGACGATTGGGATGATTTCGTGCCCTGTGCATTGTACGCCTATAATTCTTCGCCGCACGCCACGCACGGGTTCCAACCTAACGAGCTCATGTTGGGCAGGAAGCTGCGCTCACCGGCAGCGTTGCTGCGCCGCAGTCGGTTGGTGCACCCGCACCGGAGCCTCGAGACGTATCACGAGATGCTACTGCAGGACCTGTCGACGGCAAGAGAATTAGCAGCTATCGCTTTGCAGAAGGAACAAGCAAGGCAAGCCATGTACTACAACAGGAGGAACGTGCGGCAGCACCCACCATTCCAGTCGAATCAGCTGGTCTGGGTGTATCGGCCTGCACGCGGACCGAAGATAACCAAGTTCGGGCATCGCTGGCGAGGGCCCGCACAGGTCATCGAAACCGCGGGGTACGACAACTACTTGGTTCGCATGCTAGACACGGGGAAAGAGCTCGTGACACACTGCTCCTTCCTCCTATCCTACTACTACCCCACCCACTTGCTGAACCAAATGGCAGAAGACATGGAGCTGGACTTGAGGGATGAAGCCATTGCCGCCGCTGATATTGACTCTGAGGATGAAGATGCGACCGCTGCCGAAACTGCTGCTACCGAACCACCTGAGGCCAGCCAAGATCCTGCGCCGGAGAGTGCTCAAGATATATCGGCGACGCTGTCTGGAATTGCTGCTGAGAATGCCGACGATAGCAGTGAACCGACGACGATTGTGACAGGCGGTAAAGATAGGCGTGGTCAGGCGAGGGAGGATGCTCCGGCCAGAAGACCGGCCGGCATTGCTGAAAACGCCGCCGACAGCACAGACCGCCTTCAGAACCAAGAAGCAGACGCCGCTCAGACACCGCAACCCACCACCGGCAAAAGGAAGCGACGTACTACGCCCGCGGCGGAGGCAGACAAGCAAATTGAACAACAACCCGACGGAGGTGGAGATGCTGCCGAGCGACGCCTCCGACAAACCCAGGCGCGGACCCCAGAAGACGGACAAAAGCAGCACATTGCCAGCAGAACCCGCGCCAGGATGCGAGAAGCAGCATACAGACACACGGACGAAGCCAGCTTCCCCGAACGAAGCAGCAGCCCTAGTAGAGCTTTCGCGCCGCTTACAGTCTTAGCCGGTCGCGACAGCGTCAGAGAGCAATCAGCCGCCGCGAATGCTGACGAAAGAGCGGTACATGAAGATGCAAGCGCAGGCACACCCAGTACAGCGAATCAGCAGCCCGCAGCCGAGAATGCCGCGGCCACGGCCATCAGAAACGCTGAAGAAGAGGGCCACGACGCACGGCGACGAAGAGAGATCCCCGACAGTGCTGATGACGAGCCCATCATCTACGTATTTGCCGGGCAAGGGCGCAGAGGTGTTGACAGCCTCGTGTCCACGCACCCACGACTGTCGCGGCTACAACCAAACGAGTCTGTGCGAGAGTGTCGACGGCGACGATACCGCACTCGAACAGGCCGCTACGTACTCGAGTTCCAGGTAGAACGCCTGACTGATCGACCCACCGGGGACAGCAGGATGTGGATCAACTTCCGCGACTACGAACAGTTATGGCGCGAAGGCCGGGTCCAGAGTGATGAGCCTGAAGCGGTCACCAGGTGACTCACCTCCCTGATGGAGTAGCACCGGCCGCTGACGGTGATGGTGGAGCAGCTGTTTGCCGATGTAGCGGTACATAATCATTGGCACCCAGCACGGCCGATGCAGAGGAGAAGGAGAGTGTGTGATGGAGTCGAGGGCGACTCCAAGCTGGGGGGAGAGAGTAACAGGATGAAATCCTGATAGGTGCGAGGCAGCTGCGTGAAGGACAAGATCACCGAGGAGGGCAAGCCAGCGGGCGATAACAGAGCGGCGGACATCAGACGGCGAATATCAAGACAATGCAGCGGTGACGGACGTGGTGGTGCTCATACGGGTTGAAGCGTGGCGCGGGCCGACCCGCTGCAGCCAACCCGGCCACCTGGAAGATCGGAAGCTGACGAAGAGGTGCCTCGCACACTGGGGGAGCAGACCAAGACGCCAAGACGGACGCGAGACACCAGAGAAGGCGAGGCGACATCATAGGGCAAACGAGCGGTCCAGCGCGGCTGTAAAGGGTCGGCTGTGAACCCATCAAGCCCGCCATGCATGAAGCTCCGGCTCACTCTCGAAGATTCCCAGTGCAGCGCACAGCACGCGGAAGCACAGAGTAACAGCGCGGCAAAGCCATACACGCAGAAGCGGCGAAGCACCGGCATTGGTGTTAAACAGAGGAATACAAGTAGCAGTCGAAGTGTACGTAGTGTTGTGTGCAGTCCTTAAAGGGTGCTTGAGTGCTTGTAGAAGCGGGTATCTGCAGCCCCGTACGAGGCCGTCGGTATAGGCAGTCCGCGAAGTAAGGAGCAACTAGCCGAAGAGAGGGTAAACCCTGAAAGAGGGTAAGAGAGCCCCCGGTACTAAGAGCCCCCGGTGCACCTCCTTAGCGGTCTCGGCGAAGCATCAAGTACTCTGACCAATCTTGCCACTGCTAGGAAAAGTCGACTGCCGCCGCCGTGTATATTTCATACGTAGCTAGGGCGGCTGGTGTTCGTAGCCACTGGACACCACTCGAGGCCACGAGTAGGACCGGCGCACGACACAAGGGCGGAAAGGACCAAACACTATCACTACTCGCGCGAAGCGCTGACGAACTGAGCAAGGAAAGACGCCCAGCTTACTGTTTGCTCAATTAACCGACGGTGCAACGATTGCCCGAGGTGCAGCATTTTTTGCAGCAGTGCTGTCTGCACTGTCGTCACGGATCGACATGTGTGCCTGTCAGCGCAGGAGTTTTGCTAAGACTCTTGAGTCAAGACAGCAAAAACTGAAAGGTGAAGGAAGATGCACAGGATCTGCAAGCTTCCAGTGCCAGCCGAGCGCCATTGTTACGGCATCTACACGGACCATCGCTGGAGACTTTGTTCAGTCCGGTAATGAGCCCAAGCCTCGTGCACATTGTCGTCTCGGGCCGAGGTCCAAGCTACGCATTCCTACACCTCGGCGAAAAGACCAGGACAAAAAGCAGTCGTAACGCGCTTGCTGGGCCGTAGAATTGAAGAGGTTGAACTAACAACGGCTTGCAGACTGCATAACTACAGACAGTGCCATCATCGCGGTATCGCCTTGTCACAGTTTAATGCCTGGTCGGACAGATCGGGCCTCAGCTGAAAATCATTCGCGAATCGCGAGTGCTCGCTTTCTCGGGCGCTGCGAAGACTGCGCGGCATCAGCTCTGCCTGTCCACATGTGAAATTGCCAAGAAGCGTGATGCTGCTTGCGCGATGTCAGCCTCGTCTGGTTGTCGATTGAGTGGCTGACGTCGACGCTACACGTAGCGTCGAATACTGTACTGCACCCATGCTACATGTGTGGACTTGGGCGTTCCTCATCAACTTCATGCAAGTCCGACTTCAACAATGAAAGCATGACTCACGTCGCTCCGATATTGACCAAATTTGGGTTTATTGACGTTGAAGCACACCCGTGGCAGGTAATAAGCTTGGCAAACTCAGAAGGAAGGAGGTGCATGTTCAATCAAAGGGGCTCGCGCTATCATATCGATAAAAATCAAATCACATGTATGGGGATGGATGACTATGCAGGCCGGCCGCCGACCGACCCTCGCTGCTTAGGCCAGTCAAGGAGTCTGGCCGGCGCTCGATCGCTTCTCCTACTTCCGAGGCGGCGTGGCCGGACGCTGCGTGCCCAGGCCGTTGTACGCGTAACGCTGCTTCTTCTCGGCGGGCTTGAGGATCTGGAACGAGCACATGAGCGTCTCGTCCACTGACATCATGGCGCCGGCGTTGTCGAACTCGCCGCAGTAGTTGGGTGCTGAGAAGAGCGTGACCAGCTGGCGCTTGGCGAAGAACTCGTAGCCGTCCTCCACCACCTGGTGGGCTCGGCAGATCAGGTCGAGGTCGTGGCGCTTGAGGAACTGGCTGACGATGTCGGGGCCGAACGTGAAGGACACGCCGCGGTCGTTCTCCCCCCAGCCCATAATGTCCTTGTCCGGGTCGGACCACAGCAGGTCGCAGAGCAGCCCCGTGTCGGGCACGTCCGTGGGGCGCACGAAGCGCTTGATCTGCTCCATCTGACTGAGCTCGGGCGACAGGCCGCCGTGCATGCAGAAGATCTTCTCGTCCACGATGGCGGCCACGGGCAGGCAGTTGAAGCAGTCCGTGAAGGTCTTCCAGAGCTTGATGTTGTAGCGGCGCTTGCACTCGTCGTAGAAGCCGTAGATGCGGTTGATGGACGCGCACTCGTGGTTGCCGCGCAGGATGAAGAAGTTCTCCGGGTACTTGATCTTGTACGCCAGCAGCAGGCAGATGGTCTCCAGACTCTGTTTGCCGCGGTCCACATAGTCACTGCAGCAACATAAGCCAAAATTAACATAAATCAGTTCTCCCATCATCACTCTCAATACTCAACTAAGTTACTGCATGTAAGGCTGTACGCACCCGAGGAAGAGGTAGTTGGCGTCCGGGGGGAAGCCGCCGTACTCGAACAGACGCAGCAGGTCGTAGTACTGGCCGTGGATGTCGCCGCAGATCTTGATGGGCGCCTCCAGCTCCACCAGAATGGGCTGCGCCAGGAACACCTCGCGCGCGTGCAGGCACAGCCCGCGGATCTCCGTCTCCGACAGGTTCACCTGCTTGCCGGGGCGCGCGCCGCGCACGCTCAGCAGCTTCTCGATGATGCTGTCCACGTCGATGGGCTCGAGTCCGGACGACGCCATGGCTGCTAGTTTCTAGGTCTCTCTCTCTCTCGGCCCTTCCTTCCTTCTTCGGTCTGGTCGAGGGCGCAGTGTCCAGTCCCCCCTCCTCCTCCCTGGATGTTCCGCGCGAAGCCCCGCCATTGGACATTAAGCGCACGAAAAGCGGCGATTCGCGGAAAAGAATCCATGGTTTCGACCAATTGCCGCACGCGGAAAGGAACGGCAAAACAGCTGGTTCTCGAGGTGGTGATCACCTCCGCAATTTTATCAGCGGCAATCTGCCGGGCCGAGTGCCTTGAGCTGCTGGAAGATCGACGGCATCGGCGCCCAATGCCCTTGACGACGTTGAGCTCACTTATCTACCAATGTTAACAGTAGAGGCGGCGTTGCGGTCTGCGTGTCTGCAGCTTGTCGGTCCGCCGTCGCTCCCTTTCGTCATGACAACGACCAGCGGAGGAGTGGCTGTCGGTCAACCGGCGCTATTGAGTCAGCACAACAGCGTTGCCGTTGCGCGGCCATTACACCGAGCTAGCCCCTCTGAACGTGGGGCTGACCGAATTTAGGACGCGTGATTATATTGAAAAGGCTCTCGCCACGAGCCTCGGACTCGTAGTCGGAGGCTTCCTCCTCACATGGTGCCGCCCGCAACAAGTTGCCAACCTTGCGGGACTGCAAGTTGGCGCGAGATCTTCTTTCTTTCCATGGTCGGAACGGCAACAGCGCCAGCTGGTTTTGACTCTTTGCCGCCGCTGCAATACATGTACAGCGTCGACGAGCGCGCCTTGGCAGGTTGTTGTTGCTGTCGCGCGGCACGCCAATGTACAGGATACACTGTGTATCCACCGCATACTTTGCAGCACACTCGGAGGCGCCCCTGCACATGTTGCGCCGGAAGTCTGATACAGCTGCGGCTCGAGTAGACGACTACCCTCTGCAACGACATACACGTCATATCCCCTTCACACCCCGTTATCACCACCCCACCACCTCTATAACCCAATACCTCTTACGCACATGTACAGTATCCTAACTTACCCGGCAATGGAAAGGCAGAGGGAGGGGCACTCGACACAAGGAGAAAAGGAGAAAAAAGGGGGAAGCCGCTGCTCGCGGCTCCATCGCCCTCCACCTCGCCCCGCTCTGCTTCACTTCCGTCTCCGTCTCTCAAGTCATGGTGTACGTCTACATTACGCTACACTACAGTACACTACAATACATCAGTGCATCACCCACCCACTGTCTCTCTTTGCTCACTCGCCATTCCGGCCATGCGCAGCGAAGACAAGAAGCGGAAGCCGTCGCGCGACTTCCCGGCGCACGCCAACGTGCCGGTCGGCAAAGTCCACTCCAATGGGGTCTCCTCCAAGTGCGTACAGTACTATACTCACTGATGCATTGATTAACCCACTCACTAACCTCCCCACTCTGTCGCAGGGTGCGCGTGGAGCTGCACACGTCGGCTCCGTCCGTGCCGCCAATGCGCGACCCGTTCCACATCCTCAACTTCGACGGGGGCGAGCGCTCGGGCTCCGTCATGTCGGTGGACTCGGTCTCCTCCATGTTGTCGGTGGACGAGTCGTTCCAGTTCTCGGACGGCGAAGACGATGACGAGGAGGACGTGGCCAAGCTGCCGAAGAACCAGCGGCCGGCCCAACCCGCCGACGAGCGCGAGTACTTCGAGCGGATGTGGGCCGAGAACTTCAAGAACTCGGAGGCGCAGGTCAACAGCACGACCGGCTACTTGCCTGTGGGTGCGGCCGGCCGCCTGAACCGCATCAAAGGCTTCTCATTCGCGCGCGACGCCGTGTCGCACAAACTGTACGCCGTCTTCCGACTCGAGATCGAGTGCATCGTGAGCGAGAAGCAGTGGACGATCTACCGCCGCTTCCACGACTTCAAGCAGCTCGCGCACCAGCTCAAGAACGAGTCGGTGCGCGTGTCGGCGGTGCCCACGCGCACGCTCATGCGGTCGCTGGACCCGAATTTCCTGCGCAAACGGCAGCTGGAGCTCGACCGCTGGCTGCGCGAGGTGCTCATGCTCATCAGCCTCGAGAACTGCAAGGTGGACACGGAGCGCTACGCCGAGTGCTGCGGCAATCGCGGCTTCCATGCGAGCGTGCGGCTCATCCGCAACTTCCTCACGCACAAAGCCAACGAACCGCCGGTGTTCGAGGAATCGGCGTCGTCTTCGGGGTCCAATGTGCTGTCCAACTCGTCTAGTGGCTTCTCCTTCTCAGGGTCGGGATCAGGTCGACCACCGCTGTTTAGCTCAGCAGAACAGAAGACCGACTCGGAGTCCATGTCGTACGATATGGAGGAGGGGAGCGGCAGCTCACGAGGAAGGAGGATTCGTGTTGGCTCGGCCGATCAGTTATCGACAAGTTCTCGTGGCGGCAGAGTACGAGGAGATTCAGCTGATCAGGGTAGCTCCCGTGGTGGTAGAGCGCGTGTAGCTTCAGCCGATCACGGCAGATCGAACTCACGTGGAGACAGGTCTCGAGGGAAATCATTACCGAAGGAGGAGCCGATGGACGACGGTCGGGCCGCGCCCTTTAATGCGTCCACCGTGGCCGAACAGCGACGAAGTGTGGTCCTACAGGATGTCGAAGACGAAGATGAAGAATTTGATGGTGAAAGCAGCTCTAGGCGGCGAAGTAACAGGGTGTCGCTGAAGCAGTTCGACGTGTTGCGTATGATCGGCAAAGGATCGTTTGGCAAGGTGTTGCTGGTGCGGAAGAAACATTCATCACAATTGTTCGCGGTCAAGATTCTCAGTAAGCCAGCCATCGTGAAAAAGCAGCAAGTGGAGCACACGCGCACCGAGCGGCGCGTGTTAGCAGCGGTGTCCCATCCGTTTGTGGTATGCCTGCACTACGCCTTCCAGACGAAGGACAAACTGTACTTTGTACTTGACTACTGCCCAGGTGGAGACCTGTTCTTCCACCTCAGTCGATGTGGATGCTTCCCCGAGGCTATGGCAAAGTTCTATGCGGCTGAGATCGTCCTGGCGCTCATCCATTTGCACGAGCAGGGCATCGTATACCGAGATCTCAAGCCTGAGAATATTATGCTGGATGTGGATGGCCACGTGAAACTAGCAGATTTCGGTCTGGCTAAGGAGGGCATCACCAGCGAACTCAACGGGACGTACACTATGTGCGGTACACCCGAGTACTTGCCACCTGAGATTCTAAACCGTGCTGGTCACGGTACAGCCGTAGACTGGTGGAATTTGGGCATGGTGCTTTACGAAATGCTGACGGGACGGCCGCCGTGGTACACGCAGGACCGTCAAGAGCTGTTTAATCGCCTCCGTGGTGCGCAGCTTGAATTTCCGCAAGGTTTGACGCCGGAGGCGATGAACTTGATCGAAGGTCTACTGATGCGTGATCCAGCCAAGCGCCTTGGCGCTATCGATGTGCGTGAAATCACGTACCATCCTTTCTTCGCGGATATCGACTGGAATCTGCTGTACAACCGCCAAGTGCAGCCACTCTACCACCCCTGTCAGTACACAGACCCCATTGACGCTGCCAATTTCGAGGAAGAGTTTACGAAGCTGCCGCTCACCCAGATCGACAGTGCCGGCCTTAGTGTCGCCACAAATGAGTTGCAGGAGAAGAGAGGCGACGATGGAACTTCTGGGGCTGACGGAAGGGACCCGGCTGAAAGAGCTGCCGCTGCTGCCGAGGCGGCGGGGATTGGTGCGGGTATGCCCAACGGCATTGCGGGAAGTACTGGCACAAGTATGAGCAGCAGCGAGCGCAACAGCACGCTTCGGAACCTGTCGTACACGTTCGCTGGCTTCACGTACGATGGCACCAACCCGTCCCTGGCTCGATCAGGCAGCTTCGCGCAGTCGTCACGATCAAGTCACATGAACGACTAACTCTTGAGTCGCCTCATCTACACTATAAATTCCAGCAGCTGGAGGACTATGGATACCAATGCACCCTTACGGGCTGATCCTCTTCAAGATGACACCAAAGCAGCGTCGGAATGCTTTTGGCCTCTGGCAATAAACTACCTCCTCGGCTCAGCCACAGAGATTGCGAGAATGTAATTAACCATGAACACGTTCTTATGTATATATGACGACCAACGCGTCCGTAAGCTGCCAGGTGTAGTTAGTTCTTCGATGCAGCAGCGAATTTGGCACAGTCGACCGTGTTCTTGAGCAGCATGGCGATCGTCATGGGGCCGATGCCACCGGGCACTGGCGTGATGGCAGACACGCGCTCGCTCGCAGCGGCGAAGTCGACGTCGCCCAGAATCTTGTATCCCTTCTTGCTGGTGGCGTCGTCCACGTAGCTGATGCCGACGTCCACGACCACGGCTCCTTCGGCGAGCCAGTCGCCCTTGACCAGCTCCGGCTGGCCCGTGCCCACGAACACCACCTCGGCCTGGCGGACCTTGTGGGCCAAATTCTTGGTCTTGGAGTGGCACATGGTGACCGTCGCGTTGGCGGCCAGCAGCATGAGCGACAGCGGCAGGCCGACGAGCTGGCCGCGGCCAATGACGACCACGTCCTTGCCCGCCAGCTCGATCCCATTGCGGGCCAAGATCTCGAGGCAACCCGCGGGCGTGCAGGGCTGCAGTCGCAGCTCCGTGGCCTGCTCCGCCTTCTTAGGCTCTGCGAGCCGCGCGAAGTGGTGCGAGTGCAGGCCGTCCACGTCCTTGAGCGGGCTGATGGTCTCCAGCAGCTCCTCCTCATGGGCCTTCAGGTGGCTGGGAAGTGGCAGCTGCAGCAACATGCCGTGTACATTGTGGTCGGCGTTGAGCGACTGGATCAGAGCCAGCAGCTCCTCGAACGCGATGGACTCGGCCAGCTCGTGCACTTGAGGAGTGATGCCCACGCGTGTGCAGGCGTTTTTTTTGAGGCGCACGTACGTCTTGGAGTCCGTGTTCGAGCCTACGAGCAACAGTGCTAGCGTGGGCGTTACGCCGAGCGTCGGGATCAACTGCTGCAGCTCCGCCTCGATCTCCTTGCTGCAAGCCTTGCCGTCCAGGAGGCGCGCCATGGTCAAGTAAGTGGGTTTTTGGATGGTGCGTGTTCAACGTGTGGTACAGAACGGCACAACAATAGGCTACGGGAGTGTGGCAGCTATGTATCCCGTAATCAGATAAGAGATGGAATTAACGGGAAAATAACCATGAAATTGCATAGAGAGTGAGTATTTTGCCCGATTGGGCTATCCGACCAAAAAGTATACACGGGACAGTGCATAAAAGGAACGAAAACCTGGGCTCTTCAGGGCAAGGATCTATAGCTATATACCGGTAGCTACCCACCGGTAGCGACCAAAATGTTAGCTACCGTTGCTTCACCGGGCATCTCTATAGCTATAATTTTAGCTACTGGGGGGGGGGGCTTCAGTGTCTATGGAGGACCTCCATAGCGACCCAAAGCTATAGTAGCTATTGCTCATTCCCAAGACAAACGAAGCTATTGATTCAGCAGGACCACTTCGTTGATAGAAGTACGGGCAGTTTGCAACTGTTGGAAAAGTAAGGGCGCCGCGGGGAATTGAACTCACAACCATACCTGTAGAACATACGCTGTTGACCGTTACACCATACTGGCGCCCGGTCGTCTTCACTTCGGACTGATACTTGACACTGTCGATTGCATATTCCAACACTTTGTTGGCAGGTGGAAGTGAGCTCGGCGAGGAAGATTGAAGACTGATGTATTTGTTTGCTATGTAAGCCCACTTGGCCATATTCACTATGTAGTTGTTGCTGTTGCTCGGTTGGTCGTACGTGTTCTCCTACTGCACCGTCTCGCTCTCCTCCATCTCCGCCTGCACGTTGTTCTCCGCCATCTCCGCCTGCACGTTGTTCTCCGCCATCTCCGCCTGCACGTTGTTCTCCGCCATCTCCGCCTGCACGTTTTTCTCCGCCATCTCCGCCTGCACGTTGGCGGAGATGCCCACCACTTCATGCATGCACACTCCCAAGATCACTGGCGAGTTCCGACACTCCTTCCCGTGCGGTCAACATGAGAGCATCACATGCCCACGCAGCTCAGCGAGCCGTGGCGCCGGGAGGACCTTCGTCAGGACGTCCGCACGCATCTTCTTGGACTCGCAGTTGTTTATCAGCAGCACCTTCTTCTTCACGAAGTCCTTCACGAACTTGTGGCGGGTGTCAATGTGCTTCGCATGCCCCGTGGTGTCCTCGCCTTCCAGTTGGGCGATTGCTGCTTGATTGTCGACGTGCAGCAGCGACGGCATCCGCACCTTAATCCATATCTCTTTCAAACACTCGATGACGCCGAGCATGCGCGCAGTGATGTGCGAGGCCGCGACAAACTCCGACTCCATCGTCGAGAGCGCGACGCACGCTTGCTTCTTGCACATCCACGCCACCACAGCGCCGGCCATCATCACAACGCCACCACTCACAGATTTCCTGTCTTTCTTGTCGGCCGCGTAGTCGGCGTCACTGTACGCCTCCACCAGCACGCTGTCCTCGCCCATCGCGTTCTCGTCCGCGTTCATTACGAACTTGATGCTCTTGGTGCCCTTGAGATACTTGGCGATCCGCTTCGCCAGTCTCCAGTCAGCCTCTCTCGGTGCGTGCGAGTTCCTCGTCGCACGGTGCACGGCGAACGAGATGTCGTGCACCTGGAGATCCAGAGCAAGCTGCCCACTAATGACTGGAACGTCCGCATCGTCGGGCGACCTGGTGTGCCAGCACCACCACTTGGCAATAACTCGCCTGGTGCCTCGTCGTCTTGCTCACCGCCGATCGGCGTGCTGACCGGGACCGCCTTGTCCAACCCGAACTTCACCAACATGTCCTGAATCACCTGCTCCTGGTCGAGAGCCCAGCCGTCTTCTTCGTCGTAGCTGAAGGCTACACCCAAGAACTTCGATACGACTCCTAAGTCCTTCAGCTCCACAACCTGCATGTCCTGGAAGAACTTATCCACCTTCTTCACGCTTGTGGCCGTCACGAGGATGTCGTCGACGTACACGCTGACGAGCGTCACGCCATCCTCCTCGATCTTGACGTAGAGGCAGCTGTCCGAGTAACACTGCCGGAATCCCAGCGACAGCAAGATGCTATGCAGCAACTGGTTCCACAGCCTGCCTGACTGCTTGAGCCTCCCTTCTTCTTCCTCGCTTTCAGTTACTTAGCTACTGTTATTTCCTTCTTCTTTCATGCACACGCGTAAGTAGCGGTAGTGCATGCATTGCAGAGCCTTCTTATCAAGGTGGCCGAGTGGCTCTCACCCACAAAACATCTCAAAGCTCAGCAAGACGTACACGCCGCAGTTGTAACTGTCGCTTTGGATGCCCAGACCAGGATCGTGGGTCACTAAGCGGGAACTGGGTCTAACATCTTTTGGCAGCATAGTGTTCAGCGATTGTACCACGGAACGGACACTGGAAGAGTAGGAGGTCGCTATAGAAGCGTAGGCATACGCTTTCCTTGTTCAGCTCCATCAGCATAGCACACCAGTGAATGTTGTTGCAGTTAATCGGGCAGAGGACTTTCATCTTCTGGGTAGCACCTGCCAACGCTCGTTTAAATGCTCGCTCTCCGTCTTAATAGTTCCGTTTGAAATCCCTAGGTTTGACGGGTCAATCACTCGAGTGTTGGGGTCCGCACCAAACGGTTTATGCAGTATCATCTGCATGACTTGAGCGCTAAGGGTTTCCTTCGCAGCCAAGTCCACAATGTCTATATACTCGGTTTGGATATGTGCCGTACCATCACAGCCCAGTCAGAAAAGGTCTTGTCCATGGAGCGGCTGGGTAAGTCATGACTGTGCACCCTTTTCAGCGGCGGGTGGCCTTTTTGTTTGTCACCAAACCACCAAAGTTGCCACATTCCACATTAAATGGGCCTGATCTGCCTGGGTACCAGTGTACCAGCAGAGGTGTCAAGCGCTGACCACGTATACACCGTATACGCCGGTACTCCGAGATGTCAACCCCGTATACAGACTCGTATAGCCGGTGGCAGGTCCAGAGGCTGCCACGCGTTCGTTTTAGATCGTAGATCGACAGAGGTAGCTCGGAGTCCCCAATACACTCAGTTTGGTTTTTGCTCAGTAGCGAGCGCGATCCTATACGAGACAGATCAAAGCTAGCTTTAGTCCTGTGCTAGTGCACGGTCTAAACTCCGCGTGGCAAGGTGTCCACGCGTTACAACATGGCGGAGTCTAGAAGCTCCGTTGACGAGCTCGCGGCGCGGATCGCCGCGACCCTACTGTCGAGCCCCGGGGCGCCCGAGTCCCCGGTGCGCTCTCCGGGATTGCGACTTCAGATCCCGAACCCCTTCGACGCGGCTGGCGCTGGTAGCGAGGAACTAGGCGTTGAAGACGAAGACATGCCGACGGCGAGCCCGCTCGCGGGCCAGCTACAACAGCGGGTCTCGGCGGCCCCCGCACTGCCCCAGCCGCCCAGGTTCGAATGTCGCACGATGCAAGACCGCCGGAACTTCATGCGTGGGTATGAGACTTACCTTACCGCGATCAATGCGCTCCAGACCCAGTGGAGTGGCGCGTTTGCCATGCCCGTGGGTGCCTGTATCGAGAGCAAGACGAAGCGCATGATCGCCCGGTACGAGTTTAACTGCTCGCCTGAAAGGATTTCGGAAGAGCAGTGGATTACGTATTTCAAGCAGGCTAACGAGCCCTCCCACGTTGACTACGCAGTGGTCGACGAGGCGATGAAGCAACTCCGCATGCAGACGAAGTGGCCAGAACCTGAGAGCCGCATGATGAATTTACAGGCGGATCTGGAGGCTATCCTCGACCGCTTCAATCTGGCTGAGCTCGCGTTTGAGCACGAACAGCGGCGACTTGTTCGATACCTCACTAATGCGCTGGAGCCGGCAAGCTTCCGCAGCGTAGTGACCACCCGCCTTACGCTGCAGGTGAACAAGAAGTTTAAGAACGAAGTCGTTCCCTTCTGCACGTGGGTCAAGGTGCTCTTAAAGGAGTTTATGACGTGGGAGCAGGCTGCTAATTCTGTGAGCAGCACCCCCGCCCCGCACGGCAGCACCCCATCTTCAAGCGGTCGACGTGGTGGCCGGGGTGGAGCAAGCAACAGTGCTAACGGAGGGGGGCGCAGTGGCGGCAAGGGGGGGTGGACGTGGTGGAGGTAGCCACGGAGGTCGAGGCGGTGGTACTGGCCGAAATGGTACAGCCCCTGCTACTACATCACCCGCCCGAGCTGATGGTGCCGACGGAGCGCCCGCCCCGCGGCGGCGTGGCGCTTGCCTCAAGTGCCAGTCGACGCAGCATCAAGTACGGGAGTGCCCGAATATCAGGCCAGGCGAAGCCTCCGAGCTTCTCCAAGCGCTGCGTGCACGACGGGAGTCCGCCCCTCCGACGAGCATGCGCCGTCTGCAAGTGGCGGATGATGCGTCTGAAGACTTGAAGCTTGAGAGGACCCAAGATGCGGGTACTGTCGATGCGACAGTGGACGATCTGGAGGTAAAGGCGCTTCTACTGGATTCGGGTGCTGACACGTCGTTGGTGGCCAGAGGCGTCATCGACGCCCTCCAAGCTGATGGGGTATTGGTACACATCCGCCAGGTTGCTGACCAGGAGCTGAAGCCCATCGGTAGCGGCCAGCTTGTAGCGTCTCGGGTCGTCCAATTTAAGGAAGTCATGCTGGCGACGTCAGCCGGCCCGCTAATGCTGCGGAACCTGGAGTGTTTTGTCGATGAGTCCGACCCATCACATGGCCTCATTGTTGGCCGCCCCATCATGAAGATATTGGGATACTCAACGGACGAATTGCTGGTGCGAGTACGCGACGCTCAGACCGAGTGGGAGCTCGCTGGGGCCGACGACACTACAGCACCTACGGCGGAAGGAACCACGCCACTTCAACGTGTCTGCAGGTTGCAGGCGGCGGCGATAGAAACATCGGTACCGAGTGTTGCTGCGAGTGACGATGTCGAGCGCTACGAGACGCGTACGGCATTTCCCACTATGGCCCCGGAAGTGCTGGCAGACTTGATTCGAACACTTGAGCAGAGGTTCAAGGTTGCCACGGAGATGGGCTTGGTGCTAGAGCCGCGTGCTCGGCTCAAAGCAATCTTGAGCACTCGGCAGGATGTGTTCCGGCTCCAGTTTGGCGACGACCCTCCGGTGCGTGTCGCACCCCTCCAGGTCCGGCTGAAGCCAGGTGTCACACCGACAAAGTCCCAGCCCCGGCGATATTCACCCGACGACCGCGCTTTCCTCGAGCGGCATGTGGACGCATTGTTGCAGCACTCATTGGTGTTCAGGAACCCACGTAGTCACTGGGCATCGGCGCCGAGAATTGTCAGGAAGAAGGAGCAAGATCATGACCCTCTCGCCGACCCCAGAATGACTGTCGATACGCGCGCCGTGAACGAGCGCACGGAGGCGATGCCGTGGCCAATGCCCGTTCTCGAGGTTGTTATTGGAGAGCTGGAAGGTGCGCACGTCTTCTTTGTGCTAGATTGGTTCAGGGGTTATTGGCAATTACCCCTGCACCCCGACTCGCAGGAGTACTTCACCCTCGTCACACATCGCGGTATGTACACGCCGACAAGAGTCCCCATGGGAGCCACTGACGCAGTCGCCTATTGTCAAGGTGTGGTAGAGGAAATATTTGGTGATCTGCTAGGGAACGGTATTTTGTGCTGGCTCGACGACATTTTGGGCTACGCTGAGGATGCCGCTGCGCTCATGGAGCTGCTCGACAAAGTTCTCGCTAGGTGCGAGGCGTATGGGTTGAAGCTCCACGCCAAGAAGTGCCAGTTCTTCGCGACCGAAGTTAAGTGGTGCGGCAAGCTTATCTCCGCCCAGGGCGTGAGGCATTGCCCAGAACGGGTGCAAGGTTTGATCGACATGCCGTTACCGAGGACGGCCGGCGATCTGCAGCAGTTCCTCTGCGCGATTAATTGGATGAGGCAAGGAATCCCGGAGTATAACCGACTGACGGGCGATCTATATGCAGTTCTCGAGCGCGCTATGGTCTTAGCCGGTTCCCGCAAGAAGCAGAAGCTGAACCGGTTCCTGCTGGTAGATGCGGGGTGGTCCGAGAGCGATACGGCATGTTTGAACGTCGTGCGCGACGCGCTGGTGAATATGGTACCTCTGGCCCATCCTAGCCCAACGGCTGAGGTGTGTCTCTACGCGGACGCCAGTCAAGACTACTGGGGCGCGGTGGTGACTCAGATTGACCCTAGTGAGCTCCAGTTGCCACTCGAGAAGCAGAACCATCGCCCGTTGGCTTTCCTGAGCGGGCGATTCGCGGGGGCATCCAGTCGGTGGGCTACCATCGAGAAGGAAGCCTTTGCTATTGTTGAGTCGACGCGCAGGCTCAAATATGAGACGGCGTGAAACAAAAGAATGCTAGTTAACCATTTAGAAAATTACGAGATAGGCACACCACCGTAAAGAGGAGAGTCTCAGCTACACGTAGAGCCCCCCAGCACAAAAATCCACCCAGTCTTCGCTGAGGGAGGGTCTCTGAAAAAAAAGGTTGCCTCTCGATCTGGCCGAACTCGATTTTTTTTTATTGTTGTACTGGGGGTAAACTGAGCCTGCGGAGCGATTGCGCTTATTCCGAGGTCCTAATTCGACTTCGTCTTTGTTTTAGACGCATTGTTATGAGCACAAAATTCAGAAAATTAAAAATAGAGGTGTATATTTTGGAATTTGGTAGCGATGGAAACAAGAATCATTTTGATTTACCGAGACATGCCCGACGAGTGGAAGATAGTAGTGATAGTGCTCCCGTAGACACGTGCCACGATAGCGCTGCACTGTATCCGTCTCCTTGAGCACAGCTAGCGCCGTCATAATGCACTGCGTTCGCTCGCCACCATTCACCCTTGAATTTCAAGGCATCGTCAAACAAAATGATGCTTGTATCCATGTCTTCGCCCCCGTCTTGATTCTCTCCGTGCTCGTCCTCGTTTTCGGCAGAGCTTGCGTCTTTCGGGTCAGGTTCTCAGCTGTTGTCTGCACTGCCGTCACTGCTGTAGCCACTGTAGCCACTGTAGCTGCTAGCGTCTGCCCCGCTAGCGGCGTTGGCGGTCTGGTCTCTCCCAGCGGCGGCAAACGCCGCGAGCGCCTCCATCTTCGTTGTTGATACACTCCAGTCAAATTTAGAGATTTTGAAAAAGTCAACCTTCTGAAAAATTTCACTTAGGTGCGAAAAAAGATGCGCCAACTTCAAAGCCGTTTATCTCGAAAACGCAAAAAGGTTAACTAGCATCGTTTTGTTTGGCGCAGTCTCATATTTGCTACTACGACCGCGGGGATTCCATCTGTACACCGACCACCGGAACCTCGTGTATATGTTCGACCCGTATGGATCCGATGGTACGATGGCAAGATATCGAGCCGACAAGTTGCAGCGCTGGGCGTTGTCACTCATGTCTTTCAAGTACGTAATTGAGCATGTCCCAGGAGAGGTTAATGCCTGGGGTGATCTGCTCAGTCGCTGGGGAGCTGGTCCGGTCTTACCCGCCGAGTCGTCTGCGCGACGCGTGGCCCGACTGGCCGTCGTCGATCGCGTCTCTCCGCTGCAAGAAGCAGAGTTTGTGTGGCCGTCTGAAGGCGAGATTCGCACTCTTCATCAAGACCCCCAGTACCAGGAGCAAGCTAGAGCCGCCGGTGTGAACTGGGATGACGAGCGTGCGCTGTTGCTAAGTCCGACCGGCCAAGTGTGGATTCCCCCTGACGCGACAGAGCTTCAACAACGCCTGTGTGTCATTGCCCACGCTGGTGCGAGTGGCCACCGCGGTGCAAAGACCACGGCAGCGCTGTCGGAAGTTTTCGTGTGGGCGACCATGCCTGCGGAAGTCAGTACCTTTGTGCAGGGGTGCCTGCACTGCATGGTCACAGTCGGGGGTAAAATACCGCGGCCGCACGGTGAAACGCTGGTTGCGACCAAGCCTAACGAACTCCTTCACTTCGACTTTCTATCCATGCTGGAAGGCGAGGATGGCTCTAAGTACGTGTTCGTCCTGAAAGATGGTATGAGCGGATATGTGGAACTCGTCCCATGTATTGATGCTACAAGTGATCAGGCGTACGCCAGTCTTTTAGACTGGTTCAAAAGATTCGGAGTTGTCCGCCTATGGGTGTCCGACCAAGGCGCACATTTCAAGAACCAAGTGATCGCTCGCCTCCAATCAGCGCTCGGCGCCCACCACCACTTCACGCTGGCCTATACACCGTGGGCCAACGGCACAGTGGAGGTCGTTAACCGCGAGGTGCTCAAGAGTGTCAAGGCTCTGCTCAGCGAACGCAAGCTGCAGGCCACGTACTGGCCGCGAGTGTTGCCTGTTGTCCAAGCTGCACTCAACTCTATGCCCTCGGACCGGCTGGGCGGGGCGACACCATTGACGGCTTTTACGGCGCTACCTGGGGAATCCCAGTTGCGAAGCATTCTTCACCCGCAGGACCCACTTGAGGCAAGTGTCACGTGGGCTGAAGCCGAAATTACGACTCACTTGCAAACCGTGCGTGCAGCTCTAGACGGTATGCACGCCGAGATGACGAGTGCCAGCGAGAAGCGACGTCGTGCTGCTCACGATCGGCACGCCAAGAAGCGAGGAGTTACGTTACCCAAGTTCAGTGAAGGCGACTTTGTCCTTGCTGCCACCGCGACAGGTCGAAGCGGTAACAAGCTTGCCTTGTTTGGCGCGGACCGAAACGCATTGTCGGCATTGTTAATGATTACACCTTCGAGGTTCAAGCTCTAATGGCGCCATTCGCTACGTCTCTACGCCACGCATCGCGACTTCAACTGTATCGAGATGCTAATCGCGATCTCGAAGAATCGATAGTCGAGCAGGCAATTCATGGCGAGGGCGGTCATCTGGTCGAAGCTCTCCGTTCCATCCGACTGAGCCCGGACACGCATCGCTGGGAGATCTTGATCAAGTGGTACGGCTTGGACGAGCTGGAAGCTTCGTGGGAACCCGCCGACGCAGTCCGCGAGGACGTCCCGCTGCTGTTCGAGGCGTTTATCAACGCCAAACCTGCTGATCCTGAGCGCAAGCGAATGCTGGATGCGCTCGCCGCCCTGACACACCGCCGGGCTCCTGCGCCTGCCCACCAACCTCGAGCTCGCTCACGTGGCAGACCTCGCACTCGCGCCGATCATCGGGAGTCCAGCCACTAGCGGCGCTACTTGCCTCCGTCGGAGGGGGGAAGTGATCTGCCTGGGTACCAGTGTACCAGCAGAGGTGTCAAGCGCTGACCACGTATACACCGTATACGCCGGTACTCCGAGATGTCAACCCCGTATACAGACTCGTATAGCCGGTGGCAGGTCCAGAGGCTGCCACGCGTTCGTTTTAGATCGTAGATCGACAGAGGTAGCTCGGAGTCCCCAATACACTCAGTTTGGTTTTTGCTCAGTAGCGAGCGCGATCCTGTACGAGACAGATCAGGGCACACTCGTGGAAACACAAACGATTTCGGGAGAAGATGGAATTTTCCATCGCAGTAGTGAGTCATTTGACCTTCTAGCCGGCTGTCGGGATGTCGGGGCGTACATTCTTGCGCCTAGCACGTTCCAGCAGTTTTTCAATAGTTGACTCAAGTTGCTCCTTCGTAATGTTTCCTGCCGTCACTCCCTTTTCTTCGATTAGGTTGCTAATGCCCACTAGCAACACCGGTGGTAAATTGTCAATAGCATTTTGCATTGCCAGAAGTTGCTTGTAGAGTTCAACATGAGGGGGTATGCCTGTCGGCTTCATCCATGGCGATGAATCACGGGCGGTCACTAAAGCCGAGCGCAGCTCGTCTAGTATTTGGTTGTTCCTGAACAGGTACGTAGACAGCAGCGGGTGCGATGCCGGAAGCGTCTCCCGAAAATAATCAGCATGGTAAACGAGTGATGCGATACAAAGCCTGAGGATGTCTTAAAGAGTGCTTGTATTTGATAGCGCAGGGACCATCTCCTTCTTATAGAACTCACAATGGCGTCTTCATTTTTGGCAAACTGGGGTGGAAGAATGGCGAACCCCGCACGATTTAACGGTAAGCCAGCCACGACGCGTCCAAGGTATTGGTCTCCCGCAGATTTGTAACGAATATAGCGGTCTTCGACGCCACCTAAAGGCTAGCCCACCCTCAAACATACGCTAGCAATTGAGGGGCCGCCAGTTGTGCCGCTTCATGAAAATGTAGCAACACCCTTGCGAATGGAGTGAGTACCGTAGTGGTTGAGACCAGTCTTCTCGCCGATAAGTTGTCTTAACGCTGTACCAAATCGAGACTTTTGTTGTGATCCAGTAAACAGAGACCCGGGTTGCTGTGTTGGTCGACAAGCCAAGTAAATTATCAGTGCAGTGACCCAGCACGTTGAGGGGCTTAACGGGTTCGCGTAGATGTGCCGTGGGTCTTTCGGCTCATTCCCCTCCTGGTTTATCTTGGACTTGTGCAAAACGCACCCGACGCTATCATCATGCGCGCTCATATGCTCGGTATAAATGGTCTGGACAGATTCCGATCAACATATCAAGTTCCACTGAGTAGTGAGAAAAAAATGAGCACACCCCGCGTCTTGGCGGACCAATGTTGACTTACAAAGCTCTTGGTACAGCGAGTATGGCAGTGGATCCTTGCCAGACTCGGTCAGCACTCCAGACTGATATTTAGAGACCTGCAGCCGCTTCAACGAAAGTCAACATGCTCTTTTCGTACGAGGAAGGGAGCGGTAGTTCTTGGCGGCGATAGAGATCCTTGCTGGCCTGCGAAAACAATTCAAGGTGCTGGCCCCAACTGCCTTGCGCTTTTCAAGCAAGAATGCCGCGAAGTCATCTGTCGTGAACTGCTGGAAATTTATTTGACCACCCTTCTCGAAATATTTGTGCGACTCATTCTTTTTGGTCTCCACAATCCACCGAGATATAGCACGAAGGCTGCCAGCGTAAGCCTGCTGCGTTCGCTTTGATATGCAGGCATCCCGAACGCCCTTTGCAGTGACCTCTAATGCTTTCGCTGTTGTCGCACCAGCGCGACTGGACACCACCGAGCCGCTGCTAATACCCACGGCCGCGCCACTGCTAATGCCCACGGCTGTGTCGCTACTCATGGTCGTGGGCGAGTCGCTGGTGCTGCTGGTCACCGAGCCGCCGCTTTTAGTCACGGAAGTGGAGCTGTTCTTGTTCGCCTGCGACTCACTCGTGCTGCTGGCCACCGATCCGCCGCTCTTAGCCCCGACCGTGCCACTGGTCTTGGTCACGGGCAAGTCCCTGGTGTGGCTGGCCACCGAGCCGCCGCTGCTGCTGGGCGATGCAATGATCTTGCTCTTGGGCAGCGCTGTGGGCATCGTTGGACGTCTGGTGACGACAATGTGAGAGTCTGGAGGTGAGACTTGGCAAGTGGACTTTTGGCGAATAGGAATGCATTATAAACGGCGGCTTTTCCGGCTACGAAACTGGGCCAACCCGGCCTGGGGCCATGCGGATGTCGACCCCCAGGGCTGCGTCTGGTGCAAGAAGTGTAAGCAAATGCTACAGACTACTGGTCGTAACCACGTGGAGCGGATCAACAACCACCTGTCCAAGCGCTGCGCTGCTCGGTCAACCTCTACCCTGACAACCGACGTGTTTCGCCCACGCCTCAAGAGCGACACCACGAAGCAGTTCCAGTAGCAGCTTGCCTGGTGGGTTTACAGCACTGGCATGCCGTTCTACAAAATCGGACATCCAGCTTGCTGGGAGCGCTGCAGCTATTGCACCCCGGTGTTGAGGTGCCTACCCCCGAGCAGCTGTCGGCGATTTGACTCGACCGAGCGTACACCAAGGTTCTCACGGTGACTCTGGCCGGCAAGGTTGTGACCTTGGTCACCGACGGCTGGACAGACATTAATGGACAAGCTGTGGTCAACAATGTGGTGGTCTGTGGCGAGTTCACTTTCTTTGTGGAGTCCGTATACACCGGCGCCCAAGCTCACGACACTGAGTCCCTGTCTGCTGACGTCGAGCGCGTCATCGCTAAGTACGACTTCCTTGAGGTCGGTGACCGACAACACCAGTGCCAATCAAACCACTTGGAGGGCCCTGCAGAAGAAGTTTCCCAATACGTTTTTTTTCACGGTTGCGTCTGCACCTGCTTGTCAAGGACATCGTCAAGAAGCTCAAGTGGATGGCGATGCTGCTGAGCGGATACAAGACACTAGTGAGCTTCTTCAAGAAGCACCACAAGATGTGGGCTGATCTTACAAAACGACTAAGAAAAAGGCCTTCGGGTGCTTGCCAAGCCTGGAGACACGGTGGGGCTGATTGTTGGCATGCTTTGACACAGTCTTAGCCGCTGAAGCCACCCTGTTCTCTTGCGTCTCTGCTCTTAGATTTCTCAATACGAAGACAAAGAAGCAGAAGATGGTTCGTCGAGTCGTGTACGGCTTGGTGACTTCGGCTGACTTTGTGTCGCGCCTAAAAAGCCGTTACTTTGCTCAAACCGATTGCAGCAGCGCTGAGGCAATTCGAGAAGAACGAGACACCGATCTCTGAGGTATACCAAATCTTTGTCGATCTCCCTACGGAGCTGAATACTGTAGGACTCCCTGCAGCTGAATTCAAGATCGCAAAAGCGTTGGTGAAGTCCTGCTTCGACTGTATCTATGGAGATGCTCATGGAACGCATACCTGCTCGACCCGCGCTATGCTGGACTCGACATGGACAGCACCCTTCGAAACGCGGTTGAAAAGTTTTTGGTGGCACGGCAAGGATACGAGTGACGCTGTCATTGTGGAGCTGGCAGCTTACAACCGTCATGCTCGGGAGCTCAAGACCTGCCAACCCCGGCAGTGGAACCTCTTATGCGAGCGAAAGATTCCTCTGTTTGACTTTTGGTGTGGTTTCCTCTACAAGATGTTGCGCTGCAGTTATTTCGGTGTGCGGCTTCCAGTGCTGCATCGGAACGCAACTTTTTGGTGCATGCGTTTATCCACTCGAAGCATCGCAACCGCTTAGCACCTGATCGGGTGGAAAAACTCATGCATATGTTTTTTAATGAGAAGAACATTTGCGACGAAGACATTGAGCGGTACTCACGCTTGGAAGACCTTCTACGCGAGTGCGATGAAGGAGAGATGATGGAAGAAACTGAAGTCGGAAACCAAAGTGAAGACGACGTGTACTACTAGGCAGACAAAGTTGATGCGAGGATTATACATTTTTGGTATAACTATTATTAGTAATACTAAATCGTGTTAGCCCAACTCGAGTTTGACCTTCTTCACAGGTGTGGTTTAGCTCCGTACAGCAGGGTGGGGTATGTCGATCCGTCATAGGAAACAGAGTTCGGAGACAGATCGTTGCAGAACGCCTTGGCTTTACAGCTCCCTATACCACACTACACGCGCAACCAGCAACTGCATTGCAATGTACGGAAGTACAGCGGGGTTTGTGTGCATACGTTCACAGTTCTTCGGCCCGATGCCCCCTTTGCTGAAGAAGGAAAAATGAAGAATGAGAGCGTATTTCCAAAGCGCACTGTGTGATTGGTATTGACATTTGACAGATCGTTGGCGCTTGATGGGTGGGTGTAGGACCGATGGGTGGGTTCGCGCTTGATGGGTGGGTGGATTTTTCTATTCATACATAATTTATCCACCCCGGAGACACGGGGTGAATGGGTGGTCGGTTTATTCCGAACCCATTTATCCCCATCCCAGAACCCTGGGTTGTTGTCATAACTTAATGTTGCCCCGTCCTATGTGCACCATTTGAGTGCAGCAACGAGTGCCAATAAATACCAAATCGGTATGCAACGTCTATCCCTATCCCGCGAATGCGAACTTTTAAGGAAAATGTCGTGCAAATCTTGTCTTTTGTATGGGAATCTTCGTGCAGACGACAAGACGTTTTCTCCGAATGCATGACAGGCATACAAAATCCAAGTCAAATACCTAAAATGCAATCATTTACTGGATAACGTTGGGTATCATCGCGGAGGTATGAAGTTGCTGAAGCTCTGGTTATCAATTCTCATCTAAACGCATTTGGGGCCCTTTGATGTAGTGTTCTCCAGCACTTCATCGACGCGTGCATTCAAATCTTCCATCTCGACTGATCTCTCCGTCAATGCGGTTTCAAAAAATGCCGTTCTAGCATAGAAACCGGGCAGAAACGTTTTTACACTACGTTTCGTGCATTCTGCACGACAAATGCTATTTATCTGCATGCATACATGTGTTGCCATGAATTTTCGCATACCGATCGAGTCATTAAGGAATCTTTCGCGATATCAGTTCTGCGTCTTTTAAAAGTCCGCCGGTTGTGGCCAACATGCTTGCACCCTCTGCATCGGTACATGGTCCTATATCCTCCTCTACGTTACCCCTAACCCGCTTCGTTCGAGGACGCACACGCTTTGCTATTAGAAATGGTGGGTTGATCACTGCACCTGGGCTGATTTCTTTGCGGGGTTGTCGCACATATACCGGACGATGCAATGTCTCAAAAGCGCACACAAAGCATAATCGGTACCACACACTCAAAGAAAACCACACACAGAATGCAACCGCTACCCCACAAAAATGCAACACCACCTAAATAGAACTGCGACGTGTTGCATGCAGTTCCCGCTTTGTAAACTCCGTATTTTAAAGCCACTTTCACTGTGCAGTCAAACTATATTTTCATTTTCACTCTAGTGCTGATAGCCAAAGACAGTGAACAGCTTTCCACCTACTTGGAGTTCGGATCCTCGGAATTCGAGGCGGATGCTGGATCCATGAACCGTCCGCGCGGACAGCGGACCAAAATTTGGAGCCCCCTGCGTCAGATCAAGTATTAGACACGTTTCGACAGACTTTACCCTCGCACAGCATCGACAAACGTACTCAAGTTAGATGCTCTATTGATCATTTGTCCGACCGCGGCTACAAACTTGTACGCTGTGTGCATAAAGATCGTTCTGAGTTGATCTCAACGATGCAAGTCTCAGCTTGGCGATGAAGAAGAGGCGGATTCACAGCCTAAATGCCCGTGCCGCTACACATTCAAGATTTTTTTTGTCGTCTGGTGCACGAGAAGTATTTCAACAGGACAGTCACGTTTTGAACAGACAAGATCCACCAACCCCCGTAAAGCGTGCACTGACGTCGAGACTGAGACATCATATTATCGTGTCTAAGTGTTGGTGAGAAAACGACTGCTACCAAGCTGTTACCGCCTATTAGCGCGATGGTACACACACAAGACAGCCCCTAATGAGTCGACTTCGTCAAGAACCAACCGACCAATTCTACGGCGCCTATGATTAGTCTGTGCGACGGGAATCTTTACGAACACCCGGACGTAGATAATTGCCATATTTTGGCTCCGTATCGCGACATGATAGTTCTATGTGATGTGCAACCGCACACTCGCCTTGGAGACTAGAACGGTATCACATCTTGGTGACGGGTCCACTGCCTGTCCGCTTCGAGTTGGTATGACTTGTGCTCAGCTAATACCAGCTTCAATTACAATACAGAGCCGCTCGGATTGCACCACTATCCTTCCCATTGACAGCACTCACAGCATAGTTATCAACAAATATGCTGTGTTTGCATTTGGCTACTCCGCTCCGACTGTAGTGGACATTTCTTTCTTCTGGCGTATCTCAAAAGCGACACTGGATGGTGCATTCGCTACATAAATCTTGTCAGTGGGGCTTGTGTGGCGTGCTATTTTTGCGGATGTTTATCATGACGGACGCAGACAAAGCACAATACAATGCTTGAGCGTCAGAGCTTCCGAACGCTATCGTCTTGATGTGCTTGTTTCACGTCACAAAGAAAGTCTGGCCGCAAGCACAACTGAAGAAAAATAAATGTGGAGGACACGTGAGATCTTAAAGGAGTTGCATGACATGCACTTCGCGTCTGAACAAGATTTTGCTGCAGTCGAAACTCGCGTTCAAAGCAGATGCTGTAGTCTGCAGCGTGGTACACGAGTGCACGAGGACATAGCCTAACCGACAACATTACAAAAGATTGGTAAAATCGCGCAGATTTGGTCGATGACAGGCATGTTATACGGCTAATGGATACGCCGCGACAAACAATACACTGGAACAGTGCCACCGAAAGGTAAAGCTCCAGTGGCCCGATGGCCTGTCTGTACCAAGGGAACTGGTCAAAACCCTGGATGCGTCACGCCTTGTGTTTCTGAACAGTGATACGCAGTTTAGCACCGTTGCCTTTTCTTCGGAGCGGTTTCTGAAGCTCTTCCACTTTATGTACAATCGTGGTTAGTTAGAGGCGCACCGTATACCGCCTATGCGGGATGTTCCAGCAGATTTGTATCGTGTTGTACAACACAACTTTCAGCTTCGCCCTTCCGGAATTAGGACACTCGAAAACGCTATCCAATCTGGCAATGCTAGGCGCATGTAGCCTGCCTGTAGGTGGTTGGCACTCGTTGTAGAGCGTGTTCATGCGCGTATGACAACAATCACGGCATGTGTTGCTACGTCCTTAATCCTGGTGTCACCAGCGCAGGACGGCAATGTGTGAGGCCGAATCATGCTCGACGGCATGCCGTGGATGGGGTTCGTCCGACCATCGCAACATCAGATAGCGTCGCATCGCTGGAGGAAGCAAATGCTTCCCCATCAAAAAGGTTCCTGCTCAGAATCCGAGTCAGATGCTGTTGATGCGCTCGTGGATGCTGTGTTAGATACTGGTAGCCCCAGATGGGACTGCAGAGGGTGTAATGCTCACCAGCTCTGCCCAACGAGAGACCACATCTCGCCCCACTTGCAGGAATTCTAAGCCCGGCGTCATCTCCATGCCGTACGTCCGGGACTGTGATTCTCGAGGACAAGTCACTAAGTCCTCTTCTAAGTCCAGCAGCACGCCCAGACCCCGTCGATTATTTAGAGCAATACAGATGACGAGGAGAGCGGTCGAATCCCGACTAAAAGTATCGAAGCGATCGCGCCAAACATGAAGGTGGGGTCAGAATATGCTTAGTCTGTAAGTGCACATATCAACTCCCCTATTGCATTTGCATTATCTGCATTTGTTTTACAGAAGTACACCATTAGGACCTCCGCCGGAGGTGCGTAAACGTAAATTACCCCAAAATATAGCGATAAGATTGTTTCGGTTTTGCAGCTGCACCGGTATGAGTAAAATGCGTGCGATTTGACCAAAAATTACACAGACTGCGGATTAGAACAACTTTGCTACAGACGTAGCTTCGAGTAAACCGTTGGACAAAGTCCAGCGAGTGCATTTTGGCTTTCTTCCCCACTCAAGCGAGCCATATCTGTTCGCGAAACACACTTGCCATGGTGTCAACTCCTGCTACGTCATCAGTCATACTTGCAGGCAAACGGTCGGTGGTGCATGTGTTATACAGGCTTCGCGTACCCAGTTGTCACTGCCTGGAACTCGCTGCGTTTGCTGCTGATACCTTCTTTGCCGATGCCCCCGACTAGTCTGGCTAGCCTGGCTAACCTTCCGTTGATTTTTGCGGTGCGACATCCTTGGCACGGAGGGTCGAGGGGTGGTGATGCCTACTATCGATCGGGTTTGCGACTGATAGGAATCCTTTGCCATCGTTTGGCAAAGTACTGTATCGTTTTCAACTACGGGTCTTCTCTCTGAAAAGGTGAAACATGCGAAGGAATTCGAGAGAGGGCGCTGCGAGCGGGACTGCGGTTGGGTGAACGTGAAGTTGGCGGTTGAGGGTGGCCGCCGGTGGCGTGAGCTACCGTAGTTGGCCACGTGACTGCAAGTAATGGCCGCCGGTGGCGTGAGCTACCGTTGTTGGCCGCGCATGAAGGTGGGGTCAGAATATGCTTAGTCTGTAAGTGCACATATCAACTCCCCTATTGCATTTGCATTATCTGCATTTTCTTTACAGAAGTACACCATTAGGACATCTCCGCTGGAGGTGCGTAAACGTAAATTACCCCAAAATATAGCGATAAGATTGTTTCGGTTTTGCAGCTGCACCGGTATGAGTAAAATGCGTGCGATTTGACCAAAATTTACACAGACTGCGGATTAGAACAACTTTGCTACAGACGTAGCTTCGAGTAAACCGTTGGACAAAGTCCAGCGAGTGCATTTTGGCTTTCTTCCCCACTCAAGCGAGCCATATCTGTTCGCGAAACACACTTGCCATGGTGTCAACTCCTGCTACGTCATCAGTCATACTTGCAGGCAAACGGTCGGTGGTGCATGTGTTATACAGGCTTCGCGTACCCAGTTGTCACTGCCTGGAACTCGCTGCGTTTGCTGCTGATACCTTCTTTGCCGATGCCCCCGACTAGTCTGGCTAGCCTGGCTAACCTTCCGTTGATTTTTGCGGTGCGACATCCTTGGCACGGAGGGTCGAGGGGTGGTGATGCCTACTATCGATCGGGTTTGCGACTGATAGGAATCCTTTGCCATCGTTTGGCAAAGTACTGTATCGTTTTCAACTACGGGTCTTCTCTCTGAAAAGGTGAAACATGCGAAGGAATTCGAGAGAGGGCGCTGCGAGCGGGACTGCGGTTGGGTGAACGTGAAGTTGGCGGTTGAGGGTGGCCGCCGGTGGCGTGAGCTACCGTAGTTGGCCACGTGACTGCAAGTAATGGCCGCCGGTGGCGTGAGCTACCGTTGTTGGCCGCGCATGAAGGTGGGGTCAGAATATGCTTAGTCTGTAAGTGCACATATCAACTCCCCTATTGCATTTGCATTATCTGCATTTTCTTTACAGAAGTACACCATTAGGACATCTCCGCTGGAGGTGCGTAAACGTAAATTACCCCAAAATATAGCGATAAGATTGTTTCGGTTTTGCAGCTACACCGGTATGAGTAAAATGCGTGCGATTTGACCAAAAATTACACAGACTGCGGATTAGAACAACTTTGCTACAGACGTAGCTTCGAGTAAACCGTTGGACAAAGTCCAGCGAGTGCATTTTGGCTTTCTTCCCCACTCAAGCGAGCCATATCTGTTCGCGAAACACACTTGCCATGGTGTCAACTCCTGCTACGTCATCAGTCATACTTGCAGGCAAACGGTCGGTGGTGCATGTGTTATACAGGCTTCGCGTACCCAGTTGTCACTGCCTGGAACTCGCTGCGTTTGCTGCTGATACCTTCTTTGCCGATGCCCCCGACTAGTCTGGCTAGCCTGGCTAACCTTCCGTTGATTTTTGCGGTGCGACATCCTTGGCACGGAGGGTCGAGGGGTGGTGATGCCTACTATCGATCGGGTTTGCGACTGATAGGAATCCTTTGCCATCGTTTGACAAAGTACTGTATCGTTTTCAACTACGGGTCTTCTCTCTGAAAAGGTGAAACATGCGAAGGAATTCGAGAGAGGGCGCTGCGAGCGGGACTGCGGTTGGGTGAACGTGAAGTTGGCGGTTGAGGGTGGCCGCCGGTGGCGTGAGCTACCGTAGTTGGCCACGTGACTGCAAGTAATGGCCGCCGGTGGCGTGAGCTACCGTTGTTGGCCGCGCATGAAGGTGGGGTCAGAATATGCTTAGTCTGTAAGTGCACATATCAACTCCCCTATTGCATTTGCATTATCTGCATTTTCTTTACAGAAGTACACCATTAGGACATCTCCGCTGGAGGTGCGTAAACGTAAATTACCCCAAAATATAGCGATAAGATTGTTTCGGTTTTGCAGCTGCACCGGTATGAGTAAAATGCGTGCGATTTGCCCAAAAATTACACAGACTGCGGATTAGAACAACTTTGCTACAGACGTAGCTTCGAGTAAACCGTTGGACAAAGTCCAGCGAGTGCATTTTGGCTTTCTTCCCCACTCAAGCGAGCCATATCTGTTCGCGAAACACACTTGCCATGGTGTCAACTCCTGCTACGTCATCAGTCATACTTGCAGGCAAACGGTCGGTGGTGCATGTGTTATACAGGCTTCGCGTACCCAGTTGTCACTGCCTGGAACTCGCTGCGTTTGCTGCTGATACCTTCTTTGCCGATGCCCCCGACTAGTATGGCTAGCCTGGCTAACCTTCCGTTGATTTTTGCGGTGCGACATCCTTGGCACGGAGGGTCGAGGGGTGGTGATGCCTACTATCGATCGGGTTTGCGACTGATAGGAATCCTTTGCCATCGTTTGGCAAAGTACTGTATCGTTTTCAACTACGGGTCTTCTCTCTGAAAAGGTGAAACATGCGAAGGAATTCGAGAGAGGGCGCTGCGAGCGGGACTGCGGTTGGGTGAACGTGAAGTTGGCGGTTGAGGGTGGCCGCCGGTGGCGTGAGCTACCGTAGTTGGCCACGTGACTGCAAGTAATGGCCGCCGGTGGCGTGAGCTACCGTTGTTGGCCGCGCATGAAGGTGGGGTCAGAATATGCTTAGTCTGTAAGTGCACATATCAACTCCCCTATTGCATTTGCATTATCTGCATTTTCTTTACAGAAGTACACCATTAGGACATCTCCGCTGGAGGTGCGTAAACGTAAATTACCCCAAAATATAGCGATAAGATTGTTTCGGTTTTGCAGCTACACCGGTATGAGTAAAATGCGTGCGATTTGCCCAAAAATTACACAGACTGCGGATTAGAACAACTTTGCTACAGACGTAGCTTCGAGTAAACCGTTGGACAAAGTCCAGCGAGTGCATTTTGGCTTTCTTCCCCACTCAAGCGAGCCATATCTGTTCGCGAAACACACTTGCCATGGTGTCAACTCCTGCTACGTCATCAGTCATACTTGCAGGCAAACGGTCGGTGGTGCATGTGTTATACAGGCTTCGCGTACCCAGTTGTCACTGCCTGGAACTCGCTGCGTTTGCTGCTGATACCTTCTTTGCCGATGCCCCCGACTAGTATGGCTAGCCTGGCTAACCTTCCGTTGATTTTTGCGGTGCGACATCCTTGGCACGGAGGGTCGAGGGGTGGTGATGCCTACTATCGATCGGGTTTGCGACTGATAGGAATCCTTTGCCATCGTTTGACAAAGTACTGTATCGTTTTCAACTACGGGTCTTCTCTCTGAAAAGGTGAAACATGCGAAGGAATTCGAGAGAGGGCGCTGCGAGCGGGACTGCGGTTGGGTGAACGTGAAGTTGGCGGTTGAGGGTGGCCGCCGGTGGCGTGAGCTACCGTAGTTGGCCACGTGACAGCAAGTAATGGCCGCTGGTGGCGTGAGCTACCGTTGTTGGCCGCGCATGAAGGTGGGGTCAGAATATGCTTAGTCTGTAAGTGCACATATCAACTCCCCTATTGCATTTGCATTATCTGCATTTTCTTTACAGAAGTACACCATTAGGACATCTCCGCTGGAAGTGCGTAAACGTAAATTACCCCAAAATATAGCGATAAGATTGTTTCGGTTTTGCAGCTGCACCGGTATGAGTAAAATGCGTGCGATTTGACCAAAAATTACACAGACTGCGGATTAGAACAACTTTGCTACAGACGTAGCTTCGAGTAAACCGTTGGACAAAGTCCAGCGAGTGCATTTTGGCTTTCTTCCCCACTCAAGCGAGCCATATCTGTTCGCGAAACACACTTGCCATGGTGTCAACTCCTGCTACGTCATCAGTCATACTTGCAGGCAAACGGTCGGTGGTGCATGTGTTATACAGGCTTCGCGTACCCAGTTGTCACTGCCTGGAACTCGCTGCGTTTGCTGCTGATACCTTCTTTGCCGATGCCCCCGACTAGTATGGCTAGCCTGGCTAACCTTCCGTTGATTTTTGCGGTGCGACATCCTTGGCACGGAGGGTCGAGGGGTGGTGATGCCTACTATCGATCGGGTTTGCGACTGATAGGAATCCTTTGCCATCGTTTGACAAAGTACTGTATCGTTTTCAACTACGGGTCTTCTCTCTGAAAAGGTGAAACATGCGAAGGAATTCGAGAGAGGGCGCTGCGAGCGGGACTGCGGTTGGGTGAACGTGAAGTTGGCGGTTGAGGGTGGCCGCCGGTGGCGTGAGCTACCGTAGTTGGCCACGTGACAGCAAGTAATGGCCGCTGGTGGCGTGAGCTACCGTTGTTGGCCGCGCATGAAGGTGGGGTCAGAATATGCTTAGTCTGTAAGTGCACATATCAACTCCCCTATTGCATTTGCATTATCTGCATTTTCTTTACAGAAGTACACCATTAGGACATCTCCGCTGGAGGTGCGTAAACGTAAATTACCCCAAAATATAGCGATAAGATTGTTTCGGTTTTGCAGCTGCACCGGTATGAGTAAAATGCGTGCGATTTGCCCAAAAATTACACAGACTGCGGATTAGAACAACTTTGCTACAGACGTAGCTTCGAGTAAACCGTTGGACAAAGTCCAGCGAGTGCATTTTGGCTTTCTTCCCCACTCAAGCGAGCCATATCTGTTCGCGAAACACACTTGCCATGGTGTCAACTCCTGCTACGTCATCAGTCATACTTGCAGGCAAACGGTCGGTGGTGCATGTGTTATACAGGCTTGGCGTACCCAGTTGTCACTGCCTGGAACTCGCTGCGTTTGCTGCTGATACCTTCTTTGCCGATGCCCCCGACTAGTCTGGCTAGCCTGGCTAACCTTCCGTTGATTTTTGCGGTGCGACATCCTTGGCACGGAGGGTCGAGGGGTGGTGATGCCTACTATCGATCGGGTTTGCGACTGATAGGAATCCTTTGCCATCGTTTGACAAAGTACTGTATCGTTTTCAACTACGGGTCTTCTCTCTGAAAAGGTGAAACATGCGAAGGAATTCGAGAGAGGGCGCTGCGAGCGGGACTGCGGTTGGGTGAACGTGAAGTTGGCGGTTGAGGGTGGCCGCCGGTGGCGTGAGCTACCGTAGTTGGCCACGTGACTGCAAGTAATGGCCGCCGGTGGCGTGAGCTACCGTTGTTGGCCGCGCATGAAGGTGGGGTCAGAATATGCTTAGTCTGTAAGTGCACATATCAACTCCCCTATTGCATTTGCATTATCTGCATTTTCTTTACAGAAGTACACCATTAGGACATCTCCGCTGGAGGTGCGTAAACGTAAATTACCCCAAAATATAGCGATAAGATTGTTTCGGTTTTGCAGCTGCACCGGTATGAGTAAAATGCGTGCGATTTGACCAAAAATTACACAGACTGCGGATTAGAACAACTTTGCTACAGACGTAGCTTCGAGTAAACCGTTGGACAAAGTCCAGCGAGTGCATTTTGGCTTTCTTCCCCACTCAAGCGAGCCATATCTGTTCGCGAAACACACTTGCCATGGTGTCAACTCCTGCTACGTCATCAGTCATACTTGCAGGCAAACGGTCGGTGGTGCATGTGTTATACAGGCTTGGCGTACCCAGTTGTCACTGCCTGGAACTCGCTGCGTTTGCTGCTGATACCTTCTTTGCCGATGCCCCCGACTAGTATGGCTAGCCTGGCTAACCTTCCGTTGATTTTTGCGGTGCGACATCCTTGGCACGGAGGGTCGAGGGGTGGTGATGCCTACTATCGATCGGGTTTGCGACTGATAGGAATCCTTTGCCATCGTTTGACAAAGTACTGTATCGTTTTCAACTACGGGTCTTCTCTCTGAAAAGGTGAAACATGCGAAGGAATTCGAGAGAGGGCGCTGCGAGCGGGACTGCGGTTGGGTGAACGTGAAGTTGGCGGTTGAGGGTGGCCGCCGGTGGCGTGAGCTACCGTAGTTGGCCACGTGACTGCAAGTAATGGCCGCCGGTGGCGTGAGCTACCGTTGTTGGCCGCGCATGAAGGTGGGGTCAGAATATGCTTAGTCTGTAAGTGCACATATCAACTCCCCTATTGCATTTGCATTATCTGCATTTTCTTTACAGAAGTACACCATTAGGACATCTCCGCTGGAGGTGCGTAAACGTAAATTACCCCAAAATATAGCGACAAGATTGTTTCGGTTTTGCAGCTGCACCGGTATGAGTAAAATGCGTGCGATTTGACCAAAAATTACACAGACTGCGGATTAGAACAACTTTGCTACAGACGTAGCTTCGAGTAAACCGTTGGACAAAGTCCAGCGAGTGCATTTTGGCTTTCTTCCCCACTCAAGCGAGCCATATCTGTTCGCGAAACACACTTGCCATGGTGTCAACTCCTGCTACGTCATCAGTCATACTTGCAGGCAAACGGTCGGTGGTGCATGTGTTATACAGGCTTGGCGTACCCAGTTGTCACTGCCTGGAACTCGCTGCGTTTGCTGCTGATACCTTCTTTGCCGATGCCCCCGACTAGTCTGGCTAGCCTGGCTAACCTTCCGTTGATTTTTGCGGTGCGACATCCTTGGCACGGAGGGTCGAGGGGTGGTGATGCCTACTATCGATCGGGTTTGCGACTGATAGGAATCCTTTGCCATCGTTTGACAAAGTACTGTATCGTTTTCAACTACGGGTCTTCTCTCTGAAAAGGTGAAACATGCGAAGGAATTCGAGAGAGGGCGCTGCGAGCGGGACTGCGGTTGGGTGAACGTGAAGTTGGCGGTTGAGGGTGGCCGCCGGTGGCGTGAGCTACCGTAGTTGGCCACGTGACTGCAAGTAATGGCCGCCGGTGGCGTGAGCTACCGTTGTTGGCCACGTGACTGCAAGTAATGGCCGCCGGTGGCGTGAGCTACCGTTGTTGGCCGCGCATGAAGGTGGGGTCAGAATATGCTTAGTCTGTAAGTGCACATATCAACTCCCCTATTGCATTTGCATTATCTGCATTTTCTTTACAGAAGTACACCATTAGGACATCTCCGCTGGAGGTGCGTAAACGTAAATTACCCCAAAATATAGCGATAAGATTGTTTCGGTTTTGCAGCTGCACCGGTATGAGTAAAATGCGTGCGATTTGACCAAAAATTACACAGACTGCGGATTAGAACAACTTTGCTACAGACGTAGCTTCGAGTAAACCGTTGGACAAAGTCCAGCGAGTGCATTTTGGCTTTCTTCCCCACTCAAGCGAGCCATATCTGTTCGCGAAACACACTTGCCATGGTGTCAACTCCTGCTACGTCATCAGTCATACTTGCAGGCAAACGGTCGGTGGTGCATGTGTTATACAGGCTTGGCGTACCCAGTTGTCACTGCCTGGAACTCGCTGCGTTTGCTGCTGATACCTTCTTTGCCGATGCCCCCGACTAGTCTGGCTAGCCTGGCTAACCTTCCGTTGATTTTTGCGGTGCGACATCCTTGGCACGGAGGGTCGAGGGGTGGTGATGCCTACTATCGATCGGGTTTGCGACTGATAGGAATCCTTTGCCATCGTTTGACAAAGTACTGTATCGTTTTCAACTACGGGTCTTCTCTCTGAAAAGGTGAAACATGCGAAGGAATTCGAGAGAGGGCGCTGCGAGCGGGACTGCGGTTGGGTGAACGTGAAGTTGGCGGTTGAGGGTGGCCGCCGGTGGCGTGAGCTACCGTAGTTGGCCACGTGACTGCAAGTAATGGCCGCCGGTGGCGTGAGCTACCGTTGTTGGCCGCGCATGAAGGTGGGGTCAGAATATGCTTAGTCTGTAAGTGCACATATCAACTCCCCTATTGCATTTGCATTATCTGCATTTTCTTTACAGAAGTACACCATTAGGACATCTCCGCTGGAGGTGCGTAAACGTAAATTACCCCAAAATATAGCGATAAGATTGTTTCGGTTTTGCAGCTGCACCGGTATGAGTAAAATGCGTGCGATTTGCCCAAAAATTACACAGACTGCGGATTAGAACAACTTTGCTACAGACGTAGCTTCGAGTAAACCGTTGGACAAAGTCCAGCGAGTGCATTTTGGCTTTCTTCCCCACTCAAGCGAGCCATATCTGTTCGCGAAACACACTTGCCATGGTGTCAACTCCTGCTACGTCATCAGTCATACTTGCAGGCAAACGGTCGGTGGTGCATGTGTTATACAGGCTTGGCGTACCCAGTTGTCACTGCCTGGAACTCGCTGCGTTTGCTGCTGATACCTTCTTTGCCGATGCCCCCGACTAGTCTGGCTAGCCTGGCTAACCTTCCGTTGATTTTTGCGGTGCGACATCCTTGGCACGGAGGGTCGAGGGGTGGTGATGCCTACTATCGATCGGGTTTGCGACTGATAGGAATCCTTTGCCATCGTTTGACAAAGTACTGTATCGTTTTCAACTACGGGTCTTCTCTCTGAAAAGGTGAAACATGCGAAGGAATTCGAGAGAGGGCGCTGCGAGCGGGACTGCGGTTGGGTGAACGTGAAGTTGGCGGTTGAGGGTGGCCGCCGGTGGCGTGAGCTACCGTAGTTGGCCACGTGACTGCAAGTAATGGCCGCCGGTGGCGTGAGCTACCGTTGTTGGCCGCGCATGAAGGTGGGGTCAGAATATGCTTAGTCTGTAAGTGCACATATCAACTCCCCTATTGCATTTGCATTATCTGCATTTTCTTTACAGAAGTACACCATTAGGACATCTCCGCTGGAGGTGCGTAAACGTAAATTACCCCAAAATATAGCGATAAGATTGTTTCGGTTTTGCAGCTGCACCGGTATGAGTAAAATGCGTGCGATTTGACCAAAAATTACACAGACTGCGGATTAGAACAACTTTGCTACAGACGTAGCTTCGAGTAAACCGTTGGACAAAGTCCAGCGAGTGCATTTTGGCTTTCTTCCCCACTCAAGCGAGCCATATCTGTTCGCGAAACACACTTGCCATGGTGTCAACTCCTGCTACGTCATCAGTCATACTTGCAGGCAAACGGTCGGTGGTGCATGTGTTATACAGGCTTGGCGTACCCAGTTGTCACTGCCTGGAACTCGCTGCGTTTGCTGCTGATACCTTCTTTGCCGATGCCCCCGACTAGTCTGGCTAGCCTGGCTAACCTTCCGTTGATTTTTGCGGTGCGACATCCTTGGCACGGAGGGTCGAGGGGTGGTGATGCCTACTATCGATCGGGTTTGCGACTGATAGGAATCCTTTGCCATCGTTTGACAAAGTACTGTATCGTTTTCAACTACGGGTCTTCTCTCTGAAAAGGTGAAACATGCGAAGGAATTCGAGAGAGGGCGCTGCGAGCGGGACTGCGGTTGGGTGAACGTGAAGTTGGCGGTTGAGGGTGGCCGCCGGTGGCGTGAGCTACCGTTGTTGGCCGCGCATGAAGGTGGGGTCAGAATATGCTTAGTCTGTAAGTGCACATATCAACTCCCCTATTGCATTTGCATTATCTGCATTTTCTTTACAGAAGTACACCATTAGGACATCTCCGCTGGAGGTGCGTAAACGTAAATTACCCCAAAATATAGCGATAAGATTGTTTCGGTTTTGCAGCTGCACCGGTATGAGTAAAATGCGTGCGATTTGACCAAAAATTACACAGACTGCGGATTAGAACAACTTTGCTACAGACGTAGCTTCGAGTAAACCGTTGGACAAAGTCCAGCGAGTGCATTTTGGCTTTCTTCCCCACTCAAGCGAGCCATATCTGTTCGCGAAACACACTTGCCATGGTGTCAACTCCTGCTACGTCATCAGTCATACTTGCAGGCAAACGGTCGGTGGTGCATGTGTTATACAGGCTTGGCGTACCCAGTTGTCACTGCCTGGAACTCGCTGCGTTTGCTGCTGATACCTTCTTTGCCGATGCCCCCGACTAGTCTGGCTAGCCTGGCTAACCTTCCGTTGATTTTTGCGGTGCGACATCCTTGGCACGGAGGGTCGAGGGGTGGTGATGCCTACTATCGATCGGGTTTGCGACTGATAGGAATCCTTTGCCATCGTTTGGCAAAGTACTGTATCGTTTTCAACTACGGGTCTTCTCTCTGAAAAGGTGAAACATGCGAAGGAATTCGAGAGAGGGCGCTGCGAGCGGGACTGCGGTTGGGTGAACGTGAAGTTGGCGGTTGAGGGTGGCCGCCGGTGGCGTGAGCTACCGTAGTTGGCCACGTGACTGCAAGTAATGGCCGCCGGTGGCGTGAGCTACCGTTGTTGGCCGCGCATGAAGGTGGGGTCAGAATATGCTTAGTCTGTAAGTGCACATATCAACTCCTCTATTGCATTTGCATTATCTGCATTTTTTTTCCCCAGAAGTACACCATTAGGACATCTCCGCTGGAGGTGCGTAAACGTAAATTACCCCAAAATATAGCGATAAGATTGTTTCGGTTTTGCAGCTGCACCGGTATGAGTAAAATGCGTGCGATTTGACCAAAAATTACACAGACTGCGGATTAGAACAACTTTGCTACAGACGTAGCTTCGAGTAAACCGTTGGACAAAGTCCAGCGAGTGCATTTTGGCTTTCTTCCCCACTCAAGCGAGCCATATCTGTTCGCGAAACACACTTGCCATGGTGTCAACTCCTGCTACGTCATCAGTCATACTTGCAGGCAAACGGTCGGTGGTGCATGTGTTATACAGGCTTGGCGTACCCAGTTGTCACTGCCTGGAACTCGCTGCGTTTGCTGCTGATACCTTCTTTGCCGATGCCCCCGACTAGTATGGCTAGCCTGGCTAACCTTCCGTTGATTTTTGCGGTGCGACATCCTTGGCACGGAGGGTCGAGGGGTGGTGATGCCTACTATCGATCGGGTTTGCGACTGATAGGAATCCTTTGCCATCGTTTGACAAAGTACTGTATCGTTTTCAACTACGGGTCTTCTCTCTGAAAAGGTGAAACATGCGAAGGAATTCGATAGAGGGCGCTGCGAGCGGGACTGCGGTTGGGTGAACGTGAAGTTGGCGGTTGAGGGTGGCCGCCGGTGGCGTGAGCTACCGTAGTTGGCCACGTGACAGCAAGTAATGGCCGCTGGTGGCGTGAGCTACCGTTGTTGGCCGCGCATGAAGGTGGGGTCAGAATATGCTTAGTCTGTAAGTGCACATATCAACTCCCCTATTGCATTTGCATTATCTGCATTTTCTTTACAGAAGTACACCATTAGGACATCTCCGCTGGAGGTGCGTAAACGTAAATTACCCCAAAATATAGCGATAAGATTGTTTCGGTTTTGCAGCTGCACCGGTATGAGTAAAATGCGTGCGATTTGACCAAAAATTACACAGACTGCGGATTAGAACAACTTTGCTACAGACGTAGCTTCGAGTAAACCGTTGGACAAAGTCCAGCGAGTGCATTTTGGCTTTCTTCCCCACTCAAGCGAGCCATATCTGTTCGCGAAACACACTTGCCATGGTGTCAACTCCTGCTACGTCATCAGTCATACTTGCAGGCAAACGGTCGGTGGTGCATGTGTTATACAGGCTTGGCGTACCCAGTTGTCACTGCCTGGAACTCGCTGCGTTTGCTGCTGATACCTTCTTTGCCGATGCCCCCGACTAGTCTGGCTAGCCTGGCTAACCTTCCGTTGATTTTTGCGGTGCGACATCCTTGGCACGGAGGGTCGAGGGGTGGTGATGCCTACTATCGATCGGGTTTGCGACTGATAGGAATCCTTTGCCATCGTTTGACAAAGTACTGTATCGTTTTCAACTACGGGTCTTCTCTTTGAAAAGGTGAAACATGCGAAGGAATTCGAGAGAGGGCGCTGCGAGCGGGACTGCGGTTGGGTGAACGTGAAGTTGGCGGTTGAGGGTGGCCGCCGGTGGCGTGAGCTACCGTTGTTGGCCGCGCATGAAGGTGGGGTCAGAATATGCTTAGTCTGTAAGTGCACATATCAACTCCCCTATTGCATTTGCATTATCTGCATTTTCTTTACAGAAGTACACCATTAGGACATCTCCGCTGGAGGTGCGTAAACGTAAATTACCCCAAAATATAGCGATAAGATTGTTTCGGTTTTGCAGCTGCACCGGTATGAGTAAAATGCGTGCGATTTGACCAAAAATTACACAGACTGCGGATTAGAACAACTTTGCTACAGACGTAGCTTCGAGTAAACCGTTGGACAAAGTCCAGCGAGTGCATTTTGGCTTTCTTCCCCACTCAAGCGAGCCATATCTGTTCGCGAAACACACTTGCCATGGTGTCAACTCCTGCTACGTCATCAGTCATACTTGCAGGCAAACGGTCGGTGGTGCATGTGTTATACAGGCTTGGCGTACCCAGTTGTCACTGCCTGGAACTCGCTGCGTTTGCTGCTGATACCTTCTTTGCCGATGCCCCCGACTAGTCTGGCTAGCCTGGCTAACCTTCCGTTGATTTTTGCGGTGCGACATCCTTGGCACGGAGGGTCGAGGGGTGGTGATGCCTACTATCGATCGGGTTTGCGACTGATAGGAATCCTTTGCCATCGTTTGGCAAAGTACTGTATCGTTTTCAACTACGGGTCTTCTCTCTGAAAAGGTGAAACATGCGAAGGAATTCGAGAGAGGGCGCTGCGAGCGGGACTGCGGTTGGGTGAACGTGAAGTTGGCGGTTGAGGGTGGCCGCCGGTGGCGTGAGCTACCGTAGTTGGCCACGTGACTGCAAGTAATGGCCGCCGGTGGCGTGAGCTACCGTTGTTGGCCGCGCATGAAGGTGGGGTCAGAATATGCTTAGTCTGTAAGTGCACATATCAACTCCCCTATTGCATTTGCATTATCTGCATTTTTTTTCCCCAGAAGTACACCATTAGGACATCTCCGCTGGAGGTGCGTAAACGTAAAGTACCCCAAAATATAGCGATAAGATTGTTTCGGTTTTGCAGCTGCACCGGTATGAGTAAAATGCGTGCGATTTAACCAAAAATTACACAGACTGCGGATTAGAACAACTTTGCTACAGACGTAGCTTCGAGTAAACCGTTGGACAAAGTCCAGCGAGTGCATTTTGGCTTTCTTCCCCACTCAAGATAGCCATATCTGTTCGCGAAACACACTTGCCATGGTGTCAACTCCTGCTACGTCATCAGTCATACTTGCAGGCAAACGGTCGGTGGTTCGCGTACCCAGTTGTCACTGCCTGGAACTCGCTGCGTTTGCTGCTGATACCTTCTTTGCCGATGCCCCCGACTAGTCTGGCTAGCCTGGCTAACCTTCCGTTGATTTTTGCGGTGCGACATCCTTGGCACGGAGGGTCGAGGGGTGGTGATGCCTACTATCGATCGGGTTTGCGACTGATAGGAATCCTTTGCCATCGTTTGACAAAGTACTGTATCGTTTTCAACTACGGGTCTTCTCTCTGAAAAGGTGAAACATGCGAAGGAATTCGAGAGAGGGCGCTGCGAGCGGGACTGCGGTTGGGTGAACGTGAAGTTGGCGGTTGAGGGTGGCCGCCGGTGGCGTGAGCTACCGTAGTTGGCCACGTGACAGCAAGTAATGGCCGCTGGTGGCGTGAGCTACCGTTGTTGGCCGCGCATGAAGGTGGGGTCAGAATATGCTTAGTCTGTAAGTGCACATATCAACTCCCCTATTGCATTTGCATTATCTGCATTTTCTTTACAGAAGTACACCATTAGGACATCTCCGCTGGAGGTGCGTAAACGTAAATTACCCCAAAATATAGCGATAAGATTGTTTCGGTTTTGCAGCTGCACCGGTATGAGTAAAATGCGTGCGATTTGACCAAAATTTACACAGACTGCGGATTAGAACAACTTTGCTACAGACGTAGCTTCGAGTAAACCGTTGGACAAAGTCCAGCGAGTGCATTTTGGCTTTCTTCCCCACTCAAGCGAGCCATATCTGTTCGCGAAACACACTTGCCATGGTGTCAACTCCTGCTACGTCATCAGTCATACTTGCAGGCAAACGGTCGGTGGTGCATGTGTTATACAGGCTTGGCGTACCCAGTTGTCACTGCCTGGAACTCGCTGCGTTTGCTGCTGATACCTTCTTTGCCGATGCCCCCGACTAGTCTGGCTAGCCTGGCTAACCTTCCGTTGATTTTTGCGGTGCGACATCCTTGGCACGGAGGGTCGAGGGGTGGTGATGCCTACTATCGATCGGGTTTGCGACTGATAGGAATCCTTTGCCATCGTTTGGCAAAGTACTGTATCGTTTTCAACTACGGGTCTTCTCTCTGAAAAGGTGAAACATGCGAAGGAATTCGAGAGAGGGCGCTGCGAGCGGGACTGCGGTTGGGTGAACGTGAAGTTGGCGGTTGAGGGTGGCCGCCGGTGGCGTGAGCTACCGTAGTTGGCCACGTGACAGCAAGTAATGGCCGCTGGTGGCGTGAGCTACCGTTGTTGGCCGCGCATGAAGGTGGGGTCAGAATATGCTTAGTCTGTAAGTGCACATATCAACTCCCCTATTGCATTTGCATTATCTGCATTTTCTTTACAGAAGTACACCATTAGGACATCTCCGCTGGAGGTGCGTAAACGTAAATTACCCCAAAATATAGCGATAAGATTGTTTCGGTTTTGCAGCTGCACCGGTATGAGTAAAATGCGTGCGATTTGACCAAAAATTACACAGACTGCGGATTAGAACAACTTTGCTACAGACGTAGCTTCGAGTAAACCGTTGGACAAAGTCCAGCGAGTGCATTTTGGCTTTCTTCCCCACTCAAGCGAGCCATATCTGTTCGCGAAACACACTTGCCATGGTGTCAACTCCTGCTACGTCATCAGTCATACTTGCAGGCAAACGGTCGGTGGTGCATGTGTTATACAGGCTTGGCGTACCCAGTTGTCACTGCCTGGAACTCGCTGCGTTTGCTGCTGATACCTTCTTTGCCGATGCCCCCGACTAGTCTGGCTAGCCTGGCTAACCTTCCGTTGATTTTTGCGGTGCGACATCCTTGGCACGGAGGGTCGAGGGGTGGTGATGCCTACTATCGATCGGGTTTGCGACTGATAGGAATCCTTTGCCATCGTTTGGCAAAGTACTGTATCGTTTTCAACTACGGGTCTTCTCTCTGAAAAGGTGAAACATGCGAAGGAATTCGAGAGAGGGCGCTGCGAGCGGGACTGCGGTTGGGTGAACGTGAAGTTGGCGGTTGAGGGTGGCCGCCGGTGGCGTGAGCTACCGTAGTTGGCCACGTGACTGCAAGTAATGGCCGCCGGTGGCGTGAGCTACCGTTGTTGGCCGCGCATGAAGGTGGGGTCAGAATATGCTTAGTCTGTAAGTGCACATATCAACTCCCCTATTGCATTTGCATTATCTGCATTTTTTTTCCCAGAAGTACACCATTAGGACATCTCCGCTGGAGGTGCGTAAACGTAAATTACCCCAAAATATAGCGATAAGATTGTTTCGGTTTTGCAGCTGCACCGGTATGAGTAATATGCGTGCGATTTGACCAAAAATTACACAGACTGCGGATTAGAACAACTTTGCTACAGACGTAGCTTCGAGTAAACCGTTGGACAAAGTCCAGCGAGTGCATTTTGGCTTTCTTCCCCACTCAAGCGAGCCATATCTGTTCGCGAAACACACTTGCCATGGTGTCAACTCCTGCTACGTCATCAGTCATACTTGCAGGCAAACGGTCGGTGGTGCATGTGTTATACAGGCTTGGCGTACCCAGTTGTCACTGCCTGGAACTCGCTGCGTTTGCTGCTGATACCTTCTTTGCCGATGCCCCCGACTAGTCTGGCTAGCCTGGCTAACCTTCCGTTGATTTTTGCGGTGCGACATCCTTGGCACGGAGGGTCGAGGGGTGGTGATGCCTACTATCGATCGGGTTTGCGACTGATAGGAATCCTTTGCCATCGTTTGGCAAAGTACTGTATCGTTTTCAACTACGGGTCTTCTCTCTGAAAAGGTGAAACATGCGAAGGAATTCGAGAGAGGGCGCTGCGAGCGGGACTGCGGTTGGGTGAACGTGAAGTTGGCGGTTGAGGGTGGCCGCCGGTGGCGTGAGCTACCGTAGTTGGCCACGTGACTGCAAGTAATGGCCGCCGGTGGCGTGAGCTACCGTTGTTGGCCGCGCATGAAGGTGGGGTCAGAATATGCTTAGTCTGTAAGTGCACATATCAACTCCCCTATTGCATTTGCATTATCTGCATTTTTTTTCCCAGAAGTACACCATTAGGACATCTCCGCTGGAGGTGCGTAAACGTAAATTACCCCAAAATATAGCGATAAGATTGTTTCGGTTTTGCAGCTGCACCGGTATGAGTAATATGCGTGCGATTTGACCAAAAATTACACAGACTGCGGATTAGAACAACTTTGCTACAGACGTAGCTTCGAGTAAACCGTTGGACAAAGTCCAGCGAGTGCATTTTGGCTTTCTTCCCCACTCAAGCGAGCCATATCTGTTCGCGAAACACACTTGCCATGGCGTCAACTCCTGCTACGTCATCAGTCATACTTGCAGGCAAACGGTCGGTGGTGCATGTGTTATACAGGCTTCGCGTACCCAGTTGTCACTGCCTGGAACTCGCTGCGTTTGCTGCTGACACCTTCTTTGCCGATGCCCCCGACTAGTCTGGCTAGCCTGGCTAACCTTCCGTTGATTTTTGCGGTGCGACATCCTTGGCACGGAGGGTCGAGGGGTGGTGATGCCTACTATCGATCGGGTTTGCGACTGATAGGAATCCTTTGCCATCGTTTGGCAAAGTACTGTATCGTTTTCAACTACGGGTCTTCTCTCTGAAAAGGTGAAACATGCGAAGGAATTCGAGAGAGGGCGCTGCGAGCGGGACTGCGGTTGGGTGAACGTGAAGTTGGCGGTTGAGGGTGGCCGCCGGTGGTGTGAGCTACCGTAGTTGGCCACGTGACAGCAAGTAATGGCCGCTGGTGGCGTGAGCTACCGTTGTTGGCCGCGCATGAAGGTGGGGTCAGAATATGCTTAGTCTGTAAGTGCACATATCAACTCCCCTATTGCATTTGCATTATCTGCATTTTCTTTACAGAAGTACACCATTAGGACATCTCCGCTGGAGGTGCGTAAACGTAAATTACCCCAAAATATAGCGATAAGATTGTTTCGGTTTTGCAGCTGCACCGGTATGAGTAAAATGCGTGCGATTTGACCAAAATTTACACAGACTGCGGATTAGAACAACTTTGCTACAGACGTAGCTTCGAGTAAACCGTTGGACAAAGTCCAGCGAGTGCATTTTGGCTTTCTTCCCCACTCAAGCGAGCCATATCTGTTCGCGAAACACACTTGCCATGGTGTCAACTCCTGCTACGTCATCAGTCATACTTGCAGGCAAACGGTCGGTGGTGCATGTGTTATACAGGCTTGGCGTACCCAGTTGTCACTGCCTGGAACTCGCTGCGTTTGCTGCTGATACCTTCTTTGCCGATGCCCCCGACTAGTCTGGCTAGCCTGGCTAACCTTCCGTTGATTTTTGCGGTGCGACATCCTTGGCACGGAGGGTCGAGGGGTGGTGATGCCTACTATCGATCGGGTTTGCGACTGATAGGAATCCTTTGCCATCGTTTGGCAAAGTACTGTATCGTTTTCAACTACGGGTCTTCTCTCTGAAAAGGTGAAACATGCGAAGGAATTCGATAGAGGGCGCTGCGAGCGGGACTGCGGTTGGGTGAACGTGAAGTTGGCGGTTGAGGGTGGCCGCCGGTGGCGTGAGCTACCGTAGTTGGCCACGTGACTGCAAGTAATGGCCGCCGGTGGCGTGAGCTACCGTTGTTGGCCGCGCATGAAGGTGGGGTCAGAATATGCTTAGTCTGTAAGTGCACATATCAACTCCTCTATTGCATTTGCATTATCTGCATTTTTTTTTACAGAAGTACACCATTAGGACATCTCCGCTGGAGGTGCGTAAACGTAAATTACCCCAAAATATAGCGATAAGATTGTTTCGGTTTTGCAGCTGCACCGGTATGAGTAAAATGCGTGCGATTTGACCAAAAATTACACAGACTGCGGATTAGAACAACTTTGCTACAGACGTAGCTTCGAGTAAACCGTTGGACAAAGTCCAGCGAGTGCATTTTGGCTTTCTTCCCCACTCAAGCGAGCCATATCTGTTCGCGAAACACACTTGCCATGGTGTCAACTCCTGCTACGTCATCAGTCATACTTGCAGGCAAACGGTCGGTGGTGCATGTGTTATACAGGCTTGGCGTACCCAGTTGTCACTGCCTGGAACTCGCTGCGTTTGCTGCTGACACCTTCTTTGCCGATGCCCCCGACTAGTCTGGCTAGCCTGGCTAACCTTCCGTTGATTTTTGCGGTGCGACATCCTTGGCACGGAGGGTCGAGGGGTGGTGATGCCTACTATCGATCGGGTTTGCGACTGATAGGAATCCTTTGCCATCGTTTGGCAAAGTACTGTATCGTTTTCAACTACGGGTCTTCTCTCTGAAAAGGTGAAACATGCGAAGGAATTCGAGAGAGGGCGCTGCGAGCGGGACTGCGGTTGGGTGAACGTGAAGTTGGCGGTTGAGGGTGGCCGCCGGTGGTGTGAGCTACCGTAGTTGGCCACGTGACAGCAAGTAATGGCCGCTGGTGGCGTGAGCTACCGTTGTTGGGCGCGCATGAAGGGGGGGGGGGGGGTCAGAATATGCTTAGTCTGTAAGTGCACATATCAACTCCCCTATTGCATTTGCATTATCTGCATTTTGTTTTTCCCAGAAGTACACCATTAGGACATCTCCGCTGGAGGTGCGTAAACGTAAATTACCCCAAAATATAGCGATAAGATTGTTTCGGTTTTGCAGCTGCACCGGTATGAGTAAAATGCGTGCGATTTGACCAAAAATTACACAGACTGCGGATTAGAACAACTTTGCTACAGACGTAGCTTCGAGTAAACCGTTGGACAAAGTCCAGCGAGTGCATTTTGGCTTTCTTCCCCACTCAAGCGAGCCATATCTGTTCGCGAAACACACTTGCCATGGTGTCAACTCCTGCTACGTCATCAGTCATACTTGCAGGCAAACGGTCGGTGGTGCATGTGTTATACAGGCTTCGCGTACCCAGTTGTCACTGCCTGGAACTCGCTGCGTTTGCTGCTGACACCTTCTTTGCCGATGCCCCCGACTAGTCTGGCTAGCCTGGCTAACCTTCCGTTGATTTTTGCGGTGCGACATCCTTGGCACGGAGGGTCGAGGGGTGGTGATGCCTACTATCGATCGGGTTTGCGACTGATAGGAATCCTTTGCCATCGTTTGACAAAGTACTGTATCGTTTTCAACTACGGGTCTTCTCTATGAAAAGGTGAAACATGCGAAGGAATTCGAGAGAGGGCGCTGCGAGCGGGACTGCGGTTGGGTGAACGTGAAGTTGGCGGTTGAGGGTGGCCGCCGGTGGCGTGAGCTACCGTAGTTGGCCACGTGACAGCAAGTAATGGCCGCTGGTGGCGTGAGCTACCGTTGTTGGCCGCGCATGAAGGTGGGGTCAGAATATGCTTAGTCTGTAAGTGCACATATCAACTCCCCTATTGCATTTGCATTATCTGCATTTTCTTTACAGAAGTACACCATTAGGACATCTCCGCTGGAGGTGCGTAAACGTAAATTACCCCAAAATATAGCGATAAGATTGTTTCGGTTTTGCAGCTGCACCGGTATGAGTAAAATGCGTGCGATTTGACCAAAATTTACACAGACTGCGGATTAGAACAACTTTGCTACAGACGTAGCTTCGAGTAAACCGTTGGACAAAGTCCAGCGAGTGCATTTTGGCTTTCTTCCCCACTCAAGCGAGCCATATCTGTTCGCGAAACACACTTGCCATGGTGTCAACTCCTGCTACGTCATCAGTCATACTTGCAGGCAAACGGTCGGTGGTGCATGTGTTATACAGGCTTGGCGTACCCAGTTGTCACTGCCTGGAACTCGCTGCGTTTGCTGCTGATACCTTCTTTGCCGATGCCCCCGACTAGTCTGGCTAGCCTGGCTAACCTTCCGTTGATTTTTGCGGTGCGACATCCTTGGCACGGAGGGTCGAGGGGTGGTGATGCCTACTATCGATCGGGTTTGCGACTGATAGGAATCCTTTGCCATCGTTTGACAAAGTACTGTATCGTTTTCAACTACGGGTCTTCTCTCTGAAAAGGTGAAACATACGAATGAATTCGAGAGAGGGCGCTGCGAGCGGGACTGCGGTTGGGTGAACGTGAAGTTGGCGGTTGAGGGTGGCCGCCGGTGGTGTGAGCTACCGTAGTTGGCCACGTGACAGCAAGTAATGGCCGCTGGTGGCGTGAGCTACCGTTGTTGGCCGCGCATGAAGGGGGGGGTCAGAATATGCTTAGTCTATAAGTGCACATATCAGCTCCCCTATTGCATTTGCATTATCTGCATTTTTTTTTACAGAAGTACACCATTAGGACATCTCCGCTGGAGGTGTGTAAACGTAAATTACCCCAAAATTTAGCGATAAGATTGTTTCGGTTTTGCAGCTGCACCGGTATGAGTAAAATGCGTGCGATTTGACCAAAAATTACACAGACTGCGGATTAGAACAACTTTGCTACAGACGTAGCTTCGAGTAAACCGTTGGACAAAGTCCAGCGAGTGCATTTTGGCTTTCTTCCCCACTCAAGCGAGCCATATCTGTTCGCGAAACACACTTGCCATGGTGTCAACTCCTGCTACGTCATCAGTCATACTTGCAGGCAAACGGTCGGTGGTGCATGTGTTATACAGGCTTGGCGTACCCAGTTGTCACTGCCTGGAACTCGCTGCGTTTGCTGCTGATACCTTCTTTGCCGATGCCCCCGACTAGTCTGGCTAGCCTGGCTAACCTTCCGTTGATTTTTGCGGTGCGACATCCTTGGCACGGAGGGTCGAGGGGTGGTGATGCCTACTATCGATCGGGTTTGCGACTGATAGGAATCCTTTGCCATCGTTTGACAAAGTACTGTATCGTTTTCAACTACGGGTCTTCTCTCTGAAAAGGTGAAACATGCGAAGGAATTCGAGAGAGGGCGCTGCGAGCGGGACTGCGGTTGGGTGAACGTGAAGTTGGCGGTTGAGGGTGGCCGCCGGTGGTGTGAGCTACCGTAGTTGGCCACGTGACAGCAAGTAATGGCCGCTGGTGGCGTGAGCTACCGTTGTTGGGCGCGCATGAAGGGGGGGGGGGTCAGAATATGCTTAGTCTGTAAGTGCACATATCAACTCCCCTATTGCATTTGCATTATCTGCATTTTTCCCCCAGAAGTACACCATTAGGACATCTCCGCTGGAGGTGCGTAAACGTAAATTACCCCAAAATATAGCGATAAGATTGTTTCGGTTTTGCAGCTGCACCGGTATGAGTAAAATGCGTGCGATTTGACCAAAAATTACACAGACTGCGGATTAGAACAACTTTGCTACAGACGTAGCTTCGAGTAAACCGTTGGACAAAGTCCGGCGAGTGCATTTTGGCTTTCTTCCCCACTCAAGCGAGCCATATCTGTTCGCGAAACACACTTGCCATGGTGTCAACTCCTGCTACGTCATCAGTCATACTTGCAGGTAAACGGTCGGTGGTGCATGTGTTATACAGGCTTGGCGTACCCAGTTGTCACTGCCTGGAACTCGCTGCGTTTGCTGCTGATACCTTCTTTGCCGATGCCCCCGACTAGTCTGGCTAGCCTGGCTAACCTTCCGTTGATTTTTGCGGTGCGACATCCTTGGCACGGAGGGTCGAGGGGTGGTGATGCCTACTATCGATCGGGTTTGCGACTGATAGGAATCCTTTGCCATCGTTTGGCAAAGTACTGTATCGTTTTCAACTACGGGTCTTCTCTCTGAAAAGGTGAAACATGCGAAGGAATTCGAGAGAGGGCGCTGCGAGCGGGACTGCGGTTGGGTGAACGTGAAGTTGGCGGTTGAGGGTGGCCGCCGGTGGCGTGAGCTACCGTAGTTGGCCACGTGACTGCAAGTAATGGCCGCCGGTGGCGTGAGCTACCGTAGTTGGGCGCGCATGAAGGGGGGGGGGGGTCAGAATATGCTTAGTCTGTAAGTGCACATATCAACTCCCCTATTGCATTTGCATTATATGCAGTTTTTTTTACAGAAGTACACCATTAGGACATCTCCGCTGGAGGTGCGTAAACGTAAATTACCCCAAAATATAGCGATAAGATTGTTTCGGTTTTGCAGCTGCACCGGTATGAGTAAAATGCGTGCGATTTGACCAAAAATTACACAGACTGCGGATTAGAACAACTTTGCTACAGACGTAGCTTCGAGTAAACCGTTGGACAAAGTCCAGCGAGTGCATTTTGGCTTTCTTCCCCACTCAAGCGAGCCATATCTGTTCGCGAAACACACTTGCCATGGTGTCAACTCCTGCTACGTCATCAGTCATACTTGCAGGCAAACGGTCGGTGGTGCATGTGTTATACAGGCTTCGCGTTTCCAGTTGTCACTTCCTGGAACTCGCTGCGTTTGCTGCTGATACCTTCTTTGCCGATGCCCCCGACTAGTCTGGCTAGCCTGGCTAACCTTCCGTTGATTTTTTCGGTGCGACATCCTTGGCACGGAGGGTCGAGGGGTGGTGATGCCTACTATCGATCGGGTTTGCGACTGATAGGAATCCTTTGCCATCGTTTGGCAAAGTACTGTATCGTTTTCAACTACGGGTCTTCTCTCTGAAAAGGTGAAACATGCGAAGGAATTCGAGAGAGGGCGCTGCGAGCGGGACTGCGGTTGGGTGAACGTGAAGTTGGCGGTTGAGGGTGGCCGCCGGTGGCGTGAGCTACCGTAGTTGGCCACGTGACTGCAAGTAATGGCCGCCGGTGGCGTGAGCTACCGTAGTTGGCCACGTGACTGCAAGTAATGGCCGCCGGTGGCGTGAGCTACCGTTGTTGGGCGCGCATGAAGGGGGGGGGGGGTCAGAATATGCTTAGTCTGTAAGTGCACATATCAACTCCCCTATTGCATTTGCATTATATGCAGTTTTTTTACAGAAGTACACCATTAGGACATCTCCGCTGGAGGTGCGTAAACGTAAATTACCCCAAAATATAGCGATAAGATTGTTTCGGTTTTGCAGCTGCACCGGTATGAGTAAAATGCGTGCGATTTGACCAAAAATTACACAGACTGCGGATTAGAACAACTTTGCTACAGACGTAGCTTCGAGTAAACCGTTGGACAAAGTCCAGCGAGTGCATTTTGGCTTTCTTCCCCACTCAAGCGAGCCATATCTGTTCGCGAAACACACTTGCCATGGTGTCAACTCCTGCTACGTCATCAGTCATACTTGCAGGCAAACGGTCGGTGGTGCATGTGTTATACAGGCTTGGCGTACCCAGTTGTCACTTCCTGGAACTCGCTGCGTTTGCTGCTGATACCTTCTTTGCCGATGCCCCCGACTAGTCTGGCTAGCCTGGCTAACCTTCCGTTGATTTTTGCGGTGCGACATCCTTGGCACGGAGGGTCGAGGGGTGGTGATGCCTACTATCGATCGGGTTTGCGACTGATAGGAATCCTTTGCCATCGTTTGGCAAAGTACTGTATCGTTTTCAACTACGGGTCTTCTCTCTGAAAAGGTGAAACATGCGAAGGAATTCGAGAGAGGGCGCTGCGAGCGGGACTGCGGTTGGGTGAACGTGAAGTTGGCGGTTGAGGGTGGCCGCCGGTGGCGTGAGCTACCGTAGTTGGCCACGTGACTGCAAGTAATGGCCGCCGGTGGCGTGAGCTACCGTAGTTGGCCACGTGACAGCAAGTAATGGCCGCCGGTGGCGTGAGCTACCGTTGTTGGGCGCGCATGAAGGGGGGGGGGGGGTCAGAATATGCTTAGTCTGTAAGTGCACATATCAACTCCCCTATTGCATTTGCATTATATGCAGTTTTTTTACAGAAGTACACCATTAGGACATCTCCGCTGGAGGTGCGTAAACGTAAATTACCCCAAAATATAGCGATAAGATTGTTTCGGTTTTGCAGCTGCACCGGTATGAGTAAAATGCGTGCGATTTGACCAAAAATTACACAGACTGCGGATTAGAACAACTTTGCTACAGACGTAGCTTCGAGTAAACCGTTGGACAAAGTCCAGCGAGTGCATTTTGGCTTTCTTCCCCACTCAAGCGAGCCATATCTGTTCGCGAAACACACTTGCCATGGTGTCAACTCCTGCTACGTCATCAGTCATACTTGCAGGCAAACGGTCGGTGGTGCATGTGTTATACAGGCTTGGCGTACCCAGTTGTCACTGCCTGGAACTCGCTGCGTTTGCTGCTGATACCTTCTTTGCCGATGCCCCCGACTAGTCTGGCTAGCCTGGCTAACCTTCCGTTGATTTTTGCGGTGCGACATCCTTGGCACGGAGGGTCGAGGGGTGGTGATGCCTACTATCGATCGGGTTTGCGACTGATAGGAATCCTTTGCCATCGTTTGACAAAGTACTGTATCGTTTTCAACTACGGGTCTTCTCTCTGAAAAGGTGAAACATACGAATGAATTCGAGAGAGGGCGCTGCGAGCGGGACTGCGGTTGGGTGAACGTGAAGTTGGCGGTTGAGGGTGGCCGCCGGTGGTGTGAGCTACCGTAGTTGGCCACGTGACAGCAAGTAATGGCCGCTGGTGGCGTGAGCTACCGTTGTTGGGCGCGCATGGAGGGGGGGGGGGGTCAGAATATGCTTAGTCTGTAAGTGCACATATCAGCTCCCCTATTGCATTTGCATTATCTGCATTTTCTTTACAGAAGTACACCATTAGGACATCTCCGCTGGAGGTGCGTAAACGTAAATTACCCCAAAATATAGCGATAAGATTGTTTCGGTTTTGCAGCTGCACCGGTATGAGTAAAATGCGTGCGATTTGACCAAAAATTACACAGACTGCGGATTAGAACAACTTTGCTACAGACGTAGCTTCGAGTAAACCGTTGGACAAAGTCCAGCGAGTGCATTTTGGCTTTCTTCCCCACTCAAGCGAGCCATATCTGTTCGCGAAACACACTTGCCATGGTGTCAACTCCTGCTACGTCATCAGTCATACTTGCAGGCAAACGGTCGGTGGTGCATGTGTTATACAGGCTTGGCGTACCCAGTTGTCACTGCCTGGAACTCGCTGCGTTTGCTGCTGATACCTTCTTTGCCGATGCCCACGACTAGTCTGGCTAGCCTGGCTAACCTTCCGTTGATTTTTGCGGTGCGACATCCTTGGCACGGAGGGTCGAGGGGTGGTGATGCCTACTATCGATCGGGTTTGCGACTGATAGGAATCCTTTGCCATCGTTTGACAAAGTACTGTATCGTTTTCAACTACGGGTCTTCTCTCTGAAAAGGTGAAACATGCGAAGGAATTCGAGAGAGGGCGCTGCGAGCGGGACTGCGGTTGGGTGAACGTGAAGTTGGCGGTTGAGGGTGGCCGCCGGTGGCGTGAGCTACCGTAGTTGGCCACGTGACTGCAAGTAATGGCCGCCGGTGGCGTGAGCTACCGTTGTTGGGCGCGCATGAAGGGGGGGGGGTCAGAATATGCTTAGTCTGTAAGTGCACATATCAACTCCCCTATTGCATTTGCATTATATGCAGTTTTTTTACAGAAGTACACCATTAGGACATCTCCGCTGGAGGTGCGTAAACGTAAATTACCCCAAAATATAGCGATAAGATTGTTTCGGTTTTGCAGCTGCACCGGTGTGAGTAAAATGCGTGCGATTTGACCAAAAATTACACAGACTGCGGATTAGAACAACTTTGCTACAGACGTAGCTTCGAGTAAACCGTTGGACAAAGTCCAGCGAGTGCATTTTGGCTTTCTTCCCCACTCAAGCGAGTCATATCTGTTCGCGAAACACACTTGCCATGGTGTCAACTCCTGCTACGTCATCAGTCATACTTGCAGGCAAACGGTCGGTGGTGCATGTGTTATACAGGCTTGGCGTACCCAGTTGTCACTTCCTGGAACTCGCTGCGTTTGCTGCTGATACCTTCTTTGCCGATGCCCCCGACTAGTCTGGCTAGCCTGGCTAACCTTCCGTTGATTTTTGCGGTGCGACATCCTTGGCACGGAGGGTCGAGGGGTGGTGATGCCTACTATCGATCGGGTTTGCGACTGATAGGAATCCTTTGCCATCGTTTGACAAAGTGCTGTATCGTTTTCAACTACGGGTCTTCTCTCTGAAAAGGTGAAACATGCGAAGGAATTCGAGAGAGGGCGCTGCGAGCGGGACTGCGGTTGGGTGAATGTGAAGTTGGCGGTTGAGGGTGGCCGCCGGTGGCGTGAGCTACCGTTGTTGGCCGCGCATGAAGGTGGGGTCATAATATGCTTAGTCTGAAAGTGCACATATCAACTCCCCCATTGCATTTGCATTATCTGCATTTTTTTTCAGGAGTACACCATTAGGACATCTCCGCTGGAGGTGCGTAAACGTAAATTACCCCAACATTTAGCGATAAGATTGTTTCGGTTTTGCAGCTGCACCGGTATGAGTAAAATGCGTGCGATTTGACCAAAAATTACACAGACTGCGGATTAGAACAACTTTGCTACAGACGTAGCTTCGAGTAAACCGTTGGACAAAGTCCAGCGAGTGCATTTTGGCTTTCTTCCCCACTCAAGCGAGCCATATCTGTTCGCGAAACACACTTGCCATGGTGTCAACTCCTGCTACGTCATCAGTCATACTTGCAGGCAAACGGTCGGTGGTGCATGTGTTTTACAGGCTTCGCGTTTCCAGTTGTCACTTCCTGGAACTCGCTGCGTTTGCTGCTGATACCTTCTTTGCCGATGCCCCCGACTAGTCTGGCTAGCCTGGCTAACCTTCCGTTGATTTTTGCGGTGCGACATCCTTGGCACGGAGGGTCGAGGGGTGGTGATGCCTACTATCGATCGGGTTTGCGACTGATAGGAATCCTTTGCCATCGTTTGACATAGTACTGTATCGTTTTCAACTACGGGTCTTCTCTCTGAAAAGGTGAAACATGCGAAGGAATTCGAGAGAGGGAGCTGCGAGCGGGACTGCGGTTGGGTGAATGTGTAGTTGGCGGTTGAGGGTGGCCGCCGGTGGCGTGAGCTACTGTTGGTGGCCACATGACGGCAGCCAGCCTGCGTTGCCGGTGCATTTCCGCGCGCTGGAGAAGGAGTCCAAGGTGCTTACGAAGGCCACGAAGGGGCTGAGCCTCCACTTCACCAAGCCCACGACGGGCGCCGTGGAGTAACAAGAGACGATCGTTAATGGGGTCGAGGCTGGAAAGGATCAGGATGTTCTCATGTGGTGGGAAGTAAGCTTCGACGAGGAGAACACGTGCAAGGCGAGCCAGCGAGCGTTGATCTGCTGTCGAGCGAGCCCTTCTACTACTCGATGCAGAACCTGCCTCTGGGGTAGGCATTCAACTTCTGGCTCCGACGCTCAGCACTGTATTTTGTCAAACTCGAGGTTACGCAGATTCTTGCGTTTTTCATGATGTTTTTCATGAGGTTACCGAGGTAGTATGCTATGCTGTGAGGTCTGAGGCAATAATGATAGGTATACTTGAAATTGAAATTGATTTATTATATTTAACTGTTGTGCTGTCGCTGGAACTCGCCCTGCTTGTACAATTGTTCTTGCCCAATCTCCATGTTTCGCTCAAGGTTCCTCATTTTACATTCGTTGTTGACGCGACCTTCGATCAATGACCTTGCTGCTTCACGAACTTGATGCCTTGAAAATCCCGAAAAGAAGACTTCAGTTTCAATGTCTCGTATACTCTGCTAGCGCATTCGGGCTTGAACGTACCGTCGCGTAGTGCTTCATCTCTCATTGCTTGGTAAAATTTCGCTTCTGGAAAAAGAGATCTATCAAGAACAAGCGTCTTTCACGTCCGTTAGGTATGGAGACGCCAGCCAATCTTGAAGTCAACGGACGTTCCGTCATCAGTCTGGGGGATGAAGGTGGTGATGAAGCTGACGGTGTGATCACTGTTGGATTTCGTTCACCAACGCGTGAGGAAGCCGAGGCTGCTGGTGTGATCACTGGTGGTGATGACGGTTTTCGGGATCGGTCACATGCGCCTTTCCGGCTCAATCGAAGCAGTGGGAGCTGACTAGCCTACATACGAGATGGAGAGCGCTACAAGCTACTTGCAACAAACTTGACAGGTGCTACGCCGCGGTCGTGGTAACGAAAGTGGCAAGACGGTGGAGGACAAAATTGCGGATACACATGTGCTCTTTCGCGAGCAAAACAGCGTTGCATTTACATGAAAAGGTGTGTGGACTATTTTGCGGTATGCAACTAAGTGATATGATGCACTTGCCTAAAAACAAAATGCTTGCAAGCGTCGAAGTAGTGGCGTCAAGACGTCAGATGGTAACGAGGCTGATCTAACCGTTGGAGCGGATGTTGAGCGTCCTATCGGTAGGAAATCACCAAAGAAGACTGTCGATGTGGAGCAAAGTCTCGTTACATTGGTGACAAAGCTGACATCTGAAACAGAAACGAAGAATTGCTAGCTCAAACGAAGAATTGCTATCTCCAACGAAGAATTGCTAGCTCAAAGAAGCTATAAACGAGCAAATAATGGCGTCATTATGAAGGCATGTGTTATATTACACTGCACAGTAGAAGATGAGCGTGAGGAAGGTCTCCCATAGTCGTACGACGGTGCGTCAACGCTCTAACCGTCACAGGAGTACAGAACCATTTTTGCTGAGTTTGGCCCTCGCCATCAAGTCGTCCGATACACGCAGCGGCACTCTGCATTGCGCGACGATCCAATCAAACGCATGTGTGAGATAAAAGGTGGTAGTGCAGATTGATTAATAATTAATCGCATTTCACCATTTTAAATCGACTGGAATCCAAAATCGTGCCGGTCCATGCACATTAGCGAAACGCGATTGTACACCGAAGGCACGCTCCACGTCCTTTCTTGCTGCTTCTAGTTTCGCAGAAAAAATAGTTTCTTTTCGCGCAGGTAGTGTTTTCATCAACGTCGCCCATTGAAGATAGATACCAAATTAATATAAATAATACTGTCCCGTGCCAGAACAAGACGGGGGCGTGCCAGGAGACCGTGTGCTGGATTCGTGGGGTGCGTCCACCGGATCGGGGCCCGAGGCTTTCAGGCACCAAAGCCACCTACAGCCCCCTTCCCATCGGGAACCGGGCGGTTCTTGTCAGTTTCGGCGCCGCCATCGCCGGTCAACTCGTCAGTCATCTCCACTAATGCGGGGTTTTGGGGTCGGTAGATTCCTTCGCTATATGCACGTAGTTCAGAACACCGGCCTCGTTCTCCACGTATGATACGTTGAGTCCGAGCGCCTCCGAACGCTCGGATGCCAACGAGGAAAGGTCGAATCGCACTCACCACACCGGAGGGGTACGACCGCACTCGTCATGCCCAGGTTGATTTCACCAGCAGACCCTTCGGCGTTCGAGCCTCTTGTTCTGCACCAACCGGGCCTCTATACGGTACCCCTTCGCGATCTCGGACAGGACAGAGTCTAACACGTGGTCAACGATTACACCACCTGGCTTTAGAATGAGCTCACGGGATTGGTTCATCCTCTCTTCTGCCAAGATCTTCGGGGTGGAAGAGGGTTCAGCGGGTACGTATCAGGATAATGACACTGAGGGCATCGTACCTCACTCCTAGCCTCCTCTTCCATGACCAGTGCTTACGGTATGGATCGTACCAGTCTCCGTAATCGGAATGGCAAGTCCGGCGGTTCGACTTCGTCGGTAACGTCAGGCGAGTCCGATTCTGAAAAAGTCACGCAGTGGTTGCTTGCGATCTCAGTCTCACTCACCACAGCCTCTTTCGGATGCTTCACCGGTCGCACTGAAGTCACACGCGACTCTCGAGTCACTTCACCTATTCTTCGGGCCTCGGTCGAGACAGCGTTCGCTGAGGGAGAGGCGTCCTTACGGAAGTCTCGGTTGGTTCGCTTGGTCTCGTTAGAGGCTATTGAGACTCAAGTCAGAAACGTACGCGTAGAAGGTCGTGTAGGCGGCCACCGACCATTGTCGTTGCATCCGTCCGTAGTCGCCGATCTTCAGCTCATCCTGAGCGGGTAAAAATAGGCGACGCCACGCAGCCGACGAACCTTGGCGCTCATGAGGACGGCGTTATATTGGCGAAGACAGTCGTTCAAGAGGCACCATTGAGGCTAGCGACGCGCCAGAACTCTACCAGCCGACATTCCGCACAGGGGGGTGGAGACTACCCACACGAGCACAAAGCCGATCCCGGCAACGCAGTAGGCCTGAAGTAGTTCTTCAAGCACGTAGGGCTCCTGTTATCTAACGATTTAGTCGAGAAAGACGTTCATCGTGGAGTGAGTGGACAGAGGAAGCACTTTCTCGCTGGCGTTCTCTGAGAACGGCCATGAGAGAGTACAAAGGATTTGTCTCTGGCGGATGACCGGGGGCCAATCCGTCAGTCTCCGAAAAGGGTTGCTGTCGTACTCAGGAGGACGAACAGAGGAAAAGGCACAACAACTTTGTCGCAGCCTCTGACAAGGACTGAATCCATTAGTCCAGCGATCTTTCATCTTATTTGGAGAGATTTTGCCTCTGAGAAAGAGAGCTGGGGGCCAGTGCGCCATTCCAGTAAGTTGCCATTCACCAATCTGCGACAAAAGCCCCAAGTCGGCGCCATACCACCACCCCGCACCAGTCTTCATCTCTCGCCACCATGGGTGACTCGCGCGAGGACATGCTGCTCAATTTCACGACCTTCCCGGACCAGAAAGACAAACCAAGCACGCCCGGCGGGTCGACCACGGCACCTCGCCTCGCCCAAACGGCGTTCTGGACTGAGGTGCATGGGCTTCTCTCCGTCAACGACGGCTCGATCAGGTTGATCATGATCGACAACATGGCGGCGGCGCTCATCTAGTCACCTGGGCGCGCGGCTGCCACGTTGCGAGGACCTGTCCGGATCCATTCCGCTCCGTCATGTCAATCACCCATCGTCGGCGTCCTGCCCTACCAGTCCTTCGTTCCAGACACCATGCCGCAGAAGCGAACGTCCACGGGTGGTACATGCTATGGGATCGAAAGCCAAGAAGCCGCGGGCTTCTAAGGGGTGGTCAAATCGAATTCAGGTCCATCAACCGAGGCGTTCACACCGCCCAAGCTTGATTTCGACCTCGCTCCTGAGACGTTCGTAGACGTCCGTCGCGCGATCGAGACTATTTACGCGAAGGCAGTGGCGCAGCAGCGGACACCGTGCCAGCTAGCGTACCCATGAAAAGACCAGCCTATGTGGTATGACCCTGATGAATATCATGGAGTTCAGATCGTGCATTGGCGCTTCTGGAAAGCCTTTCGTGCTACGTTCCTGGAGTGGGCTCTCCGCGCGCCTCTGGCTGCGCCTTCGGCACAGGCTCAACGCCGCAAACGCAATATGACAGCGATTCGCGAGCGCGTGTGCTCCATTAGCCTTCGCCCAGAAACGTGGGGCTACTTTAACTTCCTACGGAGGTTGGAGGCCCCGGGGAACGGTCATATCATGCGGTGTGGAGGGTAAGGAGGACGGCGTACTTACGAGGCCAAGGGCTACACGTGTTCATCAATTCGTGACTTGATGAACTTGTACGAGAACGACCACGGCTATCGCCGCAAGATGCGTGGCGCCCTGTAGCCTTTCCAGATCAACAGCGGCAGCTTTGAAACGCTGCCGCCCGAGGTTTTGAAGAACACTGACGATTTTCGATGAACTCAGTTTGTGGTACACTTTGAACCTGAGGTGTGATAGTTCTATCGCCCAGCGTGCTAGTTTAGCGTTCGATGTACAGGTTCCTTCGCTAAAGGACCAAGTCAAAGCCTTGCGGTCCGTGTAGAGGTTGAACTCGGTTTAGCCAAGGTAACCCCTGAACTTGCGAGTCGCCCAGACGATTCTCAACATTCAATCTAGGACGTGATGTCCATCTATTTGATCCAGTTTCGCTCCGACCCGACCAGCAGTTTGCCGGCGTAGGCTATCACTCACTCTCGTCCGTCCACCATCTGCATCAGGCAGGCTCCCACGGCGAGAAGAGAGGTGTCTACTTAGAGCTTGAACCTTTTCGTAAAGTTCGGATGGACAAGCATCGGGGGCTCCACTAGTCGTCGCATCAGCTGTAGGAACGCCGTCACAGTCATCGTCCCACACAAGCCCGTTTCTATGACTTTCAACCGTTCTATCGGGGCCGATATCGCAGCGTATACCTGCGAAAGTAGCTACTCAACCCCAAGAGCACCCGCACCGTGCGCAGGTCGTGAGGACTGGCCACGTTGATAACTGTCTTCACCTTCTCAGGGTTCGGGAGAATACACATGGGGATCATGATATGACTCAGGAACGCTACCTGGTCGCATCCCTAACGACACTTCTTCATCTTTAATTTGAACTGTGGAACCCTGAAGCGTTCTAGTACCTGCCTCAACCGTACTAGGTGAGTAGGGAAGTCGTTGCTAAAACACGACGCAATCGTCGATATAAACGAGACAGGTCATCCACAACTATTTTCCTAGGCGTGCCACCGTGCTTGATAGTGAGTGATATGTCACCGCTTCCATGCTGTACCATCACCAAGTTTACAGCGCGAGTTGCCTCAGAGTCATATACTTCTTACCTAGCGAACTCGACCGTAGTGTGCCCATTCATGTCTATATAGACTGCGGTTTGGTCCATATTGTAGACAGATGAATAGTTTTCGTGCCCATCAAGGTAGGTAAGAATGCCGTCCTCTTCTACGGACCGTCACATACCTCCATATCAGACCGCTTCTTACGGCCCTTGTCAGTGGTACGCCGAACCGTCAGACGGTTACGCTTCAGGAAGCGTCCACTAAATAACGCGTGGCCGCTCTTGAGTGCGAAGCGAAGAGGGCGGGGGCAAACTTGGAGTGCATAAGGAGTAGGCAATTGGTAGACATACAAAGATATATATATATATATTTGCGCATGTCCACAATCCATTCCAGCAGCCTACATATGTATAGCGACAAAACAGTTATAAATATTATAAAACATACAGTTTCGGGTAGGGACTTTGTACCTGCGGGTTGCTGCACGTATATGTGCGCGAGCGAGGGTGGTCCAACAGAACGCTGGTTGAGGTGTGAGGCTACGATGCGGCTCGAGTCCTTTTTCCGCTGGTGTAGTGTTAATCGGTCCACCCCAATAGCAGCCGCCACCGCCACCACCGCCAAACTTGTATCCTCAAGCCTCTTAACAGCCTTCATAGTCAAACAAAGTTAGTTAGAGCATAATACGTTAGCGTTAACTTACTACTTACGCGTAGCTTCTGTTTGTTGGTGTTTTGGGGGCTCCTTCTTCCCGTCCACATATCACTCCGACATTGTACGTCGACACACTTGCAACATTCTTATCAGAAAAATAAGGCTGTACAAACGACAAAAGGACAAGGGCAATTATATAGGTGTGGATAATGTGTATCTTGTTGGTCGTGTCTGCCGGATCGTCAAGGGAACGATGTTTTTGTGCAATGGCTAGACTCGCAATGCCGGAATATATCTAAACATTTGTACGTCAGCATGATTCAGCGTGAAAACACTAACTACCTTTCTCTGTATGGGTTTCTTCAAAGGAAGGGTGGGGCCATCTATGTGCAGTTAACGAAATGGGGTATTCAAATGGAGGGTGATGTTGGCGAAATGGAGGAGTGCATGGAGATCTTCGACCCACTAACAGGGCTCAAACAACTCTACGGGGAGTTGAAGCCACCAGGGATATGCGTTTAGAGCCACGAGCGCAGAGGGAGAAACCCGTTGTCGCGAACACGGGGTGATCGTTTGAAGGAAAGTTTATGGCACCCAGCCGCATTCGTTTGGGAAGCGAGCATGACATTGGTGAGGAGGACGCATACACTATCCAGAGCCAAGTCGCACCTGCCCCAAGTGCTTTCGTAGTTGAATGCTGGAGGTATCATCTCGATTTGGTTGGGTTGGTACCATTTCTGGAGGATGTCCACGCAGCTGCGTTGTATGTTCCAAACCTAAAGCTGCCGCCGGTTATGACATGTGCAGCGACCTCCACTCCGTCCCAAGACTATGCTCAGATGGGAACAATTCGGGTACCTCAGCGACCACCCCGTTTACTGAGCTTCTCCATGCGCCGAAGAACACTGTGGTAGTTCACAGTACAACCTTAATATCGGCAAAGCAGAACTATCGGCGCCAGGGGGCAGCATAACCATTAGCTAATTAAGCGATCCTTCGTGCACGGCATTCGAGCTTTTATCCATCCATGAAACTCGTTAGTCTGCCTTAGTCAACATGCGCAGCCAGGATTCGTACCTGTACATCTACGAATGTATCGACGGGAGTAAAGATACTCTAAAGAGAGCTAACTACCGCTGTGACAGTTTTGAAAAATACACGTTTCGCTATCGTGTTGGAGTTTACGAGCCGAATAATGTGGATCCGTCTGCACCAGTTGTGTTGGAGAAGAAAGGAGTCATCGCGGTGATTCAACTGGTCGCGTTTACTATGTGATCAGCTCGGCACTCAAGCAAGAAGTCGATGCTCTAGCGTCTGGTGGCGCAGGGCCCAAGACGATCCTGAAGATTCTATCGCTGAAGTACTAGGATTAATCCAACATGCTGAGTGACATTTCCAAGTCTGAACAAGCAAAAATTGCAAGTACTACCTGTAACGAAAACTGCAGAAGGACGAGAGGGTGGGTACTTACGTTGGTTTGTGTGAGTGGTTTCATCCGCGGTTGTGAAAGACGAAGTATGTCTTCTTTGGTTCTACGGGTATCGAGTCAGGTGATTTAAGCCGTGAACAGGACTGGCGTACCTTTTCCGCGACCTCGTTTGACTTTCAAAATTCACAGCTCGTCATAGATTGCTTGGCGCGCGAATTTGAAGACGACGGAAACAAGACATAGAACTTAGGAGTTGTGATGACTTGCACCGGATCTTTAGGACGTGCAGTCGATGGGCAAGTAAGTGATGGGGGTTTCGCTGCAGCTGATAGTACCTACAGACTTCACTATGGTGCGTCAAATTGATGTTGTTATTGGCTACCTCTCTAGCTGATGGAATGTATACGCTTTATAGGAAACTGGACCCTGGTTGTATTCGGAACGTACTGAACCCGGCGCATTAAACGCAAGTACATCAATAATTTCGTGCCCTCGGTACGCACGGAGCACGAGAGTTCGCGTACAAGAATTTATTCCAGGCCATGGTTCATTTCACACAAGATGGTTATGGTATTCTGCTTAATGTCAAAGATGGTAGCTTGGTCCACGCAGTCTGTATCGCCAACGCCTGTGTATCTATCTGGCCGGAGATTCTCCTCCTCGACTGCTACGCACATGTGGCTCGTAAGTGCCGCGAAAACTCCCAGGTTCAGCGCTGTAATACGTTCTTCGAAGCCAACGTTGATGTCAACATCAAAACAATACACAGGGCACGAAGGCCAGCGCGATTTTCGGCACTCTCGACGATGTGCTTGGATTATTGGCGAAAAAAGAAGGAACACCAATATGCCGACTGGTTCAACGAAATATATCTGGTCCAACTGATTTTCGACTAGTGGCAAACCAAGCACCTGTCATCGCAGAATGCATTTATGAAGACAGCCGGTATCGCTATGAAGAACGCGAAGACGGGGGTAGTATTGAATGATTCCATTCCAGGTGTATTTGCCGTTGTTGCACAAGATATGCCACGCGATTCGTTCGGACATTGCTGCCAAGGTAAGAGGGGTGATACGGGCAAGATGCGTTCTCGTATAGTTGTTGCGCTACGTGCGCTTCCAAGCAAGATGGTTTCAATGGCTCACCAGCACGTCAAGTTGGCTTAAGATCTAGTGATGGTATTGCTCTAGTACTTTCAACATCGATAGTGACTTGTTGAAGCGACAAAAACTTGAATCCAATCTGAAGGACATCTCCACGACGTCCAGCTCTACCGGTCAACAACGCAAAGAACCTAAAAACAGTACAAGAGTTGTTAACAAAACCAAGCTACGTTTTGCATTTACTTTAATACGTACGCTTTGCACGTATGGTCGTGACATTTGACCCCGCAAGATTTTTCGCGTGGACCATTGCCTAATTGCTGTTAAAAACGGGAAGTCTCAGTTCTGGACCGATGTTGCGAGGATTTTAGCCGAAGACCGTTTAGAGTACGGTTGGCTGATCGCGAGTTCCCCCCAAGTTCAGTGGAATCCATCCTTCAACTATAACCCTGCACAACGGTATCAAGCTTCGTGCCATGTGGGGATAGATCACGTCGGAGTACCAGCGCTGTCTGAGTTGCTCATTATAATTAGGAACCCACGCGCCCGACTTTTATAGCGTTTGCTATGGCAGGATTGATATGTTGTATCTTCACTTTTGGTGGAAGGAGAGACTGAACTTACTAGCCGTAGTGGCTGGTCGGCTACTCAATGCCGCTCAAGTCGACATAATAAAGGCGATGAATCTCGTCGGCCTTCCAAAAAACAACCATCCAGATCAGCGACTGTGTCAACCCAGAACAGAAAGAACGACGAGTTAGTGCTCTTCCGCGAAATGGTTAGGCTAGTTTGCGGCGGAAATGAAGGTTGGCACGTCGAGATGATCTTCTCAAGACAACGATTGAGACATTGGTTTACTTCAAGTACGTTTCCGTTTATCGAGACTGGCGAAGCTGTCAGACACCGCGTGCGTGGCGCTATGGCAGCTGCTTAAGATACTCGAAGGAACAGAGTGAACGCCAGGGGCGTAAGAACACGCAGGGGGTTGAACTGGGAGACAAGTCTTAATAAATGCTAAGTATCTTCCTACTCACGCTGTCTCCGCTGTAGGCAGCACCAAGCTGCGACCTCGCTTCGTTGGGCCGTTCACGGTAATAGCGGTCCCCGGCCACGCCTACACACTGGATCTGCCGTCATTCATGGCCACGCATCCAACGTTCTACGTTGGTTTGCCCAAGCCCTATCGCCCGGCGGGGGCTGTTGATCCTGAGGAGCCGACTGCGTCGCAGAGTATTGATGGAAGGCGTTCGCTATCATCCGAACGAGCTCTTCCGAAGGAAGCTGGGCAGGAGCAGGAGCCGGAGCTCGAGCCGCTACGTGGCGGTCTCGTGTGCCTCCAAGCGGCCCACACGGTCCTACAGAGTGCGAATCCAGTCGAGGTACAGCTCCAAGCCCTCGCGCACCTATTCGTCGTTCTCCTCATCTTGCCAACATCGGGTCCGCAAGCGGCCAGCCTCATCGCCAAGCTGCGAAAGAGGACTGTCTGCCCCGAGGCAGATCCCAGGCGCGGTTTCGCAGACAGTCCAAGTCCTGTCGGACACCCTGTAGCCTCTCCAGGCGGGCCTCCACATCTTGGAACGCCAGCGCGAAGCGCCACCATGTCAGTCCGCTGCCCATCCAGCAGTCGCTGACAGGATTCCACACCAGACAGTATCGCAGCGCGAGTAGTTGGTCGCGCGTGCGAGGGGCGTGAGTTTCGCGATCCCGCTTGGTACGCACCGCCTGAGAGGCAGCCTGACGGGAACGGTCGGCCAGGTGCTGCCGATGCTCAGGCTTCTTCACCGCGGGCTTCTTCGGCGCAGGCTTCGAGGAAGCGGTCACCTTCTTCGTCCTTCGAAGAAGCGGACGTCTTCTTTGTCTTGGCCGCAGCGGCAGTGAGCTTCTTGGAAGCGGATGTTTTGTCGCTTCGTCCGCTTCGCGCGCCTCTTGGAAGCCGACGTCTCCTTCGCCTCCTCCCTGTCTTTTGCGGGCTTCTTTAAAGCCGGCGCCTCCAGCAGGCGCTAGAGGCTTCTGCTCCGCTTCGCTTGGAGTAGGCACGTTGGCGTGGGGCATGACAGGGCCAGCAGCCCCAAGGGCGTTGGGGGTGGCCCCACGATGATCTGGGTCACGGTCATCATGCCCGGTCGGCGCGCGTGCTCGGTGCAGCGTGAATTGACGAATGGGGCCGTGCCCGTGTTTCCGCTGGATTTCCCCATTGGGACACGTGCTTTCCGTTTAGGTGCGAGAGGGTGTAATGGGGCCAGGATTGGCCAGTGTCCTTTTCAAGGAAAAGGGATGTTCTCTGGTGTGGACCAAACCTGCCGGTGTGGCCGACAAACTCAGCTCCGGCATCTAAGGCAGCTCCAGCATCCACGGCAGCTTCGTCCACTGCGCCCACCACGGCAGCTCCGGTCAACCCAGTCGCTTCAACCACGACGGCAACTACAACCACTACGGTAGCCTGATCAGTAAACGACGCAATAGACGTCGATGAAGTGGTTCATTAACCTCAGATAGATGAAGTCGTGGATCCATAAACCGGGATCAAAGCTCTTGAGCTGCGCAAAGAAATTTACCAAAGAGGTCTTCGCCCGACCAAGAAGGGACCTCAAGCCAACTGCAGCAAGGCTGGCTATATCGCGCTACTTCGGAACTATGCCAGAACAAACGAACTGTACACCGAATTCGCTCTCGGTAGTGGCAGACAAAAACGAAAAGCGACGGCGGAGCAAACAACCAAGACGAGGCACTGCATGTTCAGGCTCATAAACGTGATTTTCTTCGGATGAGTTTGCTCCCCGGCTCGCTGAAAACAACGGTCGCGTGTCGTGCTGTAACTTAGACAGGGGTGCGGTACGCCTGAAAAACAACCACCCGGCTTAGCGACTGGGTCAACCCCGAACAGAAAGAACGAGGAGTTAGCGCTCTTGGGCGAAATGGTTGGGCTAGTTCGTGGCGGAAATGAAGGTTCGCACGTCGTGGATCGAGATGATCTTCTTCGTCAACTCAAGACAACGATTGAAACTATTGGTTTACTTCAAGTACAACTCCGTGATGCTACTGATGTTGATCAAGTAAATGACCTCCAAGCTGATTTCGCGTTTTTCGCTGGTATTAAAAACAAAATAAAAAATGAGCTGAGTTTCTAATTGTTGAAGCGCCTCCAACGCATTTCGATTGTCCTCGTGTGCTCTTCGTTGCAAATTGTAGATCGGACGAACGGCGTTGCTATCAGCGATCTTTCGCATCAAGTTGTCACGTAGAAGGCTGTTCGCTCCTACTCGAACGATGGAATCACTTGGCATGCAGCCGTCGTGACTTGGAAGTGCAGAGGCTCTATCTCACTTGCGTTGACATGGTCGTCCTTATCTCGTTGCAATCTCTCCGTGATGCAAAAGTTGTGCAGCTTCTGCGCTGCTAACGCACGTTGCGTGTTGTGCCCAGTGCTACTTTCAATTGGGGCCCGGAATATTCGCCACTTCGAATCCAGCAAGCCGACAGCCGTCTCTACTCTAATGGCTGAGGTAGAAACTGATCGCGTCACATGCACTCGATGCATTTATAATATTTACCCATTGAAACAGAATAGCAGACTTCTACTATAGATGTAGCTGTTGGCACATTTAAATAAGGGACATGTGTTGCTTCTTCCCCTGCTCATTGCAAGAGATAAACCGGGGGCGAAAATAGATTGTCAGCACGTTTGCCGACAACAGGTAGGTCAGTAGGCAAACAACAGATAAAAATTACCACCCTAGCATCGGGGCAGCTTTCAGTTCGGAACGTTAGGGGATAGAACCGATTGTCGATGATGGTGATGGGGTCGAAACGTGGCCTCTTCGCATCCACGATCTGCACCCCGGGTAATTGTCCGAGAGCAGCAAGAAGGACGACTAGCCCCAGTTGTTCCGCTCCGTACACACGCACCGCGTATTGACGCCGCAGTCTAGCTGGCCTGTACGCGCCACGTTCTGCCCCAGATCCTGAGTCTTCCAATTCGATGCATGCACGGTTAAGTCCGATTGCTAAACCAATGTACCGTTCGGCCACTCTCTTGGAGTTAAAAAGAAATTTCAATGTGTGTATATCGTCAATATGAAGGATTTTAACATCTTCCATGAATCGGTTGTTAATTTGCCTTTCACTTGGTGAATCCGCATTGGCCGTGAATCACTGCGCCATTATCGAGTTGTGCGTCATGCGACGTCTCAGTATAGCCGAAGGTGGGATATCCACTGTAAGCAGTACTTCAACGAGGGATTCGTGAAACCATCGCGCGTTACAGGAGTGGTAAAGTGACCTTCAAGAAATTGGGGACATGGGGAAGCTCCAGTGTCCTATTGCGATATGCCAACAAGGCTTCTGGCTCCAGTGCCGAATGGGACCGCAATGCGTCGTCTTAACGGACTTCAGAGGCTACGAGCGCCACCTGACAGAGTTTGGCTCGGTGCTCCGTATCCACCGGATCGGTGGGTTGATGCAAGTTTTTCTAAAGTGTTTCGATCAAAGCATGTCGTACTCGCGGTTTCCACTGCCCGATGATCGTCGTTGAAGGTGGAATTCTGGTCGCCGGTAGCAATGGGCCTTGCCGAACCGTAACCGCGTAGGATGCGCTTCGCAGCGTGTGAGGTTTAGACACGTTCTCCTGTCTGGAGGCATCGGATAGGTGTCCGCCGCGTGAAATGGCCTTCCGCCCCCCCCCCTCCTTGTGCTTCCGATGGCATCGTCACAAGCGCGGGGTGGGGGTGGGGGGGATGGGGGGGGGGGGGTCGAACAGGAGAAGGAAATGGTTGGTGTCGCCGCAGTTCCATCCTCCTGAGACCTATCGTGCTCAACCTACCGTCACGTTGGGTTCCGGTCGTAATGAGGTGTTTGCTTTCCTGTGGTTATGGCGTCGCGAGCTTGGCACCTGTCCTCGAAGCAAATCCTCGTCCCTGATTCGAGGGAATTTGGGGAGTGGTGTGTCGGTCTCGACACATCAATCCTAACTTTTTTTCGGAGAGATCTCGTTCTTATTTCGAAATCAGCACGTCAATGACGCAGACTTCCGACGCGCCTTCTGCACCTGCAGCGGCGAATGCTGTCGTCGCCTCCGCAGTGACGAAACCAAGCTCCTCCCCAAGCGGGCGATGTCGAATGTGGAGTACGAGGAGAAAGCGCGTGGCAAAGATATCTATGCCCACGATGAGCTCAACTTCCTTGTCGACTACGACAGTGCCATGGAAGAAGGCGAGAGGGACATGTAAACCATGTCTCCGAGGCGCAAGGAATCTAGCGTGGGATCGCGTCGTTCTCGCGTGGACGAATCGGATGATTCGAGCTCAAAGCAGTCGCGTAGTCCAGTCCGCGGGGTGGAGACGACTCCACTCCGTCTAGTGCTGTGTCGTCGCGAAATAATCCGGTGCGCGACCGGTGGATGCTAACTCCAAATCTAGCTACGGTTATACCGCGGCACCGAGGGCGATAAGCTTCACGCGCTGGCATACCTCGCTAGCACGGATGTCCCGACTTGTCACGACCCGGATGTCCCGACGTCGGGGTATCGAGATACTCGTAAGTGATTCTAAGCTTCAGCTTATGATCGTCCGACTCGACAATGCGATCAGCGTTGTTGTCGACTGCGCTGTAATGCAGCATACCATTGTGTACATGATAACGGTGTACACGGGCACGCAGATCTTTCGCCAGCTTCTGACGAGACTTGTCAGAAGGTGCAGAGAAATAGTTCAACAACTGCTTCGCGTCCGCATCGTTTGCGTATACGGACCGCACGTCGTCTAACAAAGACGTTGAAGGAGTAGTCGTCCTCACGTCGCTAATTGCATTGCTGATGACCATGCGCACCGCATAATCAGGTCGACGCTACAGCGCGTCGGCCACGACATTTAATCTTCCAGGTTTGTATTCAACCTGGAAGTTGTACTCCTTAAAGAATGAGAGCCATCGTGCCATTCTATGCGATTTTCGAAGAAGTCATCGATCACCTTGACTTACTCTAGCAGCAAATACCACTGCCGCGTCACGCAACCCTTTATCCCCGGCACGAGATCAACCTCGTGCTGAACACCCTTGTCCTGTGGCAACACCGCAGGGATATCGCTTCTTCTGCGAAACACAGTTCCGCATGTCTTGTGTTGTCCAGGCCCGGCCGTGGACAGATCGTCCTTTTGATCGTCGGCGGGTTCAACCCGCGGGCACACGCAATTAAGCCCGGCATGACGCTCACAGGGACATTGCTCGCTGTCGCGCTGCAACCCCCGAAGTTCACGACCGTACGCTTCGTCCAGTCGATCACCGGATCATCCCGTGCAAGCCATGGCATGCCCTGTATCATGCCGAACTTGCTAAGTCAACTTCGTCCAGAAACTTGTTTTCCCGATACGAGAAGCGTACGCGTAGGACACGCTTCTCGGTTCTAACAACGACACCCGCTGCTAGTCTTACTTCCATCAGACTTCGAGGTAGTTATAATTCCTCAAAGTCAACCCGCGCTAGGCTCTGCACTCGAATAAAGTTGTTCGATTCACCACAATTCACTAATGCAGGAAGAGACCACTCTCTCTCTCTCTCTTCGAATTAATCTTGCAGTTAGAGTGACTCCCACTGGGACAGCAGTCTTCAATATTCAATACAGCGTGTCCGATGTCGACACGCTCGACTGCATCACCAGCAGGGCGCCGCGCGCCTGCTGGTTGTTCTAAAAACAATTATGCCCATGGCGATATCCGGCATCGTGACGCCGGCCCTAGGTCGCGTGATCAGCAGGCACTATGCGCTCACGGTGTAGGGACCGTTGTTTCCACACCGGAAACAACGGACATTCGACGCTCCACGACATTGTTGAGATCCAGCAGCTGTCGCACTCGAAAGGTCCATTGGTTCGCCCCCCCCCCCCCCGACGCCTTCGCCATCGGTCGCGACATCGGCCGCGAGACGTTTACATGCAGTTTAGATTGTCGCAGAAATAACTCTTCTTGTATTGCGAGCGGAATCACAGACTCGATAGTACTTTACTCTTGGGAGAGATAGGTCTTCACAGGCCCATCTTTAAGTCCCTTCATGAATGTGACAACCTTCGTCGCCTAGTGTGAACAAACCGTTTACACGACTGTCGATTTCAGGGGGGGGGGGGGTAACGGGAGCTGTTGCGTATTCATTTTAAGTCGATCTTGTTAATATTACACGTAACTTTAAAGATCTTCTCGGGAAACACTAGCAGCGCGCTCCATCATTCCTGGTCGCATCTTAGCCCGGATTGCAATTACTTGAAGCAAGTTGCGTCTTGCTAGTACACGATCGCAAACGCGATGTTGAGAAAACAGGCGTGTGGAGTGTCTCGATCAGTACTTAATGGACTTGTGCAGGCCAATTGTTACAGCTCGTATTTCTTCAAGTCCACCTCTTCCGTGTGGGTCTCCAACCAATTAAACCTTCTGAAACCACGCCACGAGGGATAATTTGAGCTGGAGGCGAAGGGTCAGCTCGAAAGAAATACGCATGAGATCAAAGCGAAGAATGTCTACCCCCACGCACAACAGATATACAATGCATCGGTTAAACGAGATTTAGCATCGCGTTTTAAGTAAACGTGCTGTCCCTTAACGCACAAGGCATAGTTCCCTTGTATAGACCCTTAGCAATTGCAAATTAAAGCGAGTGGGCTCGCTTTTTATCCAGCTACTATGTTCTGCAAGATATACACAACTGGATAGTTATTTGCTGGTCGTATTCACTAATTTCTAGACCTTGTCAACAAAATTCCGTCAAAGGATGTCGGACACATCGTAATACTCTCGAAGCCCAACAGCAAATTTAGTGGCAGGTTAAGTCGTAATATCATTTCACTGAGAAGAGCCCCGGCATTATCGAGTCAACTTCATATGCGTTACAGGATGAAAACATTCACCGACGCAGCAAATAATCACTTTGATCGCACCATTTGACATGCTATCTCGTCGACGATCATAAAAAATTATGCTACATGTTGTGAAACGAATTCAAAAACTTGTTAACAGCAGTGATTGTGTTGTCTTCAGGTCCACTGCGAGCCGCGTATCAGCGTTAGGACCGCACCAGTTCATCTATTGATGCTCATCGCTGCCCTAGCATATTTCTTGGATGCACGGGTCCGTACAGAGGTATCAATCGCACAATGGGCACATTTTGGGCAGAGTCAAGACTTGTGAATTAGTCGGGGTTGGTTGGCTCTGTTTCGGATGCAAGTACATGAGCTCAACCGTTGTTTTACGCTCACTGTGAAGCTAAATTAACAAGATGAAGGAGAAGGTTTCCAACGACGAACAACGTGTAAAACACGGCAAAGCGAGCTCGAATGTGTATCGCGGCTAGTTGCCACAACGTCGACAGAACACAAGTTCGTGGAGCATGGTCCATCGCTTCCCATTGAAAAGTGGGTGATATGATCAATGATTTCGATGCTCAGAAAAAACCCCACTATGTATTGTATCCCAGCGAGTGCGGCACAACATGGTTTGCTGAAAAATTCGTATCATATCGCCGACAATGAAGTTACGATGATTTATCGCTAGTGAAGAATGTTAAACCTAAGTAGGAGAAATACGTACAATTGATGGAACGGAAAATTCAGCAAACTTGCTAGCTACGCAAATTTAGAACAATGATTCGGAGAAAGCGGTAAGAGATGTTGCCACAGGGTGGTAGTCGCTGAATTGCGCTAGACGTACCGATAGTGGATAAGGCTTCCATATAAGTTGCAACACTATTTTCGTCGCTTTACGGTTGGGATCCTGGTGATTTAGAATTAAGCTTTGATGAAAGCAGTATACGATGGCGTGGCTGAATTTTCGTCACTGAATCCACTAATTTTGAACCATACCTCGATATAAGCAGTGCGATTGTTTTTGCAGAATTTTCGTCGCTTAATCGCTCTGGTCAGACCGATTGAGAAGCATACTTCGAGAAAGCAGTTAGAGGGTTACTGACGATTATATAATGACAGATCCAGGTGCGAATTGTAATGGGCCCTCCATTTACATAAGTAGGTAGATCTCTTACAGATATTGCATAAGAGCACACGGCTAGCGTGTGCTGATATGTCATCATCTGATTGGCTGAAAGTGGGGGAGCCAGACCCCATTCCAGCCAATCAGCTGTTGACCTGCACTTGAGTGGTTCACATTAGACCACGGGCCCCCGCCCTGGTCCCAATAATAAAACAGAGTTAATTTTACTTCGGACTTAATACTTGGTCTCAGTATTACTGAGAACTGGACGCTTCCTCACCGCTACGTGAAGCTAGTGACGGGTACTCACTAGGCCCGTTACACCTGGTAGCACTTTGTAGTCCTTCCCATGACCAAGTTCGAGATGAGTGAAGACCAGCCCGCCGGACCTCCAGCCATGACGCTGGAGCACGCGGCCTTCGCCCATCTGACGTCCATCGAGTGGCAGGCACTCCACCGCCTCGCGGCGGTGTCTGCAGAAGTCGTCGTCACGTCGCTGCTGAGCTCAGCGACGCCCGACCAACAGCGCCTAGCCATCCAAGAGTTCATGGATCACGAGCTCGCCGAAGCAAAGCGGCGAGTGTCAACTCCCTCGCACGCGTCCAAGAACAACGCCGTGAAGATGGAGACGCCTTCATACTCTGGGACTGGCCCAGATCGTCTCCCTCTGAACCGCTGGTTCAGGGAGATTGACATCGCGATCGCCTCGAGGTTGATTGAGGCGCCGTCAGCGAAGGTGAACTTCTTGCTGTCCCGTCTTTCCGGCAAGACCAAGGAATGGGCCCTCGGCAAGCTCGTTGTCGACCAACTCGCGTTCCTGACTCTGGATGCGATCCAGAGTGACCTGCTTCCCGCCTTCGAGCCACCTCAAGATGAGTCGCGCGTGCGCGCGACATTCTTCGCCCTCAAGCAAGGCAAGATGTCCATGCGCGACAACGTCCAGAAGACGCGCCACCTCGCTTCGTGTATCGTCACGAAGCCGATCGACATGGCGTCTCAAGTCCACGTCTTTGTGTTTGGTATGCGCGAGGGCATGACGCGGTATTGTCTCACGCGAGCTGAGCCCGCCACTCTGGAAGAAGCTTTTGCCCTCGCGCTACGCGAGGACTACGTGGTGGCGTCGTCGTACGCGAGACAGATACCTGCTGAGGTTCCCTCGTCGGGACCCGAGCCCATGGAGATCGACGCTGTCGAGGCATCGCAGCGCCAACAGTGGTCGTCCTCGGGGCGAGGACGAGGTGGTCGTGAAGCACGTCCGATGACCTGCTTCCGTTGCCGGAAGTCTGGGCATCGCGCGGCGGTGTGCCGCGCGCCGGTTCCGGTCATTGCGCACATGGAGCATGTTGCGTCCGACGAGAAGACCCCGGCCGCACAACCAAAAAACGGCCGGGACCAGTAGGGGCGGGGCGCCCTACTGGTTGGAATGGAGGTCCGGGTCCCCCGGTGGCAGCCCGACCTTCAAGCCCCCCTGTGCTTCATGCACATTTCAATGCCACCACTGCCAGTGGTGACTCGAGGCTGATCATCGTCAGACTCTTTGTAGCCGGTGCTCGACGACCTCTCCGCGCGCTCCTGGACTCAGGAGCGACCAACAACTTCTTCCGGGCGTCGTGTCTGTCGATCCTCCCCGCGGGCGTTCCCGTGTGAGATCTTCCTGGAGATGTGGTTGTCAAGCTTGCGGATGGGAAGCCTCGCCGTGTCGCATGGCGAGAGTTGTCGTTGCCGTACACGTTCGATGGTTTCCACAGCAACGACACCTTCATCGTCTTCGACATGAACTACGCGTTTGACTGTATCCTGGGCATCCCATGGTTGGTTCGGTACCAGCCCCAGATCGACTGGTTGGCTCGGTCGGTCAAGCGGCGTCAAGACTTCGACGTGACCGAAGCCTTCACGCATCTTTTGGTCGCGTCAAGAGATTGGCCCCATGTCACAGTCGTGGACGGTACGTCCACGACGCACGTTGTGCGCAGAGCGAGCGATGGCCCTCTCTGCATGACATGCGCAGTGCTGCTGACTGGTGATGAAGATGAAGAACCCGCCCGCGGGTGCGCGGGTGAGAGGCGAGCGGTTGAGCATCCGTGGCTCCCGCGGATGAAGAATGAGACGGTCGAGCAGCGGCTCCCGTATGCGAAGGAAGCGGTCGAGCAGTGGTTCCCGCCTTCCAACAAGGCGGTCGAGCAGAGGTTCCCGTCCACCAATGAGGCGGTCGAGCAGAGGTTCCCGTCCACCAATGAGGCGGTCGAGCAGGGGTTCCCGTCTCCCAACGAGGCGGTCGGGCAGTGGTTCCCGCATGCCAACGAGGCGGTCGAGCAGCGGCTCCCGCATGTCAATGAGACGGTCGAGCAGCGGCTCCCGCAAGACGATGCCGCGGGCGTGCAGGAGCCGCCACCGCGCGTGAACGGCGCGGTCGAGAACGAGCTCTCGCGCCTAGAGGAGGATGAAGCCTCGTCCAGCGAGAGCGACACCTCAGTCTCGAGCAGGGGCTCGAGACGCACGAAGACGTCCCAGAGGCGATTGAAGCCTCGCCGTGCGGTAGATCCACCCTCGGCCCCGCCTGGGTCGGTCTGCACGGTCGAGTACGTGGAAGGAGCCCCGAACCGCACTCGTGTCATCGAGGTCGCGAGTCCGCCTCGCGACGCCAAGTCCATCACGACTCTCCCAGGCCTCTCCTGGAAGAACTTCCTCCGAGACCTCAAGGCCGGAGACATTGAGCAAGTGTGCTTGATCACCGATGGTGACTCGGTGTCACATGTGATCTACTCCGTCGACTCGGTCGACACGTCGTCGCGCCCGAAGAGCGCTGAACCAAAGTCAGCGCGTGAAGAGCGCTTTGCTGCACAGTCCGGGGAGTCGCTGAAGGCGTCGGGCAACCCGATCTACGAGACGGCTCGTGAGTTTGCCGACGTCTTCCCCGACAAGATCCCTGCGGAGCTGCCAGCAGATCGTGGCGTGCGCCACGAGATCGACCTCGCGCGTGGCTCGAAGTACTGCGTTACACGGCAGTGGCCGCTGCCGCGCGACCAGGTCAAGGCCATTGACGACTTCGTCGAGGGTCGCCGGCAAGCCGGCCACGTCCGAGAGAGTATCTCGCCGCATTCGAGTCTGACCTTCTGTGTGAAGAAGGCCACCGGCGGATGGCGCATCGTCCACGCCTTCAACAAGCTGAACGACGTCACCATCCCGGCGCAGACGCCGATCCCCCGCAAGGACATGGTACTGGACTCCGTGTCGAGTAGCGTCATCTACAGCGCCATCGACCTGACCGATGGCTTCTACCAGATCCTGATGCGAGAGAGCGACATCCCTCTCACGACAGTCAGTACTCCCAGCGGCATGCTCTGGGAGTGGCTTGTCATGCCCCAAGGTCTGAAGAATGCACCTGCGACGTTCAATCGCATGGTGTCCCATGTGCTTCGCCCGCTTGGTGACTTTGCACCGAGCTACTTTGACGACATCTTCGTCCACAGTCGCGCTGAAGGAGATCTCAGCGCGGTCGAAGTCCATGTGCGGCACTTGAGGCAAGTCTTTCAAGTGATGAGAGAGAACAAGCTCTACGCCAACCTCAAGAAGTGCGTCTTTTGCCCACCGGAGATTCCGGTTCTTGGCTGTTACGTGAGCAAGGATGGAGTACGCGCTGACCCAGAGAAGATTTCATCTATTTGTTCATGGCCTACGCCTACAAGTCCCACTGAGCTTCGTCAGTGGCTGGGTCTGGCGAACTACTTGCACAAGTACACGAAGGACTACGCTGGATTGATCCAGCCTCTCTCGTCTTTGCTGAAGAAAGACGCCACGTGGTTGTGGCGTCCGGAGCACCAAGCCGCGTTCGACTCGGTGAAGAAGAGCTTGGCGTCAGCGCCAATCTTGATGCAGATGACTCGAAGCCCTTTCACATCGTGTGTGACGCTAGCGACTTTGCTATCGGGTGTGCGCTCATGCAGTTCGACGACAAAGGTCGTGAGCGAGTCGTGAGCTACCAGTCACGACAGATGAAGTCGGCGGAGCGCAATTACCCCGTCCACGACAAGGAGCTCCTTGCGATGCGCTACGCTCTGATCAAGTTCAGAGTGTATCTGCTAGGCGAGCAGACGTTCGCTGTGTACACGGATCACACATCGCTGCGGACAGCGATGAAGTCGCCTCATCTCTCCCAGCGCATGGCTCGCTGGTTGTCTTTCTTCGCTGAATACAAATTCGTCGTCCACTACAAGCCGGGCAAGAACAACATCCTCGCCGACGCATTGTCTCGGCGACCCGACTACGACCCTCGGACTGTGCTGGGTCGTCAAGTGATTGACGACGAAGATGAAGATGGCGACCACTGCGCTGTGTGCATCGCGTCAGGCATCAACCTCACGACCGTGGCTCCGGAGATGGATCTGCGCGACGAGATCGTCGCGGCGTACGCAGACGACGCGGTCTACGCCGGCATTGTGGCGTATCTTCGCGCTCCCAGTGACGAGACACTGGGGACTCTGTCGCGCAACACGCGCAACCAGATCGACCGCTACCACCTTGACGGCGACCTGTTGTGCTACAACATCGACAAGTTCGATGCTTTTCGAGTCGTCGTGCCCAATGACGACGACTTGCGAGCTCGGATTATCCACGAGTTCCACGACAGCCCCATGGGTGCGCATCTGGGCCGCGAGAAGACATTCGCGGCTGTTTCACGCGACTTCTTCTGGCCCCACATGTACAAGTGGGTTCGCAAGTGGGTCCGCACTTGCGAGACCTGTCAGCGGGTGAAACCGTCGAAGTCGTCGCAGGTCCCCCTGCGACCGTTGCCGATTGCGACTGAGGCCTGGCGCTCAGTCTCCGTGGACTTCATCTTCGGGCTCCCACCCGACGATGAAGGTCGGACCGGCGTCTTGGTCTTCGTGGATCGGTTCACGAAGATGGTGCATCTCATCCCCGTGAGTGACACGGTCACCGCGGCCGAGTCCGCGGCGCACTTCATCGACTGCGTCTTCCGTCATGATGGCCTGCCAGAGTCGATTGTCTCTGACCGTGACCCGCGGTTCACGTCCGCGTTCTGGTCCAGCCTCTTCCAGCTTCTGGGTACGAAGCTGTCGATGTCGACGGCAGCACATCCGGAGACGGATGGCCAGACGGAGCGAGTCAACCGGGTCCTCGAAGACGTGCTTCGAAGCTACGCAACGTCGTTCGCGAGTTGGAGCTCCTTCTTGCCCCTTGCTGAGTTTGCACTCAACAACGCTGAGCACGCGTCAACGGGTCTGACGCCATTCTTCGCCAACAACGCGCGCCATCCGCGCGTGCCTGCTCTCATCGCCGTGGGCCACCCCACGGCGCCTCGTGGCTCCAATCTGGGTGGGGATGAAGATGATGTGAATGACATGACGAGTGCAGCTCACGAGGACGTGACGCTGAATGCTGTCACCCGCTCAAAGACGAAGAAGGCCCTCGCGACGCCGGCCATAGCGGCGTCTCCTCTCGCAACATGGACTGCCCGTACATTGATCGACCCAGGCAACGCTGGGGTTCCAGTTGCAGCTGCCAACTACGCGCCGAAAACTCCGGCGCGTCCCGTCGACAACGCCGCTGTTTCGGAGTTCGTCTTGCAACGGCAATAAATTGCCCGTGTTGTGCGCGACGCACTGCAGGACGCAGTGGACAAGCAAAAGGAGAATGCTGACAAGCGTCGGCGCAAGAACACGACTACCTTTGCGACAGGAGATCAAGTACTCCTGTCAACTGACGGCATTCGGTCATCAGCAGTGACTAATCTTGGCGCGAGCAAACTCGCGCCTCGATTCATTGGACCTTTCAGAGTCATGGAGGTTAATGGAGAAGCCTACACGTTGGATATTCCTACGTTTTACGGCTTCACCCGACGTTCTACGTCGGGCGACTCAAGAAGTACCATCCTGCAACTATCCCGTCGACGACGTCCTCTTCGGCACAGGAGCGCAGAGCGAACGCCCCACACGACGCGCAGTCCGCGTCGCCTCCAGCTCCGCCCGAGCCTGCGCAACCTGAGTTGTCGCCGCCTCAGCCTTCGTCTGAGCGCCCACTGCACGATTCGAATCGATCTCCAAGTCGTCTTGGGCAACCCAAGCCTACGAGCTACCGACGCGAACCTCCCCCGCCGATTGTTGACTCGGCTGGTGATACACGTTGGATCGTGGATCACATCGTGGCACACGAGGACCCTCCTCGTGCTACCTCTCGTACCTGTATCCGTACGAGTGATCAGGCTTCGCGCGGGATTCCTGCCGCGCGGCGTTACCGAGTACGGTGGCTTGGCTTTCCATCAGACGACGATACGTGAGAGCCACGCGCGACTCTTCTCCGGGACGTCCCGGGCGTTGTTCGCGAGTACGAGGATGAGGTCGCGAACGGCAGCGACAGTGAACGGGAACCCTCGACGCAAGCACGCGGCGAGGTTCGCCGTGATGATTAGGACCAACAACTGGTGACTACCCCCGGACTCGATCCGGTGACCTTCGGCTTGACGACTCAGTGCTTGACCACTGAGCTGGCTTGACTTCGAGCCACCTCGATGACGACCTTGACCGTGGAACCAAGCTTCAACACCAAGCGTGCCTTCCGACTCCGAGCTGAGCCCAGACCTCAAGCTCCGACATCCGCCCTCGCCTGTGCCGCCACAAATGTCACTCGACGCGCTCATGCGGATGTCCGTGACGCCGAGACCTCCACCACCGACGAGCTTCGATCCAGCGTGCACTCAGCCGCCTGAGTGCGTCTTCACGTGGAGTGTCCACGATGTGTCCTGTGTCTCGATGACCGACTGTCCGATGCTTGGTGATGTGGAAGCGCGCGTGGAAAAGCTGTGGACGCTCACGCATCGTGAACGGAGCGTGTGACCCGCGTGGGGTTTGAACCCACGTACACCAGAATGTACTTGCGCACTGCACCGCGCCGCCGTCAGTCACCGGCGATGAAGATGTCCAAGTTGATCCTGTTCGTGCGTCGAGTCGAGTCGACGGTCCTGTCCTCGGGTCAGCAGTTACTTCGAAGGGTCGCTTCGAAGAGTCGCGTTGCGCTGGTCGCCATCTCAGCTCTCCACACTCACCGAGGCGCTACTTTCCGTGCTCGCGCTCGTCGCCGAGCGCCATGTTCGCCGACCAAGCTGCGTCGGTCGCCGACTACCGCGTTTGTTGTCCCGCGGATGTCTTTAGTTGTTTTCCAGTGTTATTTGCGCTTATGTTGCGTAAGCGCAACTTTGATAAGAGGGTGATGTAATGGGCCCTCCATTTACATAAGTAGGTAGATCTCTTACAGATATTGCATAAGTAGGCACAGCAGCACACGGCTAGCGTGTGCTGACATGTCATCATCTAATTGGCTGAAAGTGGGGGAGCCAGACCCCATTCCAGCCAATCAGCTGTTGACCTGCAGTTGAGTGGTTCACATTAGACCACGGGCCCCCGCCCTGGTCCCAATAATAAAACGGAGTTGATTTTACTTCGGACTTAATACTTGGTCTCAGTATTACTGTGAATTGGACGCTTCCTCACCGCTACGTGTAAGCTAGTGACGGGTACTCACTAGGCCCTTACACGAATCGTGCTCATTTTGAAGCATGATGCAGACGATGCAGCGCAAAACAAGTTGTCGAAGCTGGTGTATTCGTGGATGATTGACATATCAGCAACTAGCGTCATTCACGCAGAATTCGAACGATGCTTCGAGCGTAGCCCTATTTCGATTCGAAGGAACCGAATTAAACGCTATCATTTTAGTTAAATTCCATTCCACTATACAATTAACATGTCTAATTGATGTCTATTTTAAACTATGCTTTCAGCGACAGGATATTTATACCGCGCAAATGCAGAATACCATTCTTCCACATCTAGAGAGAGAAACATGCTTGCAACGATTGACATTCAACAAGAACAATAAAATCTAATCTGATTTCGAACATAGACGATGTAGCGTCGATCACTTTTTGTTTGCGCGCCAAGAGGTAAAATAACCCTTGTGGATCTTCTGCAAAGCAAAATCAATCGCAACCAGGAAACACGTATCCCAATCTACGAGAAGACGCCCGGCATTGTTGATGGCTTTCGCGGAGCTGCCAAGGAAAAGCCCGCCAATTCCGACGCTACCTTATTCAAGACCCCACTGTGCATCAGCCTCGACATGTATATCGCATTTCGAGAGGAGTTTCCCGAGGAATGCAATGTCTGGCTGGGAGACAATGAAGTGACTACTGACGCCGGAGCTGATGCAGGAACTACGAACCATGACTTTCGAGGAGAAGGCGTCGATGTTTTTCCGCCTGTAAGTTTTGTCGAAAAAGAGACTGGACCCGAGCACGCGCGATATCACCGACATTCCAGACGGCACAGAGGTTTTTGTCGAGAGCGTCATGAATTTAGGTTGATTAAGAACAATCTGGCCCAAGGAAACTCAACTCGCGTCAATGTGGTATTTAATGTCGATGAGCCCGACTCCGAGGTCGAGAGTTCTGCTGCTAACGTTCTTATCGATGATAGCCGAAGTATCGAAGGCCACCATACCGACCATGACCCCTCCCCCCGTATAATGAAGCGAAGCAGAAAGAACAAGACTTTGTGTGGTGCGGAAAGGTCAGAGGAGGGGTGAGAGCAGCTTCAGGAGATGAAAAGCGAACCATCGCAGATACCTGCTGGTATCCCGCATGAGGGCGAAGAGCGACTTCGTACGAAGAAAAGCGGGGTATCCAAGAAGGCAAAAAGTTGTCGGTAAACCCAACAGGTAGAGTTAAAGGCAACAGTTGAAAGTTGGTTATCTCAAGCAAGAGCCGCGAAGGTCATCTTGCATATGCTGGGGACAGCTAACTACCAAAGGTCTGCTGCAATTGCTGTCGCCGCGGGCTTTGCCGAAGAAGCTCTGTGTTGTGTGTGTGTGGGGGGGGGGGGGGGGGGGGGCACTGATCCACATATGCGCCCTTGCGCTGCGGAGTGGAGCGCAGCAACGAGTAATCTGGGGTGTAGGTGCAGCCCCACCGCCTTAACTTGTTCTAGCCAAAACACCATCTAACGACGTGTCGCCTCTTAAGAACGATCACATCACTAAATAGAGATTATTGTATTATCCCAATACCGGTAGTGTGGTTACTGTAGATTTAAATTATTGTATCAAAATATTATATTGCGTAAAATTCACACGAATGTTGCTTCAAGTATCAGTCGCGCGAATGTCTCTTTAGTTTTATGTTGCGTGAATGTCGTTCTATACCGGTTGGGTCAACATCCACCCTCTTTTGCATCGGATCTTAACCCTTTCGCGAGCCACTCGGCTAAACTATAATATACAAATTGTAGTCAATATTTTTTAAAAAATTTGCTCCCTTTAAGGCCTGTGATGGGCAGCCTTCAAATCTTCCATTTGGGATTTGTAGTTACTTTTATGAAAAAAGTGCCGTGGTTCTGTACTTTTCAGTTACGACTATGAAAATAATGTCATGACTCTGTGCTTGAAGTCGCTTAAAGGAGGCATTTTGCTCCCTTTAACGTGGTTACCTACGGGTACACCACTTGAAGAACGGTTAAAGGAAGCAAAATGCCTCCTTTCATCGCGAATGGGTTAAAGATCTTTTAATATTTAGAATCATGATAAGGATACATGAAATTACCAATATAGTAAGATATGTGTTAACACAGAAGAGTCGACGGTTCAAGACCCGCCTAAAATCTGGATATAAATATCCGGAGAATTGAAACGGGTTTTGATATACTTGACAGGAACAAGCATCTTGGGTATTGTCTACTCTGCTGATAAATCAAAGGAATATCGTAGCATAGTCCCTGAACATTGTGTTGCTGATTGGGGAAACGACCCTGAAACTCGAAAGAGCCTTATTGATTTTGTGATGGGCATTGCTGACGGTGCAGTAGCATGAGCTGCCCGTCGCCAGACAATCATCGTGTAATCCACTGCAGAAGCGGAATAAGTTGCCGCTTGTGAGGCAACAATGGAAGGGCGCGGGATAGTGTACATGCTGGATGAATCCTTGCCGAAAACGATTAGCGTCGTTGCTCCTACGTTGGCCGGACCATGACTCGAGGCCGCCCAGTCGGCTGTCTACTGAGTTGCTGCTGGCCAAGTTGACCGACCCCTGCCTCGACGCCACCCAGCCCACTGCTGGCCCAGAGGCCGACCAACTCGCCGCGATCGCGCCAGTCCGATACTGACCAGCCCGCTGCCGATCGACTTGCTACTAGCGTCGCTTCTTGCCACGATAACCGAACCATACGATATGGGCTTAAATAGAGCCGTGGTCCAGTTGCTGCTGAAGTTGGTACTCGACGCGTTGGCTTGCCAGAACTCATGCCGGGACAGCGTCCATGACACCGTCGATCCAGCTGCTAATGCGTGTTTGCTCGCCACAGCCCACCGCGAAGACGGCCACGCCAGCTGGATTTTATCGTTTTCAGTTTCTTCCTTCAAAAATAAGGATTGGGCTGTGCAAACCCCGGAGCTACGGAACAAGCGGTCTCCGGTAATGTACACATGACTTGGCAAAAAATACCAGGTAGTCTTCATGAAATCTTTACCAGCACGTCCAGCTAACTATCATACAAAGTTGCGATTTTGAATCATTGATAGGATAGGTGCGTTTATACAAAGTAACTTTATGAACTTCAGTATAATCGTTATTTTTCGTGATGCTTTGCACTCAAAGCGGCATATCACGCAGTCGGGTTCTGCTCTGCTTCGACCTCGGAAAACGATCGCGGGCTCTCGGGGAACGCACAGGCGCCACGACCATGACCTGTTCAACCTCCCTTTCACTCGTTTTGTATGTCTTCGACTAGGAGAGGAGCCTGTTAAGTTGTCGATCGCGTAAACTATACCGTCATGATCTAACGACGATTCCTTCCATGTACCAAGTTATATTACCAACAGAGCTACGAAACCCCGATGCTTGTCACGCTACCTTCTGCACATTATCGTTACGGAGACTTGAATGCAACTCAAACGCCTCTCCATACGATGCATAACGGCGTTGGTCGAGTTGATCTCGCACATCAGCTGCGTAGATGCGTGCTGCAGGCTCCCCTCCTCCTCCAGCAGACGGATCGTATGCAACTCGAACTGTAATGAGTTTAGTTAGCCCAATACTTTAGCTTACACGTGTGCGCACGTGTATGAGAAAGCGTAAGGTGTATTTAACTTAGATTAAGTATACGTGTATCCACATATATAGCCAAACCTAAATAAAGGTACAAATGTAGCTTTTGAGGATTATTAAGAACTGAATTAAAGGTTAACTATGGATTTTCTCCTCAAACTGATATCTATAAAGAGAGGTTCTGCCAACGAGTGGTTGACAGAAACTCTGACTTAATGTATGACTCTTATCGGTAGAAATACTCTGCTTTCTGACCAATACGCCTGCTTCTGAATATGAATGGTGACCACACTGCGATGTGGCCCACATGAATGTATCCATTAGTGCATGTTGCACTAACCTGAGGTAAACTGAATGTGTAGCCCCACTACACGAACTTCTCAGCAGGATGCGGCTCTGCGAGGTCATCATGGCCTTGTCCTTCACGTGTTGCTTCAACACGCTGTACACGTCCTCGACCTGCCCCGACCGCGCACTCCTCCACCTTCTTCTTGGCGAACTTCTGGCTCACCGAAAGTTCCTTGATCAGCTACTTGATATCGGACTCTTCGTCCTTCTGCAGGCGTGAAAGCTCCTTAAGATCATCACCGCGCTCATTGCGGCCTGCCTTGAGGATCTTTATGTCTTTCATGCCGTGGTCGGCGCCGTGATTAGTATCTAATTCGAGCCAGTTCTCCGACGAGTTGAGCATCTCGACCTGGTGCTCGCCGTTGAAGATGCGCTGCTTCTGGTGAATGATGGTAAAGTGTTGCATCAGCTTCAGCAGGCCGCCGGCGACCGTCACGTCCTGCATCGACGGATAGGACTACATGTTGGCGCTGTAGGTGCGCCGTGCACGCTAGTGTCTACTTCGTATGCAAGATCATCGTCCAGCTGGTTCTTGCAGTCCTCGTGGTGCTCGTCGAACACCATGGGGTCAACCTTGAGCTCCTCCGTAACGTGGGCCCACTTGAACAGCAACATGCAGTACGAATTCGAGATGAGGACCCGCTGATCCGCAGCTTGTCCGTACATTTCTTGCCTCGCGTGAGACGCGCGTTGTGATTGTCGAGAGGCACATTCGTGGTGTTTGTACGCTCCGTCTGTATTACGCACCCCCCTCTCGTCCACGCGAGCTATGATGTGTGGTGGAGCACTCAATTGCCTTGGCCTAGTTCTGGTGATATTAGCGCGGCTCGGATAGGGGGGGGTCTTGCGGGTTATATGCTTGCTGCTGAAGCTGGTGGGCATCAGAGTTAGACGGCGAAGTGGCACGCGGATCTTAAAGTTGGCGCCACGCTGTTGTGTCCCGCTAGCGCTATGGCATCCACCGAGCTGCTGCTGGATCCACATGAATAGAGAACTTCAGATCCTGGACTAAGTCGGGTTTTTGGAACAAAAAGTGACAGAAAACGTATGAATTCCCGCTGGTCCAAAAATATATTCCAATGGAACAACGCGACCCTTCGTTATTCCACTGGACCTATGTATTGGAACACCCGCTGGTAATGTATCCGTAATCTATCTGAATTTTATCCAGATTTGGCTTGTTCTAAATTCAAGAGATGTTCCAGCATCTACAGTTCTCTCATATCTTGTTTGGATTATGGGCTGAATCGCACCAGTGAAACTTCTGACCTTATATTGGCAAACCGTACCTCGTTTAATGATTAGATAACAAAAGGGTTAATTCTAAACATATTTGATCCTGCCATGTTGAATTTCTAAAACAAACTTCGTTCGTCAAACTACGCTTGAATGAGCTCACAGGCCGCCGGCCAGAACGCACAAAGCCCTCGGTCGCTTGCGTCCGTTTGAATACAATAATCTGGGTTCGAGAATGATTTAATCGAGGGAGTGAAAAAGAGTTCAAACGGCCAGTATATAATATACCAGCAACCCATCGCTAGTCCTCACGAACTAATGACGGAAACCTGAAATCGGTTGGATTGACGCCCTAACGCCGCAATAGGTTTGAAGAATGGAGCCGTGCACCGAAGTCATGTGGTTACGTGACGTAGGCTACCTAGTAGCTGGTGGATCTGCTTCAAGGTTGTAGTCGACAACTTTAGCACTACTTGATCCTCGAGAGAGCCTTTGTAATCTTATCAGGTGGTATTGACAAAGTCATTGGGTTTAAATTGTACAAAAGATCGCGGGATTTGTCCTGAAGAGACCATGGTGAGAACTTGTCTTCATTGGACGCATCGGGAGAGAAATGTGTGTTGGTCTCGGCAAGCCGTGAGGCAATTTCTGGCCTGATTCAAACATGATGAGACTAAGTGGTGAAAACATTTACCGCCCAGGACGTGTAGCGCTCACATGGTAGGAGAACTGGTATTCCAAGTTTGATTAGCCCCGGGAAACTCGAAACACACAATAGAATCATTCAAGTCGGTGTGAGACCTTGTGCAATCGTTATAAGTGTCGTGTGTCTTTGGTGAAGCATCTTTTATCCGGAAATACAAGAATCAATTAGATATCTATCTTCCAAATTTTACTCAACTGATAAAATCTGAATCGAGGCAAGCTTACGAGCGAAGGCCTATCTTAAAATAACCAATTTCAAGATAACCAATAACAATACATAGTTTGTACGTGCAATGCGCAGTCTGTCGACATTTGTTACAAATCGGATACAGGTAAAATCCGAGTTGCCCAACACGCATCAACCTCAAAAGAGAAATTAACAAATACAATCATAACGCAAGCGATCGAGCTTGAATTCCGGGGTGGGATTGCTTCTACCTCCCGAGCAGTGTTTGGAATTTTCCAATACCAGTAACCGTAATTGGCAATTCAGCAACTGCAATTATTTATTAACCCCCCCCCCCCCGACCTCAATAGCAATCAATAATTTATAGGACTACAGAACTGTGGTTTCAGTGTTTTCTAGAGATGGTTGGCGTTCAGTGAGCCTTCAGAGATCGAGTGGCTTTCGCTCTCGCTTTGAATCTGGGGAGCCCAGAAGGCCGCCGGTGCTCGAAACAGCGCACTGCTTAGCACACATTTCTTCTACACTCACCGCGTCATCTACAGCTCGAACCACGGATGTCCGACCGCGTCTCGAACCGCGACGTCGCCAGGGCTCTTTATTTATGCGCCCATGGACGACGACTACTTTACGTGTCGTCTCTGCTTCGTTCGGTGCAAGCAAGCGCGCGGGACGGGCATGTCAAACCTCGTAGAGCACGTCCACCGCGCTTACGTCGACTCGTACGAGGAGGAGGTCTGCCGCATCCTTAAGCGGGAAGACACTCTTGACGTCTTCATGAAGGTGGACGAGTTTGCGCTGCTGGTCTACCACCGGATCGACTGGTGCGTCGAGGACAATCGCGAACTCTCAGTCTGCGAGATGCCCAAGACGCGTAAGTACTTGAACCTGTACCCGATCTGCGCCAAGACGCCCACGAATTACATGTTCGCTTTAAAAGAAGTCGTACAAGCACGCATCAAGGCACAACTCTCCAGCAAGTGCATCGGATTTCTCGTGGAAGCGTGGACGGAAGATGGGACTCACTTCGTGGCCATCATCGCAGTCACTAACAAGGCCATGTTTCTACTCTGCTGCTCGATACTGGATGATGAGGCTGACATGGGCGCTGACTCGATCATCCAGCTCATGGATGATGTGCTATACACGTACGGTATCGACGCAGCGCAGCTGTGTTTCATGGTTTGTGACCATGCGTGTGCCAACGGTGCGATCGCTCGGATGGCCCGCGTCCCGATGATAGGCTGTGCGAGCTATCGTCTGAATCTGGCGTTGAAGGAGTTCCTCGTCCCGCATGCAGAGTTTCTCGACAAGCTCCACAAACTCATGGCCAAGCTGAACATCATCAAGAACCACCATCGCATACGTGAGCTTGGAGGGTCATGCCGGTGTTCAACAACGCGACGCGATGGAGCAGCACGTTTATGATGGTTGTCCGCTACGTGGAAACCCGCGACATCATTCGCTCTATGGAGCAACTCGACGAAGGGTTAGTGGATCCCTTGCCCAGGATTTACGCTTGACCGACCTCCAAGGGCATCTCAAGAACTTTGAGAGCGTGCACAAGCGCCTCCAGACTGAGTACGGCCTCACCCTAGACGTTGTTCGGCTTCTCTTTGATCACGTGTTGGAACACTATCCAGAGACGTCAAGGTACCTGGCGCCTGATACGGCGGTCGTTAAGTACCAGGCGTTTCAGATCGGTGTCACCCAGGTGCTGAACAAGGAGAGCCGCCTGTCCCGCCACGAGCGCGCTGCCTTATCACGACTTCTGTGTCCGGCCATCGCGCGTGTCGTTTTGCTGATGCTCCACTCAACCGAGGCGCCGGTCGTAATGGCACTCGCTCTGACCTGCCTTCAGTTGACTTGAGTTGGATTCCAGCAACGTCCAACGACGTCGAGCTCCTCTTCTCGCACGCTGGGGTCGTGTTCTCCAGCTTGTGGCGCACAACGGCACCGACAACGCTGGAGACCATCTTGTTCCTAAACTACAACCGGGTGTGGTGGGACGAATCGGCTGTCGCCGAAGTGATTTGGTATACCAAGCGCAAAGCTGTCAAAGCGCGCAAGAAGCAACGAACCGAGGTTTTGTGAAAATGCAGTTTTGTTTAGATCATGATAAATGCCCGTATCTAACATATATCAGTATATTTTCTTTTGTGTGTACATGTGGTTATTCTCGATGACTGGGGGGGGGGGGGGGGGGGCTGCTGGGATGTGGGTATTCGCCGAAGTCTGTTTGTACGGCGGGAGGGTTCTCGAGGTAACCCCCCCCCCCCTCCTGATTCCAATGAACGCATCGCCGAGGGCGAATTCGAACATTTTCACATCCGTGTAGCGACGCTTCCCATATGATGGAGTCGACACCATGTCTCATGCTGTTACTGGAAATCAATTAGCAATAAGATCAATTCTTTATTGGCCTCGATTCGGCGACCCAATAAATATGATATTGCATTGTTCCAAACCCTGCCCCCGAGACTGCAGAGGAATATAAAATGCAGGGGTTCTCTTTCAAGTATCCATCTACCCACAACTAGCAGTATGAAATTGGTAGACCAACCCGAAACCAGTCCATTTGGGTACCTAATTTGATTTGAGTAGTGAGAGTTCGTTGCGTGGTTACACAGCCATCGACATCCGTAGGTTTTCCACGGGCCTTCCTTCCGAATTCTTCTGTGGATAGCTTCTCCTTTCCGCCGTCGTCCTCGGCGAATATACGTCTTTGAAACTACAAAAGTAAACAAAAGGCCCACTTGGGCTCTAGGACGCAAAACAAACTCTGATTATATATATTCTCTCTCTTTCAGCTATCATTTCTTTATTTCTTATTCTTGGTATCTGGGTTTTCGGCAGTCTAATCATACACGCTTCTGTCGGAAAACTGAGTTTCAGATCCACAGGCGTCACGTTGAACGCCGGTGAGCCGCTCACTCATTAGGGATGGCGAAGATCACGGCGGTCTCTGGCGTGCTGTCACAGCCTGATAGGTCGCATCTTGTTTAGGCGTGACACTGTCGGGCACTGGCCTCAGTTCTGCAAGTGAGGCTGACTTCGCTCGTTCTAGGTTGTACGGTCATCATTCCGAATGCACAGTCGTAGTGAACTTGGACATCACTTCATCATCGTCATCCAATTCATATTCCATATTTCGCGTCTATTTGGAGGACTCCGTGGCACTGGTAACTTGAGCATTGGTTGTCGTCATGGTGGTGGTTGTCTCGCAGTGTAGAGGTGGTGGCCTTCTTGAGCTGTGGGTGTATCATTCAGGCTGCTGAGTATTGGGGCTTCACAAAAAAGATGCGTGGGGTTGAAGCTATCGCTGAACTTGCAATGTAGTAGTCTGGTTGGACCGCCACCAACAATGACAGCGTTAGCAGAGCGATAGCAACCTCAGCTTCTCTTTAGGCTCTAGGACATGAAGGAGAAGAAGAAGGACGAGTACAGGATGCTGGAGAAGGACGAGCAAAAGAAGATAGAGAAGAGTGTTAGGGAGCGTGTAGTCACCGCTTTGGCTGCTCCTCCCAGACTTGGTGATTGAGATGCGCGTTGGGTCAAGAGGGTGCTTCCATTGCTGTGTGCAACAACCCCGGGCACACTCTGGATAGGACCCGCGGTGATGCTGGCCCGGCAGTTCCGCTCTGCTATCACTGTCAGGTTGGTGGTGGTCTAGACTACTGCATTGCGAGTTCAGCGATAGCTTCAGTCAATAACATAATACTTAAGTAATACGACATGTGTAGCTACATGCAGCTAAGTGATCGGATGTTCATAACTAGGGCTTACCGAAGGCTGGGGTCGGATTTTTTAATTACTACGTGATAGACCACATGTAGCAATTTAATAGTTATCTATCGGATCACAAACCTACATAACAACACTCAGGCTCGCGCATGCTCTACATCTTCAATCGATGATAAATTGGAAACTGAGCTTGATTCACGGCTGCCGAAGCTGCCTTAGTAAAGTGTCTTCAATCTAGACTCAAAACTTCTTTTAGTCACTCAAATCGTCTCTCTTTGTTATCTCCTTCTGGATGGCAGGAGCCTTCCTATCCTCACTTGCTTCCGTTGACACAACACACACACTTTCTCTACTACAAAGTCGTTTTTTTACAGAAAAAAACACAGGCATCGCCTGCGCCTGCTTCGCAGCCGCAGTGTCTGCCCGGTCATGTACATAATGCAGGGAGTGAGAAAGTCTTGACACGCCGCCGGCAGGTCGCTCATGTACTCGCCTCGCCCCTTTGGTATTGTTTTGCTTAAGAAAGCTTGGGGGGGGGGGGGGATCAGCCACCGGTAGTGTACCGGTACCCAACTGCCCACGAAATTAAACCTTTTGGGGACCCCACTTAGCCTCCGGTAGCGTACCCGTATAGCAGTTGCGTCCCACGGAATTAATCCTCGTTGGACTGGGCTATACACTTCGCTCATATCCCAGGATAACATATCAATACCTGAAGGGCTCGTATTTTGCCATTTACTCAACGCGCTGAGTGTCCTGATAGTAATTTCTCGAAGAAGATGATGATAGATACGACAAAATGGTAGCTATCTCCCTGGGAAACCGTGGTAGAGGTCTTGCATCGGTATTTCCGGGAAGGCAGCATTGAGTCAAGTTTATCTTGAACGAGGTGGCGGAGCTCAACCAACCTGTCACCGCATTGCGGTGGGTTGAACAAGGCGATGGTTTATTCCGACGGCTTTACGATAAAACCGCACCAATGGTCACCGTTCACGCTTACGACGACCAATTGTCCTGGTGGACCTTCCCGGTTCTTGGCATAGCTGAAGGCGCCTTGGCTCTCTACATATACAAATTGCAAATCCAGCATCGGAAGACAAATGGCATTAGCTGGTACAGCCACAGCAGGTCGCTGTTTCCGATATTTCCTTATAAGATACAATTGTATTATCCAAACAGTGTTCGTCTAGGCTCCTTTTACCACAGAACGTCTTCATAAATCAATGCTCATGAAGAACTCGCAGCCGAAGCAGGTGCAAACTCATATCTTCTAAAGGCATACGTAAATCATCGCCAAAACATTTTTCAGGGGCAAAGCCTGCGTGCCTTCGAGATGCTACCCATCTGAGAGCGCTGTCCATTTCATTATAGCGCTCTAAGATGGTGTACCACTTTATCGTTGCATCAAATACTGCAACTGCAAATGTTATACCACATACGGTAACGACAACATGATTGCGTTGAATGGGGACACTACGCGTTTTATTCCACTTCAGCGCAAAATTCTCATTTTTTTACCCACATTTTTAGCGTAGGTCGCGGTACTACGTCCAGGATTCCGCATGGAGATGTTGTAGGCTTGTTGGCTTTGCTTGCGATCAAAATGCTAGCAGGCTCATTTTGACGAACATGCAGCTTACATAAACGTGCGGCGAACTCGACATAAGGCGCACCAACCCGAACAGCATCAATATGCAGCTCCAGCGAAAGGGGATGAGGCCCCCTTGTAGATTTGGATGCGCGATCACTAACCGACCCACTTAGACCTAGATATGTCTCGGGGTGGGGCCGGATGAGGCAGCATACTCCGATATGCATTTAGGTGTTTGTGAATTTATTTCCGGTTGTTTTACCACATTCATGATATGATTTGTACTGTGATGGACTGATACGGGTGTCGGTTCATCTTGGGCTGCCGAAAATTCCCATTTTGGTTCACATCGGCAGGCGGCTGACCAACATCATTAAGTAAAATCATCTCCACCGATTCGGGCAAAACCTTGCCAAACGTAAAAATGGACGTCGAATTTAGCATATCACGAGCCACTGGTGCCGCTATCACAAAGCCAAATATAGAAATCAGCTGCCAAACGCCATTCGGAAAGCCAAAAGATACCCGCAGGTCGAAGCGACCATTTCGGACGATCGCCAGCGACGCAAAACAATTATGCCGAGGGGTAGCGGTCCAAGCTACAAGCCGCATGACGACAAAGCTATCTGTCAGGCATGGCTTATAGTTAGGTGCGACCCAATCGTAGGTATTTACGAGACGGGCAACGACTTTTACGGAAAGGTCAAAGACGCCTTTGATAGTTTGTTGCGTTTTATCGTTCAGTATCGCAAATTCGGCGATATTTCCGCGGCAAAAATTCAAAAGTTCACCAAGAGTTGCAACTCCACCGTCACGTCTGCAATTATCAAAAACTCCAAAACGCGCTGCTCGTAATTGTTTTCCTTGCGTCTACCCCCCCCCCTTACCCCTCCAATTTAGCTTCATATACCTCAAGCGAATTCATATTTAGTCGAACGGATTCATATTTACTCGGACGGTTTCTCAAAAACTTGAGTGGATTCCCATTTACTTGAATTGAAAGTAAATTCATATGAAGTGTGTGTCAAGGGTTTCGTACTAGTGTGTGCCTGCAGCAGAGGACCTCTAGTAGTCCGTCGTCCAAACCCAAATTTAACATCGCTCCGTAACCGCAAAGCAGACAGAACTCGTGAGTTCAATACAGAACGTTGTTTTTGTATTCAATTTTATAAAGCGAGTTCCTATAGATCTAGTAAACTAAGCCACATGTAACGAAAGCGAAAACAATGCATCGTCTCGGTCAATTTGGCGGCGAAATCTTCGCACAGCAATCCGTCTGACACATTTGTCTCGATGAAGAGCAACACTAGGACACCACAGCTGTAGCTGCCTCTCTGTTGATCGACGCCATCTTGAATATCATACCAGTAGCACTCTGAATGGATTGGTTCAGGAAGAGGGGATTTACCTGGGATCTTACCTGCTCAATTATCTTGTAAGTGCGCTCGGATACCTGCTATGAATCGTAAATGACCATCCTTCCCGACTTAATGCCAGCGGACATTCCACACCAGTGTTGTTGTCCACGATAATACACACTACTAAAAGCATGTACTTCTCGGAAATTCCACTAGCATTGATAACCTCAAATGCTGGCGGATCAGATTCGACGCGATTATTTTCTGGTAGTTCAGGTAGACACAGCCTATTGGCTGTTACGGTCACAACATGTTTCTCTCTCTGTACATCAGGACTAACCGATGGATCGTTTCGTCAAGACACACATCTATAAGTTGATGGTTTCTGAATAAGGACATATTTTCCATCGCTGCGCATACATTTGTTTTACTTGCACAATCTTGTCAATCGGAGGTGTAACAGGCAGCGGGCTGTCTCGGTTGTGGTAATGCCAGGGGTTATGCTGAACCCAGTACGGCGTACCCACCACCCTGTGGAACCGATTTTGCAGTTCGCGTCAGAGCTGCATCAAACAAAGCATGAAAACTGTACGGGATCCCAGACACTTTTACGACTAAATAGGTTGGAGCGATAGTAGCGTCATGTTCTTCCAGATATCGGCTTTTGAACATATCCAGTTTAAACATACATGGCCGTAAGGTGGTCTCTCCATCACATCATCGTTTGGTACAGCGTAATTGGCCGGATTGCGCACGACACCTTTATCATCGCTCTTTTCAGAAAATGATTTTTCACGCTGATGCGTTCGGCATACGCCTCATATGAGGCAGTGTCTTAACTAGCCCCTTCACTCACTGCCAATGAGATAAGCGGGTCACTCCGACCAATAGCTTCAACACATTTAAGTGTTTCACGAATTACATGTCTGGTGGCGGTTGTTCGCTGCGCCTAGGTTTTATCTGTTGTTCCGGGTCGTTCTGTCGTAGTTGCAAGGGACTGTCTGAGAACTTGGCGTCCGACAGCTACTGTAAAAGTGCTGATTTCGTGGGCTTAGCGGCGACTCACACCGACGAACAATAATCTGAGATTCGCTATACTGTCTAAGATTGATTACTCGCCTTGAAATATTCTCGATCTCTTCATCATTACTTGAGGAATCACGGGGGGGGGGCTACTAGGAAGCCGACGACTTCAGCACTTTCTATTTCCAACCGAGAACATCTGCCTCCATTGTTGCCATATTTGTCGAAAAATTATCCAATCGCTCTAGACGCCGGTGATAAGCCAAACTGATCCTCCAAATTATTACACTCACTCTCGGAAATCGCTTCATTCACCGTACGCGAAAATGCAGGGTCACATATACCACGTATATTTTGCGCACGACAGTTTGGACCTTCCTCCATTCTATATATATATATATATATATATATATATATATACTCCAGTGTCAATAACTTCCATATTATCGTACCTAGAATCAATAACCTCGGTATTATCCTCTGCATAACCGTTTGAACGTCTCTTTTTATCCAATATACGCCAAACCGAGTCCATAGGTGCTATCTCATTTCAGCGGTTCAGATTGTTGCAGTTTTACGAGTATTATTGAGAAGCCAACGGGTGTCAATGATGCTCACTAGTGCCAACGGGTTTTGGTTTGACATGCGTCGGCATGGAATGCGACGGGTAATGTGAAAGACACTTGAGCACGTCGCGAATATCATTAGCTTCATCATCTAATGGAGCGTACTGGATAAGTTTGACTACTGCTGTCTTACTAAGGCCATTGCATGCGGAGATATCTTTTGAGCCAGTGTGTTCAATTTGTCGTTAAGGTTTGTATTCACACACCCTCCAAGATGACACAACTTGGTCCACCAGTCTCTTTCATCCACAGATTGTCAGAGCATTAAGGCAAAGTCATCACGCGCGGTCGAGCGATTCACCAGTGTCTTGAGTTTCGGTCAGCTCAATTCCAAACTGAGCAACACATTTGATACGTTAGACCACGATATAGCACCATTTCACATTAAGTCGCGCGAGGCACGAACAAGCTCTGAAATTAAGGTAATGTTTAAACGTATAGCGCGGTAATGGTCGCTCAAGGTACGAAAGGTACAGGGCTCGCGAAGACGTAAGCTACTTGGAAAGATAGCTAGAGGGTTGGGCTGGTAGCGCTGGTCGCACGGCATAACGTTATCGTAATCTACATTTGCATAAGATTGTGAATTTCCTGCGGCTGCGAAGCAAGCGCAGGCTTCACAGCCGCAGTATCTGAACGCGACATACTGTATACAGTGTATCATATATTACTTTGAAGCAGTTACGTCATGTGCATGATGCCGAATGCTAAAGAATACTTTGAAGTAGATGCCCTTACTGCAATGCCCGACGCGGGTCTAAATCGCTCACGACAAGGTCTCTTGAAGATTTTATCATAAAAGCGTTATCAATACCATATCTCAGCATGATCAACAGCAACAAGTTTTTGCCTTGATCGTCGCCGTTGTCGGCCTCCAGTATGAAGCCCTATCCACCGCCAACGTTTGAGATATGGTACTACCTTCGCGCAACCCGCATGTCAATTAGTATTTCAGTTGACCGCGTTTGCGTCCTACATCTCCCAGCAGTGGCTTGAAAGCCGTTGTTGGCGTTGGCAATTTTTACACCATCGGGATACGCAACTACAAACAACCCGTGCGAAACTTTTAACACGATTTTGAAGGAGTACACTGGTCGCCGGATATCACATGCAGGAGCTAGTTACTGTGACGCAGGTAGTTATTCAGGACGCAACGATCTATCGACCCGCATCGGACAATCAAATTATGGCTCCTAGCCGTGTGGAAACGTGGAGATGAAAATCGACGCAGATCGATCGGGAGCGTCTTTGGATCGACGGTGATTGGTGGATTGGGAGGGGTCAGGGTTGCAGAGCAGACTGATCGGAATGATGGCGATCGGAATGATGGTGATCGGAATAATGATGGTCCACGATCAGATCGACTTGGTGCAGACACGATCAGATCGGGGTCGACCCGGCACAAACATTTCGTTACATGATCCGATCGAGGGTTATCGGTACCGACATTTTAGCACAAGCAACAACACCCACAATCGCAGCGAACGGGTGGTACACAGTGAAGCGGGGCTACACATTCGGCTAACCTCACCTTAGTGCAACACGCACTAAGTGGATACATTCAGGTGGGCCACATCGCAGTGTGGTCACCATTCATATTAGGAAGCAGTCCTATTGGTCAGAAAGCAGGGTCTTTCTACCAATAAGAGTCAAGCATTAGGTCAGGGTTTCTACCAACCACTCGTTGGCAGAACCCCTCTTTATAGATATCAGTTTTAGGAGGAAAGCCACAGTTAACAAACAATTCAGTTCTCATTTTACCGCAAAAGCTACTATTTGTACCTTTATTTAGATCTAATTATAGTTGTGGATACAATTATACTTAATCTAAGTTAAATACACCTTACGCTTCCTCATACACGTACGCTCACGTGTAAGCTAAAGTATTGGGCTAAGTAAGTCCATTACACCTGGTAGCACTTTGTAGTCCGTCCAACGACGGACTAATTACGTATTGAATGAAGTTCGATACGGGGGCCGAGGACCTGCCTGTGGACGCGAGTATGTCCACTGGTAACCCAACCACGGGTGCAACGCATGTCGCACGTGAAGACTGTCTCCACCTGGCGGATCCAGAGTGGGAGGCGCTCCAACGACGGTCATTGGAGAAGCGGCCGTAGCGACGATGCTACGCACGCTATGGCCGACAGAGCAACACGGTGTTGCTCTAGGCTTCATCGTGAAGGAACAGCGCGAGACCGCTGCTCGCGCTACGGTGTCGACTCCGTCCACACCCCGCGTGGAGTCATTGAAACTCCACGTGAACAGCTACGTTGGAAGAGTGGGCGAGCCTCTCCTCCGTTGGCTTGTCGAAGTCGACACAGCCATCACGGCTCGACGTATAGTCGACCCGTTGTCGAAGGTTGCGTTCGCCATATCATGCCTTGGCGGACGAGCCAGGAATTGGGCGTACGGGCGCCGACTCACTGACCCTATGTAATGGGGCCAGGATTGGCCAGTGACCTTTTCAAGGAAAAGGTATGTTCTCTAGTGTGGACCACACCGGCCGGTGTGGCCCACAAGGACTGAGTGTCACACACCACGATGGGTACTGTGTACCAGTGGTCCTTATATAGAGTATTCACGGTAGACCCCCCCCCACATACTGTGTTAAGTTAGGTCGGTCGTACTTAAGGACCACGATGCACGAGAGCCAACCGCTGAGGAAGATCGCAATTTAGACAGGGATTCAGTATGCAGATAGAAAGCAGTAGATAGAGCTTTATGAGGGTTATTAATACAAGACATGTTAACTCTAACCTACAAGTGTGCAAGTCTCTTACAGTACTCGGTACTAAGGAGGACCGATAAGGCAGGGCCTTTTGCACAAGCAGCAACAGAGACGCCAGGCATCTGTTGCGGTTAGCGTGTAACGCTTCATCTACGCTACGGTGCGTGTGACCCCCGTCACACCTGGTAGCACTTGTAGTCAATCCCGCGACCGACGCGGATCTCTACAATCAGGGGGTCTCTTTGAGTATGGAAGACTCAGGGAGTCGGCTGCCGGCGCGGCAGGACTTTCCTCACCTCTCCGATGCCCACTGGGCTACGCTTGAGAAGATGGCCAGCCTCCTGGGCGAGGCAGCCTTCGCTGGATTCCCCAATCTTCCTGCTGAGCAGCAAAGAGCGCGCGTGGAACGCTTCGACAAGTACGAGTCGTCGCTGATTGCTCACGTGAGCGCTGCTGGGCAGGAAGCCGCTCGTGCGACGATGCGAGCTGAGGCACAGAGTGCGGCACAAGCGTCCGCCACGAACACGGTCTCATTCGCTGCGCGTCCAACCACGACGAAGCCCGTCAATATATCGGTTCCGACGTTCGACGGCAAAGACTCAGACAGTCTTGTCTTCTGGGTCCGCGAGATCGAGATCGCGCTGAGCGCTGGTCAGATCTACGACGCGTGGGCTCAAGTTGCGTTCGCGCTATCCAACCTTGGAGGGCGCGCACGCGCATGGGCTATGGCCCGTGAAACGGCGACGCCGGGGTATTTCACCTCGTGGTCGTTCATGGAACAGGAGCTACGCTCCACCTTCCTCCTTGCCAATGTGGCATACCGCCACCGCTCTGCGATGCAAGCAAGTCAAGCGGTCGCTTCAGGACTACGTCATGGAGATCCACAACCTCAAAGCCGCTATGGCCGGCGCACCCCTCTCTGAGGACGTCAAGGTGACGGTCTTCATGGACGGTGTCCGCACGGGTCCAGTTCGGACGGGGCTCTTCCGGCGTCAGCCCAAGACCTTTAATGAGGCGGTCCACATTGTTATGTTGGAGGACCACTGTGTGCGCTCAGCACATGGGCACACGCCTCATGTCGAGGCCAGTGAGGGTCCCACTCCGATGGAGATCTCTGTGGAAAAGCGGAGATGGAAATCGATTGGGAGCGACTCTGGATCGACGGTGATTGGTGGACTGGGAGGGATCAGGTTTGCAGATCAGACTGATCGGAATGATGGCGATCGGAATGATGATGGTCCACGATCGGATCGACTTGGTGCAGACATTTCGGTACACGATCAGATCAAGATCGACCCGGCACAAACATTTCGATACACGATCCGATCGAGGGTTACCTGGTACCAACATTTTGGCACAACCCATAATCGCAGCGAACGGTTGGTGCACAGCCAAGAGCCAGTGAACAGGGGACGCAATCACCGGATGCGCAAGAGGTACGCAAGTGATCGGTAAGAGCTGGAGAGAAACTGTGTGGTTTAGTGACAGATAGCAGATCTAAGGTACTTAATCAGAGAGAAATTTTCCTTGAAAGACACAAGTGACTTCGGCCTTCGGGGAGGGAATTATATTGGCCCACCCACAACCGACACTACAGTTAACAAGAATCTACACGGAGGCACCTGGAAAGCTTGGCCAGCGTCGCACTTCTTCTCTTCTCAACGACCCAACTCAACCGTCATAGGAGGCGGCAAGCAACGAAAAGGAAAGGACAAGGCAACCCCAAAGGACAACCACGGTCAAGAACGACCGCCCCGATCGACTTCTCGCGAAGCTCGATCACAAGACCCGACACCGCGTGAAGATTCCCGCGCGTGTGTCAACAACCCCGATCTCGAGTGCCGTCAGCACGGACCCGATCAAGACCCCAAAGTCTCTTTGAGAGCACCAAGAAGAGCGTAACTAGCCCAAGCCGACGGGTACACAAGGTGACCCCACGCTCAGCGTCCCACGGACAATCGGAGTACCCCCTCCGTTAGTCGGCAGTCTGGGCAGCCGTTGGTAAGCCGGAGCACGTCATCGATTTTCGTGACTCCCGCTCCACCACAATGGTGCGCGTGTCCGGATCTTCTGGTGACTCAGGATTTCACCGTGAGTCCACCAATCAAGAAGAGACCAAGGTCAAAGCGGAACCAGAGATCGAAGCGTCGACGGAAGGCGAATCGCCGTCAACGCCGCTGAACGAAGCAGGATTTGTCGATCGTCAGAGTGCTGGAAGGAGCTCCGACGATGTGAAGAAAGAGGAAGATTCAGCGATGGATCTGGAAGAGAAACCTCGACTTCCTCCCCAGACTCCTTCGGGGGTCCCCGCGGATCGCGATGAACATCGTGAACCGCCGGATGAGGGTCTGTCAGTAAAAGCTGATGGATCTTCACCCACGTCTAACCCTTCGAGGGCACGATCAGCCTCGAAGAAGCCTAAGAAGGCGAGAGCCTCGAAGAAGAAGATGAAGGCACCCGAGTCTGACGCTGAAGATCGCGACGAACCCGAGACCTGGACCAACGCGCAGCTCGAGCAGTTTGAAGATGCCCTGAGGCGCAAGAAGCTGCAGGCGTTCCTGGTCGAGGACTCGGTCATGAAGATCATGCGGCTGAAGATAGTTGGAACCTTGCAGGGCCCAGTCACGGCACCCGTGGTCACGACCGACAAACTGGACGCAATCAAGATGTTGATGCATCTGCTTAAAGAGGCCGGGATCATGCAGGGCGCCTTTGAAGTGAACGAGCTATTTGACCGAGACGTATCAGACATCACGAGGAGCACCATGGCGCTTCACCTGATGCTGACACCTTTGGTGGGTTCCACAAAGATCGAGATCGACACTGCGCCCGCAGTCCCTCTTCGAAGCCCGGAGTACCAGACCGGATCGTCCCAATACGCCTCTGCCACGTCGGAAGCCGAGTCAGAAACGTCGGTCGATCTACGACGGATGACCCTCGGTCCCTCGTGTGCAGCCATGCTGCAACAGCGGAAGATGAAGGAAGAGACGACTCATCAGCAGCCGGCGGTAACAGCATCCGCGTTCGTGGCCCCTGATCGGGGTTCAGCTGATCGTATGCAGTCGTTCTTCAATGCCGCAATGGACCGGTTCCTTAGGGAGCAACATACGCCAGAAGCTGCTCCAGCCTCACAGTTCACGAGACCTGCGCGGACGTCCGCCGATACCCCTTCCGCTCCTAGAGCAGCAGCAACGGCTAAGGCGCACGGTTCTCAAGACGTAGAGATGGAGTCGGTCGGTTCCCGTCACTCTGAGCTGGCGGATGAATACGACCCTGATGATATGAGTCTCGAAGCGCCTAGACGTGCAGCGGTAGCCTCTGCTGGAGCTACGTCTGGAAACACCTCGACACCACAGCGAATCCGAGTATCTGCGATCTCCGAGCTGAAAGACTTCTCCGGCAAAGATGGCGATGTGGATCGAGCTAGAAGTTGGATAGGGAAGGCGAAGTCAGCTTTTCTGCGCGATCAGGCTCCGGACAGCGAGAAGTGTCTTGTAGCGGGGCTACACATTCGGCTAACCTCACCTTAGTGCAACACGCACTAAGTGGATACATTCAGGTGGGCCACATCGCAGTGTGGTCACCATTCATAATAGGAAGCAGTCCTATTGGTCAGAAAGCAGGGTCTTTCTACCAGTAATACTTAAGCATTAGGTCAGGGTTTCTGCCAACCACTCGTTGGCAGAACCCCTCTTTATAGATATCAGTTTTAGGAGGAAAGCCACAGTTAACAAACAATTCAGTTCTCATTTTACCGCAAAAGCTACTATTTGTACCTTTATTTAGATCTAATTATACTTGTGGATACAAGTATACTTAATCTAAGTTAAATACACCTTATGCTTCCTCATACACGTGCGCTCACGTGTAAGCTAAAGTATTGGGCTAAGTAAGCCCATTACACCTGGTAGCACTTTGTAGTCCGTCCAACGACCGACTAGTTACGTATTGAATGAAGTTCGATACGGGGGCCGAGGACCTGCCTGTGGACGCGAGTATGTCCACTGGTAACCCAACCACGGGTGCAACGCATGTTGCACGCGAAGACTGTCTCCACCTGGCGGATCCAGAGTGGGAGGCGCTCCAACGACTGTCGACGGTCATTGGAGAAGCGGCCGTAGCAACGATGCTACGCACGCTATCGCCGACAGAGCAACACGGTGTTGCTCTAGGCTTCATCATGAAGGAACAGCGCGAGACCGCTGCTCGCGCTACGGTGTCGACCCCGTCCACACCGCGCGTGGAGTCATTGAAACTCCACGTTAACAGCTATGTTGGAAGAGAGGGTGAGCCTCTCCTCCGTTGGCTTGTCGAAGTCGACACTGCCATCACGGCTCGACGTATCGTCGACCCGTTGTCGAAGGTTGCGTTCGCCATGTCATGCCTTGGCGGACGAGCCAGGAGTTGGGCGTATGGACGCCGACTCACTGACCCTACGTGCTCTAGCACGTACGAGGTGTTCAAGGAGGAGCTCAGACAAGCGTTTGAGCCCCCGCAGAATGAGTTCAGATCGAGGGCTGAGTTCCTCGACCTGCAACAGGGCAAGCATGACGTGCATGCTTACGCTCAAAGGGCGCGGTACTTGGTCTCGAACATCGTGACCAACCCGATAGACGAGGCGACAAAGGTCGTCACGTTCATGAAGGGCCTGAAAGATGGGCCTGTGAAGACCTATCTCTTCCGAGAGTACCCAAGTACTCTCGAGTCTGCGATTACCCTTGCGATGCAAGAAGAGTTTAGCCTGTGACAGGCTAAGCTCCAAGTGAACGTCCCGCGGCCGATGCCGCGACCGACGGTGAAGCCGACGGGAGGTCCCGAACCAATGGACCTCTCGAGTGCGACGGCTGCCGGCTTCACCGTCGGGAGGTCCCGAACCAATGGACCTCTCGAGTGCGACGGCTGCTGGGTCTCAGCAGCGTCGTGGACCAACGAATGTCCGCTGTTTCCGGTGTGGAAACAACGGTCACTACGCCCGTGAATGCACAGCGCCTGTGCAGGCGGCCAAGGGCCGGCGTGACGATACCGGGTATCGCCACGGGCAATCAAAAAACTAGAACGACCAGCAGGCGCGGGGCGCCCTGCTGGTGATGCAGTCGAGCGTGTCGATATTGGACACGCCGTATTAAAGACTGCTGCCCCCAGTGAGAGTCACTCTCACTGTAAGAAGCAAGATGACAGGCCGAACCTTGTCATCTTGAAGGTTCGCTCGAAGAGAGAGATGTCTCTTCGTGCGCTAGTGGATTGTGGAGCGTCGAACAACTTTGTTCGACTGCAGAGCCTAGCGAGGCTTGACTTCGAGGAAGTGGAACTACCTCGAAGTCTATTGGAAGTAAGACTAGCAACGGGTGTCGTTGTTAGAACCGAGAAGCGTGTCGTACGCGTACGCTTCTCGTATCGGAAGAGAACGTTCGTGGACGAGCTTATCGTGCTTGACTTAGACGATAAGTTCGACATGGTGTTGGGCATGCCGTGGCTTGCACAGCATGATCCAGTGATCGATTGGACGAAGCGCACGATCGTGCACTTCGGGAGTAGCGGCGCGACAGTGAGCGATGGCCCTGTCGGCGCAGCACGTGCACCTCGCGGTGCACGCGACCCACCAGGAGAGGCAGCGCGACGCGCGGCTGTCTCCGATCACCCCGCACGGACACCGACGACTGAGAGGGTCGTCGGGAGAAAATGTGAGTCGAATCAGAAGACCCAGATTCGATCGGATTCGAGAGGTTCTCGAAGCGTCAAGAGTGACGCGGTCGTGTCGACTATTAGTGTCGACACACAAGTTCAACAAGAGGAGCCAGTCACTAATAAGGACAGTGACTCGGACGCGTCAGCTCAGGGAGCTGATGCGATTGGCCCAAACGTCGAAAGACGCTCCGCCGTCAGGCGTCGAGGTAAAGAAGGCGCGCCGGCTCTGGGAGCCGACGCTGCAGGCAGTGCGGACGGTTGCAAACGTCCCGCACCGGAAATGCTTGCGAGCTCGCGTGCAGCCGGGCTGCACGATGAAGCGGTACGCGATCAAGCAGGGCTTGACTGGGTGCGCCCGCGGGAAGAACCCGCCGGCGACAACAAGAAACGCATTGCGTGCTCACGTGCAGCCGGGCTGCACGAAGAAGCGATACGTGATCAAGCCGGGCTTGATTGCGTGTGCCCGCGGGTTGAACCCGCCGGCGATCAAAAGGAAGATCTGTCCGCGGCCGGGCCCGGACAAAACAAGACGCGCGGAACCGGGTTCCGCACAAGAAGCGAACGGCGCAAGCGAGCAAAGCTGCGCAAGTCTCGGTCAGGGACCGAGGCGCTACTCGCAGTGTCTGCCGGGCAGACACAGGAACTGGAGACGACCGTCGAGACACTGAGTGTCTTGACGCGTACGAATACTGGTCTCCAGTATAAGAAGATGAAGTTGGAGAACCCTCCGACGTTGGCGTCGGAGTTGACTTCGCTTCCAGTCACGAGCTGGAGGCGCTTCGCCCGCGACCTGCACGATGGACGCATCGAGCAGATTTGCATCCTCTCGGATGTCGAGAGGATGAAGTGTGAAGCGGAAGAGTTGAAACAGCTCGTCGCTGAGGGTGTCGACGCCCTCAGCGCCAAGTCGAAGAAAGAACGCTTCGACGAGCAGAGCTGGGACTCGCTGAAGTCGAGCCCCTTCTACGAGGTCTTGCGTGAGTACAGAGACGTACTCCCGGACGATATCCCTGCGGAGTTGCCGCAGGACAAGGGTGTTCAGCACGAGATTGATCTCGTGCCGGGAACGAAGTATTGCGTGACGCGGCAGTGGCCACTGCCGCGAGAGCAAGTCAAAGCGATCGACGACTTCTTTGAGAGTCGTCGCAAGGCTGGGCAAGTGCGGGAATCGAAGTCCCCGCACAGCGCGCCTACGTTCTGTGTCAAGAAGGCACAGGGCGGGTGGCGCATCGTTCATGCTTATAACAAGCTGAACGACGCAACGGTACCGGCGCAGACGCCGATACCGCGAAAAGATGTGATCATCGATTCGATGGCTCTGAGCACTATCTTCAGTGCTCTGGATCTGAGAGACGGATTCTATCAGATCCTCATGCGTGAGAGCGATATACCTCTCACGGCGGTGAGCACTCCGAGCGGTATGCTCTGGGAGTGGCTTGTAATGCCGCAGGGATTAAAGAATGCCCCTGCGACGTTCAACAGGTGCGTCACGCACTTGTTGCGCTCGGTGCGCGACTTCACACCGCGCTATTTCGATGATGTGTTCATCCACAGCCGAGCTGTGGACGGGAATTCGGAAGTGGAGATGCACAAGGAACATCTCCGCAGGTTGTTTGCACTCGTGCGCAAACACAAGCTCTACGCGAACCTGAAGAAGTGTATCTTCGGGGCTAGCGAGATACCCGTCCTTGGGTGTCTCGTAGGGAAGAACGGCGTACGCCCTGACCCGGGAAAGGTCAGAGTGATCAATGAATGGCCTACGCCTTCCAATGTCAAGGAACTGAGGCAGTTCCTTGGACTCGCTACGTACTTATGCAAGTACGTGAGCAACTACGCGGGCAAGATTCGCCCGCTGTCGCAGCTCCTAAAGAAGGACGCTGCATGTGTTTGGACTGCTGAGTGTCAGCAGGCCTTTGATGCAATCAAGCAGGGTTTCTCTGAGGCGCCGATATTGGCGGTGGCCGACCAAGATCGTCCGTTCCACGTCGTGTGTGACGCGTCCGATTTCGCAATCGGACGCGCTCTAATGCAACACGATCACGAGGGACGTGATCGCGTGGTCTACTATCAGTCGCGTCAGCTGAAACCAGCTGAGCGCAACTACCCGGTACATGACAAGGAACTCCTTGCCATGAAGTATGCACTCGCGAAGTTTCGAGTGTATCTACTTGGGAGTAGACCATTTGTGGTCTACACCGACCACGCATCATTGCGTACGGCGATCAAGTCGCCGCACATCTCACAAAGAATGGCGAGATGGCTCTCATTCTTTGCGGAATACAACTTCCAGGTTGAGTACAAACCTGGAAGGTTGAATGTTGTGGCCGACGCGTTGTCGCGTCGACCTGATTATGCGGTGCACAAGGCCGACGCCAATGCAATTGGTGTCGCACGGACGTCTACTCCCTCGTCGTCTTTGTTAGACGACGTGAGGTCCGCATACACGAAGGATGCGGACTCGAAGCAGTTGTTGGACTACTTCGCTGCTCCTTCTGACAAGACTCGTCAGAAGTTAGCGAAACATCTCCGTGCATGTGTACGCCGTTATCGTGTACACAATGGACTGTTGCTTTACAGCGCAGTCGACGACAACGCTGATCGCATTGTCGTGCCGGACGATCATGAGCTGAAGCTCAGGATCACTTACGAGTATCACGATGCCCCGACGTCGGGACATCCGGGTCGTGAGAAGACATACTTGCTTCTCACGCGTGACTTCTATTGGAGTCACCAGTACAAGTGGGTACGCAAGTACGTTCGTGCTTGCGAGGTTTGCCAGCGCGTGAAGCCTGCAGCCTTCTCGCAGGCTCCACTTCAGTCACTACCGACTCCGTCGGAGTGTTGGCAGTCCATTTCAATGGACTTTGTATTTGGTCTTCCGCCTGATAACAAGCGGAGGACTGGTATTGTGGTCTTTGTCGACCGATTCAGTAAGATGGTGCATCTTGCTGCAGTACCAGCCGAAGTGACAGCCAAGCAGACGGCACGTCTGTTTGTTGACTTGGTGTTTAGACACCATGGCATGCCGATCGACATTGTGTCTGATCGTGATCCGCGCTTCACAGCGCGTTTCTGGCAAGAAGCGTTTGAACTTCTTGGCACGCAGCTGTCTATGTCGACTGCGGATCATCCGCAGACCGACGGACAAACCGAGCGCATCAACCGAGTCTTGGTTGACGCTTTGAAGAGCTACGCCCATTCGTTCAAACAATGGAGCGACTGCTTGCCGATGGCAGAGTTTGCCATCAACAACTCGGTGCATGTCTCCACAGGACATACACCGTTTTACGTGAACGCCATGAGGCATCCACGCGTACCGAGCGTACTCGGTGCAGTAGCTCCTTCCTTAAGTGGGGGAGGGTATCCGGTTTCAAACAAACCGAATGAACACGCTGATACGAGCAACATATCAGCTGTGTCGACACGCGCACGGACTGCGCGGAGTCCGAACGACGAGAGCGCAATGTCTACGCCGGGCGTAGACACTCTCAACAACAACAACCACACACAGGCCGGGCCTGCAGTGAACAAGGATAACGGGTTGAACAAGGAGTTCAACTCGAAGGCAATGGACTTTGTCCAGCGCCGCCAAGCCGTAATACGGTTTGTGCAAGATGCTATTGCAGCTTCTGTCGATCGACAGAAGCTGAACGCGGATAACAATGGCAGAGGAAACACAAATGAATTCAAAGTGGGTTCATTAGTTCTGTTAGCTACACAGAACCTAGCTAAACATGCAGTTTCCGACTTCGGAGCAAGCAAGCTTGCCCCGCGCTTCATCGGGCCATTCACCGTGTTGGCGAAGCATGGCAACGCGTACACGCTAGACATACCGTCCAGCATGCGCCTCCACCCAACCTTTTACGTTGGGCGGCTGAAGCCGTACTCGCAACACGAGTCACCTACGACCGGTGACTCGGCGCGACCCTCGCCTCGAGCGCGGAGACGCGATCCGTCAGGCGAGCGACGAGCGTCCCCAGGTCGACCTGAATGTTCGAAGCGGTCTGCCCGGCCTGACCGATCCGGGCCTTCAAGAGCTTTAGCTCCTGCCGTATCTCGGCGAGCTCAGCCGTCTGGAGGCGCTCCACAGCCTCCAAACGATCCCAGACCTCGCCCGGCGACGGCCCGTGGCGTCTTTCCACCGCCGCCGCCCCCGTTGCGAGATGCACGCGGGGAAACTCGCTGGATTGTCCAGCGAATTGTTGATCATCAGATCCGGACCCAAGGTCCGGTTCATTTTCGTATTCGTTGGTTAGGATACTCTCCTGACCACGATACATGGGAGCCGTGGAACGTCCTGATGAGCGACGTTCCGGAAATGGTGACGGAGTACGAAGCCCGCCACCAGCAGCTCCGCCGAAGGGCGTAAAACTTGAGCGAGAGCTGTAGTCGCCTACAGCCCTCGGCTGAGTGTTGCGCTCACCCTCAGCACTCTCAGACGACAACTGCGTGATTAACTTCTCACGCAGTGTCTTCAACTCAACGGGCACACTAACACCAGTGTACCCGAGAAGGTCCCGTTCGGAAAGCCGCACTGCCCCGGGTTGGCACTGCGCGCACGCAACGCCAGACGGCACTGCGCACGGAATCCCCGCCTCGACTGCACCTTCGTGCAGCCGCAAAATCTTGGACCGCTTCGAGAAGCGCTCGTGGCGCTCACTCGCAGAGCGGACTCGCTCACGGTAACCAGCCGGGTCGCGGTTGAAGTTCTCAACGAACGCGCCCCAGCTTTGACAGAGTGCCTCCCACTCTGTCACTTTGCTCTTACGGGAAGTCCTCTTATTCCCGTAGAATCGGAGCTCATGGAAGAGCCCGATGTAGTAATCACGTCTTTGATCCGTCGCCGGATCAAAGTCGAGCTCCTTGGTGACATCGTCATCAACGATGGCGCTGCAGGAGTACAGCGTGTACTTGCTGACCGGCGTGGTATTGCCGTAGCGAGATCGGATCTCGCTCGGAGATGGCATCCACGGGTCGCGCGCCGGCTTAGCGCGCGACGACACAGTCGCAGACGGAGTGGAGTCGTCATCGTCTCCACCCCGCGGCGTAGACAACGCCCCAGCATCTGCGAGCGGCCTATCGCTGCCGCTACGCGAGCGCTTGGAACTCGAAGCGTCCGAGTCGTCATCGCGAGGACGACGAGTCCCCACGCTAGCTTCATTGCGCCCTGTGGACGAGGAGTCTTGCTTCTCCTCGCCCTCCTCCATGTCGACATCATTGTCGACATTCAAGTCCACCATGCCATCGAAGAGGGTTTCGTTGGCATAGGTGACTTTACGCGCCTTGTACTCCCCAACCGAGATGGTACGCTTGGGGGAGCTTTGCGTCGTCACCGTGGAAGTGACGACGGACGCCGAAAAGGCTGGAGATGCGGCAGTCGTCGCTGTGCTGGCGACGACTGTGTCGCTTGCTGCAGGTGCAGCAAGCTCGTCGGAAGTCTGCGTCGTTGGCGTGCTCATTTCGAAATGAGCACGATGTTCTCTCCGAAGAAGACTTTGGATTGATGTGTCGAGACCGGCACATCAAGTCCTAACGGGGGGATGGTGTAGCGGGGCTACACATTCGGCTAACCTCACCTTAGTGCAACACGCACTAAGTGGATACATTCAGGTGGGCCACATCGCAGTGTGGTCACCATTCATAATAGGAAGCAGTCCTATTGGTCAGAAAGCAGGGTCTTTCTACCAGTAATACTTAAGCATTAGGTCAGGGTTTCTGCCAACCACTCGTTGGCAGAACCCCTCTTTATAGATATCAGTTTTAGGAGGAAAGCCACAGTTAACAAACAATTCAGTTCTCATTTTACCGCAAAAGCTACTATTTGTACCTTTATTTAGATCTAATTATACTTGTGGATACAAGTATACTTAATCTAAGTTAAATACACCTTACGCTTCCTCATACACGTGCGCTCACGTGTAAGCTTAAGTATTGGGCTAAGTAAGCCCACTCCGATGGAGATCTCTGTGGAAAAGCGGAGATGGAAATCGATTGGGAGCGACTCTGGATCGACGGTGATTGGTGGACTGGGAGGGATCAGGTTTGCAGATCAGACTGATCGGAATGATGGCGATCGGAATGATGATGGTCCACGATCGGATCGACTTGGTGCAGACATTTCGGTACACGATCAGATCGAGATCGACCCGGCACAAACATTTCGATACACGATCCGATCGAGGGTTACCTGGTACCAACATTTTGGCACAACCCATAATCGCAGCGAACGGTTGGTGCACAGCCAAGAGCCAGTGAACAGGGGACGCAATCACCGGATGCGCAAGAGGTACGCAAGTGATCGGTAAGAGCTGGAGAGAAACTGTGTGGTTTAGAGACAGATAGCAGATCTAAGGTACTTAATCAGAGAGAAATTTTCCTTGAAAGACACAAGTGACTTCGGCCTTCGGGGAGGGAATTATATTGGCCCACCCACAACCGACACTACAGTTAACAAGAATCTACACGGAGGCACCTGGAAAGCTTGGCCAGCGTCGCACTTCTTCTCTTCTCAACGACTCAACTCAACCGTCATAGGAGGCGGCAAGCAACGAAAAGGAAAGGACAAGGCAACCCCAAAGGACAACCACGGTCAAGAACGACCGCCCCGATCGACTTCTCGCGAAGCTCGATCACAAGACCCGACACCGCGTGAAGATTCCCGCGCGTGTGTCAACAACCCCGATCTCGAGTGCCGTCAGCACGGACCCGATCAAGACCCCAAAGTCTCTTTGAGAGCACCAAGAAGAGCGTAACTAGCCCAAGCCGACGGGTACACAAGGTGACCCCACGCTCAGCGTCCCACGGACAATCGGAGTACCCCCTCCGTTAGTCGGCAGTCTGGGCAGCCGTTGGTAAGCCGGAGCACGTCATCGATTTTCGTGACTCCCGCTCCACCACAATGGTGCGCGTGTCCGGATCTTCTGGTGACTCAGGATTTCACCGTGAGTCCACCAATCTAGAAGAGACCAAGGTCAAAGCGGAACCAGAGATCGAAGCGTCGACGGAAGGCGAATCGCCGTCAACGCCGCTGAACGAAGCAGGATTTGTCGATCGTCAGAGTGCTGGAAGGAGCTCCGACGATGTGAAGAAAGAGGAAGATTCAGCGATGGATCTGGAAGAGAAACCTCGACTTCCTCCCCAGACTCCTTCGGGGGTCCCCGCGGATCGCGATGAACATCGTGAACCGCCGGATGAGGGTCTGTCAGTAAAAGCTGATGGATCTTCACCCACGTCTAACCCTTCGAGGGCACGATCAGCCTCGAAGAAGCCTAAGAAGGCGAGAGCCTCGAAGAAGAAGATGAAGGCACCCGAGTCTGACGCTGAAGATCGCGACGAACCCGAGACCTGGACCAACGCGCAGCTCGAGCAGTTTGAAGATGCCCTGAGGCGCAAGAAGCTGCAGGCGTTCCTGGTCGAGGACTCGGTCATGAAGATCATGCGGCTGAAGATAGTTGGAACCTTGCAGGGCCCAGTCACGGCACCCGTGGTCACGACCGACAAACTGGACGCAATCAAGATGTTGATGCATCTGCTTAAAGAGGCCGGGATCATGCAGGGCGCCTTTGAAGTGAACGAGCTATTTGACCGAGACGTATCAGACATCACGAGGAGCACCATGGCGCTTCACCTGATGCTGACACCTTTGGTGGGTTCCACAAAGATCGAGATCGACACTGCGCCCGCAGTCCCTCTTCGAAGCCCGGAGTACCAGACCGGATCGTCCCAATACGCCTCTGCCACGTCGGAAGCCGAGTCAGAAACGTCGGTCGATCTACGACGGATGACCCTCGGTCCCTCGTGTGCAGCCATGCTGCAACAGCGGAAGATGAAGGAAGAGACGACTCATCAGCAGCCGGCGGTAACAGCATCCGCGTTCGTGGCCCCTGATCGGGGTTCAGCTGATCGTATGCAGTTGTTCTTCAATGCCGCAATGGACCGGTTCCTTAGGGAGCAACATACGCCAGAAGCTGCTCCAGCCTCACAGTTCACGAGACCTGCGCGGACGTCCGCCGATACCCCTTCCGCTCCTAGAGCAGCAGCAACGGCTAAGGCGCACGGTTCTCAAGACGTAGAGATGGAGTCGGTCGGTTCCCGTCACTCTGAGCTGGCGGATGAATACGACCCTGATGATATGAGTCTCGAAGCGCCTAGACGTGCAGCGGTAGGCTCTGCTGGAGCTACGTCTGGAAACACCTCGACACCACAGCGAATCCGAGTATCTGCGATCTCCGAGCTGAAAGACTTCTCCGGCAAAGATGGCGATGTGGATCGAGCTAGAAGTTGGATAGGGAAGGCGAAGTCAGCTTTTCTGCGCGATCAGGCTCCGGACAGCGAGAAGTGTCTGGTCTTCGGCGACTTGATGTCAGGACCAGCCCGCAACTGGTACAGACAGCTTGCTCGGTCAATCCGAAGCGACTGGAAGAGCCTTTTGGAGAGTTTCATGGTACAGTACTGCGAACGCGGGGTGTCTATCGCAAGACAATATTACCACGCGCGGAAGAGATCGGACGAGTCCCCAATCGAGTACCTCCATCGGCTGAATGTCGCTGGCATGCGAGCCAAACTTCCGATCAAGGGAGGAACTCCGTCCACCCGACGCGAACACGTGGAGCACTTCATTGAGACCCTTGACGACCGCGATCTGGCCGATCAGTTAGTGCTGTTGCGTTTGCGTGACGCCGATGAACTGGAAGAGACTCTACGCCTTCGCCAGAGATCGAAGGCCCGACAGGGCAGGGCCGCAGTGGGATCGAACAAGTTCCGCCAGCGAGCCGCCCCCGCTGCTAACTCGGCCTCCGCGAAACCCACCAGAGCAGTCCATGTAATCCAAGCAGCGGATGGAAGCAGTTCGTCGGAATCGGACGACAGCGGGTCGGACCATGACGCGGGATACCGCAGGATCCATGTAGCTGCCGCTAACGAGCGAGACATGCAGGAAGGCCAGGCTCTGAATCGCCAAGAGCCTCCAAGTCAAGATCAACGTATCGATCGTGATCGAAGCTTGCAGGCGAAGCAATGCTCTCATTGCGGCTCCACGAGACACGACAATTTCAGCTGCTGGAAACGGCTGACTTGTCAGAAGTGTGGCAAGCGTGGACATCCGTCCGACCACTGTCTGCACGTGTGTCGCGCTTGTGGAGAATTGCACGACATGGGCAAGTGTCCGATGGAGGAATTCTACAACATGATCCGCCAGTGGTACAATCCAGGCAAACACGCTGGGATGCTACCGGAATACGCGGAGAAGATGTTAAACTAGAACGCTCGCCAGGTTGGAAACTGGTACGAGCCGAGCGTTCTGGGCTCTGCATTTTTGCCTACGTCGAAAAACGGGAGAGACCGAAAGTTAGTGAACTACAGGCCTCCACCGCCAATATCGACAATACATGTGAATTTCATGGAGATTGTACCTCTGCAGCGTCGAGCTTGCGGAGGGTTGATGAATTTACCCGATCGGATGTGACGATGGAACTGGAACTGCAGTATGGCGAGTCGCGGGGGTACTGGAAGTACCACGCGCCCGGCAAATGGTTTCGGCAGGCCAAGGCCAGCGGGAAGATCAACAACGAAAGAGCCACGCTGCTCTTCGACTCCGGCGCGGAAGTCTCGATCGTGGACTCCACCTTTGCTCGTAAGGTTGGATGTACCATAGACGAAAGTCAGAGACAAGAGTGCGTTGGAATAGGAGAAAACACGTACATGACGGAAGGACGTACCCAGATCAAGGTGACGTTGGCTGGATCGCTGGTGTACTTCTTTCACGCATGGGTCGGCACGCTGTCTGGGCAGGACGCGATCTTGGGCATGGACTTCATGGTCCCCGCAGGATTCGTCTCGATCTAGCGGAAGGAACTCTATGCTTGCCGGACGAAGTGCGAATTCAGCTGTCGGGAAGGCGGCCACTGTACAACGGCAAGGTCATTCCAATCTCAGTCGATCGCAGCCTGGCGATTCTAGTAGGGCGGTCGGAGGAGATACCAATTCGGTCCGGATTGATCGAACGTCAGACGCTGTGGGTCGCCCGCGGGAAACACTGGGTACCGACAGTCGTGCGCGGACTGGGCCGAAGGCAGTACATGCGGATCACCAATCTCGGTGAGAGGACATTATACCTCGATTCACACGACCGAATAGGGATGTGGTTACCGGGAGACACTATTCCTCGTCTTGGAGGGTACGGCACGGTTGGATCGCGTCGGTATGCCGAGTGGCAGAACTTGGCGTTTCAGGCGACAACCGATCTGCCTGATGACGGGCCTGACGAGGAGTCGACGGAGCCCATGGTGGATCGACCGCAGTACGCGACCCCCACACGCATTTTGACCCGATCGAAAGAGAATCACAGGCCAGTAATATCTCAAGTGGCCGCCTCGACACCACCGACACTGGGGCCGAATGAAGGAACGCTCGAAGTTGAACCAAACGTGACCGTGGAAGGCCCCAGTCTCGTTGGGACGGAAGAGAAACCGGAAGCTGAAGAGCCGATCAGAGCTCTGCCATCAGATGACTCCTCGCTGATCGAGGCCGCAGTCCAAGATCGAACTGACACGACTCCAGCGGAAACGCCAATAGAACCAGAGCCTCCGGAGACCGAGCCACCCGGTCCACCTCAGGGGGATCCGGTATGTTATCATGAAGGCGGAGAGCTGTTCGCAGAAGATGTCGAGAGACACATGGCGGTGTTGCCGGAGGTCGCCACCACAACCGAGGAGGTGACGATCGAAGATATCCAAGTCGGCAACCCGGCAGACAACAGTCCGGAGGAGATCGAGAAACTGCGACAAATTATCTGGAAACGCTGTCACCTGTTGATGGGGAAGGGTAACGCTCTTCCACCTGCGGCACGAGGCGTAGTCTGCGACATCGATGTTGGAGGCGCTGCTCCGGTGGCCCAACGCTGTAGACGAGTCGCTCCTCAGTTTCGAGAGAAGCTGTCCGATTTGGTCAAGGGACTCCTGTCCGCCAAGATGATCAGCCCTTCGACATCCCCCTGGGCGTCCCCGATCGTGATCATCACCAAAAAGAATGGTGTCGACATCCGGCTCTGCATTGACTACCGAGTCGTGAACGGCCTTACGCAGCTCATGGTGTATCCCATGCCGCTCATCAACGATCTGTTGGAGGACTTGGACAAAGTCTTGTGGTATTGCTCGCTCGATATGGCAAGTGGTTTCTGGGTGGTCTCGATGACGGAGCGGGCACGCCTGATCTCGGCGTTCATTACACCCTTCGGACTTTTCGAGTGGAACCGTATGCCGTTTGGATTGAAGAACGCTCCCCAAATTTACCAGCGCTTGATCGACAATGCACTGAACGGGTACCTCAAGATTAGTACCGACGTCTCAACAGACTCGGAGCATCGCGACGTATTCCTCACCGGCGAGGCAGAAACCGAGCAGAAGTCATCAGTGTTAGGGCGACGCTCGTACATTGACGACATCCTCGTGACCGCTGATTCGTGGGACACCCTCTGCAACAAGGTCGATCGACTCCTGGAGGCCTGCGACAAATGGAATTTGTCGATCAGCGTGGTGAAGAGCTTCTGGGGTCTTCGTAAGGTCGACTACTTGGGCCACCAAGTTTCGATGGACGGACTGGAAGCTCACCCGAAAGATCTCCAAGCACTGGCTGACTTACCGTTCCCGAGCACGTTACGCGCAATACAGTCCTTCTTGGGAAGCTTGAATTACTACAGCAGGTTCATCGAAGACTTCGCGATCTACGCATCGGTCTTGTACGAGCTGAGAGAGTCGGATTTCCACGAGATCACCCGCAAGAAACCCAAAGACAGTGTGATCGAGAAAGCCAACAGGGACGATTGCAAGGAAGCTCCGGCAGGTGAAGATCGATGGACCCGAGCCGAACGAGCGTTCACAGTGCTGAAGACGAAGATCGCTGCCACCCCGGTGCTGCGACACTTCGATCCAGATCGACCTCCAGTGGTGGTGGTCTACGCGAGCAAGTGGGCGGTTTCCGCTGCCCTGATGTAGGAGCACGACGGAGTGTACTGGCCCGTGACCTTCACTAGCCGCACGCTCAAGTCGAACGAGATCAATTACGGCATCGTAGACAAAGAAGTCCTGGCTCTTCTCAGGATACTGGAAGTCTGCTACACGCTGCTGGTAACTCGGACGATCAAGGTGTTGACGAGATACTCAACGCTTGGGTGGTTGATGCAGTCGAAGGGTTTCCATGGGCGGCTAGGCCGGTGGGCCGCACTGCTGTCACCATGGACAATGGAGATCGTGAAGTGTACCAAAGGCGAAGACGAAATCTTGGGAACCCTGGCTGCGACCATCACCCCCCGGGCGAAAGTGGATGAAGCGTTGATCGAGATCGCGCCCCAGAAGCAACCACGACGAGTGATCACCATGCCGCCGCCCACTGTGGAGCCCGAAGAGAAACTGCTTGTTGTCAGCTTCGATGGATCGGCTCGAGTGAAGCGAGGAGGTGGAGCGTACAGCGCGATCGTGTGGCAGCTTCCACAGTGGAAAGTTGTCTTCGCCGCATCGGAGTATAAGGCTGAGTTGACGGTCACCGAGGCGGAATACAGAGGCATGATGCTATGCCTCGATCTGGTCGCTCCACTGGACAGGGGACGACTCATCATCTGCGAAGATTCAAACTTGGTCATTCGCCATATGCGCGGGGAGATCGAGTGCAAAGCTCCAGGCTTGAAGTTGTTACGGTCGAAAGCGATGGAGAAACTGCGATCGTGGCCGGACCATGAGTTCCTGCATATGAAACGAGATTGGAATCAGAGCGCAGATAAGTTAGCGGGCGCAGCCCTGCAACGTGGGGATGGAGAAGTAGTTACCTCAGAAGAAGACAAGCTTGATCTGATCGCTCTCAACCGACTGGACGAGCTGCTGATGCCGAAATCAGCCGACTCTATCGCTCATGTGGCCGCAGTAACCCGATCGGCCCGACGCCGAAGGGTGTCGCCCGAAGTTCTGCAAGGAGAGATTGTACAGCGAACACGATGTGAGCGCATATTGCAAGCCCAAAACGAAGAGAGATGGATCGTCGATCTGAAGGCGTACCTGAAGGGAGAAGTAGGGAACCTGTCCTCGGACGAAGCCAAGAACTGCGGCAAGCTCGCGGACGACTATGAAGTAGACGAACTCGATCTGCTCTTCTACTGCCCGACGACGGCCCAGACCGACGAAGATCGCGATCTGGTTGCGAGGCTGGTGGTACCTGAAACGTTACAGCAAGATTTTCTTCATCACTGGGCCGAAGGCAGTACATGCGGATCACCAAACTCGGTGAGAGGACATTATACCTCGATTCACACGACCGAATAGGGATGTGGTTACCGGGAGACACTATTCCTCGTCTTGGAGGGTACGGCACGGTTGGATCGCGTCGGTATGCCGAGTGGCAGAACTTGGCGTTTCAGGCGACAACCGATCTGCCTGATGACGGGCCTGACGAGGAGTCGACGGAGCCCATGGTGGATCGACCGCAGTACGCGACCCCCACACGCATTTTGACCCGATCGAAAGAGAATCACAGGCCAGTAATATCTCAAGTGGCCGCCTCGACACCACCGACACTGGGGCCGAATGAAGGAACGCTCGAAGTTGAACCAAACGTGACCGTGGAAGGCCCCAGTCTCGTTGGGACGGAAGAGAAACCGGAAGCTGAAGAGCCGATCAGAGCTCTGCCATCAGATGACTCCTCGCTGATCGAGGCCGCAGTCCAAGATCGAACTGACACGACTCCAGCGGAAACGCCAATAGAACCAGAGCCTCCGGAGACCGAGCCACCCGGTCCACCTCAGGGGGATCCGGTATGTTATCATGAAGGCGGAGAGCTGTTCGCAGAAGATGTCGAGAGACACATGGCGGTGTTGCCGGAGGTCGCCACCACAACCGAGGAGGTGACGATCGAAGATATCCAAGTCGGCAACCCGGCAGACAACAGTCCGGAGGAGATCGAGAAACTGCGACAAATTATCTGGAAACGCTGTCACCTGTTGATGGGGAAGGGTAACGCTCTTCCACCTGCGGCACGAGGCGTAGTCTGCGACATCGATGTTGGAGGCGCTGCTCCGGTGGCCCAACGCTGTAGACGAGTCGCTCCTCAGTTTCGAGAGAAGCTGTCCGATTTGGTCAAGGGACTCCTGTCCGCCAAGATGATCAGCCCTTCGACATCCCCCTGGGCGTCCCCGATCGTGATCATCATCAAAAAGAATGGTGTCGACATCCGGCTCTGCATTGACTACCGAGTCGTGAACGGCCTTACGCAGCTCATGGTGTATCCCATGCCGCTCATCAACGATCTGTTGGAGGACTTGGACAAAGTCTTGTGGTATTGCTCGCTCGATATGGCAAGTGGTTTCTGGGTGGTCTCGATGACGGAGCGGGCACGCCTGATCTCGGCGTTCATTACACCCTTCGGACTTTTCGAGTGGAACCGTATGCCGTTTGGATTGAAGAACGCTCCCCAAATTTACCAGCGCTTGATCGACAATGCACTGAACGGGTACCTCAAGATTAGTACCGACGTCTCAACAGACTCGGAGCATCGCGACGTATTCCTCACCGGCGAGGCAGAAACCGAGCAGAAGTCATCAGTGTTAGGGCGACGCTCGTACATTGACGACATCCTCGTGACCGCTGATTCGTGGGACACCCTCTGCAACAAGGTCGATCGACTCCTGGAGGCCTGCGACAAATGGAATTTGTCGATCAGCGTGGTGAAGAGCTTCTGGGGTCTTCGTAAGGTCGACTACTTGGGCCACCAAGTTTCGATGGACGGACTGGAAGCTCACCCGAAAGATCTCCAAGCACTGGCTGACTTACCGTTCCCGAGCACGTTACGCGCAATACAGTCCTTCTTGGGAAGCTTGAATTACTACAGCAGGTTCATCGAAGACTTCGCGATCTACGCATCGGTCTTGTACGAGCTGAGAGAGTCGGATTTCCACGAGATCACCCGCAAGAAACCCAAAGACAGTGTGATCGAGAAAGCCAACAGGGACGATTGCAAGGAAGCTCCGGCAGGTGAAGATCGATGGACCCGAGCCGAACGAGCGTTCACAGTGCTGAAGACGAAGATCGCTGCCACCCCGGTGCTGCGACACTTCGATCCAGATCGACCTCCAGTGGTGGTGGTCTACGCGAGCAAGTGGGCGGTTTCCGCTGCCCTGATGTAGGAGCACGACGGAGTGTACTGGCCCGTGACCTTCACTAGCCGCACGCTCAAGTCGAACGAGATCAATTACGGCATCGTAGACAAAGAAGTCCTGGCTCTTCTCAGGATACTGGAAGTCTGCTACACGCTGCTGGTAACTCGGACGATCAAGGTGTTGACGAGATACTCAACGCTTGGGTGGTTGATGCAGTCGAAGGGTTTCCATGGGCGGCTAGGCCGGTGGGCCGCACTGCTGTCACCATGGACAATGGAGATCGTGAAGTGTACCAAAGGCGAAGACGAAATCTTGGGAACCCTGGCTGCGACCATCACCCCCCGGGCGAAAGTGGATGAAGCGTTGATCGAGATCGCGCCCCAGAAGCAACCACGACGAGTGATCACCATGCCGCCGCCCACTGTGGAGCCCGAAGAGAAACTGCTTGTTGTCAGCTTCGATGGATCGGCTCGAGTGAAGCGAGGAGGTGGAGCGTACAGCGCGATCGTGTGGCAGCTTCCACAGTGGAAAGTTGTCTTCGCCGCATCGGAGTATAAGGCTGAGTTGACGGTCACCGAGGCGGAATACAGAGGCATGATGCTATGCCTCGATCTGGTCGCTCCACTGGACAGGGGACGACTCATCATCTGCGAAGATTCAAACTTGGTCATTCGCCATATGCGCGGGGAGATCGAGTGCAAAGCTCCAGGCTTGAAGTTGTTACGGTCGAAAGCGATGGAGAAACTGCGATCGTGGCCGGACCATGAGTTCCTGCATATGAAACGAGATTGGAATCAGAGCGCAGATAAGTTAGCGGGCGCAGCCCTGCAACGTGGGGATGGAGAAGTAGTTACCTCAGAAGAAGACAAGCTTGATCTGATCGCTCTCAACCGACTGGACGAGCTGCTGATGCCGAAATCAGCCGACTCTATCGCTCATGTGGCCGCAGTAACCCGATCGGCCCGACGCCGAAGGGTGTCGCCCGAAGTTCTGCAAGGAGAGATTGTACAGCGAACACGATGTGAGCGCATATTGCAAGCCCAAAACGAAGAGAGATGGATCGTCGATCTGAAGGCGTACCTGAAGGGAGAAGTAGGGAACCTGTCCTCGGACGAAGCCAAGAACTGCGCCAAGCTCGCGGACGACTATGAAGTAGACGAACTCGATCTGCTCTTCTACTGCCCGACGACGGCCCAGACCGACGAAGATCGCGATCTGGTTGCGAGGCTGGTGGTACCTGAAACGTTACAGCAAGATTTTCTTCATCACTATCACACCAGTCTCGAAGGAGGACATCAAGGCATCGGCCGGACGTATCATCGCATCAGGGCCTACTTCCACTGGCGAGGCCTCTACCGGAGCGTGCAGCGCTATGTGGGAGAATGCATCGACTGTGAAACAGGAAAGGGACGACCGGTGGCGCAAGGCGAGTCGCCAGGCAATTTGCAAGCCACGTACCCGTTCCAGATGATCGCGATGGATCACATCCCGTCGTTGCCGAAGTCGTTCAAGGGGAACACAGAGCTCTTGATCTGGGTCGATCTCTCCTCGGGATATGTGATCGCGAAGGCCAGCTCTTCCAGGACGGCCCAGACGGTCGCGGAGAATTATGAAGAGTGTGTCTTTCGACGGTTTGGCGCCAGTGAAGTTATCCGGCACGATAGAGAGCCCGGGTTTATGTCTGATTTTTTCCGCGCTTTTAACCGGATTGTGGGACAAAAACAGGGCCACTATGGCGTACCGACCACAAGCCAACGGAACTGCGGAAAGAATGGTGCAGACGCTGACCAGAGCGCTGAAGATGTACGTCTCAGATGTAAATCAGAAGGACTGGGACGAGTACGCGGAGCGGCTCACGTATTCCTTGAATACGGCTCAAGATCTAGTACGCAGCGACACACCTTTCTACTTGACACATGGATGGGACCCCCGCTCCACGTTGGAGGCGGCGTTGCCTTTAGGGAGCACAAGACGTCGCGACACCAGCGCGCGCCGGTGGCGGTATCATATCCAGCGACACTATCAACGGTCCCGGGAACAAGTGAGAAAAAGACTGAGGGTCGCGATCCAAGAGAGGGCAGATCGACACAACGAAGAAGCACGTCCACACAAGATTGAGGCTGGCGTGCAAGTCTGGGTATATCTGGATCGAGTCAAGGAGGGCTACGCACGAAAACTTGCCCACATGTGGCACGGGCCCTTCCGAGTGGTCGAAATGGTTGGTGATCACGCAGCTCGACTTGAGACCGCCGGCACAGAGTATCGGTTATTCCCGGTTGTGCACGTCTCCAAGCTCAAGCTGGTTCGACAGTTCCCAGATCGACCGGGGACGGAGCTCACGGTCGACGAGGCAAATCGGCTGGACTTCGATGAAGCTCTCCTGCCAGAGGACAGTTGGACGACACTGCTTGGCGAAGACGAGTATGAGGTGGAGCGGATCACCGACATGCGGACGGGACGCCGTACGCGCTATGGCCGCGTGCACCGCGAGTTTCAAGTATACTGGAAAGGTTACGCCGAACCATCGTGGGTCGACGAGGCCGACCTCAATTGTGGCGCGCTGATGCGAGAATATGAACGCGAGCTGGTGAATCGTAACCGCTTCAACGTGATGCAGTCGCAAGAAGGAGACGAGGAGTAGGCAACTCTCGCTACGTGTTAGCCGCGGCGAGAGGGGTGGAAGAGGTGTACAGGGTGGCTGTGCATTGCAGGTGGAGGCCGATTTGTGTTAATGAGTGAAGATCGGAGGGCCCGAGCCCCCGCTCGAACGGCCCATGAGGGCTACAAGGAAGAAGAATCGATGATGGAAAGCCAAGATATTGAGACAATTCTCGCCTCGAATGACGCGGTCCCTCGTTAGAGGATACCAGCCGGAACGAACTTGTCAGCGAGACGAGCGATCTGCGATGAAGCATGGGCTGCTTGTTGATCGCTGAACGGGTTGCACCAAGGCTCCGCAGAGTCGATCGCGCGCAAAGCTAAGATGAGGTCAGCCTGCGCACGATTGCAGTCTAGGCCAGGATACCACGCCATCTCTTCGCCTGCCCGCGGAAAGTGGAGGTCCTCGTGGTCGTTCTCCAGATCGGCGAGAGCAGTCACGTGGTCCTATATGCCAGTCAGTTGGCTGATCGACGCGCGCACAGCGTCCCGATCCGATCGGAGCCACGTGGATCGATGACACTGAAGGGGCGTCTGAAGGACTGATCGACGCGCGTACAGCGTCCCGATCGACGCGCGTACAGCGTCCCGATCGGCAGAGCCACGTGGATCGATGGCACTGAAGGGGCGCCTGAAGGGTCGTCTGAAGCGGCGTCTGAAGCGGCGTCTGAAGCGGCGTCTGAAGGGGCGTCTGAAGGGGCGTCTGAAGGGGCACGTGTCATGGGAGCACACGCGGCGGGTCTAGCTGAAGTCACCGGTAGCGTGTTGGAGGGAAGAAGCTTGGCCTGGGGGCGTGCAGCGCGGGCTCTGCGTCGGGCTGACGGAAGCCACCCATCCGAACCCGAAAACCAAGCCGTGGGCGCAGGAGCGCTCGCAGTCGTGGCGGCTTCAACTGTCGACGGCGTCGGAGATCCAGCAGGGGGCGTCGCAACTGGGGCTGGGGCGTGGACACCCGTCGCGGGATCGGTCGCTGCGACTGTCGAAGATGGGACCGGAGTGCCGACTGATGAAGACGACATGGCCACGGACGAGAAGCGCGAGCGATGAAGGTGCCGGATGCAGAGGAGGTTGCGATATGTGCACGGCGCCGCGACCGCCGTTCGGTCGAGCCACGTGCAGGGGACGGCTGTGGAAAAGCGGAGATGGAAATCGATTGGGAGCGACTCTGGATCGACGGTGATTGGTGGACTGGGAGGGGTCAGGTTTGCAGATCAGACTGATCGGAATGATGGCGATCGGAATGATGATGGTCCACGATCGGATCGACTTGGTGCAGACATTTCGGTACACGATCAGATCGAGATCGACCCGGCACAAACATTTCGATACACGATCCGATCGAGGGTTACCTGGTACCAACATTTTGGCACAACCCATAATCGCAGCGAACGGTTGGTGCACAGCCAAGAGCCAGTGAACAGGGGACGCAATCACCGGATGCGCAAGAGGTACGCAAGTGATCGGTAAGAGCTGGAGAGAAACTGTGTGGTTTAGAGACAGATAGCAGATCTAAGGTACTTAATCAGAGAGAAATTTTCCTTGAAAGACACAAGTGACTTCGGCCTTCGGGGAGGGAATTATATTGGCCCACCCACAACCGACACTACAGTTAACAAGAATCTACACGGAGGCACCTGGAAAGCTTGGCCAGCGTCGCACTTCTTCTCTTCTCAACGACTCAACTCAACCGTCATAGGAGGCGGCAAGCAACGAAAAGGAAAGGACAAGGCAACCCCAAAGGACAACCACGGTCAAGAACGACCGCCCCGATCGACTTCTCGCGAAGCTCGATCACAAGACCCGACACCGCGTGAAGATTCCCGCGCGTGTGTCAACAACCCCGATCTCGAGTGCCGTCAGCACGGACCCGATCAAGACCCCAAAGTCTCTTTGAGAGCACCAAGAAGAGCGTAACTAGCCCAAGCCGACGGGTACACAAGGTGACCCCACGCTCAGCGTCCCACGGACAATCGGAGTACCCCCTCCGTTAGTCGGCAGTCTGGACAGCCGTTGGTAAGCCGGAGCACGTCATCGATTTTCGTGACTCCCGCTCCACCACATCTCTCTTGCCGAGTCGGCACGCTCTCAGAAGACGCAACGGGCGAGTGGTCGCTGTTTCGGTTGTAAACAACCTGGTCACTTCCGTCGAAACTGCCCCACCAACCCATGGAAGGCGCCACGCGACAAGAAGTACGCGTCGCGTCCGGCTCTTAACAGCCTCGAGGCGACTGAGTCGGAAAACGGCGACTCCCAGTAGGGGCGGGACGCCCTGCTGGGAGACTTCGCTCCTCTACGAGGAAGGTGAATCCCTCACCAGCCTCTCCAAAGGAGCAAGTCCCTGGGACGACAGTTCTGTGTCTCTCCGTGGCTGCCGCGCGGTCTAACCTCGTGGTCGTCACTGCCAGCGTGAAAGGGTACCCCGAACCGATGACGGTCCTGATCGATTCAGGAGCGTCGTTCAACTTTGCGACGAAAGCCAGTGTGGCTAGGAACAGTGCATTGTATGCTAGCCCTTTAGAAGCTTCTAAGAGTAATACCAATGTATCTGTTCGCTTAGCGACTGGCTCCATCGTGTCAACACGCAAGGTTACGGTACCCTTAAGCGTGAAGTTTGACGACTTCAACTCGGTCGAACCGTTCATTGTCTTGGACATGGATGATCGGTACGATCTTATCCTCGGCATGCCTTGGCTTGCTAAGCACGAGCCGTGGATAGACTGGCGTAGTCGCACCATAGGTGCCAGCCACAACCCCCTCGCGGACAGAGCCCTGGCAGGTCATGTCCCCTCCTCTTCCCGAGACGGGTTTGTGCACGAGCACCGGGTGCCACGCGGCGAACGGCAGTTTGCCGGCACTTCGGAAGTGCTGGAATTGCCCATGGTATTGCCTCTACGAGCGCGGGAGCTCGAGGTAGGTAGTACCTCTCAGGATGGGGACAAGGATTCTGCAGTTGGCAACCGAGTTGCACTTGCCCACGGGGCAGTGAAGACTCAAGGCGCGGACGCTGTAGCAGCTCGCGCAGGAAGGGTGGTAGCGTCCGAGCTTCCCCTACGCAAGACGTGGTGGCTGGTTCAGCCCACGTCGAGCAAGGCGCTGGAGTTGTTGCTCGCGCAAACAAGAGTGGTCGAGTCAGGACTCCCACTACGCAAGGCGTTGTAGCTGGTTCAGCTCGCGCGGTAGAAGGTGCTAGAGCTGGTGCTCGCGCAACCACGAGTGGTCGAGTAGGGGCTCCCACTTTTAAGGACAACAAGAGTGACAAGGTCACGAGCACGCCCAAGGCAGAGGCGTCTAGCCGCGATGCAGATTCCGCGGCTGAGGACAAGGTTCCTCAAGTAGTCGACGGCTTCACGGGCGAACACAAGGTGGGGGAGGTGTTGACTCCGTTACCCACAGTAGCATAGCTACTTGAGCTCGAGGAGCTCTCGTATGTGGAGTTTATGGATTCTCTCAAGGCGGGAGAATTGGCAGAAGTGGTTCTGCTTCGCCCTGAAGGCAGCTCACAGGAGCTCAACTCCTCGTCGGTCATGGACCCCGAGGTGTTAGAAGACGAACGCACCTCTAAGAGGCAGACGCGGTATGGCGCTGCCATTTTGAAGGACCCCTCGGATCCGTATTACGGCCTTTTGAAGGAGTTTTCGGATGTCGTGAGCGACGATTCCCCTTCGGTCCTTCCCCCGGATCGGGGCGTGCGACATGAGATCGACTTGGTGCCAGGCACGAAGTACTGTACCACGCGGCAGTGGCCGCTTCCAAAGGAGCAGGTTGACGTCATCGACGCCTTCTTTGCGGCAAAGCACGCCGCTGGCATGGTGCGCGAGTCTAAGTCGCCACATTCGTCACCGACGTTCTGTGTGCGCCAGCCCAACGGGAAGTGGCGCATGGTGCACGCCTTCAACAAGTTGAACGCGGCAACCATTCCGGCGTCGACGCCTATTCCTCGGAAGGATGTGTTGCAGAACAACATGGCTGGTTGCACGATCTTTAGTGCACTCGACATGGTCGACGGCTACTATCAACTGTTGATGCGTGAGTCGGACATTCCGCTTACTGCTGTGAGCACTCCTAGCGGTATGTTGTGGGAGTGGTTGGTCATGCCCCAGGGGCTGCCCAATGCACCCGCCACGTTCAACAGGCTCGTAACGCAGCTCTTCAGGCCGATGCGGCAGTTCGTACAGACGACGTACTTCGACGACATCTTCGTGCACAGTCGTGCGTCTGAAGGAAGAACGGCCGTCGAAGCCCATCTTGGCCACCTCCGTGAGGTCCTCTTGTGCATGCGCGAGAATCGCCTCTATGCGAACATCAACAAGTGTATCTTCGGAGCCGAAGAGATCCCGTTTTTGGGCTGCTTCCTTCGGAAGGACGGTGTCCGTGCGGATCCGGAGAAGGTGTGTGCCATTGCACAGTGGCCGGTGCCCGTCTCGCAGAAGGACCTGCGTAAGTGGCTCGGCCTGGCCAACTACTTGCACAAGTATAGCGCCAACTACGCCGAGATGGCACGGCCACTAACGAATCTTCTCAAGAAGGATGATGTGTGGTCATGGACCTCTGAGGCGCAACAGGCTTATGAAGCCATCACGACTAGCCTTCAGAGCGCTCCGATCCTGGCGCTGCCCGACGAGGAGCGCCCTTTCAGCGTGGTATGCGATGCATCCGACTTTGCCATTGGCTGTGCCCTGCTGCAGGTGGATGCCGAAGGCAAGGAAAGGGTAGTGTCTTTCCAGCCTCGCCAATTGAAGGCGGCGGAAAATAACTACCCTGTCCACGACAAGGAGCTCTTGGCGATGAAGTTGGTCAAGTTTTGGGTGCACCTATTAGGTCAAAAACCCTTTGTGATCTACACAGATCATGCCTCGTTGAGGACGGCGACGTCGTCGCCTCACCTCTCTCAGCGCATGGCGCGGTGGCTCTCCTTCTTCGCCGAATACAACTTCACGGTGGAGTACAAGCCGGGAATGCAGAATGTCCTAGCGGACGCGCTCTCCCGGCGGCCAGATTACGAGTTGGCACATCTGGCCTACCTCGAGTCACCGCTCTACGAGCTTATTCGCGAGGCGTATGCCGATGACGACGACCTTGCAGGTCTAGTGGAGGCACTGAGTGCTCCAAACAAGGCTGTCGAGCTCACGGCGCGACAACGCTCACGTCTGCACCGCTACTCAGGAGTTGATGGTTTGCTCTACTACCAAGTAGACGGGGGCGACGAGCCTCGCGTTGTCGTTCCGAACGACGAGGACCTGCGTCATCGTGTCCTCTACGAGGCCCATGACACGCCGCTTAGCGGTCATCTTGGGCGAGAGAAGACGTACACGTCTGTGGCTCGCCACTTCTGGTGGTCCCACATGTACAAATGGGTACGTAAGTACGTACAGACATGTGAGACGTGTGAGCGTGTCAAGCCTGCGCCCTCGGCGTCCGCTCCGTTGATCCGGTACCGGCGGACTGCTGGCGCTCGGTGAGCATGGACTTCATCTTCGAGCTTCCGGCCGACGCGCGTGGCCACACTGGCATATTGGTCTTTGTGTGCCGCCTTAGTAAGATGGTGCGGCTGGCCGCTGTGCGGAAGAGCGTGACTGCGCCCCAGGCAGCTCAGCTCTTTGTGGACAATGTCTTCCGTACTCACGGCCTCCCCGAGGCCTTCGTGAGTGACAGAGACCCGAGGTTCGTGTCTCCCTTCTGGCAACACCTCTTCCGCCTTCTAGGCACGAGGTTGGATATATCCACAGCGGACCATCCTCAGACCGACGGTCAGACTGAGCGGATGAACAGAGTCCTGGAAGACATTTTTCGTAGTGTCTGCGCAGCAGAGCCCACGAAGTGGAGTGTACTTCTTCCACAAGTGGAGTTTGCGCTCAACAATGCAGTGCATTCGTCCATGGGCTTCGCCCCGTTCTACGTGAACGGACTGCGACATCCGCGTACGCCGCTGACGTTGCCCCCAGCATCGAGTTTGGGTGGGGGAGAGGCTAATGCCGAAGACTCAAGGGGCCTTAAAGGCCTACGAACGTCCGTCAAACGGAACCTGCTCTCGTTTATCGAGACTGGTGAAGCTGTCCGACAGCGCGTTCGTGATGCCATGGCGGCCGCCCAAGACACTCAGAAGGAACACAGTGATCGCCAAGGGCGTAAGAACACGCAAGTGTTTAAGCTGGGAGACCAAGTCTTATTAAATGCCAAAAACCTTCCTACTCAGGCGGTCTCCGCTGTAGGCAGCACCAAGCTGCGACCTCGCTTCGTGGGGCCGTCCACGGTCATCGGGGTCCACGGCCACGCCTACACGTTGGATCTGCCATCATCCATGGCCACGCACCCGACGTTCTACGTTGGCTTGCTCAAGCCCTATCACCCGGTGGGGGCTGTTGAGCCTGAGGAGCCGACTGGGTCGCAGAGTACTGCTGGAAGGCGTTCGCCATCATCCGAACAAGCTCTTCCTCAGCAGAAGACAAGCTTGATCTGATCGCTCTCAACCGACTGGACGAGCTGCTGATGCCGAAATCAGCCGACTCTATCGCTCATGTGGCCGCAGTAACCCGATCGGCCCGACGCCGAAGGGTGTCGCCCGAAGTTCTGCAAGGAGAGATTGTACAGCGAACACGATGTGAGCGCATATTGCAAGCCCAAAACGAAGAGAGATGGATCGTCGATCTGAAGGCGTACCTGAAGGGAGAAGTAGGGAACCTGTCCTCGGACGAAGCCAAGAACTGCGCCAAGCTCGCGGACGACTATGAAGTAGACGAACTCGATCTGCTCTTCTACTGCCCGACGACGGCCCAGACCGACGAAGATCGCGATCTGGTTGCGAGGCTGGTGGTACCTGAAACGTTACAGCAAGATTTTCTTCATCACTATCACACCAGTCTCGAAGGAGGACATCAAGGCATCGGCCGGACGTATCATCGCATCAGGGCCTACTTCCACTGGCGAGGCCTCTACCGGAGCGTGCAGCGCTATGTGGGAGAATGCATCGACTGTGAAACAGGAAAGGGACGACCGGTGGCGCAAGGCGAGTCGCCAGGCAATTTGCAAGCCACGTACCCGTTCCAGATGATCGCGATGGATCACATCCCGTCGTTGCCGAAGTCGTTCAAGGGGAACACAGAGCTCTTGATCTGGGTCGATCTCTCCTCGGGATATGTGATCGCGAAGGCCAGCTCTTCCAGGACGGCCCAGACGGTCGCGGAGAATTATGAAGAGTGTGTCTTTCGACGGTTTGGCGCCAGTGAAGTTATCCGGCACGATAGAGAGCCCGGGTTTATGTCTGATTTTTTCCGCGCTTTTAACCGGATTGTGGGACAAAAACAGAGGGCCACTATGGCGTACCGACCACAAGCCAACGGAACTGCGGAAAGAATGGTGCAGACGCTGACCAGAGCGCTGAAGATGTACGTCTCAGATGTAAATCAGAAGGACTGGGACGAGTACGCGGAGCGGCTCACGTATTCCTTGAATACGGCTCAAGATCGAGTACGCGGCGACACACCTTTCTACTTGACATATGGATGGGACCCCCGCTCCACGTTGGAGGCGTCGTTGCCTTTAGGGAGCACAAGACGTCGCGACACCAGCGCGCGCCGGTGGCGGTACCATATCCAGCGACACTATCAACGGGCCCGGGAACAAGTGAGAAAAAGACTGAGGGTCGCGATCCAAGAGAGGGCAGATCGACACAACGAAGAAGCACGTCCACACAAGATTGAGGCTGGCGTGCAAGTCTGGTTATATCTGGATCGAGTCAAGGAGGGCTACGCACGAAAACTTGCCCACATGTGGCACGGGCCCTTCCGAGTGGTCGAAATGGTTGGTGATCACGCAGCTCGACTTGAGACCGCCGGCACAGAGTATCGGTTATTCCCGGTTGTGCACGTCTCCAAGCTCAAGCTGGTTCGACAGTTCCCAGATCGACCGGGGACGGAGCTCACGGTCGACGAGGCAGATCGGCTGGACTTCGATGAAGCTCTCCTGCCAGAGGACAGTTGGACGACACTGCTTGGCGAAGACGAGTATGAGGTGGAGCGGATCACCGACATGCGGACGGGACGCCGTACGCGCTATGGCCGCGTGCACCGCGAGTTTCAAGTATACTGGAAAGGTTACGCCGAACCATCGTGGGTCGACGAGGCCGACCTCAATTGTGGCGCGCTGATGCGAGAATATGAACGCGAGCTGGTGAATCGTAACCGCTTCAACGTGATGCAGTCGCACGAAGGAGACGAGGAGTAGGCAACTCTCGCTACGTGTTAGCCGCGGCGAGAGGGGTGGAAGAGGTGTACAGGGTGGCTGTGCATTGCAGGTGGAGGCCGATTTGTGTTAATGAGTGAAGATCGGAGGGCCCGAGCCCCCGCTCGAACGGCCCATGAGGGCTACAAGGAAGAAGAATCGATGATGGAAAGCCAAGATATTGAGACAATTCTCGCCTCGAATGACGCGGTCCCTCGTTAGAGGATACCAGCCGGAACGAACTTGTCAGCGAGACGAGCGATCTGCGATGAAGCATGGGCTGCTTGTTGATCGCTGAACGGGTTGCACCAAGGCTCCGCAGAGTCGATCGCGCGCAAAGCTAAGATGAGGTCAGCCTGCGCACGATTGCAGTCTAGGCCAGGATACCACGCCATCTCTTCGCCTGCCCGCGGAAAGTGGAGGTCCTCGTGGTCGTTCTCCAGATCGGCGAGAGCAGTCACGTGGTCCTATATGCCAGTCAGTTGGCTGATCGACGCGCGCACAGCGTCCCGATCCGATCGGAGCCACGTGGATCGATGACACTGAAGGGGCGTCTGAAGGACTGATCGACGCGCGTACAGCGTCCCGATCGACGCGCGTACAGCGTCCCGATCGGCAGAGCCACGTGGATCGATGGCACTGAAGGGGCGCCTGAAGGGTCGTCTGAAGCGGCGTCTGAAGCGGCGTCTGAAGCGGCGTCTGAAGCGGCGTCTGAAGGGGCGTCTGAAGGGGCGTCTGAAGGGGCACGTGTCATGGGAGCACACGCGGCGGGTCTAGCTGAAGTCACCGGTAGCGTGTTGGAGGGAAGAAGCTTGGCCTGGGGGCGTGCAGCGCGGGCTCTGCGTCGGGCTGACGGAAGCCACCCATCCGAACCCGAAAACCAAGCCGTGGGCGCAGGAGCGCTCGCAGTCGTGGCGGCTTCAACTGTCGACGGCGTCGGAGATCCAGCAGGGGGCGTCGCAACTGGGGCTGGGGCGTGGACACCCGTCGCGGGATCGGTCGCTGCGACTGTCGAAGATGGGACCGGAGTGCCGACTGATGAAGACGACATGGCCACGGACGAGAAGCGCGAGCGATGAAGGTGCCGGATGCAGAGGAGGTTGCGATATGTGCACGGCGCCGCGACCGCCGTTCGGTCGAGCCACGTGCAGGGGACGGCTGTGGAAAAGCGGAGATGGAAATCGATTGGGAGCGACTCTGGATCGACGGTGATTGGTGGACTGGGAGGGATCAGGTTTGCAGATCAGACTGATCGGAATGATGGCGATCGGAATGATGATAGTCCACGATCGGATCGACTTGGTGCAGACATTTCGGTACACGATCAGATCGAGATCGACCCGGCACAAACATTTCGATACACGATCCGATCGAGGGTTACCTGGTACCAACATTTTGGCACAACCCATAATCGCAGCGAACGGTTGGTGCACAGCCAAGAGCCAGTGAACAGGGGACGCAATCACCGGATGCGCAAGAGGTACGCAAGTGATCGGTAAGAGCTGGAGAGAAACTGTGTGGTTTAGAGACAGATAGCAGATCTAAGGTACTTAATCAGAGAGAAATTTTCCTTGAAAGACACAAGTGACTTCGGCCTTCGGGGAGGGAATTATATTGGCCCACCCACAACCGACACTACAGTTAACAAGAATCTACACGGAGGCACCTGGAAAGCTTGGCCAGCGTCGCACTTCTTCTCTTCTCAACGACTCAACTCAACCGTCATAGGAGGCGGCAAGCAACGAAAAGGAAAGGACAAGGCAACCCCAAAGGACAACCACGGTCAAGAACGACCGCCCCGATCGACTTCTCGCGAAGCTCGATCACAAGACCCGACACCGCGTGAAGATTCCCGCGCGTGTGTCAACAACCCCGATCTCGAGTGCACGGACCCGATCAAGACCCCAAAGTCTCTTTGAGAGCACCAAGAAGAGCGTAACTAGCCCAAGCCGACGGGTACACAAGGTGACCCCACGCTCAGCGTCCCACGGACAATCGGAGTACCCCCTCCGTTAGTCGGCAGTCTGGGCAGCCGTTGGTAAGCCGGAGCACGTCATCGATTTTCGTGACTCCCGCTCCACCACATCTCTCTTGCCGAGTCGGCACGCTCTCAGAAGACGCAACGGGCGAGTGGTCGCTGTTTCGGTTGTAAACAACCTGGTCACTTCCGTCGAAACTGCCCCACCAACCCATGGAAGGCGCCACGCGACAAGAAGTACGCGTCGCGTCCGGCTCTTAACAGCCTCGAGGCGACTGAGTCGGAAAACGGCGACTCCCAGTAGGGGCGGGACGCCCTGCTGGGAGACTTCGCTCCTCTACGAGGAAGGTGAATCCCTCACCAGCCTCTCCAAAGGAGCAAGTCCCTGGGACGACAGTTCTGGATCTCTCCGTGGCTGCCGCGCGGTCTAACCTCGTGGTCGTCACTGCCAGCGTGAAAGGGTACCCCGAACCGATGACGGTCCTGATCGATTCAGGAGCGTCGTTCAACTTTGCGACGAAAGCCAGTGTGGCTAGGAACAGTGCATTGTATGCTAGCCCTTTAGAAGCTTCTAAGAGTAATACCAATGTATCTGTTCGCTTAGCGACTGGCTCCATCGTGTCAACACGCAAGGTTACGGTACCCTTAAGCGTGAAGTTTGACGACTTCAACTCGGTCGAACCCTTCATTGTCTTGGACATGGATGATCGGTACGATCTTATCCTCGGCATGCCTTGGCTTGCTAAGCACGAGCCGTGGATAGACTGGCGTAGTCGCACCATAGGTGCCAGCCACAACCCCCTCGCGGACAGAGCCCTGGCGGGTCATGTCCCCTCCTCTTCCCGAGACGGGTTTGTGCACGAGCACCGGGTGCCACGCGGCGAACGGCAGTTTGCCGGCACTTCGGAAGTGCTGGAATTGCCCATGGTATTGCCTCTACGAGCGCGGGAGCTCGAGGTAGGTAGTACCTCTCAGGATGGGGACAAGGATTCTGCAGTTGGCAACCGAGTTGCACTTGCCCACGGGGCAGTGAAGACTCAAGGCGCGGACGCTGTAGCAGCTCGCGCAGGAAGGGTGGTAGCGTCCGAGCTTCCCCTACGCAAGACGTGGTGGCTGGTTCAGCCCACGTCGAGCAAGGCGCTGGAGTTGTTGCTCGCGCAAACAAGAGTGGTCGAGTCAGGACTCCCACTACGCAAGGCGTTGTAGCTGGTTCAGCTCGCGCGGTAGAAGGTGCTAGAGCTGGTGCTCGCGCAACCACGAGTGGTCGAGTAGGGGCTCCCACTTTTAAGGACAACAAGAGTGACAAGGTCACGAGCACGCCCAAGGCAGAGGCGTCTAGCCGCGATGCAGATTCCGCGGCTGAGGACAAGGTTCCTCAAGTAGTCGACGGCTTCACGGGCGAACACAAGGTGGGGGAGGTGTTGACTCCGTTACCCACAGTAGCATAGCTACTTGAGCTCGAGGAGCTCTCGTATGTGGAGTTTATGGATTCTCTCAAGGCGGGAGAATTGGCAGAAGTGGTTCTGCTTCGCCCTGAAGGCAGCTCACAGGAGCTCAACTCCTCGTCGGTCATGGACCCCGAGGTGTTAGAAGACGAACGCACCTCTAAGAGGCAGACGCGGTATGGCGCTGCCATTTTGAAGGACCCCTCGGATCCGTATTACGGCCTTTTGAAGGAGTTTTCGGATGTCGTGAGCGACGATTCCCCTTCGGTCCTTCCCCCGGATCGGGGCGTGCGACATGAGATCGACTTGGTGCCAGGCACGAAGTACTGTACCACGCGGCAGTGGCCGCTTCCAAAGGAGCAGGTTGACGTCATCGACGCCTTCTTTGCGGCAAAGCACGCCGCTGGCATGGTGCGCGAGTCTAAGTCGCCACATTCGTCACCGACGTTCTGTGTGCGCCAGCCCAACGGGAAGTGGCGCATGGTGCACGCCTTCAACAAGTTGAACGCGGCAACCATTCCGGCGTCGACGCCTATTCCTCGGAAGGATGTGTTGCAGAACAACATGGCTGGTTGCACGATCTTTAGTGCACTCGACATGGTCGACGGCTACTATCAACTGTTGATGCGTGAGTCGGACATTCCGCTTACTGCTGTGAGCACTCCTAGCGGTATGTTGTGGGAGTGGTTGGTCATGCCCCAGGGGCTGCCCAATGCACCCGCCACGTTCAACAGGCTCGTAACGCAGCTCTTCAGGCCGATGCGGCAGTTCGTACAGACGACGTACTTCGACGACATCTTCGTGCACAGTCGTGCGTCTGAAGGAAGAACGGCCGTCGAAGCCCATCTTGGCCACCTCCGTGAGGTCCTCTTGTGCATGCGCGAGAATCGCCTCTATGCGAACATCAACAAGTGTATCTTCGGAGCCGAAGAGATCCCGTTTTTGGGCTGCTTCCTTCGGAAGGACGGTGTCCGTGCGGATCCGGAGAAGGTGTGTGCCATTGCACAGTGGCCGGTGCCCGTCTCGCAGAAGGACCTGCGTAAGTGGCTCGGCCTGGCCAACTACTTGCACAAGTATAGCGCCAACTACGCCGAGATGGCACGGCCACTAACGAATCTTCTCAAGAAGGATGATGTGTGGTCATGGACCTCTGAGGCGCAACAGGCTTATGAAGCCATCAAGACTAGCCTTCAGAGCGCTCCGATCCTGGCGCTGCCCGACGAGGAGCGCCCTTTCAGCGTGGTATGCGATGCATCCGACTTTGCCATTGGCTGTGCCCTGCTGCAGGTGGATGCCGAAGGCAAGGAAAGGGTAGTGTCTTTCCAGCCTCGCCAATTGAAGGCGGCGGAAAATAACTACCCTGTCCACGACAAGGAGCTCTTGGCGATGAAGTTGGTCAAGTTTTGGGTGCACCTATTAGGTCAAAAACCCTTTGTGATCTACACAGATCATGCCTCGTTGAGGACGGCGACGTCGTCGCCTCACCTCTCTCAGCGCATGGCGCGGTGGCTCTCCTTCTTCGCCGAATACAACTTCACGGTGGAGTACAAGCCGGGAATGCAGAATGTCCTAGCGGACGCGCTCTCCCGGCGGCCAGATTACGAGTTGGCACATCTGGCCTACCTCGAGTCACCGCTCTACGAGCTTATTCGCGAGGCGTATGCCGATGACGACGACCTTGCAGGTCTAGTGGAGGCACTGAGTGCTCCAAACAAGGCTGTCGAGCTCACGGCGCGACAACGCTCACGTCTGCACCGCTACTCAGGAGTTGATGATTTGCTCTACTACCAAGTAGACGGGGGCGACGAGCCTCGCGTTGTCGTTCCGAACGACGAGGACCTGCGTCATCGTGTCCTCTACGAGGCCCATGACACGCCGCTTAGCGGTCATCTTGGGCGAGAGAAGACGTACACGTCTGTGGCTCGCCACTTCTGGTGGTCCCACATGTACAAATGGGTACGTAAGTACGTACAGACATGTGAGACGTGTGAGCGTGTCAAGCCTGCGCCCTCGGCGTCCGCTCCGTTGATCCGGTACCGGCGGACTGCTGGCGCTCGGTGAGCATGGACTTCATCTTCGAGCTTCCGGCCGACGCGCGTGGCCACACTGGCATATTGGTCTTTGTGTGCCGCCTTAGTAAGATGGTGCGGCTGGCCGCTGTACGGAAGAGCGTGACTGCGCCCCAGGCAGCTCAGCTCTTTGTGGACAATGTCTTCCGTACTCACGGCCTCCCCGAGGCCTTCGTGAGTGACAGAGACCCGAGGTTCGTGTCTCCCTTCTGGCAACACCTCTTCCGCCTTCTGGATATATCCACAGCGGACCATCCTCAGACCGACGGTCAGACTGAGCGGATGAACAGAGTCCTGGAAGACATTCTTCGTAGTGTCTGCGCAGCAGAGCCCACGAAGTGGAGTGTACTTCTTCCACAAGTGGAGTTTGCGCTCAACAATGCAGTGCATTCGTCCACGGGCTTCGCCCCGTTCTACGTGAACGGACTGCGACATCCGCGTACGCCGCTGACGTTGCCCCCAGCATCGAGTTTGGGTGGGGGAGAGGCTAATGCCGAAGACTCAAGGGGCCTTAAAGGCCTACGAACGTCCGTCAAACGGAACCTGCTCTCGTTTATCGAGACTGGTGAAGCTGTCCGACAGCGCGTTCGTGATGCCATGGCGGCCGCCCAAGACACTCAGAAGGAACACAGTGATCGCCAAGGGCGTAAGAACACGCAAGTGTTTAAGCTGGGAGACCAAGTCTTATTAAATGCCAAAAACCTTCCTACTCAGGCGGTCTCCGCTGTAGGCAGCACCAAGCTGCGACCTCGCTTCGTGGGGCCGTCCACGGTCATCGGGGTCCACGGCCACGCCTACACGTTGGATCTGCCATCATCCATGGCCACGCACCCGACGTTCTACGTTGGCTTGCTCAAGCCCTATCACCCGGTGGGGGCTGTTGAGCCTGAGGAGCCGACTGGGTCGCAGAGTACTGCTGGAAGGCGTTCGCCATCATCCGAATAAGCTCTTCCGAGGGAAGCTGGGCGGGGGCAGGCGCAGGAGCCGGGGCCGGAGCTGGATCAGGAGCAGGAGCACTAGCCGCTACGCGGCGAGCCTCCCGGGCCTCCAAGTAACGCACACGGTCGTACAGATCACGGATCCAGGCGACGTGCTTCTCCAGGTCCTGGCGAACCCACTCGTCGATCTCCTCGCCTTGCGAGCAGCGGGTCCGCAAGCGTTCGACATCGCCACCAACCTGCCGAGGCAGATCCCAGACGCGATCCCGCAGGCTGTCCAAGTCCTCTCGGACATCCCGGAGCTTCTCCAGGCGGGCCTCCGCATCTTGGACGCGAGCGCGGAGCGCCACCATCTCGGTCCGCTGACCATCCAGCAGTCGCTGACAAGGCTCCACCCCGGAGAGAAGACTCTCCAGGTCATGACGGGAGCCAGTCGAACGATGCTGAGCGTCTAGGTCGGACACCACTGCCGCTGCGGGCTCCGCCGCCTCTGCTTGGTAATGAGGACGTCCTCTACTACCATGTCGAGAAGCTACTGAATCGCCGCGGGCGTAGCGGTCAATACCAGTACCTGGTGAAGTGGCGTGGCTACCCGAGTAGTCGAAACTCGTGGGAGCCTGGGGCTCGCCTCGAGGAGGACTGCGCCGACCTCGTGGTCGCTTTTGAGAGTGCCCACGAACCTGGTCGGCGCTGACAGAGCCGAGGACACTCTTAGGCTCTATCGGTTGCGACAGCCAAGATTTCTGTATCTTCTGAAGAACCTCGTCGAGGATGACGCCCGGCGTGGGCAGGTGCCGATCAAGGAATCGACCTGACCAAGTGTCGTCAGCAATCATCTTCGCCATGCAAAACCGAAGACGATGCTGAGCCAGCCAGTCAATACGAAACGGAGAGTTCAAGAACTCGGGCTCGGGGTAGCCCACGTGGTGCAACCACCCCTCGAACTCCGTCTCGTTTCGCTGACGGGTCAACCCGGTGTCCACCAGGAGCACGACCGGACACTTGTCGCACTGCGGCGCGCCTGGGCCAGGCATTCGACTCTTGCGAAGGTGCTCGTGGTACTCGTCCCGAGTCCAGTATCGCAGCGCGAGTAGTTGCTCGCGGGTGCAAGGAGCGTGGGTTTCGCGATCCCGCTTGGTACCCACCGCCTGAGAGGCCTCCTGACGAGAACGATCGGCCAGGTGCTGCCGATTCTCGGGCTGAAGCAGCTCAGGCGGGACCCCCTCGTTGATGCCGGCGTTGGTGATGACCTGGGGTTCCGGCACCGGAGCGGGCGGATCGTCTCGACGAGACATGGACGCCTCCATGAGTCGGGCGCGTTCCACCGCTACCACAGTCTTGGGAGACATGGGGCTGCCCGGGTGGATGACCCGTTGGGCATCAGTGATCTGCTTAGGCGACCACTCGACCTCACCGTCCTCTTGGTCCATGTCGGGCTCCGACTCCTCGTAGTCCACGTCCAACGAGGGATGCGGCGACGGACTACGCCCCGGAGGGGGGGGGGGTCGCGTCATTTGCGGAAGCCGCATGGTCCTTCGTAGACGCCTGAGCTCGAGGAGCAGGCGAGCCGGCGATACCCGGGGTTTAGAATGTCCGTGTCGGACGAGTCGCTGCTCACGTCCTCGTGAGGCCCGGGCAGCAGCACATCAGAGCGCTTGGGCGGCAGCTTCAGGGCCTTCGGGCTCTCCATCGGGGTGTCCTGCTTCTTGGGCAGCTGCTTGGCAGCGGGCTTCTTCACTGCGGGCTTCTTCGAGGCAGGCTTCGACGAAGTGGCCACCTTCTTCGTCTTCCGTGTGGACTTCCGCGGGGCGGGCGTCTTCTTCGCCTTCGCCTTCGACATGGTTGCCGCGGTCGTGGGCTTCTTGGAAGCGGGTGGTTTCTTCGCTTCGCTCGCGTCCTTCGCGTGCTTCTTCGAAGCCGGTGGATCCTTCGCCTCCTCTGTCACATCTGCAGGCTTCTTGGAAGCCGACGCGTCCTTCGCCACCTCCGGATCGCCCGAGTGCTTCTTGGAAGCAGGCGCCGGAGGCTTCTCCTCAGTGTCGCTTGGAGTGGGCGCGTCAGCGTGGCGCTTGGCAGGGCCAGCAGCCCCAGGGGCGATGGGAGCGGCCCGCACGATGATCTGCGTCTCGGTCGTCATGCCCGGAGGGCGTCGTGGCACGCGCGTGTGCTCGGAAGAGGGTGGATTGCCGAATGAGGCTGTGCTCGTGTTTCCGCTGGATTCCCCACTGGGAAAGGTGCTTCCCGTTTGGGTGAGGGAGGGTGTAATGGGGCCAGGATTGGCCAGTGACCTTTTCAAGGAAAAGGGATGTTCTCTAGTGTGGACCACACCGGCCGGTGTGGACCACAAGGACTGAGTGTCACACACCACGGCGGGTATCGCCACGGGCAATAAAAATAACTAGAACGACCAGCAGGCGCGGGGCGCCCTGCTGGTGATGCAGTCGAGCGTGTCGATATCGGACACGCCGTATTGAAGACTGCTGCCCCAGTGAGAGTCACTCTCACTGTAAGAAGCAGGATGACAGGCCGAACCTTGTCATGCTGAAGGTTAACTCGAAGAGAGGGAAGTCTCTTCGTGCGTTGGTGGATTGTGGTGCGTCGAACAACTTAGTTCGACTGCAGAGCCTAGCGAGGCTTGACTTCGAGGAAGTGGAACTACCTCGAAGTCTATTGGAAGTAAGACTGGCAACGGGTGTCGTTGTCAGAACCGAGAAGCGTGTCGTATGCGTACGCTTCTCGTATCGGGAGAAGAAGTTCGTGGACGAGCTTATCGTGCTTGATTTAGACGATAAGTTCGACGTGGTGTTGGGCATGCCGTGGCTTGCACGGCATGATCCAGTGATCGACTGGACGAAGCGCACGATTGTGCACTTCGGGAGTAGCGGCGTGACAGTGAGCGATAGCCCTGTCGGCGCAGCACGTGTACCGCGAGGTGCACGCGACCCGCCAGGAGAGGCTGCGCGACGCGCGGCTGTCTCCGGTTACCCCACACGGACACCGACGACTGAGAGAGTCGTCGGGAGAAAATGTGAGTCGAATCAGAAGACTCAGATTCGATCCGATTCGAGAGGTTCTCGAAGCGTCAAGAGTGACGAAATTCAGAGAACACGCTTCACCCTTGTTGAATTTGTCCTAACGTGGCCGTTGGGCTGTGAAGCGTGTTCTCTGGATTTTCTTGGTAATGGTAGCGAGCCCAATTTTGCAGAAAGCCTGAAGCGCTAAATCAGTGGAGCCCATTTCAAGAGCTTCCAAGTCACATTGAGTCCCCCAAAAAATGGGATTGTTGGCTCGGTTCGGCCCCTCCTTGCATTTAGCCCGGTACTTTTTCATGCCACCTTCAGATATAATTGTTTTTAGAACCTCAGCAAAGTTATGAAAACAGCGGATTTCGACAATTATCGCCGAGCTTTAGCCAATCATGGTCTTGGGTTTTTGTAGTGGGTCTTCAGTGCATGTTCTGCCATCATCGGCTTGTGGAGGTCGCGAATGCTGCTTCGTAGTTTCTCTAGCCAAGTTGCAATGGCCTCAGGTTGCTGATGTATCTGCAGGAGTTTCTTTTGTCGCGAATCCAAACACAATTGCAAAGGCGAAGGGATAGGCAATCCACAGAACAACTCCACTGGAGCCTTGTTCCCCAGTGACGGGACCGGTGTGTGGTTCAAACTAGACTGCAGTAGTGGCACGAAGAATGTCCAATCGTGCGTGTCTACCTTGTATTCTAGGCACAGAGCCCGAAGTATTTGAATAATGTCCCGATTGGCCCTCTCCACGCTCCCATTTATCCAGGGGGAGTATGCCACAGTGAAGTCGTGGCGTGATTTCATGCGCCGGCAAAGCTCCTTCATCACCTCGTTCTTAAAATGTGATCCTTGGTCGCTGATCCAGAGATGTGGCAAGCCATATCGGCTGTGCCAATCTAGCATCTCGTCTACCGTAACCGTGCTGGTCGGAGTAGAGCAAGGAGTAACCTCACAAAAATGCGTTGCTTCATCTTTCAGCACCAAAAGATATTGGTCTCCCTCAAAGCTGTCTCCAAGCGAGGGAAAATCAAAGTGCAACGCACCATTCCGTTCATTTGTACGATACGTCGGGCCCCAAGGACGCTGTAGAACATTTGCCCCCTTTATATGCTTGCACATCAAACATGCAGAGAGGAAACGTTCAACGCGAGCTCGGAGATGATGCACGTCGAAGTGGCGCCGAACACCTTCAATCATTGCTTCACGCCCTCGATGTGCTTGTGATCCACAATGAGATACAACTAGCAGTCTCTGAATCAAAGCATCTGCTCCGCTAGGTATCCACAGCTTGTCTGCAATTCGCCATCCATTTTCGGCATCCCCAGTTGCACTTCTAGGTCGTTCGGCGGCGTGCTGCTCCTGCGCAGCGAGTACAGCAGCAAGTGTCGGCCATTCAAATTCACTATCATCCAGTGGTCTTAAATTGAGTGAGATGGGTCGCTGAGTTTGCTCTTCCTCAGTGGCGGAGGCAGCAGACTGGTTCCTCCTGCGCCTTCGCCGTTTCGGTCGCTGCTCTGCTTCTTGGGGCTCCTCGCGAGCCCTTTTCCTAAGCTGCATGGCGTTGAGTCTCACCGCGGGGTCGTGGTTGCCTGCCCATCTTGAAACCATGTCGGCCCATACATTGGAGTCGCCGTCGATGTGCTCGACTTCGTATCGATACTCCATGAGCTTCGTCGACCATCGCAAGAGCTTGCCCCGTATGTGTTTCTTCACCTCCTGGTCAGGCGCGAACACGTACACCAAGTTCATGATCGCAATACAGTCGAAACCCTCCCGGTATCAGCAGTAGGTAGCTGAGCTTATCGCAAGCTCACACTATCGGATAAGTTTCTTTTTCTATTATACTCCAGTTGCACTGCGATCCCGTAAAGCTGCCACTCAAACAAACCAGTAGTTCGTGCTGTTGCTGATGAACCTCCTTATTGGACTGCCACTCCACAACCTGCGTCACAAGTACTGACCACCCCAAATCACTTGCATCGGTCAGGAGGCACATTGTCGAGCCTTCCTTCGGAAATGCGAGAGTCATACTTGTCGACAGCAAGTTCTTCAGTTCATCATACGCAATTTGTTCCGGAGTAGTCAAATCAACTGCTATCCCCGACGCCACGTGCTTCGTTCGCTTCGCTGCACGAGATAACAAGCCGTCCAGCAAATTTTGCAGTGGGCGAGCCACTCTTGCGTAATCTATCAACGAATCTCTCATCCAATTCGTGGCGCAGAGGAATTGCTGAAGTTCCCCTGCAGTCTTTGGATTTGGGAGCTCTTGCAGCGCTCGGATCCTCGCCGGGTCGTGATGAACCCCAGCGCCGTTGATTAGCTTCCCGCACCAGCGCACCTCGCGCTCAAACAAACTCGATTTCTTAGGGCTGATCTTGAAGCCAAAGAAATCTAACAGTTCAAACAATCTCTCAAGCTTGACCAAATAAGTTTCAATGTCATTGGCAAACAGCAATAAGTCGTCGATCCAGACAAGGAGGTGTTTGTGCAGCAACTCCTCCAAACACTTCTGAATTGTCGACTGGAAAAATAGCGCAGCATCGGTACAGCCCTGGGGCACACGTCGTGGCGTGTACACCTTCCGGTGTGTCATGTATGACAGCCATTCCTGGCATTCCTCAGCTAGCGCGATCTGCCAATAGCCCTTCAAGAAGTCGAATAGGCCGAACACCTGAGCCCCTTTTACATCTTCGAGGTCAACATGCAGGTCTGGCATTACCCCCACAATTGCCTCAATGAAGGCGTTCACCGGCTTGTAGTCCGCTGTCTGCCGGAAATCGCCTCCGCTCTTGCGCACTGGGAGTACTGGACACACCCAGCGACTCTCGGTGTTTCATACACCCATCCCAGTCTCACCAGCTCGTCATTGAAATCATCCAGGAATTTGCGCACTTCTGGTGGGTATCGCCGCGCCTTGCATCGATAAGGCTTCATACCAGACTTCAGGCGAACTTTCATGGGAGGTACACGCGCAGGCGGGTCATCGCCCAGTTTGAGACGCCAAATATCAAAGCGAGTTGTGATCCGTCGGAGTTCTCCAACATTTTCCTTCGGAGATCCCTTTTCAATAGCGATCTCGATCAATTTCTCCACAGCAGCAAGGAGATCCTCACTTAGCACAGCACTGCTCCCAATTTGCGGCTCGTCCACATCATCGAACTCGTCATCCTGTTCCTTCTGGACGGCATTAGCCACAAACAAATCCAACTGCCGCTGTACATCAATACCAAGCATCGTTAATACGTCATTGCCCAGCAGAAATTCATCCGCGTCACCAGGAATGATCCAGCACTCGACTGGCTTAGCAATTCGAACACTGCCAGCCACTGTTCGTAATCTCAACTGCACTTGTATAGTCATGTTTACTTCGATTGTTTTGCCATCGGCACCCTTGCACGTGAGCGGTTCCTCCAGCCTCACTGCTCGTACCTCAGGACAAACCTTCACAAATTTTTCGTAGACGGTCATGCTCATGCCGGACCTGTCAGCTCCACTGTCCGCACAGAAGGCCACCGAAAATGTATCTTCCAGTACGAGCGAGCGAGTGTGTACAGGCAGACATTCACCTAACCGTCATAAATTCGGGTTGTTCTTACGCGGAGGGCCTCCTCCCGTTTTGCTGGTCTTTGCAGTAAGGCGCTCACGGTCCTCCTTGATCGCCGTCGGGCAGTCACTCAAATAGTGCGAGCCACCGCATTGAAACAACCAGTCTTGGGTACCCCTTTCTTGCTGGGAAACTCCTCTTCACTGTTCTTCACCTCGACCTTGCGACTCGCAGTCTTCTTAAAGCGCTTGTCAGGTTTGTGCTGCTGTGGAGCAGTACGCTTCTTGCTCTGGAACTGGTTCTGAACTGCACGCGCCTTCCCCTGTTTAGCCGTCGGTCTTGTCCTCGACAAAGCACGGTCTTCAATCGCTTGCTCAAGTGCCTGCTGGTTGATCAGCTTTGAGAGCTTCAATACACTTGTTTGTGCATCTGGGAAGCGGTACTCAATCTCGTTCTGCACTTTCTCCTTCAACATGGCTGGCAACGAGTTCACCAAAAGCTTACACTTTTTCTTTGTCCCCTTGTCACCTTCGAAAAAGCTTGAGAGACCGTACGTTTTGATCAACTTGTTGCACGACATGAAGTAGTCCGTGACCCGAGACTGAATATCACAATTGGTCATGTTCATCTTTAACTCCTTCCGAAAAAGCTCGTTCACAGGTGGCAGCACTTGATTCTGGTAGCTGTCAGTAATTGCGTGAATCTGCTCCAGCAGGAATTCATCAGTCAGATCACTCTTGGAGACGCCCCAAGTCGCCTCACACAGCGTTGTCAGCAAGTCGCTGTCGAACGAACTTTTTACACTCTTCAGAACAGCGTTCAGGTCTTCTTCACCAGCCTTGCACCGCTCTTTCGTCGCCTCCACGTACTCGTCACGTAACTTCAACCACTCGACGAGAGCTTCACGGGATGTGGACTTAACCATCGGCGGTGCCACGACGGCAAATATCGGCTGTGGAATCCGGGAAATGCTGTCGGAACTCGTCCCAGCCTGAATCTCAGCCGTCGAAGCGCTTCCAGGTCCGCTCGAGCTATCCACGGACTGGTCATGGCTGTTTTCGTCGTCGCTTGACTCAAACGCCATGTTGTTGTCCTTCTGTCAGTTGTAGTCGCGAGACCTCGCAACTAAAGAATTCTTTGTAGTGGGTCTTCAAGCGAATAACACGCTGCAAGGGAAGCTGGCGCTTCCTGGCGAACGCAATGTCTATTGTGAGTCCTAGTATGTATATTCTGTAATGATCCTCCGCTGCTAGACACGGCCTGTCGGTCTAGCCATGGTTTCCTAACTGCCAGCTTAGCATCGCGGTCTATTGCGATGCTCAGTGAGTGGGTGAAGGCTTCTCATGAAACCCCCACTACAGTTTTGGACAACTCATATAATATATTGGACCGACTCCCGTAGGATCTGTCGCGGTCATTTTGTACAGATTTCGTACAGAATTTCATAAAACAGCCACTTCTAGACAACTCGAGTCCGCTGTCGACCTGACAGATTTCACTTCTGTCGGAGGGTACCCCCCCCCCCTCCGACAGATTTCGGGATGTATAGATCGAATAGCTAGAATAGCGAAGACCTCACTTAATGACGCTGGCAAACGTAATGCGGATGATAGACCACGCGGACGAGATGATGCCGGGCCTGGGTTTGGACCTCTGTTTTGCGTGTGGGGGTTGTGGTGCAGATAAAGCGAAAGCTCTAACGTGTTGTATGCTAGGTAGTACTGCTAAAGTTGAGATCGCTGTCTATAGTAAACATAAATGAGACGACCCAGAACAAAATGATACTAATCAACCATTTAGAGTTATGGAGATAATCGCGTTTGAAGTTGACCAATCAAATTTCGGACATAACCGGACATCCAAAATTTCAAACGCAAAATTACTCGTAGAAAGCGTTAACCTTTACTCTCCAATTGCGCATACCTGTATGATCGTGAGCATACCAGTATGCTCGGCTAAAAAATAGTTTTTAGAAAAGTGGCTGTTATTAGAATGCTATTGTTACTCTAGCAATGAAGTCGAAGGAAACGACTGCACTCTCCTTTTTTTTCGGGCTCAAACACACACGCCAAAGGCACGATGATCAGGCCTCTTTAATTTTGACTTTCAGTAAAAATAGGCAAAATAGCTTATTTTGGACACTTTTGAAAGCATAGTTTTTTTTATTTTTCCCTCACCTCACCAGAAACCTAAAAATGAAAGGATAAAGCTGTAAGAGTCTCATACTGCTTACAGTGAAGGATACCCTCGCGTGAGAAGTCCGTCAGTGACGTCCGATACTCGTTTTTCTCGACTCCAATCATCGAAAAATCTGACTCGACGGTAGCCGTGTTTGGAAATGCGCAGGCAATCCCAGCGCAGAAGTCCGCGAGTGCTGGAAATCGCTCGAGAATGCTCTTCCAGCTCTCCTGGAAGCTCAAACCACTCTTTTCAGCCCCGTTCACCATTTCGCGAAGCGATGTTTCCTTGCGATAAGCCCTTTGAAGCTGTAAGAACTCGTCACCAATAGCTTCAACATGCTCGTGAAGTTTGTAGTATCTAAGCAGCCGAGGTCGATGCAGTTTCAGAACGGCTGAGAACGAGATCATGTCCATCTTGACGAGCTGGTATGGAAGAACCTTTGGGTTTGAAAGGAGGGGCTCGTTGCTCTCGTCTCGCTCGGCCACAATTCGTGATATTCCGTCTGCCGCTTGAACAAATACCCGGGCTGTACTTCGGGCGATGCGTTCTACTTCCCTTGGATTAGATTTACCCAGCTCTGTCATTGTTTCACAAACCCAGTAGCTAGTTCCAGCCATACAAATGCTGGCGTTCTCGACCGTGAGGGCGTAAGTGCCGCTGACCTCCGTTGGCTCCAACTCGACAAAAGCTTCAAGATCAGGCTGACCCAAGGGCCCGACCATACCGGACATCGAGCAATACGACTGAACTAAATCGTGCAGTATATCGTACTTCTGTTCCAGCAACGTGTCACGACCTTGCAATGCGATAAAGACGTCTGTTGTCTCTGTAGCAATCGCGTAAATGATGAATAGAACACACCACCACGATTTGGTCGGTGCGCACGCCGGTGCCTTGGTCGCCAAGTGTTGTCGGATCCGGATGTGGTGCTTTGTGAGCCACTTGGTGACCGTTCCCATTGAAAGCCACCGTGTGCTAGCTACTTTAGGACATGTAGACTGCATCATACCAATTAGAATAGGCTGACGACGTAAATGACCGACCCTGAACGGGCGGGAGTTTCCAAATACTGCAGTATGAAGCGAAGAGAAACCGACCAAACCGAGCTTCACGTCACCACGGCCTTCTTATTTTTTACCTCTTCTGAGGTTTAGTTTTCTTATTTTTGACTATTTTCTAGGATTTGTCCAAATTAAAGAGGCCTGACGATGATGCAGGTCGGATCTCGCGTTGTTGGAAAACTATTCGGACCAACGGGAGGATTGGCATCGTTCTCAACGTGAACACAGAAGGCCGCCAACGCAAGTTTGATGTCGAATGGTCATGTGGAGCTCGCAAGACAGTATCAGCACGGTCGATTTCTCTCGCCGCAGTGCAAGAACCCCAGCCAGGGAGTGAAACCACCCAGAATTTAGCAACTTCAACCTTCACAGACCTTCTGCTCGGATCCAACGAAGGAGCATCCGTAGATATGGAATCTTCGTCGTCAGATGAAGAGGATTTACTTTGCGAGGATAGCATTGAAGAAGAGGAAGATGATGGAGTTATCGTTGCTAACGGAAGAAAGTGGACACCTTGTGAATCAGTTCTGGCCGACCCAGGAGCCCACGTCCAACCCCGTCGAGCTTGGCTGTTGTGGCCTCAGCCTCTGGCGCTAGGCGACAAAACGCTGGCCAAGTACTTCTATCTCATGTACCCTATGGCTACATTGAGATGTCATCTACGAACCACAACCTACAGAAAAAACAATATCGCCGTATCGATGTGGGAGACTGGTTCAAATGGATAGGAATTCGATTAGCGATGGCTTTTGAGCCGCGTCGTGGCCCGCTGCCAACATACTGGGAGCATCGTGCACAAGACGGTAGTGTTAGCACTGCAGCCAATTTTGGTCAGCGGTTTGGAATGACAAGACATTGTTTTGATCAAATTATGAGCTGCATGTCGTTCGGGGAATCCATCGCAGCAGACGATCCGTGGATTCCAATACGACCTATCCTAAACGGATACAATGAACGCCGCCGGCAAGTTGTTTCGCCCGGAACTGTGCTTTGTGTCGATGAGTCAATGAGCGCGTGGAAGGGTAGAGAGGGGAAGTATTGCCATGATGGTATCCCACACAAGACAAAAATTGTTCGAAAGCCTGAACGCTTGGGTGCTGAACTGAAGGCTATTGCCGATGGAGACACAGGCATCATCTTGAGCTTAGAAATCGTAGAGGGAGCCGCACGACAACGCCAGAAGCCCTACGCAGCAGAGTATGGCGAAGGGACTGCAGTTGTATTGCACCTTGCGGAACAATATCGGGGAACTGGTCGTACAGTAGTTGCGGATAGTGCATTTGCGTCAGTGAAGACGCTTGTTCAACTTGAGGCACGAACTGGGCTTTTCTTCATGGGTATGATGAAGACAGCCACAGTTGGGTTTCCCATGAAGCATCTGAAGGACTGGTTTGCATCAGGTCCTAATCGAGGATCTTTCAAAGTTTTATCTAGCACCACTGACATGGGTACAACGATGTATGCAGCATGTTGGGCGGATAGGAAGCCAAAAACAATTATTGCAAACCGTGGAACGACACTGCCAGGTACAGACGCGGTTCGGCCAAGACACCGTTTGATAGAGCGTGATGGAATAGTGGAGACATTGCGGTTTGAAAAACGCATCGAACGCCCGCACATGATCGAGTACTTCTTTTCGAAGTTCTCTACGGTCGATGTGCACAATCACTTGCGTCAAGGGAGCCTAGCTCTAGAGAGAGAGTGGGCAACAATGTTTTGGGGCCATCGTTTGTTCAGTACGCTTCTTGGTATGATTACTGTCGACGCTTATCTCGCGTACCGCTACGAGGCATGCGAAAGCCATTCAGACAACACCGTACTGGACTTTCATGGTTTTCTCTCTCAGCTCGCCCACCAGCTCATATTCAATGAGTTCCATTCCGCTAGAGCAACCCGCAGCAACGCCGACGGCTCTACAGTTGAAGATGACATGGCCCCACCTCATTCCATCGAGCAGCTAATCCAACTCCCGCAGTACGCAGCAACACGGAAGAAGAAGTATCGTGCCCAGCGTAAATGCAACTTGTGCAACGAGAAAGCGTCGTACTATTGTGTAGATTGCTCCGACACGGCTCGTGGTGTATTCTACTGCGTCTGCGGCCCGCGATCCAAACGCGATTGCTTTACCAAGCATCTCTCTACTTCAATTTGACTTTTCTCTTGAACAGCATATGGATATCAATACAAACACCTATACAAACTAACTTTGCCCGAGCATACTAGTATTCTTCGCTCCTGTCTACCTGTATGCTTTCGGCCTGGAGAGTAAAGGTTAAACACTCTAATTCGATTGCTTTACACGCGGCGTTTTCGGCAATATAGAACTCGTCAAAATCGACAAAAAATTCCAGCCACAGCGCTCGAATACATTTCAAAAATTTGCCCCATGAAAAAGGGAGATAATTTTTCCAGATGAACACAACTTCTCGGAAACTCAACATTTCTTCGCAGCCAATAGCTCAAAATGAGCGCAATACACACGCCTTTCGAGTAGTATGCCTAAATCGCGATTCGTACTTTGGTTCATAAGTATCATTTTGTTTGACGCTGTCTCAAATACGCATAACGCTACATGTGCCTACGATGTAGCGTCTACGATAGCATGAGGTTGAACGTAATTTGAGGTGTAGTGAGCGGCGTAGACAGTAGTGTAGCTGCGTGTATCCGATTCCGTAGTCCGAGGTGAGCCTCGCTTCTTCGATGCAGTAGTATAATACTAGTAGTATTTCTGACTGTAGTAAAAATATACACTATATCGCGTGCAGATACTGCGGCTGCGAAGCAGGCGCAGGAGATGTGTAATTTCTTGTAAACTTAGCATTACAGGAACGGCGCTACCAGCCCAACCCTCTAGTTCGCTCCAGGCCAAGTAGGTATCGAATCAATACAAATTTTAAATGAGGGGGTCTTATAAAAGCTCCTTTTTGTATAAGGTATTGGATTTTTGGGAAGGATAACAGGTCAAAGTATATGATATAGCAGGTGACAATGGAGGCTTAAATGGAATCATACGTTAATCTGAGTGAGTTTTAAGTTCCATGCATGCACTAGTCCGACAATGTACGTTGCAATGACGGTATACATGTGCATTAAAAAGATATTATACGTTAAATCTCAAACCATGCAAAAGCGATCGCTTTGTTATAGCTTCTTCTCCGGCTACTCGGTCTCCTCGATAGTATCCAACTAGCACTGCGGTTAAGTTCATAGCGTAGATGAGAAATGATAAGCATGATAAGTAAGTATACGTTGCATATTGGCTCGCTCGGCGTCGTGGCAGCTCAATATAGAGCCCCGCAGGGGATATTTATCAGCACTGCCACCAAAATCGAGGCAAAGTTGCAGAACTGCCCACAGAAGGCTCGTTTCGGGGCGGAGCTGTGCCGTTCCTGCTGAACGAGATAAACCTGCTGGAGGCGAGGGCCAGGCAATGCCACCACGCTCGTGGCCATTGATGAGCTCGACGGCGGGTATGCAGACTCCGCTGACGAGGAGTACGACATCAGACACCATGACGATAACAGTTACACTTCATCAAGTGACTTGCCGTCACCTGTGCTAGAGGAGTTCGTCCTGGTCACTGCTCATTGAGCAGTGACCCTCTCTCTGAGGAGCCTTGCTGTCAACCGCATTTTCACCAATCATATGATTATGTGGGCAGTTCTGCAACTTTGCCTCAATTTTGGTGGCAATGCTGATAAATATCCCCCCGCAGGGCCGGGTGGCTGCCACGACGGCCGAGTCCGCCGATTGGATGAGTCTGGCGCGAGATGAGTAAAAAAGTTGGAAGACTGATCGAGTTTTTGCGCTTTGCTGAGTACACGAGTCGATTGATAGCAACCGACTGATAAGGACACATCGTTTTCTATCATACTAGATCGTACATATCCTCCTGAAGTCGATTGTCGCTGGTATCACTTTTATTAGTCCACTATATTCATATACCCTCCTTAAGCACATTAACTCATATTGTTTCAGCGCAAATGGGCTCCAACTTCCTAACTAACCACGGATGTACATGATGCAGACGGTTCGGCTGCGAAGCAGGCGCACCAGATGCCCCTGTTGGTAATGCGGTTGTTTGTCAAACCGCTAAACTCTCTAGAAACCAAAAGAAATGTCGTGTAAAATCATATTTGGCCTCCCAGCATACAAACTTTACCTATGAATAACAGCACTACCAGCCCAATCCTCTAGTTCAGGGTCTGACTAATTTGAGTGAAGGGTGCTCTGGTCCGAACGATCCAGACCATATAAATAAGGGAAGTGAGTAAATTGCCCGACTGGGCTATCCGACCAAAAAGTATACACTTGACCGTGCATAAAATGAGTGAAAACCTGGACTCGGCAACACTGTCCAGGAGTTAATATCTAATCCCAGCTACAGCGCCTGGCCGAGTCGAGGACTTCGGATCCGGGGTGGGGCAGGCCGCGAAGCCCCCCCCCGTGCGCAGCGAGAGAGGGGCGGGCCCATCGGTCCGAAGTGTGCCAACGCGCTAGTGGTCTACCCCTAAGTGATTAACCGTACTATACTTCTATACGTATAAAATATGAGCATATAAAAGTCATATCGTTGCGTCTTTAACGCCCAGTCGGGCCAAATAACGAGTGCCATAAATAAGAGCGTTCAATAATATTGATATTATCATATTGCCAATGTGGTGCTTGCGCGTGAGAAGGTGTTAAAACCACTACAGATTGCAGAATAGCACACAATCTCTGTGCTCATGTCATACACGTCTGAAAAACACATTAAGATGCTGTAGCGTTGTCGTGCGCAGCAGTGTATCACAGTCAGTTTCTGGCATACACAGAAAAGTGCGTAGCGTGAACACAAACAAATTGCGCCCAATCTGATTGCTAAACTGTCTATTTCTACCAACGATGTCATTGGAGTTTCGGCATAATCATGCCTGGTCCCCCGGCATAATTATGCCGATTGGATACTGTACACTGTAAGTATACTGTAAGGCAATTATGCCAGAGGCAGAACTGCATACCATCAGTTGCAAAGGGTATGGTAGCTGCTCCGTGAGGCGAAATGTGCCTGGGGGCAGAGGCATCGACTTTAAACAACGAACAAGCAACTCGAGTCAGTACGTTAAGATATACAAAGCGAAGTCCACTGGATTGTATCCCACTCCGCTAAGTTCTGCGGCTATATATGAACAGTATAGCTACACGCAGCTACATGTAGGTTGCCATGCAGTACTGTATACTGTGGTCTTTTGTGCTGTTGAAAGCAAAAGCGATAGTGTGTGTTAGAAAGCTGCCTCTCCTACAGCTCCTACTTGGTCGTTGCCCCTGCGACCGCTAGCATGGCGACCACCAGTGGGCGCCATGCGTCCGTTGTGAAACTACTGTGTGTTCAAGTCTGAAACTACTGTGCTGTGCTCCACACTGCCCCCCCCCCCCAAGACTTGATCACACTCCAATGTTGTCTTGAATGCTCTTCAAGAATTTCTTGAAACCATTGTCTGCGCAATTGTCAGCGTATTGCGCCACCTTGTCAGGGACGGCAGCGTAGAATCTACGCTGCCGTTCTGAGGTCGGAAAGGGGCCTTGTAGTACTTGATATTTTGAGTTCGCTTTCGTTTGCCCTGGGTTGCTTCCTCTCTACCAAAATATCGGCAAAATAGGCAGCGGACCGAGCAAACCGCCCCCCCCCCCAGCGTCACACGCCACGACCTCGAGCCCGTACTGCAGCTTGTGAGCGTCTTGGAACGGGGTTTTACGCGATGGGGGCTTCTTAGAGACGCTTGGCTTTAGCGTCGCCATTGTTCTCTGCTTGGGTTTGCGATTCTGAGGAGTCGCTAATTTCGGCACTCGCACAAACTTCGAATCGGCACAATGCCATATATAAACTTCAAGTGCCGGAATAAAGGAGGTCTGGCGTAGATGCCATCGAACGCCTCCCACGAGTTCTCACTGTCTTCAAGACCTTGTCAGCTTACTAGAAGCTGCCATTCTTTTTCTCTGCGATGGTACTTCGCATCGAGCACTGCACGAACACCGAGGTTGATCCCCTTGCAACGCCACATGGTGCTTTAATTCTTCCGTGACCTCGAGCATTCTGTCGGCATAATGCTTTAGTCGAATCGCATGCACATCCAATTTGTCGCCCGTCAGTTGGTGCTCGATCATGAAGCTAGTCGGAAGCTCTTGGACAATCCTGAAAGGTCCTACCCATCGAACCATCAGCTTTCCCCCAGACATTCGTGGATCTGCCCTCGACCAGAAAACGAAGTCGCCCACTGAGAATGTGCACTCCCGTCCTTCTTCGCAGCCTGCTGCTGTAGTCGACGACGTTCCTTTGTCTCGACGATTTCTGCATGAAGCTCATTCAAACTCGAGCGTACTGCATCTAGTTGGGTCTCGTGTTGCTGTAACTCGCCCTGCACCACCCCATACGCCCCTGCTCTTGCTCGCGGCTTCTGAACCACATTCCCAATGGGTTCACGATCCAAACCAGTGAAAACCTCCATCGGGGACTTCCCCATTAACGATCAGACTGGGATCTGGTTTAAATTGGATTGTATCACGGGCAGCAAATATTCCCAGTTTCGCGAGTCCAGTTGGAATTCCAGCAGAAATACTCGAACCACTTGAAGTACGTCGCGATTCAAGTGCTCTATCGTGCCGTTTAGCCAGGGTGTGTATACAGGTACAAAACGTTGTTGGGCTCCAAGCCTGCTCTTCAGATCTTCCATGAGAGTGTTCCGAAAGTGAGATCCGTTGTCCGACATCCAGGTTTCTGGCAGTCCGAAGCGCTTATACCAATCGAGCACTGCAGAGGTCGCAACCAATCCGTTGTCCTCGACACTATATCCGCCCAGAGGTTGCTCGATCGTGTATCTCAGACACGATATACGCAGTGCCCACCGAAGTAATTTGCCTCGAGTGTGTGTTTTTTACATCCTCCGACGGCGAGAAAATTTGAATCAGGTTAGTGTGATCGCAAAATGCCTTGAATCCTCCTTCTCTCTCCAAAATGTATTCGAGTGAGATGCACGCGTGCACAACTGGGTACGCTTCTTTCTCAACCACAGACCAGTGAATCTGCGCTCCGCGGAAGACACCTCCCTGGAAAATTAAGAGTTCGTGTGCTTGCTCTTCTACTGGGATGTCATTTCTCCAGTCGCGCACTTGTGTCAGGATAATTGACCATCCGTAATCGCTGGCGTCGGTCAGGAGACAAATTGTGCCCTTGTCTTCTGGAAAGTAGCGCTTAGCCGAGGCCGCAATTGCCTGGAGAGCAAACGTGTATGCCACCCGCTCGTCCTCGGCCCACGTCAAAGCTACTGCTCGGGCCGAATATTTTTTCCTGCTCCGGTTCACCAAAGCGCCGTTCAACTTGGACTGCATTGGCTCAAAACCCCTCGCGAAGTCCACGATACTGTCTCGGATCCAGTTACACGCGCACAGAAATCGTTGGAGATCGGCTGCTGTCTGAGGTAGTGGCATCGAAACTAAAGCTGATAGCCTCTCTGGGTCCTGTCTAATCCCTTGGCCGTCAATAATTCGCCCACACCACGACACCTCAAACGCCATGAGGACGCTCTTCTAGGCATTAAGTTTCAGGCGGTGATTTGCAGTGAGCTCGTAAAACAACCTGAGGTTTGCCAGAAAATCCTCTTCCGTCCGGCCATACACAATGATGTCATCGATCCAGATGAGCGCTCCCTTGTATAGTAGCGGCTTGTAGACCGTCTGCATTTGATTCTGGAAATGTAGCGCAGAATCTGTCGCTCCTTGAGGCACGCGCAATGGTGTGTAGACACCATCGTGTGTCATGAAGCTGAACATCTCTAGGCATTCCTCAGCGAGCATGATCTGCCAGAACTCCTTGAACATGTCAAACTTGGCGATGAACTTGACGCCAGATACATGCCTCAGGATAATTGAGAAGTGCGGCATAGTACCCGCAATTGGCACTGTCTTATTGTTGATCTTGATGTAATTGTTGGTCCCCCGGAACTCGTTGTTACTGCCCGGCTTCAGCACAGGTACTGCATTTGATGCCCATTTGCTGAGATTATTTTTTCTTGACGAACCCAAACTTGAGCAGTTGTGCGACATGCTCTTCCAGCAATTTTAGTTGCGCTGGCGGATATCGTCGTGGCTTGCAGCGAACCGGTTCTTCTCCCTTCTTTAGTGTGACCACAAGGGGCTCCACCAAAGCTGGCTCGTCATGTCCGATCCGTGTACGATAGAGTCTCGTGAACTCCTTACTCAACTTGATCACATCCGCTCGGAAATCCTTGTACTGGTCATCACTCAGTACCTCGTTGACCTCCTTACACATGCGATCTAGCTCCCGTTCAATATCTGCGTCCACCACTTCACCCACTTCTGGCTCATCTGAGAAATCGTCGTGATTGAGCTCAATACTGGTGTTTGCCAACTGCTCAAAAGCGCGCTTGACATCAATTCCCAGGCGCTTCATCGCCTTTTTGCTCAGGAGGAATTGCGTTTCTCCTTCGACTACTAGACAATCTAGCTTGTAGAGATTGACCGGTCCTGCGGAGATTCGGATTTGCACATCTATTTGTGCTGCTTCATGACACAGGGTGATTTTGCCGCCGACTCCTTCGACAGGCTCAGGCTGTATCAGGCGTATCGTCTCAAGCGTACCCCCTGCTGCACGTACTTGGTTGACCGCTGTAGCTGGAAGTATGAACTTGTCTGCACCCGTGTCAGGACACATCGAAATCTCCACAGCTCCATTAATCACGACCGAATATTCCTCATCATCCGCTCCCTTCGTCGGAGTCGCTCCCTTTTCTGCAAACTCACCGATGTCATCGTGTTTGCCGACAGCAGCCCTCTTCACCTTCCAGCTTTTGGACTGCTGAGTTGCACGAGCTGCCTCCTTCTCTTCTGGTGTGGCTACGGGACAATCTCGTAGCCAGTGATCTTGCTTGCAGTGTAGACAACCCGTACGTGGTGGCGGTCGTCCCGATCCCCATTTTCGGGTCTGGTTTTGACCCTGGCCGCTGTTACCGGGCCCTGTTGCCGCCTTCCCACCTTCATTTGAGCTGCGTTGCCCGGAGTCAGACCGGGTATTCGCCTGCGTTGACGGCACCTTGCCTCCTTTGCGGTTGCTTGTCCTAGGAGCTGCTTTAGCCGAGTCGGCTTGCCTAAGCCGGTTGTAAAATAGCTGCTGCAGCTCGGCACGTTCCAGGATCAACTTGTACAATGCCTGGTCATTGGTCCGAATGTGACGAAACTTCACTAGCTCCAGCATGCCTTTGATTTCATCCCGTAGCATGGGTGGCGATAGATTATCGACCAAAATCTTGGTCCGCTGCTTCATCCGTGCCACGTAGTCGTCATCAGAAGGTGAACCTCGACCCAGATGCTCATGAAAGCCGTTATCCGCTATAATCTTCTCGAACTGCCTGAAGTACTTGGCCACTTGATCGGGTACGTCTTTAGCCATCAAGTCCATCTTCAGATTCTGAGTGAACAGCTCAGTTGGGTTAGCGAGATAGTCGCGATTGGTCGTCTCGCACCTCTCCTTAACCTTGACCATGATATCCTCGTCCGTGATCTGAGACTTGTCCTTGCCGATCTCGTACGTGGCTAAGAACGTCATCATATCTGGGTCGACCGCACTGCGCACACTTCTTACTACGGCCTTGTAGTCTTCACCCATCCACTCAAAGCGCTCGTGAATGTTCTCCTCGTACTGCTCTCGAGCCCTTCGCCACTTCACGAGCGAAGCTTGATCCCAGTCGACCAACTTGGGCGGCCCGATGTATTCGCAGACCGGCTGCGAAACCGTCATCTCCGCGTCGCCGTCGCTGTCCAGCCTGAAGCGCGACATGCTTGGTCTACTTGACTACCCATTGCGAACTGCTCGCTACCCAAGTATACTTTGTGGTCTTTTGTGCTGTTGAATGCAAAAGCGATAGTGTGTATTAAAAAGCTGCCTCTCCTACAGCTCCTACTTGGTCGTTGCCCCTGCGACCGCTAGCATGGCGACCACCAGTGGGCGCCATGCGTCCGTTGTGAAACTACTGTGTGTTCAAGTCTGAAACTACTGTGCTCTACATATACATGCACCAGCGAGTTAGCTAGTAAGTATAGCTTAATTCAGATAAGCGTTCATGTAGCGGCAGAAAAGCACTGATCGTTTTAAGCTTCTATACCACTCCATTGCATAGTCCGCCCTTGTTGTCCATGTTGTCCTCACCAACCTTTTGAGTGCATTCAACATGAATCGATTTATTTCACGTGCATTTTACATAGCCTTTTCAAGGTAACTTGTGAATCAACTGCGGGTGCATTGCAAACTTGTACTTTACAAGTTATTAAGCCCTGCATTGCTCGTTAACAGAAGAGCAAGTATGCTGATGCTCGTTCGTTGTGACTACAATCAACCCTCGAGCTAGGTATTTTTTTCGTACAGGTCATGTTAAAATTAACATGTAGACTGACATTCCACTAACTGATTGTACAGTACTGGACAGTATGTTGCTTCAATGCGTCATTAATGATAAAAAAAAACTAGGCTGTTCGTTGATTATTAATATCAATAGCACCACACTGTTGCTGTTCCTAGTTTGCGCTTAAAATGAATGCAGATATAGAAAACAACACTTGTCCTGCTATCGCTGCCAAATGATTCCCTACGCCGATGTCGTTGGTGCCATCGATTTCTGCTTGTGCAGTCAAATAGTATTCATTACATTGCCCGACTGCGTTAGAGTACCTGTAAGGCATTCTGTCCGGGTGCCATGAGCTGGCAGAAACGTTGCTGTACTATAATACTGCACGAAACTATCATACGGGTATATAAGTATCTGAGCTTCGTGAAATCGGTAGCGTTGCGGGCTCGTATCTGTGGGGTACTGTATGTGCACCTACACCAGTCGATTTTCCTGCTATCACTTGACTACCCACTATTGTCTACCGCGGAATCCAGCTTCGGAATAGTCTCTGTAGGCGGGGTCGAAGCGCTGCACGGTTTGGGTGTAGTGGCCAATCCGAACTGCTTAAGCGCTAATTCTGTCACTTGCACAATTGTGTTTTCTCTTGCTCTTGTCTATGCCAAAGGCGCCTGTCCTTGTTGAGTGGTATCTGGTTTTATTTGTGATATTCAGTATTGTGAAAACCGGTCAGAATGTCTTCGAGGAATCCCCTGTAAATCAGGGATTTGCACGCATCAGATGATAACTAAATCACACTCCATCTTATTTAAATATGGTTATTAAAAGGGGTTCAGAGGCATAAACCGGAATGGCGTCGTATCGAGTGATCGACTCTTATTAAGCCAGCCATGAGCGTGGTAGAGGGAAGCACTGGACAAGGAGCGAGCAAACGCACAATTACTCCGAGTTTCGCCACCATGTACGCAGCAGAGTTCCGTTGGCGCGCGTAATTTTGCATTATGCGTACGGCATACCGTGTGCGCGAGTAGGCCGGATTTTCGGCATCAGCGCGCGTACTGTTCTCCGTTGGTACGTTCAATTCAAAGAGTCTGGTCACGTAATGCCCGGTAGGCGCAAGAAGGTGGTCATGCTACCTGTACCCGTCCTACGGTTCATCGAGGGCTACGTCAAGGGTCATCCGTGTTTCTACGTGGAAGAGCTCCAAGCAGAGTTGCGGCAGCGGTATAGAGCCGCCGTAAGCAAGTTTAGCGCGTCGTCTATCCTGCGTGTCCTGAAGTTCGAGCTGGGCCTTTCTCGCAAGGTTCTAGAGCGCCGAGCAAGAGAGGCTGTGCCGCGCGAGATAGAAGACGTCATGGCGAAGATGGACTGCTGGTACCGATACCCCGAACAACTCGTCTTCGTCGACGAGACGTCCAAGAACGGCCTGGATACCATGAGGCGCTATGCGTGGTCTGCTCGTGGTACACGCGCTATTGTTCGTGTTCCCTTCGCACGTGGAAAACGCGTTAGTATCCTTGCTGCTTGTGATGTCACCGGGTTCATCGGCTGGCAGTCTACGCCGGAGACGTTCACCAGGCTCAAGTTCCACCGAGCCTTCGTCAAGTCGGTGTTGCCCCATCTCAACCCCTGGCCGTTGCCCAGGTCTATTGTGGTGATCGACAACGCCCGCATTCACATGTACGCCGAGCTAGAGCAAGCCGTGCACGCCTGTGGCGCAATCCTACTCTACCTGCCGCCTTACTGTCCGCAGTTTAACCCCATCGAGGTCATGTTTGGACAGCTGAAGCGGTGGCTGACTCGGCATGCGAATCTGGCGTTCCCACTGTACCCTGAGCTGGTACTCAAAGTGGCGATGAGGAGCTGCATACGTACAGAAGAAATTGGGGTCAACCTGTTTCGCCATTGTGGATACGGAGAAGCCGGTCTCGACAGCACGGTATTTGAACGAGACCTCGATGTCAGCGTAGACCGCGAGGAGGGCGGAAGGTGAGGAGGTGGAGGGGTGGTTGGGAAGCAAACCGAGCGTAGCGAGGAGTCTTTTCGGGATCATGCATAAATTCATTTGAAAAAACATGGCTAAATCTATGGTATCTAGTTGTCTTGGTGATCCACATCTTCCATATCTTCGGTGGGCTCAGGTGGAGGTTGGTAGGAGGCAAATATACCTTGGCCTAGTGCGTTGTGGCTTGGGAGACCGAGGAGCGCGCGTAGCTCCTGCACGTTAAATGTCAGCTGTAGTTCAGTCGATCCATTCAAACGGACAGCAATTGTCTGGTGAAGCGCCTCCTCATGGTTGGACGCTGGCAGTGCAGCTCCAACTGCGTCCAAGTGCTGCATCTGCCGGAAGGTAGCGCTATCTGGCAGCGTGACCGGTACCCCAGCTGGCTGCCTGGTCTGTGTCATGGTCCAGTGAGTGCGGGCAATTTCACCGACGTGTACATCCGTACGCTCGGCGAGGAAGTCGCTAATATCTTCCGCGGCTTGCTGTATGTGCCCTCGTGTAGCTCGGCGTTTTGTAGACTCTGTAGCTCTAGCTTCTTTTACTGCAAAGACACATACTTCAAAGCACATCGGCCCGATCGCCTTCCTACGGCGCTGATGGTTAGTCCGTGCTTGATCTAGCACACTGCGTCAGTTGTCCTCTGTTAGCGCCACGAGGTCCCTTTGCGTCGCTCCTAGACTTGGTTTTCCGTACACGTTGAAGTCAGGCCGAAGGGTTCGAGCCTCGTAGCCTGTTAGTGCCGGCTCGACTATAGCCTCAACTTGGGCACAAAAGGCACCAAAGAGTCCTTCGGCGTCGAATCTGAACTCCGGATTGTCAACACGGACGCTGGTCCGACTTGTTTGGCCGATTCCACCTATCTTCACTGTGACGCGGGCGAGGGTTTCCATTGTGTGTTGGGCGGCAGATTTATATGTGAACAAGAGCCTGGAATGCCGACTTGCAAGTCCGCATTTCGGCCTATTAATAGTTAAATCGGCTGTGAATGCGATTGGCGCCTATCTTAAGACTGTTTCAATTTGGAGTTCAACCGAGGGTAATTATAACTAAATACGACTGGTCCCGAAATAAATTAGAGTACACAAGTCTAAATAAGACTCTAAAGCGGCCGATTTAAATTCGGATTCTGGCCGGTTTTCACAATACCGGTAGGGCTGTTTCGTGCATCGATTCGAGCATGATCATGCATGTAATTTACGAAAAATGGATATCGTACCTAGTAGGGTTCAAGCTGCAAGTGCGCAAAAACCGCAATTTTAGCGCAAGTTGCGCGCTACAGCCTTGCGTTAGTTTGTTGGTATGGAGTCCGTTTTACGTGTTAAGTGTGCTGCATTTTACCTAAGTCTATTTCCGTAATAAAGGGCTGATGAATCTGCACGAAACAGTCCTATTATTCAGGGATGCAACGACATTTTTAATATTTTCTCCTTGCGCGTGGAGACACTCGGACCAGGCGAGAATGATACGGATCTCAGACCAGCTTTAAGACTTAACTTGCACCACCACTCGATTTGCATCGATTTCTGGGAAAGTCAAAATACATACTATCTACATGTATACTGCACGTGGCAACGCTTCTTGTACGTTTACCAGTAGCAAAGAGCACCCACTGAGTACAAATTGTTGTTGCCGAAAGCCCGAGAAAATACAGCAACCTACAACGATTCATCATACACTTTATTGTGCGGTAGGTGCATTCTTAGTTGAACACGTCGATCGACCAACCGGCATGCAGCCAGCTGAAGCGCTCCACGGATCCGTGAGCAGAAAACTATAAGCTGTATCCACAGTATGCATTCTATGTGCCGGGTGCATCTAGTCGAGCCGCGGCATGTGGTAAGCAGCAAGGTGTCTGCGGCTTCTCCGGACCAGTGAGTCACTGTCAATTTCTATTTCACAGGTCGAAGAGCTGTGCTTGGGCCCGGCAAAAAACTTGTAACTTTCCAGAACCGGGTACCAAAGTGGGTCCCACCGTTCTATATCGTATGTTGTCACCTACTATATTTACCAAATCTGGGTACCCGTCGATAACTGCTAAGATTTATGCCAACCGAGCTAACTATTTACCAAACGTTGAAATGAATTGGTTAAAATTTACCAAAAGCTGTAATCAAAGATAGCTTCTGACTGGTGAAACCAACACCACTGCTAGTCTTTCTTAAGCTGCTGCTTCTGACTGGTGAAACCAACACCACTGCTAGTCTTTCTTAAGCTGCTGAAGGGTGCGGCCCCAAAGCATCAATTGCAGTATACTTAATCAAGCTTACAGTTAGCTGAAGATGCCCAAACCTGCCTGTCGCCATCCGTGAAATGTCTGCGGCAGTTGGCGTCCCTCTAAACACAAAATCGTGAATAGTCTGCTCACTGATGCCGTGCGTTGCCCGGGAAGCTCTTGATATTTTCAGACTTCGTGAAGTACAAGTTTTGTTTTATTCATAGCAGCTTACTTGGATAAGACATGCATCTACTGTAGAGTGATGAGCAAGATACTTGCCGTCTACGAATGGCATACTTCGAGAACTAACTTAAAGTTAAGAGAGATAAATTGCCATTCTGCAAAATCTACTACGTTGAAGTATTTTATTCCGATGAACGGGGTTTTCACACTAAAAAACGATTTTAAAACCAGGTCTACAGTGGTAATAGAAGTAATAGGTTTGAGTGCAGCTCAGAGCTTACTCCCTGGTTTCACGGGCGCGAATGAACGAGCTCTTTGCATACGTTTCAAACACGATCCAGGGTAAAGCCACAAGTGGACAAGCCAAGAGCATATCCATAATTATCTCGGAAATGCCGAGATACATGTACATGGTAATATTTGTTGTTATAACCTCAAAGCTACATGTAGCAAGACTCAACAGCATGAGAGACTTTGGTGATCTCATATGTCCAAACATGTCAAACAAAATCATTTGAGCTTCAAGCTTCGAGCTCCAGATAAACTAGATACCGGTATCAAGCTACCAAGCACTACGCGCTGTGTGGCCACCAGACCCAACTTCGAGCAGGCGGTGCCTAAAAGATATGCATGTTCAGGTCTCTATAGTTAGCGAATAACATAAGTACCATAGATGCTATCTTCCAGCTTAAAGCAGCATAATCAATTCTCTAGGTTTCGTGCGGATTGGTTTACCATGCTATTTGAATCGCCCTCGCATCCTTATCTACAAGCCGCCTCGTGTGATACACCGGTACATGTTTTGTCTCGGGTTTGTGCTTTCGTCATAGCATTTAATGTTCGAACATCGTCTCAATTTACGTGCCCAACTCTAGATACACGTTAATTGGGACGAAGTTCCATCATCAGCTACATATTATTGGGCGAAGCCCCATTACGGTGAGATTGCTGGTGACTTGCTTTTGACGTTTTTGGCGTCCCTCACTTTAACTTCTTTACGGTCTGTAACATACTTTTCTTTTCCTTCTGTCTCGTTCCTAGTGGTCTGACACGGGTTAGGTCGCGTCGTTAAAGGGGGGTTCTGGGACCCTGCGATTTGCCGTGGTGTCCCTCATGGGTATGACTTTAAGAACATTTACGATAATGAGATTAAGGGGGAAAACAGCTAGAACTACGGTGCTCTTATCTGACGATGTCCTTAAACACCCCCCCATCTGGGATGGGAAGTATATCTAGGGCTAGCTAGGATTGAAGCTTCTGGATTCGCTGATGTAAGACTGCTGGCATTGAAGCGACTTATAAACCCGCGTATTACAGCACTACTAACGGAGAATATATTGCGACTGCGCCTCCTTAATATATATATTGGCGTTCATCGCGTTCGTCGCTCAGGGCCGCACGCATTCCGGTCTTCATGTCTGCCGCTTGTTGCGCTTCCGCCGTCAGAGCATTGCGGACTACATGTACTTAAGCGTGCTCCTTGAGCTGCTTTAGCTCCTCGTCCTTGTTCTCCACTACATGTAGCCGCTGCTCTTTCTCCTGGTATTATGCGCAATGCTTTATCGACCTACATGCGCGACATTACACGACGACACTTTGCATGTAGGTACGGTTGTTTCCGGCACCACTGAGTGAACAACACGAAAACCCATTTGCGAAACCCTCACCATGAACTCTACATGTATTATATTATATTTTTTCCGAAGCAGGGGGGCGAGTCATAACTTTATGAAGTACAGTTCGAACAGCCCCTCTCCAACAATAATTTGGTGGATCTCTAGTAATACCAATGACGCTAGCTAACCAAAAAGGACGCAACTTCTTCGTCGAATGCGAGGGGCTGATAGCCAAGAAGCCGTAGCTACATGTATGCACCTTCGAATCGATGCCTGGCGGAGGACAGGTATCTAGGTATGGATATGAGGGCTTCACAGACCTAGCAGCGAGCAGGACCGTGAGGTTACACGAATGTCGTTCTTGTCCGACTGGGTCAACATTCACCTTTTTGGGATAAGATATCGTTTTTCATCAGATATTCAGTCGTTTTAGCTTGAGTATTGTATTTATCGATATTACAAAACTACTCAAATATGCGTTCATACAGGATTTGCGAGGGTCGGCGAAACTCTGGATATAAATATCCAGAGAACTCATTGCCAGCAGGCGATCTTCTTCATCAAGGGCATCTCAAACTCGGACGTGCTGCGGCCATTCCAAACCATTGAAGACATCTGTCGGACCAGCGCCGTCTACGATTTTATTTTTCCTTTAGTTCAACCTAAGCTAAGCCTTACTCGAAATATACTTCACTTCAATTTCGCCACGTCGACCTGTGTACCCTCCCGGAGCAACGCTCCGGGTTGCCTATTAGATGATGCAAGACCAGGTTTTCTTGTAAACCATCTGCGTCCGTGATGATCCTTGCAACTTGCAATGCAAGTTGCAAGTGACTGTTTTGCTGTTCGGTGACGATCAAGCCTTCGTCTGCAACAAAGTCTCTCGTAGTACTGTACCTTACGAGTCGTACATGGTTGGCAGGCTGCAGCTTCATTCCAGCTTTTGCCCGAGCCAGCGCAAGTCCATCCCGACACAGACCATGCTTCAGCACCTCGTTTTCGCCGCCGCGTTATTACAGGCTTCGCTTATCTCGCAAGCATCAGGCCACGGCAACATTTTTGACCCGAAGCCTGAAGGCACTGGCGGCGACTACACGTACTACTTCGGTGGCCCCGCTGGCAGCATCGACATGCCCGAGATGGTGGGCAAAGCTTCTTACGGAGACTACTACCAAGCCGTGGACGACTGGTTCTCCAAGAACAATATCGACAGCGTGAAGGATTACGTTAAGACTTACGGCGCAGACATCGCCGAGTGCGGCAACACCAAGAAGAACGGCACCCCTCAGCCCGTGCCTTCGGATGGATACGCGAAACATGACACGCTTGGAACTTCTCATCCTGGTCCTTGTGAGATTTGGTGTGACAGCACTCGCGTCTTCCACAACGCCAACTGCGCCGGTGAGTTTGCCGGTCAAGCGCCGACGAACATCCCGATCGACGTGAGCACATGCGAGGCGTCGTCCCAGCTTGTGTTTTACTGGCTTGCACTGCATGTTCAGCCGTGGCAAGTGTACATTAACTGCGTGACTCTCGACAGCAAGGCTGCCGGTACCAACTCGACTTCAACCAAGATTGCGAAGGCTCCTCTGGTTTTGCCAGCGGATTCAAGCGTGGCTGGTGAAGCAACTCAGGAGGAGGACGCCACAGAGACCCCAATCGTTACTAAAGCTCCGGTCGTCCCCGCACCTGCAGCTACGACTGCGCCATCTACCTCGTCATCCAAGTGCCTCCGTCGCCGCCCGTAAAGTTGACACCACCATTGGTGCAGTTCTAGTCCAATGTGTAAGTTAAAATTGAGTTTACGGAGCACCATTTTGTTGTATTCAGCTCGTTCAGCTAGTTGAACCCCGCAACAAAAGTTGAACACGATATGATGAAAACCACATAAATTCTTGATACAAGCCGAGCAGTGCCCCGCAAGCGGGGCATTTTGCGCAGTGAACGGCCGAGCACACATGAGATGCCCCCTCGCTTCGCTCGGCGGGGAGCTCAAGCTAAACACATACTAAAAGTAAAATATTTAAAAATGGAAATAGCATGCTTGAAAAAAAATGTATAAGGAGTTCGCTAGAGCAACACAAAATGAAAATGGCTCCTGGAGATAGATGTCATGGCCTTCAAATTCCCAAAAGATCCACTTTTAGGAAGAAGAAAGCGCCTCGCTGAGCCAATACGGCAGCCATACTTGGCCTCATAAAATAAATATGGGCGAGACAGCCCAGCCACCTGGCGTGGAAGTGCGAGCAATGACGAATATAAGGCAGGCAATTTGACTGGATTCGTCACCCTCCTTCTGTAAAACATTATCGCCTCTCTGATCACCTTCAGGACATTATACGTTACCGAAAATACACCAAAAGTATCTGATTGTCTGTAAAATCAATGTTGTACTGTGGATTTTCTGTTGCTGCAGCACGATCCAATCTATAAGGTTGTATTTTAATACGAAATCGCAGTGTATTAAAATACACTGCGATTTCTCTGTATACGATATTCTTTGTGGAAGATTTCGTCGTTAATGATAAGGAGGCCATCGCAGACTGTTGTGACTGTTCTCTGGATTTTATATCCTCAGTCCCAGGATTCTACTAACATACCGTAATGCATGCATTTTGTAATCGGGTGGTATTTGTGCGTGAAATACAAAATTTACACCTCCAATATGTAATAATCTCTATCGTAAGGCCATTATAGTAATAGTATGTGACCGACCCACGCGGGATAAATAGTATCCGATAAAAAGAAATCAGTACTTTCACATTCGACATCATCTAACGGTAAAACCAAATATCACCTTGATAAATGGTTGATATACTCCACTTGTCGGGCAACACATGCGTGCAACTTAGTACTTAAGTATATGGAACCCAAGACCAAACACTTTCACTGCTTCTAGTATCATCCCCCTTGTTAAAACACCCAACTGAGTACAGCCATCACCCTCCACATCATTTTCCATATTACTTATAATACGGGGTACCGCATCAATTCAAAGGGCTTATATTCATAATCTACGTTTCTTTTAGTTTGCGTTAGATAGTCTGCGTTAGGTTTCGACGTGTTCCAGAAAATCGTTATACGAAGACAACACCTTTATTATGCGCTACAAAACTGAGAGACATAAAACAAAAGAAGCAGCATTCTCCTGTGGTCGCACGTGGAGAATTTATGCGTAGACAGCACTGTGATGTACTGTAAATCCAGGCGGCTAATGGTATACCGGTAGTCTCTTATATACGGATACACTATAGAGAGGTATGACTGTACCCTGCACAGAGAACAGATCAACGATGTGGTGCACACAGATATTGAACCCTGTATTGGGGTGTACTCTGCCCATCCGAAGATAAGCGGGGGTATAGAAAAAAAAGTATAAAGCGTGACAGGAAAGCTTCGGGTTCACTAATAAAAAGGGCTTACGGTACAACCAAAAAGGGCACCCAGAAATATATAACTGAAAAGAGTACACAGGTCGTGAGTCTGCGTGGGTAACTTATAACAAACGCCACTAATCGCTTAGTTGGGGATGACGGCGCCCATGTTCTTCCAGGCCATGCCGGCGAAGTAGTCCTTGGACTTGATGGACTTGGTGATGAGGTTTCCCATGACCACGCCGCCCATGACGGGCAGCTGCGATACACCGCCGTTCGGGCCCAGCGGCAGCATCGTGCCCACCACCTCCACCTTGGGGAACGGCTTGCTCACGTTCGACTGGGCCTTGCGCGCCACGAGCGCCAGCTCGGCGCCCAGGTGCTTGCCCTGCAGGCCGGCGTAGAACATGCGCTTGGGCGCCGGGCTGTTGCTCGCGTCGCCCAGCGCGTAGATGTTGGTGTACTGGGCGCTGTCCAGCTGCAGCTTGTTGTTGACCTTGATGAAGCCCTCGCGCGTGACCAGACTCGCGTCCAGCTTCTGGATGAGCTCCGTCGTGGGGCTGAAGCCGCCGCACAGCAGCTGCACGTCCGACTCGATCTCCGTGCCCTTGTCCGTGCGCAGCGTGCGCTTCTCGAAGCTGTTGCCCGCCAGGCGCTCCGTCAGGCGCTCGCCCAGCACCACCTTGACGCCCAGGCGCTTGAGGTACGTCGACAGCTTGGTGCGGAACTTGTCGCGCACGTCGTCGCTCGCGACCAGCTTGTTCTTGCCCTCGAGGATCGTCACGGTCTTGCCCGGGTACCTGGCCTTGATCTCGCCAGCCACCTCAACGCCCACGGCGCCGCCGCCCACGATGAGCACGCTGCTGGCGGCCTTGACCTGCTCGCGCACCTCGGCCAGCTTGGCCTCCGTGGTTGAGCGCTTGAAGTTGTTGGCCGGCTGCTTGATCGGCACCGTGTACGTGCTGCCCGTGGCCACCACCAGGTAGTCGTAGCTCAGGCTCTTGACGGGGCCCGCCAGCAGGTCGCCGTCCTCGTCGATGGGCGCGTACTCGACCTCGTTGGCGCCGGGCACGATGCGCGTCACGACGGCGCGCTGGATCTTGACGAAGGCCTTGGCCGACGGCGGGATCACGCTGTCGTACGGCACGAAGAGCTTCTTGGTGTAGGCGGCGTCCACGACGGCGCGCGGCGTGCCCACGGCGTGGTAGTAGTACTTGCTCTTCTCGAGCACGATCACCTCGGTGTCGTCCTTGGCCGTGAGGTCGGCCGCCAGCGTCTGCGCCACGGCGATGCCCGCGGGGCCGCCACCGACGATGAGGATGCGGGGCATTGTGGGAGTGTATGTAGGGGTAAGGAGAGAGGAGGTAGGTGCACTTGTGGTGCGCCGGGGATTTTTCAGAATGAGACCTGTCGTGGGCGTGGCGGCAAGAAGCCTGTCATTCCTTTTGACGGCGTGCGTTCGTGATCGGTGCAAGATCGGGCAAGTCGCAGCATGTCGCATGCGATGGATCGGAGCGGTCCAATCAGCGGTCGCGCCCGGGCAAGTCACTGGCGCGCTACGCAATCGGCACTCCGCAAACAAGCAGTCAGCCTTCGACAACGGATAGGATATGAGTCTCTAGACATTGGACTGGTTTAGGCAGTTATCAGATAACAAAGGTAGCATTGTATGATATAAAGTTAGGTGCATGTAAGTGAATAAGATAGCAATAATCGGTATAGAAAGTATCGCAATAGGTGGGGCATGATAACGCGCAATCTTGGCAATCGAGGCCACTGGCCTCGCCGTCTACGGTACGGTCCACGAAGAGCTTATACTGTAGAGTCATGGCTCTTTATGCCGTCCCTGCATCGAGCCGTTGCCACTTATGGTACATGTACATGTAAGCTTACACTGGAAAATTACCCTGTTGCGCAAGTGATCAGCAGCACCATCATTACCCTGGCAGGAGCACGCTGCTGGCATTCCCGATTGGTGGCCGACCCGGGAAGTCATATTGAAGACTGTTCAGAATGATTATTTTCAACCATGCAACGGCGGAATGGATCCTGTCGACTGAAGTCCGAGCTGGACTGCACTGTAGTACCGACAAGCAACGTACATTGTTCGCTGAAACAAATGCCCACTGCATTCATACACAACAATCGTTTCATGGGCTGAAACAAATGCCCACTGCATTCATACACAACAATCGTTTCATACGCCAGTCCCAAATCGTGACTTAAAGCGCCTGTGAGCTTGAGGGGTCAGCTCCTCAGTGAGGAGTCCTCCCTCACACACCAAGCAGCAACAACCGGTGTGCCCCCCTCCCCCCCCCTCCCCTCTTGCCCCATGCAATCAGTAGGCGGCACCGCATCACTTTACCATCGATAAGCCGCGTCGCCGACTCGGTTGCCCCGACGTCTTCTGGCCACAGTAGCCGCGTTATCACGTCCCACCAATTACGATACTGCCTATACGGATGGTTGTTGTCTCGTTGAATTCCATCATCAGAAGCCATTTCAATACAAAACTGTCTCTGGTATCGAATAACTGTGCAGCCTGGTTGACAGTCAATCGATGCCTTCGATATTCGTTATAAGAGGTGTGTGTTTACTCAGTACAGATTGCGTAGCGCGCCAGTGACTTGCCCGGGCGCGACCGCTGATTGGACCGCTCCGATCCATCGCATGCGACATGCTGCGACTTGCCCGATCTTGCACCGATCACGAACGCACGCCGTCAAAAGGAATGACAGGCTTCTTGCCGCCACGCCCACGACAGGTCTCATTCTGAAAAATCCCCGGCGCACCACAAGTGCACCTACCTCCTCTCTCCTTACCCCTACATACACTCCCACAATGCCCCGCATCCTCATCGTCGGTGGCGGCCCCGCGGGCATCGCCGTGGCGCAGACGCTGGCGGCCGACCTCACGGCCAAGGACGACACCGAGGTGATCGTGCTCGAGAAGAGCAAGTACTACTACCACGCCGTGGGCACGCCGCGCGCCGTCGTGGACGCCGCCTACACCAAGAAGCTCTTCGTGCCGTACGACAGCGTGATCCCGCCGTCGGCCAAGGCCTTCGTCAAGATCCAGCGCGCCGTCGTGACGCGCATCGTGCCCGGCGCCAACGAGGTCCAGTACGCGCCCATCGACGAGGACGGCGACCTGCTGGCGGGCCCCGTCAAGAGCCTGAGCTACGACTACCTGGTGGTGGCCACGGGCAGCACGTACACGGTGCCGATCAAGCAGCCGGCCAACAACTTCAAGCGCTCAATCACGGAGGCCAAGCTGGCCGAGGTGCGCGAGCAGGTCAAGGCCGCCAGCAGCGTGCTCATCGTGGGCGGCGGCGCCGTGGGCGTCGAGGTGGCCGGCGAGATCAAGGCCAGGTACCCGAGCAAGACCGTGACGATCCTTGAGGGCAAGAACAAGCTGGTCGCGGGCGACGACGTGCGCGACAAGTTCCGCACCAAGCTGTCGACGTACCTCAAGCGCCTGGGCGTCAAGGTGGTGCTGGGCGAGCGCCTGACGGAGCGCCTGGCGGGCAACAGCTTCGAGAAGCGCACGCTGCGCACGGACAAGGGCACGGAGATCGAGTCGGACGTGCAGCTGCTGTGCGGCGGCTTCAGCCCCACGACGGAGCTCATCCAGAAGCTGGACGCGAGTCTGGTCACGCGCGAGGGCTTCATCAAGGTCAACAACAAGCTGCAGCTGGACAGCGCCCAGTACGCCAACATCTACGCGCTGGGCGACGCGAGCAACAGCCCGGCGCCCAAGCGCATGTTCTACGCCGGCCTGCAGGGCAAGCACCTGGGCGCCGAGCTGGCGCTCGTGGCGCGCAAGGCGCAGTCGAACGTGAGCAAGCCGTTCCCCAAGGTGGAGGTGGTGGGCACGATGCTGCCGCTGGGCCCGAACGGCGGTGTGTCGCAGCTGCCCGTCATGGGCGGCGTGGTCATGGGCAACCTCATCACCAAGTCCATCAAGTCCAAGGACTACTTCGCCGGCATGGCCTGGAAGAACATGGGCGCCGTCATCCCCAACTAAGTTGTAGGTGCACTGCAGTTCGGTAGGAGAACTTGTCTATAACTGTAACGATATTCTGTTTATCCCAAACGCAATTTACGCGGTTTTCACGCACTGTTCATGGTTGGGCATGGAAGTGCAAGGCTCTGGTTGCTTTTTGTCTCTAAAACTATGGATACATGTATCTGTGGCATGCAATCACCTTGTTTTGAATCAAAACATACGAGATGGGCTGATCACTACACCAGAGCTCGCAAACAGCATGCACCGGCTTACCCGGACCGTCCGGCAGATGGCCCCGGGTACCCGAATCCGCCCATGTGGATCTCATCTGAAGTTCGGGTACCCGGACCCGTCCGTAGATCCGAATCCGTACGGATACCCGAATAATTCGGGTATCCGTACGTTGGTGGATCCGCCCAAAGTTGCGGGTACACGCCCACCGTGAATATGATCATTTAGAAAAGTCTGTGCTTTAAGCTATGTCTTACTCTAAGAGATCTGCATTCGAACGGTACACTAAGATGTCGTCAAGCATGGAAGGTCTCAGAGAACTCCACTTCTTGTTCAGCGTCATCCCTGCGCTCGAAAAATTACTCTCCGCCATAGCACTCGAGGCCGGAATGCACAGGATTGTACGCGCCACTTTTGCTAAGTTTGGTAAAGACGCCTTCCCCATACTATGCCACCACTCCACCAGGTCCAGATTGTCTCTTTCCGCTCTCGATACATGCAGCTTCAATTAACTTTAGAACTCGGACTCGAACCGGGTACCCGAACCCATCCGAAGCTGCTTCACGTCTAATTCGGGTACCCGTACCCGTCCGAAAACCAAACGGACGGGTATGGACGGACGGGTACCCGGTTTTCGGGTACCCGTTGCGACCTCTGCACTACACGTATCAAAACTTTTGATACGTGTAGTGATCAGCCCATCTCGGTATTAATATCCGCTAGGAATGTTGGTGTGTCGGCGGTCATCACATTTCTGGCCAGTGACGATTATCTCCCCAAGATTCTTGAGCCAAGAATAGTTTGCTACATGTAGCTCTGCACTGAAGTGCTCCGCCCTTCGCAGCCCTCACAATCGAATTCTCGCAGACCACAACACCCTCAAGACAGCAAGAACCAGACCATGACGCGCGTCGTGATCATCGGAGGCGGACCGGCCGGAATCAACACGGCGCAGGCGCTGGCCAAGAACCTCAGTGAGGCCGACGACACCGAAGTCATTGTCCTCGAGAAGAACGCCTTCTTCTATCACGTCGTGGGCGCGCCCCGTGCCTACGTGGATGCCGACTACACCGCCAAAATGTTCGTCCCATACGACAACGCCATCCCCAAGCACGCCGCCAAGTTCGTGCGCATCGTACGCGGCGTGGCCACTCACATCTCAGCTGAGAAGAACGAGGTGTCGTACCAATCGATCAACAGCGACGACCAGCAGAGTGAGATGACGGAGACACTGCAGTTCGACTACCTGGTGCTGGCCACGGGGAGCTCGTACGCGGTGCCCATTAAGCAAGACAGCATTGACTACACTCGCTCGGCTGCGGAAGCGAAGCTGCAGGAGGTGCGCGGCCACATCGAGAGGGCGGAGAGCGTCCTGGTGGTGGGCGGTGGCGCTGTCGGCTGCGAGGTCGCGGCGGAGATCAAGGCCAAGTACCCGACCAAGTCCGTGACGATCGTCGACGCCAATGACAAACTGATCGCTGGCAACAACCTGCGCGACAAGTTCTACGACTACCTCAACGCATCGCTGGACAAGCTGGGCGTCAAGGTGATCTTGGGTGAGCGCCTGACGGAGCGTCTGAGCGGCAATGGCTTCGAGAAGCGCACGCTGCGCACCGACAAGGGCACGGAGATCGAATCGGACATCCAGCTCCTGTGTGGCGGGTTTAGCCCCGTTGCGACGTTGGTGCAGGAGATGGATGCGGCGTTGGTGACGGAGCGTGGAGCGGTGAAGGTGAACGGCCAGTTGCAACTGGAGGGCGACAAGTACGCTCACATGTTCGCGCTGGGCGACGTGTGCAACCACCCAGCACCGAAGATGCTTTTTATCGCTGGCGAGCAGGGCAAATTCCTGGCTGGAGAGCTGGCAGCCGTGATCCGCAAGAAGCAGGAAGGGTTTACGAAGTCATACGAGACACCGGCAGTCGCCGCGATGATCTTGCCCCTGGGTCCGTGTGGAGGCGTATCACAATTGCCCGTGTGGGGAGGTGTCGTGCTCGGGGACTGGTTCACGTGGCTGCTCAAGTCGAGGGACTATTTCGCCGGGCGTATATGGGCTAGTATCGGTGCAACCGTCCCGAACTAAGCTTAGAAGTACCAGGTAAACGGGGAAAAATGACATCAAACGTGCGAATGCAACTTGTGAGCAATAGCAGTCATGTTGCAAACAGATGCATAGCTCCCTCTTCAATATAGATTTCTTCAAGCGCGTCAACAGGTACCAAAAGTGAGGGTTTACGCCGATCTGAACACGTTGCACAGATACATGAGAGTAAACTGCAGCTTCAAGGCGATGATTTCTCCGACAATGCATACTTGTCTTTGCAAGGATGCCTGGACTACCCGAATATTAGGACAAACGATCATTATTCATTTCATCACGGATAAACAACTTCCTCTCAAGAGCTACGACCCAGACGATCACCAGCCGAGCCTCCAGCCACCTCAACAAGTCCACTATGATGCGCATTGTGATCGTCGGCGGTGGCCAAGCAGGCATCAACTGCGCCCAAAACCTGGCCAAGACACTGACCGACGCGGACAACACGGAGGTCGTCGTGCTCGAAAAGAGCGGCCACTTCTACCACACACTGGGAGCGGCTCGGGTCTGCGTTGATGCCGACTACGCCAAGAGCATGTTCGTCCCCTATGACAATGCCATCCCGAAGAAGTCCTCGGGCTTTGTCCGGATCGAGCACGCGGTGGCCACGGACATCTCACCTGACAAGAAGGAGATCTCGTTTCACGCGATCGGTGCCGATGACAAGAAGAGCGGAAAGGCTGAGAAGCTGCACTTCGACTACCTGGTGTTGGCCACCGGCAGCACGTACACGGTTCCGATTAAGCAGGACCCGAATGACTACACGCGAGCAACCACCGAGTCTAAGCTGCAGGAAGTTCGCTCGGAAATCGAGAAGGCAGGGAAGATTCTGATCGTTGGCGGCGGAGCTGTTGGCTGCGAAATGGCAGGGCAGATCAAGGCCAAGTACCCGGACAAGAATGTGACGATTCTCGAGGCGCACAGCGAGCTCATTTCGAGGAACAAGCTGTCGGACAACTTCTACTCGAAGCTGCACGCTGCTCTGGACGCCATGAAAGTGAATGTTATCCTGGGCGAACGCCTCACAGAGCGTCTGCCAGGCAACTCGTTCGAGAAGCGCACGCTTCGCACTGACAAAGGCACAGAGATCGAGTCTGACATCCAGTTGCTGTGCGGCGGCTTCTGCCCAGTCTCCGATCTCATCCAGGACATGGATCCGTCACTCGTCACGGAACAGGGGTCGATCAAGGTGAACGAGCTTCTGCAGCTGGACAACGAGAAGTACTCGAACATTTTCGCGCTGGGTGACAGCAGCAACCACGACACGCCGAAGATGGCGTTCTGGGCCGCTGACCAGGGCAAGTTCCTCGCTGCGCAGCTCGCAGCCGTCGTACAGAAGAAGCAAGACGGCTTTAACAAGCCATACCCGAAGGTCACGACGGAGGCGATGATTCTTCCGGTGGGTAGCGGAGGCGTCTCGCAGCTTCCTTTCTGGGGTGGCGTCGTTGTCGGCGACTGGGTCACTTGGATGATCAAGGCGAAGGACTTCATGGCTGGCCGCACCTGGGGCAGCCTCGGTGCCACGCCCCCGAAGTAAATGTGGGGGCAATCGTTGTCCAGGTTCAGGGGGGCGATCTTCACTATGCAACAACCAAGGAAAGAGACCCCTGCATAAGTGAATCCATTTTTATATACTTTTTTCGATTTCGGTAATGTAGTTCTAGCCGAGATGACAAGTGCTGAATGACTGGCGATGATCGATGAATAACTTGGCTAGACTGCAAGCCCAAGAGGAGCTGCTGCTTTTAATACCAAGATTATGGAGACGGAAATGCTATCGTAGCTCGCGATTTCAACGGCACCCTTGATACTGTATCGACTTTTGCAACCACGTGCCAAGCAGAAAGTTAGGGTCTGTTCAACTGAAAAGATAATCCGCTACCCATAGAGTGGATGGAGTCGTTAACTACTTCGGTACCGCAGCGCCGATGCTAGGCCAAATGTGGCTAGCCAAGTCTTCCCGTTTGTTGGTGTAGCTGGCGTCCGCATAGGTACGCGGGGAGGGCTCCGACGACGTGGTAGTAATATAATCTTCTCGAGGATGATGACCTCGATGTCGTACTGCCTACCGGCCTTCGGGGGCCGGGGGATTTTCGAAGTTTGATTGTGAAATACAACACAACTGCAACATAAGAATGAATCCATGTATACGCGCCTAAATATGTATACGCCTTTACAAAAATTAAGTACAAGTATACATATTTTCCAAATATCTGTGCTATTCCGGTGCATGTAGTTATAATAGGATTGTATCCTAGATTAGGACGGTGTTATACCTCTGTCCCGCTTCGACGTCGCCCCCATGGCGCAAATTCGCAAAGGAAGTGGTTAGGCCCTGGTTTCTCCGTCGGTGTCTGGGTCTGGGGATTAACGCTCACAGTAATAGGTAGAGTCACCAACGAGATTGCATAAAACCAACGCATTTGCCCTAGCCACCAAAGTCGCCGGCCTTCGGCCGGCGAGATCAAGCGCAGCGCGTAGCGCTGCAAGATTAGGGTGAGCCTACCGGACTCGGCCAGAGAGGTTTAGCATCGACGTGCGAAGCGAAGTCTTCGCGCGGCGTGCTAAACCTCGACATTAACCCGTTTTCCAGCAGGGTCCCGCATGGTTTTTGGGGTTAGGGCAGGGTGATAAGGTACATGATGTTGCAGGAAAGTCGCAGGAAAGTTACAGGAAGGTTGCAGCAACGACGTTTTATGCAATCTCGTTGGTGACTCTATTAATAACAAGGTCCATTCGCAAATGCTTACGACTGCGTCAATTGTCATAAGCCGCAGCAGCACAAACATTGTACATATCATGAAACTACTGCGTAAGTAGCAGCTAGGGGGTTAGCATTCTTTTGCAGAACGTTCTCAATCTGCTGGAAAACTCACTAAAGAAACGCTGTGGTCATGCTTACCTTCCACATTCCATCGTACAGAATGATTCTTAGACGGAATTTGTCGGACATTTGGCAGACACAGCAAATCGATGTATAAGTTTAGAGAAACCCACGGTACTGTACCGGGATTCACCACTGTCTCACTTCGCCATGCACTGCGCGAGTGCTTCGCTGAGTTCCTCAGCACCTTCGTCGTGGTCGTGTTCGGCATGGGTGTGAGCAGCCAAGTGACCAACTCGCAGGACGCCAACGACACGTGGTTCAGCACGCATCGGCGTGCTCATCGGTTTATGCTGCTCGGATGGCGGGAGTGGCGCCAACTTCAACACGCTCGCGCACTGCGTGTACGGCCGCCTGCTGTGGTAGAACTTCTACCGTAGAAGGCGCCCGGCTGCATGTTGTCGCAGCCTTTATCGGCGCCTTCGTCATCAACGTCATGCAGTACCAGAACCTGAACGTCATCGAACCGAACCGCGAGACGACGCAGAGCAGCTTCTCAACGTACCCGAGCGCCAACATCCCCAACTACACGGCCTTCTCCACCGAAGAGGTCGGTACGGTCATCCTATTGCTCATGAGACAGAAGGTGAACGCAGCGCAACCGTCCGGTGGTGATGCCATCACGGACCAGCGCAACCGTCCGGCCGACCCCGTGGGCGCTGCGTTCGCCTTCTGCCTCATGAGCATAACCCTCGGCATGCCCTTTAGCACGAACACGGGCTACGCTGTCAACTTGGTGCTTACCTGGGTCCTCGCACCTTCACGGCCGTCGCCGGCTGGGGCTCCAAGGTCTTCACCACGCGCAGCTACTACTTCTGAATTTCGCTCGGGGACGATTCTCTGGGCGGCGTGCACGGCGCGGGTCTGTACCGCGTGTTGGTGGAGATCCAGCACCCGCAGCCGCAGTCTCCGCTGCTGTAGAAGATGACCGTTCCCCCGATGATCCTAGAAGTATATGTACCATAGAAGTCAATGAATAAAATATCGCATCTGCTGTTCAATTCTGTGTTTTACTTGGATGTGATACTCGTTCTTAAGTGTTTATTTCCTTTCCTTTTCGTAAGATGTACGATATGCTGCTCAAAGTTTTGTCGATCAAGATAGAACGGTTATCAGTATCTTGCAGCAAACAATTACTTTTGTAAGCCTACTATCTTCACAGGAAACATGGCGACAGAGGATCAAACGAATGCTATTATCGTGAGTTTAAAAGGAAACGTTTGTTGACTACACTTTTTGGAGCTATGTAGATCGGCGTTGATCGAGATGGTTTTGTGCTTCTTCCACACGATTTTAGCCGCAACGCCGTTTTCGTACTGTGTTCTCGCGAATCTGGCGAATCTGGCGAACCAATCGTACTTAGGTAGCTGTTGGACCTTTGTCTGCCAAATTCGGTGCAAATCGAGATTTGCGACCGTCGCCACCCATTCACACAGTGGGAACAAAACTCGTTTTCCAGAAAATGTCGGACGCTGTGTCCGACTCTTTATGCATTGATGGCTTCATTGTCTGCCAAATTTTGGGGAATGATTCTTAGACGGAATTTGTCGGACATTTGGCAGACACAGCAAATCGATGTATAAGTTTAGAGAAACCCACGGTACTGTACCGGGATTCACCACTGTCTCACTTCGCCATGCACTGCGCGAGTGCTTCGCTGAGTTCCTCAGCACCTTCGTCGTGGTCGTGTTCGGCATGGGTGTGAGCAGCCAAGTGACCAACTCGCAGGACGCCAACGACACGTGGTTCAGCACGCATCGGCGTGCTCATCGGTTTATGCTGCTCGGATGGCGGGAGTGGCGCCAACTTCAACACGCTCGCGCACTGCGTGTACGGCCGCCTGCTGTGGTAGAACTTCTACCGTAGAAGGCGCCCGGCTGCATGTTGTCGCAGCCTTTATCGGCGCCTTCGTCATCAACGTCATGCAGTACCAGAACCTGAACGTCATCGAACCGAACCGCGAGACGACGCAGAGCAGCTTCTCAACGTACCCGAGCGCCAACATCCCCAACTACACGGCCTTCTCCACCGAAGAGGTCGGTACGGTCATCCTATTGCTCATGAGACAGAAGGTGAACGCAGCGCAACCGTCCGGTGGTGATGCCATCACGGACCAGCGCAACCGTCCGGCCGACCCCGTGGGCGCTGCGTTCGCCTTCTGCCTCATGAGCATAACCCTCGGCATGCCCTTTAGCACGAACACGGGCTACGCTGTCAACTTGGTGCTTACCTGGGTCCTCGCACCTTCACGGCCGTCGCCGGCTGGGGCTCCAAGGTCTTCACCACGCGCAGCTACTACTTCTGAATTTCGCTCGGGGACGATTCTCTGGGCGGCGTGCACGGCGCGGGTCTGTACCGCGTGTTGGTGGAGATCCAGCACCCGCAGCCGCAGTCTCCGCTGCTGTAGAAGATGACCGTTCCCCCGATGATCCTAGAAGTATATGTACCATAGAAGTCAATGAATAAAATATCGCATCTGCTGTTCAATTCTGTGTTTTACTTGGATGTGATACTCGTTCTTAAGTGTTTATTTCCTTTCCTTTTCGTAAGATGTACGATATGCTGCTCAAAGTTTTGTCGATCAAGATAGAACGGTTATCAGTATCTTGCAGCAAACAATTACTTTTGTAAGCCTACTATCTTCACAGGAAACATGGCGACAGAGGATCAAACGAATGCTATTATCGTGAGTTTAAAAGGAAACGTTTGTTGACTACACTTTTTGGAGCTATGTAGATCGGCGTTGATCGAGATGGTTTTGTGCTTCTTCCACACGATTTTAGCCGCAACGCCGTTTTCGTACTGTGTTCTCGCGAATCTGGCGAATCTGGCGAACCAATCGTACTTAGGTAGCTGTTGGACCTTTGTCTGCCAAATTCGGTGCAAATCGAGATTTGCGACCGTCGCCACCCATTCACACAGTGGGAACAAAACTCGTTTTCCAGAAAATGTCGGACGCTGTGTCCGACTCTTTATGCATTGATGGCTTCATTGTCTGCCAAATTTTGGGGAATGGATATTCATCCTTCGACACAGTCAACTTCGACGCGTTATCGCTGATTGCTGTGGTGCATAGTTGAAGGACACTTTTCAAATTGAGCCCTTCTCATCCCACCTCGCACCATCAGTGTAATCAGAAATCAGAAATAATCAGGAACCGGCAAGGGTGAAGCCATTGCATCCGGCTTTTTCAACAGAGTCACACTCATTTAATGCATCCCGATCTATCTAGGCATTTGTTGGGGTGCGGGCTACTCTCTTGGACACTTTAAAAAAATATGTCCCGCCCATCCACTACATTGCCTTATTACCATGTTGACTGTACCTAGTACCTAACAGTAGAAATACACTTATAGAATTTGACTCCGCTCATCCAGTCGAGCTGAAGCAGTCATATTCAACGGAGTGCCACGGGATACTCGTCACCCATGGTTCAAGGGTAATTTTAAAACTTGGACCCGCTCATCCTCCCAAAGCAGAAGCAGTCATCTTCAACACAGTGCTATCTGAGCGTCCTGGCCCACGATTCTAGGACATTATTAAAATTTTGGCCCCTCCAAAGCTGAAGAAGTCAGCTTCAACTTGGTGCAATTTGAGCGTGGCGGACCACGGTTCATGAACACTTTTCAAACTTAGCCCCGTTCATCCCACCACAGCTAACGTACCACAGACTTCGATCGAAACGGTGGTAGTTCGTATTGAGCTCCTCTCCATTCTAATCACGCAGTTGGCGTCCATGCTATTCTATCGCTTCGAGGCAGCATGCTTCTGTAGATATTTTCATGCAAGTTCTATTACTTGCAGTGGTGTATGAACACGTAGGTAGATCGACTGTGAAGATGACATGCTATCGACCTCTTTACGTGGGCTAGCAAGCTGAATCAAGACTTTCACTTTCCAATCTACGCCCTACACAGCCATGCAACCTATCCAAAAACTGCGCTCACAGGGCTATGTCATCCTACGAGGAGTACTTGGAGAAGCCGCAGCAAACGCCCTTCGGATCATCGCGCATCGTGGACGCTTACCGTGGACTGCTGAAGACCCGACAAGCCCAAATTTGCGCCGTGATGTAGCCGCTGTGCCATCGACCCATGCAATGCTGCTATCAACCATCCTACAACATTACTACCGGACATTCTTCCCGAATGTTCAGCCGTCAATGCTCGCGTGAGACTATCTGAAGTCGCATGGAGGTAAGCCAATACATCGCAACTTCACACAAACAACTTCCTGCATCGATCCGTTGGACGCTACGGCCCTTCCTGGGTCTATTTTGCTTGCCACACAAGACGACACGGTGATTTATGGATTTGGCTGGAACCATCAAGTCGCTTTTCAATCCGAAATGATCCGCATCCAGCTGCACAAGGGCGACATGCTTCTTTTCCGAGGTGATTTCATCCACGCGCGGGCTAGATACGACTGGAATAATCTCTGCGTCCACACACTTCTTCCTTCGACGCATCAGCAGTTTCCTTCTCCCGGTCGGCTGATCCCGCTGTGCGCGGATAAACCAGGCGTCGATCCGACCGACTGCCACTACTACGTGTGGGGGTGCCAATATGAAGGCCAACCAAGCGTGCGTTAAGCAAGCACCTCTGCAACCACCACAACTTCATGATGCGGAGCCCCCGAAACAGAGAGAGTGGTGATGGTCGGTACGCTGGTGAAGAATCTGAGAGTGTCGACAGGAACAGGCTTCCTGCTCAACCGGCCTCGCTGGGTATCACGGTATTGGTCAGCTAAGCGGATGCCGGAGTTGATCTCGGGGACGATGAAGCGCATAGTCACCTGGCTCACAGCATGCCCGATTTCCAAAACACTGAGGAGGACCTGGAGATGGAGATTTTGATCGCTACTGACAGCGACACAGAAACGGAAAACGAGAGCTTCAATGACAGCGCTGATGATGCCCTCTGAGCGTGGAAGATATGTGCGTGTTCAATCGGAAAGCCATCGGACGAAACGAGGACAATTTCGGGGAGAAGTCTCGGGTCTACACATACATCTCAGTTGTTGCATTGTAGCCACACTAATGAAAGATTCATATTTTTCATACTGTGCCGCAAACTTCAGTGTTACCGGCACTACGTTTTCAGTCCACGAACGTTTCTGTTGCGTCCTGGACAATATGATGTACATCTAGCCAAAGAAACACGTACACCTTCGAAACGACAAGGTCATAAATATATTCTGAACACTTTTATTAGAACTGTTTGGAAACAGATTCTGTATTTCTGTGCTAAACAATCCTTGTTGTGTAAGAGGCTCTATTTGCCTGTCGCGATACGTCGTTTTATCAACATCCGGAGTCTTCACTTCACATTCCTACAAAGAGAAGCGTACGACCAAGGCGATGGTTGACCGACAGGCTTGCTGGCACGATCCGAGACAGCACCAGCGGCTGTGATGCACGCCTAGCAGGCCGCATGCCGCTCAGGTCTCGATAGTCCTTGAGTTGCACAGAGACAGCACATTGAGTGCCCGTTGCAGCTCATACATGGCCTCGCAGATCTCCGTGTAGGGCATCCACCCAAAACCGCCAGTTAGCGTCTCCGGTGCCGCGTACAGCTCTCCTCATTGCGAAACGCGATCACCACATGTGGACTACACGATAGTTTGGTTGTTGACGGTGACAAGGACCGGGGCACAGATAGCGCCTGACGGTAGTACTACGTACAATCGGACACAAGACAAAGTAAAGATTAAGACAAACGGGCACAAGACATAAGATAAAGCACAGAGTATTCCTAACTTTGAACTTTGGATACGGCAACCTTGGTCATGCCTATGAAAGTTGTCTAGGACGGGTTTGCCTTGATTAACGCTGCTATCAATTGCATCAGCTTCTGCTGGCGCTGTAAAGTGTCTTGTCTCTCTTTCCGCTCGCGCAGCTCACGCTCCACCTCACGAGATTCCGATTCCAGCTGTGATAAAACCGCCAGCTGAATGAACTCGTGGTAGAGCTGCATTGGCGTCGGTCGTGGCGTGCCGCTGGCCTCGGTAGCGAGTCCATGAAGTGCACACAGTGTGGGCTCAGCGCGAGACGTGTCAGCTTCTACTGCTTGTGTCAGCTCCTCGTGATCTTGTTTGGGCACGCGTGCAACTTCGACAGCGTCAGAGCTGTACCTACGGCTCTGCGCTTGCTCCACCTCTACGCCATTTCGCTTGACAATGCGCGCCTTGATACGCCTGGCAAGTGCTTGAAGCTGCGAGGACGATTCAAATTCAGACGGAGCCACCAGTGCGGAGAATTTCTTCCGCAAGCTTACAGCCGTTCTGTTGCCCCATGACAACTCCTTCCGAGCCTCGTACTCAGCTGCCACGAGGTTCCATTCGGCTGGACTCGTGGGTAATTTTTCTTCCAGTATTGATATGAGAAGCGTCAGCTCCTGCTTTCCGTAGTTCTTGTTACCAGTAATCCTTGCCATCTACAAACCTCATTAACAAGTTAGATTTGAAGCTCAATCGTGTCTAGCAGCATATCATTACCGTCTAAACGATAGCTTGAAGAGCGCAAAACGCAGAAAGCCGGGCTGATGCAACCAAGGCTGCCCCTCGCGCTAGTAGACGATAGTCTGGTACCTAGATGTGTACGACGCAGCTGCAACATCAGGATGGATGCTCCCACTATAGCTTATGCTGGCTACACTCTGTTCGGCTGCTGGGCAACTTCGATCTCTGTTTTTTCTTCTTCTTGCCTCCTGCAGCAGCATAGCCTTCATGTCCTCGACTATTAGAAGCTGATTTTGCTCCGTATTTATCTGCACTTGGTTTGTGTTTCTCCTTCCACCGCAACATCTTCGTCGTTTCGACGTCCACGCTTCAGCGGCACTCATATAGGTGCCACCATCACTAATTTCTGGTGAAAAGCAGCCCTGATCCTGTAGCCCCATCATCTTCCAAACGATTACTCTACGTCTGAGAGGCAAAGCGAAACTGATGCAAAGGATGGCTGACGCGTTGGTTGCCGTCGAAGCCAAGTCGACTAACTAGGAATGGATCGTAAAGATGTCAAGATCTTAAATTAATGAGCATTCAGATGCAGAACTGTCTAAAAAAACGGGAATGGCACAATAAAAGAAAATGGCGTACTACGTAGACTCAACAAAGTGCAGCATAGCTGAGCAATGATTGACTTTTGTATTTTGAAATTACCTGGGGCACATCAGCATTAGCGACTCTGTTTTTCACTGCTCAACAGTAATATTGTTCAGTTCAATTGTCACTTGAGGCTCGACATCACGGTAGAGCGAGGGGTTTCTTCCATTCTTGATCTTGATTATGGTGCCATCGGCAGGTAGGTCGGCATCGGCAATGGTCTTTGCCTTGAACAAAGTTGCGGTTAGCAAAATCGAATTGACGTTGTCAGCATCGGTATCAAAAGGCGTCTTGAAGAGCTAGATCACAGCAAACCAAACAGCTCGTGGCTTAGAAAAAAGGAATAAAGTGATAGAAAACACAAAATCAGATACCTCGTAAAGTTGATCCAGCGTTTCAGGGGCATCCGCGTCGACTAGATGGAGCTTGATCAGCTCGCCACTGTCGTAGACATGACGCGAACTCCACACCACGCGCATGCGAATTGTGGCGCTCAGTTTCCATATCTTGGGCTGTCCCTTGACCGCGGTTTTGAACTCTAAGAAAGTTAACGGCGTCAACCTCCCACGAACGAACCAACATATCCGCCCCTGAAAGTAATATACCTTCACCGTCGATAGCTCAGACTTTATGCGCATGTTTCCCGACTTCATAAGTTCGCGCATACGATCGCAAGCTGACATTGGTGCTCTGGGCTTCTCTTGAGCAGTGACTTTCGTATTCACAAACAAGAACTATGTCAGTATTAGCCAAGTCCTACTGGATAAAAAAATACTCGCCTTTCACACACTGTTTTTTTGCGCCTTCTTGTGTATCCGGGCCAAATGAAGTGCCTCTGTCCCGCTTCGACGTCACCCCCATGGCGTAAATTCGCAAATGCTTACGACTGCGTCAATTGTCATAAGCCGCAGCAGCACGTACATTGTACATATCATGAAACTACTGCGTAAGTAGCAGCTAGGGAGTTAGCATTCTTTTGCAGAACGTTCTCAATCTGCTGGAAAACTCACTAAAGAAACGCTGTGGTCATGCTTACCTTCCACATTCCATCGTACAGAATGGATATTCATCCTTCGACACAGTCAACTTCGACGCGTTATCGCTGATTGTTGTGGTGCATAGTTGAAGGACACTTTTCAAATTGAGCCCTTCTCATCCCACCTCGCACCATCAGTGTAATAAGAAATCAGAAATAATCAGGAACCGGCAAGGGTGAAGCCATTGCATCCGGCTTTTTCAACAGAGTCACACTCATTTAATGCATCCCGATCTATCTAGGCATTTGTTGGGGTGCGGGCTACTCTCTTGGACACTTTAAAAAAATATGTCCCGCCCATCCACTACATTGCCTTATTACCATGTTGACTGTACCTAGTACCTAACAGTAGAAATGCACTTATAGAATTTGACTCCGCTCATCCAGTCGAGCTGAAGCAGTCATATTCAACGGAGTGCCACGGGATACTCGTCACCCGTGGTTCAAGGGTAATTTTAAAACTTGGACCCGCTCATCCTCCCAAAGCAGAAGCAGTCATCTTCAACACAGTGCTATCTGAGCGTCCTGGCCCACGATTCTAGGACATTATTAAAATTTGGCCCCTCCAAAGCTGAAGAAGTCAGCTTCAACTTGGTGCAATTTGAGCGTGGCGGACCACGGTTCATGAACACTTTTCAAACTTAGCCCCGTTCATCCCACCACAGCTAACGTACCACAGACTTCGATCGAAACGGTGGTAGTTCGTATTGAGCTCCTCTCCAGCGGCTGTGATGCACGCCCAGTAGGCCGCATGCCGCTTAGGCCTCGATCGCCCTTGAGTTGCACAGCGCCACCCGCCAGCGATACCCGCACCAAATTTTGCTTGATGAGTGTGTGGCCCTAGTAGAAGTCGCTCACAGACTCGTTGGGCTGTCTCCAAGATTTATAGCGGGTCTCCACCGGTTGTGATCTGCCACGCTGCATGGAGAAGGGAGCATTCTTACTCACAGAGACAGCACATTGAGTGCCCGTTGCAGCTCATACATGGCCTCGCAGATCTCCGTGTAGGGCATCCACCCATACACGTCAGTCAGCGCCTCCAGTGCCGCATAGAGCTCTCCTCATTGGGAAACGCGATCACCACTTCATCACACATCGGGTGGCCCACATAGTAGCTTGTATGTCTTTTGATTGGTCGAAAAAGGTGCCCTATCTAACCTGACCGTCACAACGAGAGAATGACAGTGACAGTGACAGTGACAGTGACAGTGATATGACATGAGCACGGTACTACGTCCAAACGGGCACAAGACAAAGTTTTTCAAACTTCGAATTTCTTGGTCACCACTGGACCAGACGAGTACCACCAAATCCGCCCGAGGTGAAGGTGGCACCTCCGATAATCGCGATGTTGCTTGCCATTGTTGCTGATACTCTTTCAGGTGCACTCGCAAGTCATTCATTTTTAATTATTGTCTGAAATGTTGTAGGTGCCGCGACCCTTCTAGATTTTACATTATCGAACTCACATGTCAATAGGCTTACAACAGACCTCAGAATGTGGGATACTGTGTAGCAGTATTTCACCTGCTGCTTGGCTCGGGCCTTCGGCCGGTACCCGGTAGTGGTTTCCTAACTGCTCTGTCGTTTTGCCAGCTCATATCGCGTCGTGGGCGATGGCCAATCTAGCTTTTGTAACCCCCGTTACAACAGTCGTAAGAACATGTAACTTGTCTTTGCAAGACGAGTACTCAAGCGATCATTATTCATTTCATCACGGATAAACAACTTCCTCTCAAGAGCTACGACCCAGACGATCACCAGCCGAGCCTCCAGCCACCTCAACAAGTCCACTATGATGCGCATTGTGATCGTCGGCGGTGGCCAAGCAGGCATCAACTGCGCCCAAAACCTGGCCAAGACACTGACCGACGCGGACAACACGGAGGTCGTCGTGCTGGAAAAGAGCGGCCACTTCTACCACACACTGGGAGCGGCTCGGGCCTGCGTTGATGCCGACTACGCGAAGAGCATGTTCGTCCCCTATGACAATGCCATCCCGAAGAAGTCCTCGGGCTTTGTCCGGATCGAGCACGCGGTGGCCACGGACATCTCACCTGACAAGAAGGAGATCTCGTTTCACGCGATCGGTGCCGATGACAAGAAGAGCGGAAAGGCTGAGAAGCTGCACTTCGACTACCTGGTGTTGGCCACCGGCAGCACGTACACGGTTCCGATTAAGCAGGACCCGAATGACTACACGCGAGCAACCACCGAGTCTAAGCTGCAGGAAGTTCGCTCGGAAATCGAGAAGGCAGGGAAGATTCTGATCGTTGGCGGCGGAGCTGTTGGCTGCGAAATGGCAGGGCAGATCAAGGCCAAGTACCCGGACAAGAATGTGACGATTCTCGAGGCGCACAGCGAGCTCATTTCGAGGAACAAGCTGTCGGACAACTTCTACTCGAAGCTGCACGCTGCTCTGGACGCCATGAAAGTGAATGTTATCCTGGGCGAACGCCTCACAGAGCGTCTGCCAGGCAACTCGTTCGAGAAGCGCACGCTTCGCACTGACAAAGGCACAGAGATCGAGTCTGACATCCAGTTGCTGTGCGGCGGCTTCTGCCCAGTCTCCGATCTCATCCAGGACATGGATCCGTCACTCGTCACGGAACAGGGGTCGATCAAGGTGAACGAGCTTCTGCAGCTGGACAACGAGAAGTACTCGAACATTTTCGCGCTGGGTGACAGCAGCAACCACGACACGCCGAAGATGGCGTTCTGGGCCGCTGACCAGGGCAAGTTCCTCGCTGCGCAGCTCGCAGCCGTCGTGCAGAAGAAGCAAGACGGCTTCAACAAGCCCTACCCGAAGGTCACGACGGAGGCGATGATTCTTCCGGTGGGTAGCGGAGGCGTCTCGCAGCTTCCTTTCTGGGGTGGCGTCGTTGTCGGCGACTGGTTCACTTGGAGGATCAAGGCGAAAGATTTCATGGCTGGCCGCACCTGGGGCAGCCTCGGTGCCACGCCCCCGAAGTAAATGTGGGGGCAATCGTTGTCTAGATTTGTCAATGTTTGCACATAGTGGCACATTGTACCAGCTGCCTCTCGTAGCTGATGATCTCATACAAAAGGTCCCTTCAAAGCTGTTAGACAGGAAGTAACTATGCTGTATAGTCTGTACCAGTGTAGTTCTGCTAAAACCAACCATCTTAACTCTACTGCTGGCAGTGCGCCAGCGCTAATAGATCTCACTTCGTCTTTTGACAACTCCACCACACTCCTCTCCTCCTAGTCTCTCCGTTAACCTCGCAACAGGTTATGAGCCCAAGCCAAGCCTCCAGCGACGACTTCCCCAGACTCGTCGGAGCCGACAACTTCGACGTCTGGAAGGCTCGCGTGTGCGCAGCCCTCGACGGAAAGCACCTTCTCGGGTTCGTGACGAAGCCCGACTACGATGGTGTCTCCGAGGACGACAGCGAGGACAGCGGGAGCGACATGTCCGACACCGACGACCCGCCGAAGACCACACCGGCGAAGACGGCTGAGGTCGACTCCGACGCCGTCGACTACGACGAGAGCGACGACGATGCCAAGCCTCAATTTGGCTCTGATGAAGACTCGAGCGATGGGTCGGACACTGTGATCAAGCGCAAGGACCTGCCTGTGATCCGACCGTTCAACCGCCGTGGGGCTCGTGAAGCGCCTAAGCAGTCGAAGAAGACGAAGACCAAGCCGTTGAACCAGCGTGAGCGCCGTCGCCAAGAAGCCAAGACCAAGGCATTTCTGATGAAGACGATGGACAACAAGCACGTTCGACTGGTCAAGAATCTCGTCACGTCCTACGACATCTTCACCTTCATCTGCGAGAAGTACGAGGGTGCTGCCTTCCACGGCGACCCCTACTTCATTCAGCACTATCTGATGGAGATCAAGTACGAGGAGGGCTCTGACCTCACAGAGTTCTTCCTTAAGCTTGAGAACGCGATGAAAGCCGCGTCAGAAGCCACCGAATCGGTGATGACGGAGGGACAGAAGTCAATCTACCTGTTTCACTCCATGCCCAAGTCGTGGAAGGACGATCTCCGCATTTGGAAGGGTCAACGGAAGTACATCCCGTATGAGGACCTTAAGCAGAGTATTGAGGGCAAGGTGCGCGACCTCCAAGCCCAAGAGCGCTATACACTGGCGAAGGGCACTCCGGAGACAGCAGCGACTAAGAACGAGCGTGCTCTGGTTGCAGCCGGACCTACTAGCACCCCGCCCAGTCACGGCAACAGCTTTAACGATACCTGCTCGTACTGCAACCGCCCGCGCCACGCTATCCGTCACTGCAGGAGCTTACAGATGGACCTGCGGACTGGACACGTGAAGGCCGGTACTGTACTGCCTGCGAACTTTGTGTTCAAAGGCAACTCAAAGCGTGAGTACCCGAAGAACAAGAACAAGAACAAGCGCAATGGAAACAGTGCTGGTGGCAACTACAACGGCAATCGTGGCAAGAATCAAAAGCGCCAAAACCGCCAAGAAAGCTCTGACGATGATGACTACCGTCGGAACAAGCCCCGCGAACGCAAACGCCGCCAGGACGACTCGGACGATGATGATGAAGCCGATGGCAACCGTCGTAAGGTGTTTCGTCAAGAACGCCGCGAGTCCGGTCTGATTGCTGTAGCCACCGCCATCAACTCGCCTCTGAGTCTCACGGCTCAAGCCAATGTTGATCTGGACACCACGTGGACCATTGACTCTGGATGTACGCGTCATGTGACGCATGAAGCCCAGTGGTTCTCCAACATCTCTGCCAGTGGTGGTTCCATCACTGTCGGCGGAAAGAATCAAATCCCGATTGAGGGTATTGGACGCGTTGAGCTGGAGGTCACCGACTCCAAAGGCAACATGAAGAAGCTCATCCTTCACGGCGTCCTCTACGCCCCACAGCTGCACTTCAGCTTACTCTCAGTCTCGGCTGCCGTGAAGCACGACTTTCGCTTCAGCTTCGATCGCAAGAAGTGCGCCATGCAGACTGATGAACGCTTTAGTATTGCGGCGCTAATGGCCACGAACACGGGTCTGTACCAGTTTCAGGCTAAACCTGCGGAAAGCGCATCGGCACTCATTGCCACGTCGGGTAAGCAACGTTTTCTTCTGCTTTTACACAAACGCCTTGGGCATCCTAACGTTCGCGTCTTGCATGATCTATCTAGGAGCCAAGCCATCCGTGGACTCGACGGTACTGCGAATGTAAACCCGAAGGAGCCGTTCTTCTGTACGGCATGCACACTAGCGAAGTCTCACCGCTCACCCTTCTATTCGAATAGAGTAGTTGACCGTGCCTTAGCACCATTGGAAAAGGTTCATACAGACATTTGTGGTCCTTTACCCGTGCCTAGTCTTACTGGGTGCCGTTACTTTGTGATCTTTATCGATGATTATTCCCGATTCATGTTCACATATCCGATGAAAAAGCGGAGTCAGCTCTATGAATACTATGATGACTTCAGGAAGAAAGCCCTGAACATTTTCAGACACGACATCAGTGTGCTTGAGTGGCGTCCGTGTGCTATCGAAGAGCACGACATCCAGGTACTCCAGGCAGATAATGCCAAGGAGTATGAAAAACTTGGACGTGAAATCTTCCGAAAGTATGGTACACACGCACAGTTCACCAACGCATACACTCCGCAACAGAATGGAGTTGCGGAACGTCGCATGAGAACTATCATGGAACGGGTACGAGCCCTACTGCTTGATGGAAAACTTCCCAAGCAACTCTGGGCTGAGTGTGTCTGTCATGTTACCACCTTGATTAACATGACCCCTAGCTCAACGACCAGCGATCGTACACCATATGAACTCTGGTACAAACGCATTCCATCCATGCAGTACATGAAAGTGTTTGGATGTAGTGCGTACGTTCATATTACAGAGCAATACCGCGACAAGCTCGATGCTCGAGCACGGCTGTGCATGTATCTAGGCGTTCCCGACCACAAGAAGGGGTATCGTCTGATGGATCTCAACTCCCATGCCATTGTCTACAGCCGAGATGTCATCTTTAAGGAAGACGAGTATCCTTCCCTGGCTAACCTGACGGAAACACCAGAACAGCCTGCGATCGAGTCAGATCAGCATGTCCACATGGAATCGATTGAGCCTGTACCTGCAACGACATCACCTGCAGCTGAGCGCCGGCTACCACCCCTTAGGGAGGCGCTCGACAGGACACAGATACATTACTCGTTCCGAACAGAGACATCCTCTGAAACTCCATCGCCTCCTACGCCTAAGCGACCCCGTGTAACGACCGTTGACACGGAAGTAACCCTCACTTCCGAGGAAGATTTACAGGAGCGAGAGCAACGGAAAAATCTGCTCTATACATTGCTAGCTATCCGGTATGTAACCGAGCCCGCCACATATCGAGCGGCCATGAAGTCGGCTCACGCTAATCGGTGGCGTAAAGCAGCTAAAGCGGAATATAAGTCCCACATGGACAACCAAACTTGGGTTCTGGTATCCCCTCCGAAAGGAAGGAAGATTTTAACCTGCCGATGGGTCTTTGTAGTGAAATATACCGGCACAGGCGAAATTGACCGCTTCAAAGCGCGTCTCGTGATCAAAGGATTCCTTCAGGAACATGGCATTGATTACAATGAGATTTTCTCACCTGTTATCAGGATGGAGGTACTCAGACTCCTTCTTACAATCGCAGCGTTGCTAGATCTTGAAGTCCACCAAATGGACGTAAAAACTGCATTTCTCAACGGTTTGCTAGAGGAGGAGATCTACATGGCTCAACCGGAAGGTTTCAAAGTCCCCGGTAAGGAGCACCTAGTGTGCAAACTTTTAAAGAGTCTGTACGGGTTGAAACAAGCTCCCCGTGTATGGTACAAAACGTTGTCTGCCTTCCTTGAAAGCCTTGGGTTTCACAAACTAATCAAGGACAGCTGTGTGTTCAAACGCACGGTTGATGGTGTTACATGCTACATTGCTGTGTATGTTGACGACCTCCTGATCATTGCGCCCACACCAGCCCTCGTAAACGAGATGAAATCCGCCCTGAAAAAGCGGTTCTCCATGACAGATTTAGGGGAGGTGAAGTACTTACTCGGCTGGTCTATTCAACGTGACCGTAAGAGCCGAACGATCTTTATCCACCAACACAAATACGCTACGAAGGTCCTTGACCGCTTCAGCGACTACATTCCGTACCCTATAGCAACCCCAGCAGAGCGGAACGTTAAACTCTCCGTAAGCAGCCAGCCTAGCAGTGAGGCAGAGAAAGATGCAATGAAAGATATTCCGTATCGCGAAGCCGTTGGTAGTATCATGTATCTCATGGTAGGCACGAGGCCCGACATGGCATTCTACATGCGTGAGGTCAGCCAATTCCTAGCTAATCCGGGAATGGAGCACTGGAAAGCAGTAGTTAGAGGTCTGAAATATCTATTAGGGACTAAAGACTACGGTCTTCTCCTGGGTGGATCACTCGATGTCACACCCGAGAACCTGGCCGACATGCTGACAGCTTACAGCGACTCTGACTATGCTAACTGCCCTGACACAAGGCGATCCTTCGGTGGATATGTGACTATGCTTGCCAGCAGTCCAATCTCGTGGCTTTCACGCAAACACCACACGGTGGTTCTCTCTACAACAGAGGCAGAGTACATCGCCCTGTGTCACTGCATGCAAGAGATGATCTTCCTCAAACTTCTCCTCGAAGAGTTAGGATTTTGCACGACGCAAGCCAATGTTATTCACGAGGACAACCAAAGCTGCATTAAAATCTGCTATAACCCCGAGCTGCACGGGAGATCGAAGCACATCCATGTTCGATACTGCTTTGTGCAGGAAAAAGTTGAGCGACACGAGTTCTCCGTCGCTTACTGCAATACCAAAACTATGGTTGCTGATATATTTACTAAGGCTTTAGACAAGCATCAGTTCAGAGAACTAAGGGCAAAGCTCAGGATGAAATCCCTTGACGCTTAATTAGCCATTCCGTATAGTGTACGAGAATAACACTAATGCATGAAGCATGCCTACTCAATTGCGTTCCTTAAGTTTTTTTTTCCCACTGGGTTTTATCTTTTGTTCGCTCTAAGGTTTTCTCCTCACTGAGGTTTCCCTGGTATTATACCGAATTATAATTAGGCATATGACTCTTTATACCCATGCAGACACAAGTTGTTTTTGCTGGAAATTTATTTTCGGTAAGGTAAATGCGGTACCTACCACTTTTTCTTAAAGACAATGAAAGGCCGAATACAGGCCACGAAGGTAATCCAGCCTCTCGCCGACGACACTGGCTTGGGTTCTTTCAAGTCGTAGATGCGCCGAACCTTGCCGTTCTTCCCTTGGACACTGAGCACGAATGCATGCCCGACGAGGCTATGATTGTACGCGACGACAAAGTAGAGTCCGTTGTAGAGAGGCACTTCCTTCAATACACGTGCCCCACGCCGTCCAGCAACGGTGAAGTTGTCCTTGTCGATGGCCTTCAAGATGAAATCTCGGCCGGCGTCTCTGAGGCGGCGCAGGAACCGCAGCACTACCTTCCACGAAGTGCCCCGTTTGAGGTCCACTCCATGCTCTCGGAGTTCATCCGCAACAAATGTGTCAATATCATCCTGCGTGATGATATCCGGGCGGCCAGCAAGCTCGGCCGCGCGCTTCAATGCACTGAACATGCACAAGCCTCGTGCGTCAGCACCAATTGCCCGCTTGCCGTACTCGTCCTTAGGCCAGAAGTCCTTGAACTTCACCACACCGGACTCCTTCCAGCGATCCACGAGGGCCACCTCGTCGGCGAAATCATCGTCCAAAAGTTGCTGAAGAGGCTCCCAAGTGCGTTGATAGTAGCGTCGGTTGACGAGCAGATGACTGAGCCATAACACACGGTACTCAGGACCACGAGGAGAATAGCGACGGTCGTTGATACGGGCCACCATCCAGGTCTTTTTCGTAGTCGCATAGTCAGCTGTAACGGTTACGTGCTTGCTGTTGTAGTACTTGCCGTATATCGGGTAATACATGTCACCATCTGACGATTCATCGGTGTCCGAAGTGCCAAGTTCGATGAATGTATCATCACATTCGGTGGCAGCATTCAGTTCGGTGGCACGAGGTACATGTGCACGTGCCGTGACACGCTGGTCTGTTGCAGCAGTCTGGGCTCCACGAGATGCCTTGCTAGTCCTATCAGCAGCTTTCTTTACCGCTGGATGATGCACGTCTCCATCGAGAGCACGGCCTGCAAGTTCCGTCAATATCTGAGCTGCCGCCTGGTCGGTAGCGCGAGAGGTTGGACCCATGTCACTACGGTCCCTCGGTATAATGACAGGAGAACAATGTGCCATGGCAGTGGCAACATGCTCCCTCGACGCACTCGCCGGCGCTCCAGCGCCACTACGCGAGCCGCACGGCGCAGCACTGCTTGCTGTGGGCGCCGCCTCCGAAGCCTCTGCAGCAGCCTCGGCCATGGCTGCTTGAAGGGCCTCTGCGAGCGGCCCACCAACAGTCTTCTTCCGTTTCTTCACCTTGGCCCCCGCGGCCTTCTCAAACCCGGCCCCCGCGGCCTCACAGCCTCCGGTCTCCGTGGTAGCTGCCTCCACGCTGGACTTGGCTTCTGCACCTTGATTCTCCTTGCGAGCCGCTGCACGCCTTCGCTTGAGCTCCCGAATCTTGGCTGCAGTGCCGAGCTTCCTTTTCTCCAGGCCTTTCGACGCTGAGGACGGCGTGCCCGGCACCGGTGCTGCTGACTTGGCAGTCTTCGAGAGTGTCCCCATGGCCTGCCCGTGAAGTCCTTCTTCCCAACACAGCAGGGCTGAGTGGGCTAAGTCGGAACAGCTAACTCAGGGGCGTCCCTGGTTCGTAACTCTTTGAAGACTGAGCCGTTTGCAACGAGCTTCTCCAGAGACCTGTAATATTTCATTCCTTCTTGCATGTGCCAAAGAGATGCAAAGATGCAGGGAGGCTGTCAATGTTTGCACCTTTACATAGTGGCACATTGTACCAGCTGCCTCTCGTAGCTGATGATCTCATACAAAAGGTCCCTTCAAAGCTGTTAGACAGGAAGTAACTATGCTGTATAGTCTGTACCAGTGTAGTTCTGCTAAAACCAACCATCTTAACTCTACTGCTGGCAGTGCGCCAGCGCTAATAGATCTCACTTCGTCTTTTGACAACTCCACCACACTCCTCTCCTCCTAGTCTCTCCGTTAACCTCGCAACAAGATTCAGGGGGGCAATCTCCACTATGCAACAAAAACTATCCGAGGGAAGAGACCACTACGTACGCCAATGCATTCTTATAATATATATTATATATATTTTCGATTTCGGTAGTTCCGGAACTTCCTAGCAAACTTGCAAAGTGTAATTCCACGAACGTTACCGTACATTTGCGAGATGGCAAGAGTTGGATGGTGGTGGTGAGCTCAGCTCACTGAGCTGTGAATAAGTTGCTAGGCTGCAACCCCAAGAGAAGCTGCTGCTTCCCAAGATTATGGAGACGAAAGTGCCAATCGCGATTTCAATGGCACCCTTCATTTTTTTGGATATGTCGTGAGTCGAGACATTGCTTAAGTGTGCCATTGAATACTTCTGTGGTTGCAAAAGTCGAGACTCTCTCGACTCAAGCAGGAGTATGGGTCTGTTGATCTGTAAAGCTAACGAGCTCCCCATCGAGTGCATGGAGTCGTTAACTACTTTGGTACCGTAGCGCCGATGCTACCCGCTTGTTGGTGTAGTTGGTGTAGTTGGTGTTGTCCGCGTAGGAAAAAGTACGCGGGGCCCCCACAACGCGGTAGAAGAAGGCGTTATTCTCGAGGATGACTTCTGTGTGGTATTTCTTGGTGAGGTTCTTAGGCAGAGTTGGGGCTAGACGGGTATCACCGGATCCCGCTGCGATTTTGCTTGATACCGTTGCTGTTACCATTGCTGGTGTACAGTCGAGTCATTCGTAGTTGTCTGCAATTTCGTTCGTGTGGCGTTTACAACTCAGAAAGCAAAATATCGTTGTTTCGCCGCGGCAATAGGTTCTTGCACTGTACATATGTAATTATCAATCCTTGTTTACTACTATGCTACTGCGATAAACACCAACGCAATGCGAAACGTGGTGATGCCCTAAAGGACAATGAGTAGCTGCAAGTATAATACAGCGTTCTACTTAGCTCCTTGGTGCTTTTGAACAAACCAAGCACCTACAAGGAACTCAAGTCTTCTTCTCAACTCAACGAAGACCGGCAAACCCGTCTCAAGCATGATTTCATTGAGGATGCGATTCTTCATGTGAGCTTATGACTACGCTCCGTGGACAGCAGCCCGGGTGAGCTTGTAGAAAGGGGACGGACTTGCTACGTGGGCAAGTCACTAGCCCCCGGGATAATTTTTTCGCGTAGAATGCCCCCAGTGCAAGGACTTGAGGCTCTCGTCGAGCCGGCAGTCTTTACCCGCGACTACCGACCGGTACGTGTAACTCTCATCGGGTTGTTGGAAGCTGCGTGCGCTGCTGCTGAGACCAGACGGCGCAGCATGAGTCAGTCCTGAACATGATTGCCAACCTCGCGAATGGGCAGAAGAGATAGCTCAACTCTCAGAAGCGCGGCTGCTACATTTTATTGATGGTTAGGCGTCGACTGCTCCAATCACTGCGATCCGGCTTGACATCGCTCTCTTTCGTTCTCGGCCCACATAGTGGCATCGCCGCATGACTGAATCTGCCATCTTTACCAGCGTCGAAGAGAGAGACGGCATCGAAGGAATGGAATACCCCCAATATTTGCGCTTCAACGAGCGATAGCCACACGGGCCTTTACCAGCCTGCTAACAGTCAGTATGATAGACTCTCGACTCGAGGGCTCGTTGCCGCGAGGTCCGGCGGGTTTGGAAAGCCGAGCATGTAAGCTTGGGAACGTTCCGCGGACAAGATGCCAGGATAAGAGCACCAGACAGCGTGACTATCCTGAGACCGATGGAGATGGCAGCTTGTGACCATATTCATCGAAAAGCATGTATTGGTTTCTGCTGCAACAGCTTGATCCATATCTTGTGGCTCAGTATATAGCCCACTGTGTTGGAATGACTGCCGCAGTTCGTTTTCAAATATATAGAACATTCTATACTATCGGTGAGACTATTACGACCATCTCTCCAGCACATTGTCGAGTGTGCCCACACAACATCTTGGTGTAAGTCCGTCTATCTCTCGCTCGTCGAGGTAAAGGCAGCGGACGGCGCATGACGAGGATCCAGATGCCAGCTGGCAGGTCATGACACCCTACACATGGACCGACAATAGTGAAGCCGAGTCGAGTGCCACGCTAGCCGCGCTTTCCACCCCGAGACGCCTGTCGTTCGGGTGTTCCTCTCTCTCTCTTTCCAAGGCGCGCCTGTCACCGCTTGCTCGGCCGCGGTTACATTCCAACTTGACTCGTGCTACTCAGGACTCTGCCTGGATCCCCGAAGAGTGCAAACCAAGTACGACTGGAACCATTGCCAATGACCATGGGCGCGGACCCGAAATACTGCAAGGTGACAGTGCACCCGGCGGCTTCGCCGCCTCGAATGCGTCGCCAGACTGTCGGCGACGAAGGTCTCCCAACCATCCGCAACCGGCCTGTTAAACGCGCGCCGCCTCCAGTGCCGCCCTACAAGGCGCATGCGGCCGCTGTCTACGACAACGTCGAGGAGCTTCAGGAAGATAACGCAGCGGACATCGCTGTACTGAGCGAGGATGAGCCGATCTCCCGCCGCCGTGCCCACACCACGTCGTCGCTGTCGGGGTCGGTGCGGCTTTCAAACATCCTAAACCCGTTGTCGCGCATGACAATGCGTTGGACTGAGCATTCGAACGACTCGGTAAACTATGCAACCGAATCATCCACAACCAGTGTGTCCTCGTCGCCGAATATAATGGACACGCCGCCACCGCTCATGACCCCGCCGCCGATGATGGACCTATCTAATTCGTTCCTTGATATAGACACGGACGGCACCGATGACGTCCTCAGGCCGACGTTTGAGGACACAGGCGGTCTGAGACCCACGTTGGATGACTATGCCAGTGCACGACCTACCTTTGAGGACACTGGGGGTATGAGACCGACGTTTGAGGACGCACGCGTATCAAGACCGACGTTTGACAGTTTAAGGCCGACTTTCGAGGACGTCAACAGTCTCTTGGCCGGCACGCCGCCCATTCCAGCAGGACTTACGCTTGACATGCTACCAACTGAGTACGAGACGCCTCCGATCCCGTCGCACTTGCGCGACGTGCTCATGTTCAACCAAAACCAACAGCGCGGCATGTCTCCGGTGGGGATTAATCAGAGCGATGACGAGTTTGAAAGCGAAAGTGAGATTGAAGACGACGACGCCAGCAGCGCCACAACGGACGACTACGGCGAGGACCCCACAAATCGCTCAGTGGATATCGACAGCATTCGTCAGACCCGCTCCCAAGCTCTGGCAAACTTTGAGGCTTCGCTGATTCGACGCATCCCGCGCTCTCGCACCACGGAGGTGCCGAGAAAGGTTGGAGGCTCGGCTCGTAACCTTCGCGGTCTCAGCTCGCCGCCTCGTATGATGAGCCAGGTCATTCGTCGCAAGGCTACTGCTCCTGAAGCAACCCGCGTTGGCGAAGGTCCCATCGCGCCGGGGTCTCGTCAGCTCAACAACGAACCGTCTTCAGTGCCCATGTATCACGGACAGGAGCTTCACCTGGCCTTCAAAACGACCACCGGTCAGATCACTCAAGTGCAAGGACACTCAAAGAGACGGGGTGTTGGCCACAAGAACCCATTCTCGCGCCGTGTTCGTTGCTACGCTCTTCAGCCCTACGATCAGTTGGAAGACGCCGACACACTCCGCATCATCGGACATACCACGGATGGTCTGCTTCGAGGTGGTGACTGCATTTCGCTGGCTCGCACTGACGGCACTGTGCTCCGCATGCAAAAGATCTCCAAGAAGCTCACGTTCAGCAACAAGATCGACGTACGAGCCAAGTTCGTTATCACTGGTGTGCCCGACCGCACACCTGTGACGTCAACGTCCAAGTTCTACTTGCAGAGTGTGTACGATCGCAAAAGAACCGTTGGCTTCATGCCATCACGACGCGAGAGCCACCCAGGCTGCCTCGCCATGTATGTCCACCGCAACGTTGACGACAAGGTTGAGCCCATTCAGTTCTTCAAGCGCCACCCGAACCACAGCCTGACATTCTGGCACAATCCACAGCAATGGGTTTAATGAAACGCGACACAGCGTTCTGATTCACAACCCGCCGCAGTGGGATCAAGCAAACGCATACAGCACGATGGAAGTGCTGAAGTGCGTCCTGCCTCGCAAGGAAGGGCAGGAAAAAAATGTGGTCAACGGCTACCAGTAATGAAATTTGTGTTAGTTGTAACTTTGTCGCGTAAGTATCGTGCAGAAGTCGAAGTATCATAAGAATCAACTATCGAGTGCTGAAACAACGATCCAATTTTGTCGTAAGATTATCAATTGTAGATACGACTTGACTGCATCATCATGAGGAAAGCAACGCATCGTGTTTTGCCCACACCATTGAATTGGTGATCATAAGATAACAAAGTTAACGCGCTGTGAAAACACGGCGTTCTCTGAGCGGAGCAAAGCATTTCATGCAGGTACATTTTTACTTGACTAGAACACAACTGTGTCACCCATGATACATACATGTACGAAAAGACGGCGTGTGATATAATATACGTTCAGTGGGTACAACCGAATACGGGAGGTGGCCATCTAAACTGAAGATACACTCTCCTCCTACACTATTATATACATGTATCAACTTCTTGCGCTCTCATTCTGTTCTTCTGCGCGGTCATCTGAAATCCATCCGATATCGAAGCTGATGAGCGTAGTAACCGGAGGCTGGAAACAAATCGATTCCTGCTAAGATGAGCGGACAGTAGAGTACTCCGTCCGCAGTGCGGACTCGGCACAAATCTCTTGATCGGTACATTGTACTAACAGCTCGGTGAGAGTTGCGATGGACCCCTGATACAAGAAGAACTGCAACAATTACCCGATCGTGTTTGCCAAGCTGTATTGGAGACAAATACGAAAAACTACACTGTACATGTACCATAATATACAATCCATAACCGGTCATAGAGAATTGTTGAGTTTTCTCCCTACTCACAACGTCACCTCGTCGAAAATGTCGGTCCAAGACTCTCCCAGATACTCAGTGTCAAGCGGCGGCAAAGTCTCGAAAGCAACCTCGTCGTTGAGATTGCTGCCAAGTTCTGCCTGCACGGTTGGCGGCACTGGGATTAGTATTGGGTCGAGGAGTGTGTTGAGCTCATCTTCTCGACCCGAGTCGGTCACCAGCGACCAATCCAGCGCGGACAAGTCCGCTGCATCAAACCCAGCCAGTGGCCACGACTCGTTGACAAAGTTTTCTGGGCTGAACGAAGCCATCTCTTGTTCCGGCTCACGCTCATCGTCTTGTTTTGTATCGACGTGCAGTCTTTTGACGTCCGTTCGAAGGACGTGTTCGTCGAAGCTGCTCTCGTCGCGAAAGCGCTTTGTCCCGATGTGAGGAGTTGCTGCGCACATTGCTGCCTTCTGCGCCTCCATTTCAGCTACTAACGGGGCTAGCTGCGAAGGATCACATCTGTGAAGGAAGTCGTGACTGAAGGTGCACACGCTGGCGCGCGTCTTCGTCCACTTGCGGAATCCAAAGTTGTTCAGTTGCCGCTGGAAGCTGGCAAACTTGCAATGCTTGAAGTACTTGGGCAGGATCTCACGCTCGAGTCTTGGCACGTCGAACACCTGGAAGTGAGACCCATCGACCGACCATGCCAGGATGAACGGGTCTTCGTCGTGCAAGATATCATAGAGCGTTCTCACGAACCGAGGAACCTCGTCGACGATCTTCTCGTTGGACCGCATCGCACCGTGTCGGTATCAATTGATTATCAGCAAGTTCAGTTGTGAGGGCGAAGAAGCTTCTTTGATATCCTTAGTCGAGGACTGGAGAATACTATATTTGTGACGGGTCGTATACAGGAGATAGTTTTCGCAAGCGCTGGCCGAATGGACTGGCTGTAGTCGCGTTTGCATGAAATGCGCAGAAAACGCAGCTGATGCGCCCTTGCCAAGTACGCTCGGCGTCTAGTGAAATACATAGCTGAGTATGCTGACGTCGAGCTTCAGACTTTCTTTTTCACGTTGAAGTGCCTTCTTGGTGATCGTATGGAACACCTACTTCGACGCTTTTTAAAATGGCTACATTTCCATGTTCGAGAACACGCACTTGCAATAGATTTCTTGTCTGATCAACTGCGCCAGGCTTTCCACAAATACTGCCCATTCAAAGGTACAGCAACACGCCTCTTGCAGCACGCCTCTAGTACACTGTAACGCATTTGGCTATCCTAACCACGACCAGTGGCAACCGTGCGGCAAGAATATATGCTGCTGAACAAGGAAACCGTAACGAGAAGACAACTCCGTACCCAGATCACACTTGGATACATCGAAAACCAACACAACATCAAATAAATATGTGATACCGGTTTTCAAATTGTTTAACCAGGAAGTTCTCGCCACTTGTGTTCTTGACAAGTTCCCCGCCAGCAGTGCCAGCAGACCAGAAGCCGTAACAACAGCCTCAACACAAGCAGCTGAAGCCTACTCGAGTGTTCTTGGATCTTAGCGCCAAGTGTCATCAACCCACGTGTACCGCTCGATCGGTCTTGCCAAATGTGACAAAACACCTCGGTCTCGGCTCTTTGTCATGTGTCTGTCGCAGCGGAAGACGCACTCGTACCGCTTGCTTCCTCCATCCAGCCCACTTGACACCTCCGCCAGAACTCAATCGGGATCGACCAACACAAACCGCATTACCACCGCGGAGGACCAACCTTCACGACCGCAAAAACAACCACTCAGCCACCAAAAGCAGATAGCGACAGAGCCACATCGATCAACACCAAGTCATCAACGACAGAGACACAAGTAGCTCAGTCAATACACAACCTAACAGGATTTCTACCGCCGGCGACCCTGCCTCCACCAGCGTGCCCCGCTTCGTACGCGCCGTTTACGACATGCTGCAGAACGAAGACCAACGTATCCTCTCGTGGTCAGCAGATGGATCCGACTTCCAGGTCTACGACGTGCCCCGCCTCGAGGTGGAGGTGCTGCGCAAGTACTTCAAGCACGGCCGGTTCACCAGCTTCCAGCGCCAGCTCAACAACTTCGGCTTCCACAAGTGGACCAAGACGCGCGCCAGCGTGGCCACGTTCAGCCACGACGTGCTCGTGCGGTGCCACCTGTCTCAGCTCGCCGCCTTGGTTAGTCGAATGCAGGTCAAACCAACGACAGCAGCAGCAGCAGCAGTAACGCAAGTGAGACCCGCGACGTCGACATCCGCCAAGCGGCCTCGTTGTCTGCTGTCTGCGGCTTCCGAGTCGTCCAGCGCAGCGAAGAAGCACAAGCTGTCGCCGCGCGACGTGTGTGCCGTGGACGATCTGGCGGACCTCCGTTCCGCATCCATCCTGGAGCCGCTGTGGGCGCTGAACGACGGCTGCAACACGGACGAGGAGCTGCTGCTGGGCGCGCTAGACCCCATCGAGCTGGCCGAGTTGGCCGAGCTGGACTGGGACGCCGTCATCTCCCCACTCGAGGTGTACGCTTGTGACAGCGATAGCGACGTCGACATCGACTGCGCTGCGTCAAGTCTGCTTACCGAAGACGACGTGACCGCGGTGCTCAGCGACCTGGACGCCGTGCAGGTGCTGCCGGGCTGCGAGCTCGACTCGTTGCTGGGAGGCGAGTCCGACACAGACGCTGACTTCGCAAGCGACGCTGATTTCGATGTGAACATCAACATCGACATTGACGTCGCTCTCGACGCTGACACCTTGCTATTTGTGTGATTGGTTTGGCACCACTGCCAGCCAGCGACCACGCATGCCACTTTGTACAGTGCAGTGCAGCGCGCGTATATATATGTAGTGTCGATAGAATGTGTAGTGAGTGTAACACATGCAACTAATTTATGAACGCACACACTAGAGTGTACACCGTGATAAGCGGAACAATTGATCCATCTTCGACCCGCAGCGTATCCTTGTGCATCGTTTTGGAGCTCTTTGTTGAAGTTGTTTTCGGTGGTCGTATCCTGGCCAGTTTATGTGGAATTCGTCTACATCTACATGGCTACAGTAGGCTAATCAAAGCGCATGCATCTGCTTATCCGGAAATGCGCTTGCCACCTGTGTTCTTGGAGTTCCCCGCTAACAGTGCCAATCGACGAGTAGCCGCAGCAGCAGCTCCAACGCCAGCAGCAGCAGAAGCCCACTCGAGCGTTCTTAGATCCTAGCGCCAAGTGTCGTCAACCCACGTGTACCGCTCGATCGGCCTTGCCAAATGTGACGAAGCACCTTAGTCTCGCGCTCGTCGACATGTGTCCAAGACGCACTCGTACCGCAGGCACGCCGCTTGCTCCCTCCATCCAGCCTACTTGACACCTTCGTCAGAACTCAATCGGGATCGACCAACACAAACCACACCACCACCGCGGAGGACCAACCCTCGCGACCGCAAACACAACCACTCAACCACCAAAAGCAGATCAGCGACAGCGCCACATCGATCAACACCAAGTCATCAACCACAGAGATACAAGTAGTTCAGTCAGTACACAACCTAACATGAATTCTACCGCCGGCGACCCTGCGCCCACCAGCGTACCCCGCTTCGTGCGTGCCGTTTACGACATGCTGCAGAACGAAGACCAACGCATCCTGTCGTGGTCAGCAGATGGATCCGACTTCCAGGTCTACGACGTGCCCCGCCTCGAGGTGGAGGTGCTGCGCAAGTACTTCAAGCACGGCCGGTTCACCAGCTTCCAGCGTCAGCTCAACAACTTCGGCTTCCACAAGTGGACCAAGACGCGCGCCAGCGTGGCAACATTCAGTCACGACGTGCTCGTGCAGTCCCACCCGTCTCGGCTCGCCGCCTTGGTTGGTCAGATGCAGGTCAAGCCAACGACAGCAGCAGCAGCAGTAACGCAGACGAGACCCGCGACGTCGACCTCCACCAAGCGACCTCGTTGTCGGCTGTCCTCGGCGCCCGAGTTGTCCAGCCAGCAAAGAAGCACAAGCTGTCGCCGCGCGACGTGTGTGCCGTGGACGATCTGGCGGACCTCCGTTTCGCATCCATCCTGGAGCCGCTGTGGGCGCTGAACGACAGCTGCAACACGGACGAGGAGCTGCTGCTGGACGCGCTAGACCCCATCGAGCTGGCCGAGTTGGCCGAGCTGGACTGGGACGCCGTCATCTCCCCACTCGAGGTGTACGCTTGTGACAGCGATAGCGACGTCGACATCGACTGCGCTGCGTCAAGTCTGCTTACCGAAGACGACGTGACCGCGGTGCTCAGCGACCTGGACGCCGTGCAGGTGCTGCCGGGCTGCGAGCTCGACTCGTTGCTGGGAGGCGAGTCCGACACAGACGCTGACTTCGCAAGCGACGCTGAGTTCGATGCGAACATCAACATCGACATTGACGTCGCTCTCGACGCTGACACCTTGCTATTTGTGTGATTGGTTTGGCACCACTGCCAGCCAGCGACCACGCATGCCACTTTGTACAGTGCAGTGCAGCGCGCGTATATATATGTAGTGTCGATAGAATGTGTAGTGAGTGTAACACTGCAACTAATTTATGAACGCACACACTAGAGTGTACACCGCGATAAGCGGAACAATTGATCCATCTTCGACCTGCAGCGTATCCTTGTGCATCGTTTTGGAGCTCTTCACCTTGTTGAAGTTGTTTTCGGTGGTCGTATCCTGGCCAGTTTATGTGAAATTCGTCTACATCTACATGGCTACAGTAGGCTAATCACAAGCGCATGCATCTGCTTATCCGGAAATGCGCTTGCCACCTGTGTTCTTGGAGTTCCCCGCTAACAGTGCCAATCGACGAGTAGCCGCAGCAGCAGCTCCAACGCCAGCAGCAGCAGAAGCCCACTCGAGCGTTCTTAGATCCTAGCGCCAAGTGTCGTCAACCCACGTGTACCGCTCGATCGGCCTTGCCAAATGTGACGAAGCACCTTAGTCTCGCGCTCGTCGACATGTGTCCAAGACGCACTCGTACCGCAGGCACGCCGCTTGCTCCCTCCATCCAGCCTACTTGACACCTTCGTCAGAACTCAATCGGGATCGACCAACACAAACCACACCACCACCGCGGAGGACCAACCCTCGCGACCGCAAACACAACCACTCAACCACCAAAAGCAGATCAGCGACAGCGCCACATCGATCAACACCAAGTCATCAACCACAGAGATACAAGTAGTTCAGTCAGTACACAACCTAACATGAATTCTACCGCCGGCGACCCTGCGCCCACCAGCGTACCCCGCTTCGTGCGTGCCGTTTACGACATGCTGCAGAACGAAGACCAACGCATTCTCTCGTGGTCAGCAGATGGATCCCACTTCCAGGTCTACGACGTGCCCCGCCTCGAGGTGGAGGTGCTGCGCAAGTACTTCAAGCACGGCCGGTTCACCAGCTTCCAGCGTCAGCTCAACAACTTTGGCTTCCACAAGTGGACCAAGACGCGCGCCAGCGTGGCCTCGTTCAGCCACGACGTGCTCGTGCGGTGCCACCCGTCTGAGCTCGCCACCTTGGTGGGCCGGACGAAGGTCAAGCCAACGTCAGCAGCAGCAGCAGTAACGCAAGTGAGACCCGCGACGTCGACATCCGCCAAGCGGCCTCGTTGTCTGCTGTCTGCGGCTTCCGAGTCGTCCAGCGCAGCGAAGAAGCACAAGCTGTCGCCGCGCGACGTGTGTGCCGTGGACGATCTGGCGGACCTCCGTTTCGCATCCATCCTGGAGCCGCTGTGGGCGCTGAACGACAGCTGCAACACGGACGAGGAGCTGCTGCTGGGCGCGCTAGACCCCATCGAGCTGACCGAGTTGGCCGAGCTGGACTGGGACGCCGTCATCTCCCCACTCGAGGTGTACGCTTGTGACAGCGATAGCGACGTCGACATCGACTGCGCTGCGTCAAGTCTGATTACCGAAGACGACATGACCGCGGTGCTCAGCGACCTGGACGCCGTGCAGGTGCTGCCGGGCTGCGAGCTCGACTCGTTGCTGGGAGGCGACTCCGACACAGACGCTGACTTCGCAAGCGACGCTGATTTTGATGTGAACATCAACATCGACATTGACGTCGCTCTCGACGCCGACACCTTGCTGTTTGTGTGATTGGTTTGGCACCACTGCCAGCCAGCGACCACGCATGCCACAATGTGCAGTGCAGTGCAGCGCGCGTATATATATGTAGTGTCGATAGAATGTGTAGTGAGTGTAACACATGCAACTAATTTATGAACGCACACACTAGAGTGTACACCGCGATAAGCGGAACATTTGATCCATCTTCGACCTGCAGCGTATCCTTGTGCATCGTTTTGGAGCTCTTCACCTTGTTGAAGTTGTTTTCGGTGGTCGTATCCTGGTCAGTTTATGTGAAATTCGTCTACATCTACATGGCTACAGTAGGCTTATCAAAGCGCATGCATCTGCTTATCCGGAAATGCGCTTGCCACCTGTGTTCTTGGAGTTCCCCGCTAACAGTGCCAATCGACGAGTAGCCGCAGCAGCAGCTCCAACGCCAGCAGCAGCAGAAGCCCACTCGAGCGTTCTTAGATCCTAGCGCCAAGTGTCGTCAACCCACGTGTACCGCTCGATCGGCCTTGCCAAATGTGACGAAGCACCTTAGTCTCGCGCTCGTCGACATGTGTCCAAGACGCACTCGTACCGCAGGCACGCCGCTTGCTCCCTCCATCCAGCCTACTTGGCACCTCCGTCAGAACTCGATCGGGATCGACCAACACAAGCCACACCACCACCGCGGAGGACCAACCCTCGCGACCGCAAACACAACCGCTCAACCACCAAAAGCAGATCAGCGACAGCGCCTCATCGATCAACACCAAGTCATCAACCACAGAGACACAAGTAGCTCAGTCAACACACAATCTAACATGAATTCTACCGCCGGCGACCCTGCCTCCACCAGCGTGCCCCGCTTCGTACGCGCCGTTTACGACATGCTGCAGAACGAAGACCAACGCATTCTCTCGTGGTCAGCAGATGGATCCCACTTCCAGGTCTACGACGTGCCCCGCCTCGAGGTGGAGGTGCTGCGCAAGTACTTCAAGCACGGCCGGTTCACCAGCTTCCAGCGCCAGCTCAACAACTTCGGCTTCCACAAGTGGACCAAGACGCGCGCCAGCGTGGCCACGTTCAGCCACGGCGTGCTCGTGCGGTGCCACCCGTCTGAGCTCGCCGGCTTAGTTGGCCGGACGAAGGTCAAGCCAACGACAGCAGCAACGCAGGTGAGACCCGCGACGTCGACATCCGCCAAGCGGCCTCGTTGTCTGCTGTCCTCGGCGCCCGAGTTGTCCAGCGCAGCGAAGAAGCACAAGCTGTCGCCGCGCGACGTGTGTGCCGTGGACGATCTGGCGGACCTCCGTTTCGCATCCATCCTGGAGCCGCTGTGGGCGCTGAACGACAGCTGCAACACGGACGAGGAGCTGCTGCTGGACGCGCTAGACCCCATAGAGCTGACCGAGTTGGCCGAGCTGGACTGGGACGCCGTCATCTCCCCACTCGAGGTGTACGCTTGTGACAGCGATAGCGACGTCGACATCGACTGCACTGCGGACGGTCTGCTCACCGAAGACGACGTGACCGCGGTGCTCAGCGACCTGGACGCCGCGCATGTGCTGCCGGACTGCGAGCTCGACTCGCTGCTCGGAGGCGAGTCCGACACAGACGCTGACTTCGCAAGCGACGCTGATTTCGATGTGAACATCAACATCGACATTGACGTCGCTCTTGACGCCGACACCTTGCTGTTTGTGTGATAGGTTTGACACCACTGCCAGCCAGCGAGCACGCATGCCAAAATGTGCAGTGCAGTACAGAGCGCATATATGTGTAGTACCGATAGAATGTGTACAGCGAGCGTAACACAATAAAACTAATTTATGAACGCACACACTGGAGTGTATACCATGATCAACGAACGGATCCATCGATCTATCTTCCATCTGCAGCTTCGATCTGCAGCGTATCCTTGCGCATCGTTTTGGAGCTCTACACCTTGTTCAAGTTGTTCTCGGTGGTCGTATCCTGGCCAGTTTATGTGAAATTCGTCTACATGTACATGGCTACAGTATCTTGTTCGAGGCTAATCAAAGCGCATCTGCTTATCCGGAAATGCGCTCGCTACCTGTGTTCTTAGTGAGTTCTCCGCTAACAGTGCCAATCGACGAGAAGCCACAACAGCAGCTCCAACACCAGCAGCAGCAGAAGCCCACTCGAGTGTTCTTAGATCCTAGCGCCAAGTGTCGTCAACCCACATGTACCGCTCGATCGGCCTTGCCAAATGTGACGAAGCACCTTAGTCTCGCGCTCTTCGACATGTGTCCAAGACGCACTTGTACCGCAGGCACGCCGCTTGCTCCCTCCGTCGAGATCGAGCCCACTTGACACCTTCGTCAGAACTCAATCGGGATCGACCAACACAAACCACACCACCACCGCGGAGGACCAACCCTCGCGACCGCAAACACAACCACTCAACCACCAAAAGCAGATCAGCGACAGCGCCACATCGATCAACACCAAGTCATCAACCACAGAGACACAACTAGCTCAGTACACAACCCAAGATGAATTCTACCGCCGGCGACCCTGCCTCCACCAGCGTGGCCCGCTTCGTACGCGCCGTTTACGACATGCTGCAGAACGAAGACCAACGCATTCTCTCGTGGTCAGCAGATGGATCCCACTTCCAGGTCTACGACGTGCCCCGCCTCGAGGTGGAGGTGCTGCGCAAGTACTTCAAGCACGGCCGGTTCACCAGCTTCCAGCGTCAGCTCAACAACTTTGGCTTCCACAAGTGGACCAAGACGCGCGCCAGCGTGGCCTCGTTCAGCCACGACGTGCTCGTGCGGTGCCACCCGTCTGAGCTCGCCACCTTGGTGGGCCGGACGAAGGTCAAGCCAACGTCAGCAGCAGCAGTAGTAACGCCGACGGCAGCGGCGACGACGTCCGCGAAGCGGCCTCGTTGTCTGCTGTCCTCGGCTTCCGAGTCGTCCAGCGCAGCGAAGAAGCACAAGCTGTCGCCGCGCGACGTGTGTGCCGTGGACGATCTGGCGGACCTCCGTTTCGCATCCATCCTGGAGCCGCTGTGGGCGCTGAACGACAGCTGCAACACGGACGAGGAGCTGCTGCTGGACGCGCTAGACCCCATCGAGCTGACCGAGTTGGCCGAGCTGGACTGGGACGCCGTCATCTCCCCACTCGAGGTGTACGCTTGTGACAGCGATAGCGCCGTCGACATCGACTGCGCTGCGTCAAGTCTGCTTACCGAAGACGACGTGACCGCGGTGCTCAGCGACCTGGACGCCGTGCAGGTGCTGCCGGGCTGCGAGCTCGACTCGTTGCTGGGAGGCGACTCCGACACAGATGCTGACTTCGCAAGCGACGCTGATTTCGATGTGAACATCAACAGCGACATTGACGTCTCTCTTGACGCCGACACGTTGCTGTTTGTGTGATTGGTTTGGCACCACTGCTAGCCAGCGAGCCCGCATGCCACTTTGTGTAGTGCACTGCAGTGCGCGTATATATATATATATGTAGTACCGATAGAATGTGTAGTGAGTGTAACACAATCCAACTAATTTATAAACGCACACACTAGAGTGTACACCGTGATCAGCGGAACAATTGATCCATCAGCGTATCTTTGTGCATTGTTGAAGTTGTTTTCGGTGGTCGTATCCTGGCCAGTTTATGTGAAATTCGTCTACATCTACATGGCTACAGTAGGCTAATCAAAGCGCATGCATCTGCTTATCCGGAAATGCGCTCGGAGAATATTTTTGGCACGTGTTGCTGCGCCCAACTAGGTAACATGGGACGGGACAATAACACCCAACCGAAGCCCAACCACAACCAACTGAGACCAAATGAGACCCATGCGCACCCCAACTGATCCCAAACGACACCCAAACGAAAAGATACAGACTATACGACTATACGTATAACCGGATCCCGGAGATGACGAGCATAGACACGAATCAGGATCCGGGTACTCATGGTGCACATTCGAGCAGCTCAGTAGCGAGAGCCCGAGTACGCGAAGCAGAATCCCGAGTACATGTATCAGATTAGACAGGTTTTAGTAAAAGGGAAGAACATCACTAGTACAAGAGCCGCCAAGACATCTAGTAGGACACTCGCGCGTTGGCTCTCGTCTGCGGACTTAGCGACGGCGCTGCGGGGGGCCCGCCCCTCTCTCGCTTCGCTCGGGGGCGCCGCTTCGCGGCCTGCCCCACCCCCTTGCGCCTTACGCTAAGTCCTCGACTCGGCCAGGCGCGGTGTCTGGATAAGATTGTAAACTCCTTGTTGGCATACCTACTCCGGGCTACGCGCCGACCATTGCAGCCCTCCGCTTCGCTCCGGGTGCAAACGGTCTCTCTAAGCCCTCGTCTGACACGGTTAGTTGGTCAAGTACGCTGAAGCAATCATCAATGCAAAGGTAGTACCACTAACATTTAACACTTGAATGCATGCAATGATCTAGGAGAAACGACACGTTCATAAAATTATAAGATTAGTCCAGCCCACCACCAAACGAGCCCAATTGAGCAACAACTGATCCCAACAGATCCCCGCCCAACTGAGCCCAACTGCCCAGCTGAGCCCAACTGCCCAACTGAGCCCAACTGAGCCCAACTAAGCCCAAATGAGCCCAATTGAGTCCAACTAAGCCCAAATAAGACAACCGATTCCATATCGGGTAAATAAGCCAGCCTGGTGTTCACCCTCCATGCTGTCGCTTCCCGTTCCCCTTGCCGAACGACTTGTACCTGTCCGGATGGGTGCACACAACAGCTTTGGCATATTTGACCTAGCAAAATAACTATTAGTACCACACACTTAAGGCTACAGTTAGAGCACATACCTGGAACGTGTTTTCGTTCGTAGACTGCCAGGAAGTCCTGAAGGTCAGCCCATGATTCGTACTGCGTCTTCTGCAGCGGAGGAGTCACGACTGCTGCCCTCTGGTTCTTCTCGCTGTCTTCGACGGGCCCGCCGCGTGAGGTGGGCGGACGGCCCGACCGCCGGAGCCTTGACTGCGTTGGGTGGCTGCATCCAGTACCGTACATGCCCTCTGAAGAATCCACCTACTCATTGTCGAAGCCGTCGCTCCCCGTCGGTGCTCACCTTGGCCTTCACGCGGAGCTCGCGCGGTATGCTATCCCTCGTTTTCCCGCGGATTGCAAAATGAGTGGTGGGGCGATATACCCGCTATACCGCGTATACAAACCGGACGGATGAACAGTAGGGTAGGGGTTACTATTTTCACCTAGCCCAGTTGGGTGCAGTACTCACTCTCAATATTTTTTACATGCCACTTTTGGGGGTTTTGCATGCCAGCGGGATGAATAGCATTCCAGCCGGATGAATTGCATTCCAACCGGAATGAATAGCATTCCATCCGGTTGGAATGCATACCACATGCAATTTACGATGCCGTTTCCTGACAGACAGGTACACGTGCTTATGACAGTACTCCCAGCAATTTAGTATGAGTTAGGTATGACAGACCAACATGATATTACTTGTGTAACAGTGTCCCCAGTCCGATGGACCCCACTGTAGCAGACGGTATCGGTGGACGACGGATGACGCAGACGGCGATGACGCAAGACGACGCGGCGGAGACAGCCGAGCGAAGGCACGGCGACACTGTGCAGCTCGGAGGTAACCATGCCAACCAATACGAGAGCGCAGTGCTGAACGCTGGTGGTCCTGCTGACGAAGACTGACAAGACGAAGTAGGTCGGCACGAACTGCAAGCAGCAGTCGTAGTACACGAGCAGCATGGGTGCAGGCCGCTGACAACATAATCCGCCGGCTCAGACACAAGCGGCCGAGCACAGGGTGAGGTGGTAGCTAGGCTTTGGGCGCACGCACGACGCAGCGGCACAGAGACTCCGGGGTAACGGACGGAGTAGAAGCATGACGGAAGTGTAGGACGGTGACTAGAAGCCTATACGTGGACACGAACGAGAATGAGACGAAGGACGTAGGTTAGTGCTAGCTGTAGCTGGCATTAGCTTAGGTCTACGAAGGTCATCTAAGAGCCTTAAGAATGTAGGACTGGACCGCGAGGTGGACGACCGGGTGCAGCAACACGTGATGCCGTCGGCCAGTAGGTGTTGATGCCGCCCGCCAAGTATACGAGCACCCGGAGCGGAAGCTACATAATTCGATTCACAGTCGAGCGAGATCTGTGGCCTGTTACACCTGCAAGCTCACTACTTCGGTAGGAGGTTTGAGGACATGAGAAACAATCTAACAACGCATGAAACAGCTAAGCACACTTGGGCGTGGCGTACCTATGGCCTTTTGACGCGTCAAGATTGAAACCTAGCACAACGAAAAACTTCTTCATTCTGCAATTTGCGATGCAGTCCCAACTACGACGAGAGCGCGAAGAGTTTTACGTCATCTATAAATAATCCACGAAGCGTGGGGTAGCATCACTGACATGAAACCAACCTTGAGCCGCGTTCTGTCGACTGCGGTTGGCCAAGCGAAACGCACTTCTACATTTGCTTCGTGACAACAAGCAAAACCTTAAAGCACCCCATCTCGAGTCCCCCTGAGAACAACTTCAAGCTCCACGCATCACTTTTTATGGGACTTTGAGGGGCGCCTTGATTAGCCAACGATATGTCGGGCGAAGGAGGTCAGTATTGTCCAAGGCTCCAACGACGTACCCTCATGACTTTAGCGGAGACCTGACGCGTACGAAGCCGCGTCTACATCGACGGATTGATGCAACTGCCCACTTCCAAGAACCCCGTCGTATCAGCATGACAAAAGTTGGCTCGGTCACCCCATTCTTCCACGGACTCGCCTCGTTCTCTGTTGGTGGTCTGTACTCTTTCCCAAAGCTCGTCCGCCGTTCGACTGATGAATTGGTTGCGAAACCGTACCTTTAACGTCGCAAACGTCTTGATAGTCGAATTTTTCCACCACCGTTCCGCGGGTCTTCCTTTTAGTTACTGTCGAAACACCAGCAACCGTGACTGATCTGGTAGATGCCCAGTGTGAGCCTCGAACATCTCCCAGAAGTCGCGCGCCTTCTCGGTAGTGCCGTGTCGGAGTAGAATACCGGTAAGACCTTGATGGCATTCGACACCATGGAAGATAGGTCATAGTCACGTCCCCCTTGCTGGTAGTTCGTCGGTATCTGGGGTCCGTAGGAGCCCCCACTTCCGGCAGGTATCGGCTGATTCCACGGCATAGAGCCTCCAGGGCTGGCTTGCAGGATCGGTGCAGGGGCAACCGTCTTGCTGGGCAGGCCACCCCCAGCCGTCGCCATCGACACCGTCCTCACTGGATCCGGGCTCTTTAAGCGTACTCCCGGCTCAGTCCTCCATCCTCCGTAGCCGGCTTGCTGTGCCTCGACGCTCTAGCCGAACATGGGTCGGTGGGCCAACCGCTTTTCCGTCCCCGTGAACAAGGGCATGAAGCCGCTTGGGCTCCGTTTGGATACGTCCACCTATTCTTCCTTCACATACGTCGCGTAGGGAGTGAACCTGAGGTCGGTTCCGTAGCCAAGAAGTTCCCTGTACCGGTAGTCATGGTCAAACGACGGTCGGTTCGGTTTCACCTCGGCCCTCGCCTCCTCCTCTCCTAGTCCCTCGGTAGTTGGACGAGCCCTGGGCCTCGGAGACGGTTTTTCTTACAACGTCGCCACATATGTCTTCCGTTCCTCTTCGTTCTCCGACCCCTCGTCCGCGTCCTTGTATTCGTCTTCTTCTTCGCCCACCCACAATTCGCTCATCATCTCTCGACGAAACGAGCCCCTGCCAGCCGCCGTGCCTATCTCAGCCGTTTCTTCCTCGTCAGCGTCGTCTGAGGATCGAGGCCGCTGTTCTTCCAGCCTTGTCGAAGTCGTTCATCTCGACCGAAACCGTCCTCTATTCGTCCGTGACCTATCGCCTTGCTCGAGACGCTCCACTTCAGACTGCACCGTCCGGGGCCACCGAACAGTCCTACCCCGGGGGCGTCACTCTGGCGCTCACCATTGTCCTCGTCCTCACTCATCGTTTTCTTCTTCACCTAGTACTTGATTACCAACTCCAATAGTCGCCTGCGGCTCCTTGTCGTACCCTTACTTCCACGGCACCTTGCCGTTCTGGCGTTTGACACAACCGACGGCACCTCGCCGTTCGGACGCTTGACACGATCGACGTTTCCTTGCCGTTCTCCAACACTCCACTTGACCTCGACTACCGGTGCGTAACCCCCACAGCGAAGCCAGTACCCTGCTTCTCCACCACGTGTCGCGAGTCGTTCTGGAATGGGACGGTCGACGCTGCTTAAGTGGGGTTAGAACGGTACGGTAGGCTTTAAACATGGTATACAACAAAGCCTAAATGCAAAGATTTAGACTTGTTCAACTCCAGGCTGATTCATGACTGACCTACGAAGCCCTCGAACTGAATGAGGCCGCTCGGGACCCTCTTCTCTCAAGATCCCCAGCCCCCCCCCCCCCCAATCTCGGACCTTGAGCTTCCGCTCTCACTGTCCCAGCCCCCCCCCCCCCCCTTGCCATGACCTCCGTCCCCATTGAGCGTTCGTCGAATAAGCTCGGGCTTCAACGGAAGCCTTTGCGGGCCAGCACGCGTAGCGTCCCCAGTTAGCCAGCTCGGGATCGCGATGACTGCCCGGCCAGCCCATCCTCAAATAATTGCTCCTCTCGAAGCAGATCGCTTATAGTAATTCTTTCCGCAGGGGAACGGTGACGACCGTGCCCCAGACAGTGGCCTCCAATCCCACTCGGGACATCAGGGACCTGCCAAACATCAACAATTCTAATGCACTTTCATTTGAGTTAAGTATGGCATGCAATTAAACCGGTGGCATTTAAAATCGCTTTTGATTTTTGGCATGGGAAATCGATTTTTTTGGCATGGAAAAAATCCGCCACCAAATGCGCTCGCCACCTGTGTTCTTGGGGGGTTCTCCGCTAACAGAGCTAATCGACGAGAAGCCGCAGCTCCAACGCCAGCAGCAGCAGAAGCCTACTCGAGCGTTCTTAGATCCTAGCGCCAAGTGTCGTCAACCCACGTGTACCGCTCGATCGGCCTTGCCAAATGTGACGAAGCACCTTAGTCTCGCGCTCGTCGACAACCGCAGGCACGCCGCTTGCTCCCTCCATCCAGCCTACTTGGCACCTCCGTCAGAACTCGATCGGGATCGACCAACACAAGCCACACCACCACCGCGGAGGACCAACCCTCGCGACCGCAAACACAACCGCTCAACCACCAAAAGCAGATCAGCGACAGCGCCTCATCGATCAACACCAAGTCATCAACCACAGAGACACAAGTAGCTCAGTCAACACACAATCTAACATGAATTCTACCGCCGGCGACCCTGCCTCCACCAGCGTGCCCCGCTTCGTACGCGCCGTCTACGACATGCTGCAGAACGAAGACCAGCGCATCCTCTCGTGGTCAGCAGATGGATCCCACTTCCAGGTCTACGACGTGCCCCGCCTCGAGGTGGAGGTGCTGCGCAAGTACTTCAAGCACGGCCGGTTCACCAGCTTCCAGCGCCAGCTCAACAACTTCGGCTTCCACAAGTGGACCAAGACGCGCGCCAGCGTGGCCACGTTCAGCCACGACGTGCTCGTGCGGTGCCACCCGTCTGAGCTCGCAGCCTTGGTGGGCCGGATGCAGGTCAAGCCAACGTCAGCAGCAGCAGCAGTAACGCAGACGAGACTCGCGACGTCGACCTCCACAAAGCGGCCTCGTTGTCTGCTGTCTGCGGCTTCCGCGTCGTCCAGCGCAGCGAAGAAGCACAAGCTGTCGCCGCGCGACGTGTGTGCCGTGGACGATCTGGCGGACCTCCGTTTCGCATCCATCCTGGAGCCGCTGTGGGCGCTGAACGACAGCTGCAACACGGACGAGGAGCTGCTGCTGGACGCGCTAGACCCCATCGAGCTGACCGAGTTGGCCGAGCTGGACTGGGACGCCGTCATCTCCCCACTCGAGGTGTACGCTTGGGACAGCGATAGCGACGTCGACATCGACTGCGCTGCGTCAAGTCTGCTTACCGAAGACGACGTGACCGCGGTGCTCAGCGACCTGGACGCCGTGCAGGTGCTGCCGGGCTGCGAGCTCGACTCGTTGCTGGGAGGCGACTCCGACACAGACGCTGACTTCGCAAGCGACGCAAGCGACGCTGATTTCGATGTGAACATCAACATCGACATTGACGTCTCTCTTGACACCGACACGTTGCTGTTTGTGTGATTGGTTTGGCACCACTGCTAGCCAACGAGCCCGCATGCCACTTTGTGTAGTGCACTGCAGTGCGCGTATATATATATATGTAGTACCGATAGAATGTGTAGTGAGTGTAACACAATCCAACTAATTTATAAAAGCACACACTAGAGTGTACACCGTGATAAGCGGAACAATTGATCCATCAGCGTATCTTTGTGCATTGTTGAAGTTGTTTTCGGTGGTCGTATCCTGGCCAGTTTATGTGAAATTCGTCTACATCTACATGGCTACAGTAGGCTAATCAAAGCGCATGCATCTGCTTATCCGGAAATGCGCTCGCCACCTGTGTTCTTGGGGGGTTCTCCGCTAACAGAGCTAATCGACGAGAAGCCGCAGCTCCAACGCCAGCAGCAGCAGAAGCCTGCTCGAGCGTTCTTAGATCCTAGCGCCAAGTGTCGTCAACCCACGTGTACCGCTCGATCGGCCTTGCCAAATGTGACGAAGCACCTTAGTCTCGCGCTCGTCGACATGTGTCCAAGACGTACTCGTACCGCAGGCACGCCGCTTGCTCCCTCCATCCAGCCTACTTGGCACCTCCGTCAGAACTCGATCGGGATCGACCAACACAAGCCACACCACCACCGCGGAGGACCAACCCTCGCGACCGCAAACACAACCGCTCAACCACCAAAAGCAGATCAGCGACAGCGCCTCATCGATCAACACCAAGTCATCAACCACAGAGACACAAGTAGCTCAGTCAACACACAATCTAACATGAATTCTATCACCGGCGACCCTGCCTCCACCAGCGTGCCCCGCTTCGTACGCGCCGTCTACGACATGCTGCAGAATGAAGACCAGCGCATCCTCTCGTGGTCAGCAGATGGATCCCACTTCCAGGTCTACGACGTGCCCCGCCTCGAGGTGGAGGTGCTGCGCAAGTACTTCAAGCACGGCCGGTTCACCAGCTTCCAGCGCCAGCTCAACAACTTCGGCTTCCACAAGTGGACCAAGACGCGCGCCAGCGTGGCCACGTTCAGCCACGACGTGCTCGTGCGGTGCCACCCGTCTGAGCTCGCAGCCTTGGTGGGCCGGATGCAGGTCAAGCCAACGTCAGCAGCAGCAGCAGTAACGCAGACGAGACTCGCGACGTCGACCTCCACAAAGCGGCCTCGTTGTCTGCTGTCTGCGGCTTCCGAGTCGTCCAGCGCAGCGAAGAAGCACAAGCTGTCGCCGCGCGACGTGTGTGCCGTGGACGATCTGGCGGACCTCCGTTTCGCATCCATCCTGGAGCCGCTGTGGGCGCTGAACGACAGCTGCAACACGGACGAGGAGCTGCTGCTGGACGCGCTAGACCCCATCGAGCTGACCGAGTTGGCCGAGCTGGACTGGGACGCCGTCATCTCCCCACTCGAGGTGTACGCTTGGGACAGCGATAGCGACGTCGACATCGACTGCGCTGCGTCAAGTCTGCTTACCGAAGACGACGTGACCGCGGTGCTCAGCGATCTGGACGCCGTGCAGGTGCTGCCGGGCTGCGAGCTCGACTCGTTGCTGGGAGGCGACTCCGACACAGACGCTGACTTCGCAAGCGACGCAAGCGACGCTGATTTCGATGTGAACATCAACATCGACATTGACGTCGCTCTCGACGCCGACACCTTGCTGTTTGTGTGATTGGTTTGGCACCACTGCCAGCCAGCGACCACGCATGCCACAATGTGCAGTGCAGTGCAGCGCGCGTATATATATGTAGTGTCGATAGAATGTGTAGTGAGTGTAACACATGCAACTAATTTATGAACGCACACACTAGAGTGTACACCGCGATAAGCGGAACAATTGATCCATCTTCGACCTGCAGCGTATCCTTGTGCATCGTTTTGGAGCTCTTCACCTTGTTGAAGTTGTTTTCGGTGGTCGTATCCTGACCAGTTTATGTGAAATTCGTCTACATCTACATGGCTACAGTAGGCTAATCAAAGCGCATGCATCTGCTTATCCGGAAATGCGCTCGCCACCTGTGTTCTTGGGGGGTTCTCCGCTAACAGAGCTAATCGACGAGAAGCCGCAGCTCCAACGCCAGCAGCAGCAGAAGCCTACCCGAGTGTTCTTAGATCCTAGCGCCAAGTGTCGTCAACCCACGTGTACCGCTCGATCGGCCTTGCCAAATGTGACGAAGCACCTTAGTCTCGCGCTCGTCGACATGTGTCCAAGACGCACTCGTACCGCAGGCACGCCGCTTGCTCCCTCCATCCAGCCTACTTGGCACCTCCGTCAGAACTCGATCGGGATCGACCAACACAAGCCACACCACCACCGCGGAGGACCAACCCTCGCGACCGCAAACACAACCGCTCAACCACCAAAAGCAGATCAGCGACAGCGCCTCATCGATCAACACCAAGTCATCAACCACAGAGACACAAGTAGCTCAGTCAACACACAATCTAACATGAATTCTACCGCCGGCGACCCTGCCTCCACCAGCGTGCCCCGCTTCGTACGCGCCGTCTACGACATGCTGCAGAATGAAGACCAGCGCATCCTCTCGTGGTCAGCAGATGGATCCCACTTCCAGGTCTACGACGTGCCCCGCCTCGAGGTGGAGGTGCTGCGCAAGTACTTCAAGCACGGCCGGTTCACCAGCTTCCTGCGCCAGCTCAACAACTTCGGCTTCCACAAGTGGACCAAGACGCGCGCCAGCGTGGCCACGTTCAGCCACGACGTGCTCGTGCGGTGCCACCCGTCTGAGCTCGCCGGCTTAGTTGGCCGGATGCAGGTCAAGCCAACGACAGCAGCAACGCAGGTGAGACCCGCGACGACAACATCCGCCAAGCGGCCTCGTTGTCTGCTGTCTGCGGCTTCCGAGTCGTCCAGCGCAGCGAAGAAGCACAAGCTGTCGCCGCGCGACGTGTGTGCCGTGGACGATCTGGCGGACCTCCGTTTCGCATCCATCCTGGAGCCGCTGTGGGCGCTGAACGACAGCTGCAACACGGACGAGGAGCTGCTGCTGGACGCGCTAGACCCCATCGAGCTGACCGAGTTGGCCGAGCTGGACTGGGACGCCGTCATCTCCCCACTCGAGGTGTACGCTTGGGACAGCGATAGCGACGTCGACATCGACTGCGCTGCGTCAAGTTTGCTTACCGAAGACGACGTGACCGCGGTGCTCAGCGACCTGGACGCCGTGCAGGTGCTGCCGGGCTGCGAGCTCGACTCGTTGCTGGGAGGCGACTCCGACACAGACGCTGACTTCGCAAGCGACGCTGATTTCGATGCGAACATCAACATCGACATTGACGTCGCTCTCGACGCCGACACGTTGCTGTTTGTGTGATTGAATTGGGACCAATGGCAGCGAGCGACCACGCATGCCACTTTGTACAGTGCAGTGCAGCGCGCGTATATATATGTAGTGTCGATAGAATGTGTAGTGAGTGTAACACAATGCAACTAATTTATGAATGCACACACTAGAGTGTACACCGTGATAAGCGGAACATTTGATCCATCTTCGACCTGCAGCGTATCCTTGTGCATCGTTTTGGAGCTCACCCTTCTTGAAATTGTTGTGGAGCTCCCCCTTGTTGAAGTTGTTTTCGGTGGTCGTATCCTGGCCAGTTTATGTGAAATTCGTCTACATCTACATGGCTACAGTAGGCTAATCAAAGCGCATGCATCTGCTTATCCGGAAATGCGCTTGCCACCTGTGTTCTTGGAGTTCCCCGCTAACAGTGCCAATCGACGAGTAGCCGCAGCTCCAACGCCAGCAGCAGCAGAAGCCCACTCGAGCGTTCTTAGATTGTAGCGCCAAGTGTCGTCAACCCACGTGTACCGCTCGATCGGCCTTGCCAAATGTGACGAAGCACCTTAGTCTCGCGCTCGTCGACATGTGTCCAAGACGCACTCGTACCGCAGGCACGCCGCTTGCTCCCTCCATTCAGCCTACTTGGCACCTCCGTCAGAACTCAATCGGGATCGACCAACACAAGCCACACCACCACCGCGGAGGACCAACCCTCGCGACCGCAAACACAACCACTCAACCACCAAAAGCAGATCAGCGACAGCGCCACATCGATCAACACCAAGTCATCAACCACAGAGACACAAGTAGCTCAGTACACAACCCAAGATGAATTCTACCGCCGGCGACCCTGCCTCCACCAGCGTGCCCCGCTTCGTACGCGCCGTTTACGACATGCTGCAGAACGAAGACCAACGCATTCTCTCGTGGTCAGCAGATGGATCCCACTTCCAGGTCTACGACGTACCCCGCCTCGAGGTGGAGGTGCTGCGCAAGTACTTCAAGCACGGCCGGTTCACCAGCTTCCAGCGTCAGCTCAACAACTTCGGCTTCCACAAGTGGACCAAGACGCGCGCCAGCGTGGCCACGTTCAGCCACGACGTGCTCGTGCGGTGCCACCCGTCTGAACTCGCCACCTTGATGGGCCGGACGAAGGTCAAGCCAACGTCAGCAGCAGCAGCAGTAACGCAGACGAGACCCGCGACGTCGACCTCCACAAAGCGGCCTCGTTGTCTGCTGTCTGCGGCTTCTGAGTCGTCCAGCGCAGCGAAGAAGCACAAGCTGTCGCCGCGCGACGTGTGTGCCGTGGACGATCTGGCGGACCTCCGTTTCGCATCCATCCTGGAGCCGCTGTGGGCGCTGAACGACAGCTGCAACACGGACGAGGAGCTGCTGCTGGAAGTGCTAGACCCTATCGAGCTGACCGAGTTGGCCGAGTTGGACTGGGACGCCGTCATCTCCCCACTCGAGGTGTACGCTTGGGACAGCGATAGCGACGTCGACATCGACTGCGCTGCGTCAAGTTTGCTTACCGAAGACGACGTGACCGCGGTGCTCAGCGACCTGGACGCCGTGCAGGTGCTGCCGGGCTGCGAGCTCGACTCGTTGCTGGGAGGCGACTCCGACACAGACGCTGACTTCGCAAGCGACGCTGATTTCGATGCGAACATCAACATCGACATTGACGTCGCTCTCGACGCCGACACGTTGCTGTTTGTGTGATTGAATTGGGACCAATGGCAGCGAGCGACCACGCATGCCACTTTGTACAGTGCAGTGCAGCGCGCGTATATATATGTAGTGTCGATAGAATGTGTAGTGAGTGTAACACAATGCAACTAATTTATGAATGCACACACTAGAGTGTACACCGTGATAAGCGGAACATTTGATCCATCTTCGACCTGCAGCGTATCCTTGTGCATCGTTTTGGAGCTCACCCTTCTTGAAATTGTTGTGGAGCTCCCCCTTGTTGAAGTTGTTTTCGGTGGTCGTATCCTGGCCAGTTTATGTGAAATTCGTCTACATCTACATGGCTACAGTAGGCTAATCAAAGCGCATGCATCTGCTTATCCGGAAATGCGCTTGCCACCTGTGTTCTTGGAGTTCCCCGCTAACAGTGCCAATCGACGAGTAGCCGCAGCTCCAACGCCAGCAGCAGCAGAAGCCCACTCGAGCGTTCTTAGATTGTAGCGCCAAGTGTCGTCAACCCACGTGTACCGCTCGATCGGCCTTGCCAAATGTGACGAAGCACCTTAGTCTCGCGCTCGTCGACATGTGTCCAAGACGCACTCGTACCGCAGGCACGCCGCTTGCTCCCTCCATTCAGCCTACTTGGCACCTCCGTCAGAACTCAATCGGGATCGACCAACACAAGCCACACCACCACCGCGGAGGACCAACCCTCGCGACCGCAAACACAACCACTCAACCACCAAAAGCAGATCAGCGACAGCGCCACATCGATCAACACCAAGTCATCAACCACAGAGACACAAGTAGCTCAGTACACAACCCAAGATGAATTCTACCGCCGGCGACCCTGCCTCCACCAGCGTGCCCCGCTTCGTACGCGCCGTTTACGACATGCTGCAGAACGAAGACCAACGCATTCTCTCGTGGTCAGCAGATGGATCCCACTTCCAGGTCTACGACGTACCCCGCCTCGAGGTGGAGGTGCTGCGCAAGTACTTCAAGCACGGCCGGTTCACCAGCTTCCAGCGTCAGCTCAACAACTTCGGCTTCCACAAGTGGACCAAGACGCGCGCCAGCGTGGCCACGTTCAGCCACGACGTGCTCGTGCGGTGCCACCTGTCTGAACTCGCCACCTTGATGGGCCGGACGAAGGTCAAGCCAACGTCAGCAGCAGCAGCAGTAACGCAGACGAGACCCGCGACGTCGACCTCCACAAAGCGGCCTCGTTGTCTGCTGTCTGCGGCTTCTGAGTCGTCCAGCGCAGCGAAGAAGCACAAGCTGTCGCCGCGCGACGTGTGTGCCGTGGACGATCTGGCGGACCTCCGTTTCGCATCCATCCTGGAGCCGCTGTGGGCGCTGAACGACAGCTGCAACACGGACGAGGAGCTGCTGCTGGAAGTGCTAGACCCTATCGAGCTGACCGAGTTGGCCGAGTTGGACTGGGACGCCGTCATCTCCCCACTCGAGGTGTACGCTTGGGACAGCGATAGCGACGTCGACATCGACTGCGCTGCGTCAAGTTTGCTTACCGAAGACGACGTGACCGCGGTGCTCAGCGACCTGGACGCCGTGCAGGTGCTGCCGGGCTGCGAGCTCGACTCGTTGCTGGGAGGCGACTCCGACACAGACGCTGACTTCGCAAGCGACGCTGATTTCGATGCGAACATCAACATCGACATTGACGTCGCTCTCGACGCCGACACGTTGCTGTTTGTGTGATTGAATTGGGACCACTGGCAGCGAGCGACCACGCATGCCACTTTGTACAGTGCAGTGCAGCGCGCGTATATATATGTAGTGTCGATAGAATGTGTAGTGAGTGTAACACATGCAACTAATTTATGAACGCACACACTAGAGTGTACACCGTGATAAGCGGAACATTTGATCCATCTTCGACCTGCAGCGTATCCTTGTGCATCGTTTTGGAGCTCACCCTTCTTGAAATTGTTGTGGAGCTCCCCCTTGTTGAAGTTGTTTTCGGTGGTCGTATCCTGGCCAGTTTATGTGAAATTCGTCTACATCTACATGGCTACAGTAGGCTAATCAAAGCGCATGCATCTGCTTATCCGGAAATGCGCTTGCCACCTGTGTTCTTGGAGTTCCCCGCTAACAGTGCCAATCGACGAGTAGCCGCAGCTCCAACGCCAGCAGCAGCAGAAGCCCACTCGAGCGTTCTTAGATTGTAGCGCCAAGTGTCGTCAACCCACGTGTACCGCTCGATCGGCCTTGCCAAATGTGACGAAGCACCTTAGTCTCGCGCTCGTCGACATGTGTCCAAGACGCACTCGTACCGCAGGCACGCCGCTTGCTCCCTCCATTCAGCCTACTTGGCAACTCCGTCAGAACTCAATCGGGATCGACCAACACAAGCCACACCACCACCGCGGAGGACCAACCCTCGCGACCGCAAACACAACCACTCAACCACCAAAAGCAGATCAGCGACAGCGCCACATCGATCAACACCAAGTCATCAACCACAGAGACACAAGTAGCTCAGTACACAACCCAAGATGAATTCTACCGCCGGCGACCCTGCCTCCACCAGCGTGCCCCGCTTCGTACGCGCCGTTTACGACATGCTGCAGAACGAAGACCAACGCATTCTCTCGTGGTCAGCAGATGGATCCCACTTCCAGGTCTACGACGTACCCCGCCTCGAGGTGGAGGTGCTGCGCAAGTACTTCAAGCACGGCCGGTTCACCAGCTTCCAGCGTCAGCTCAACAACTTCGGCTTCCACAAGTGGACCAAGACGCGCGCCAGCGTGGCCACGTTCAGCCACGACGTGCTCGTGCGGTGCCACCTGTCTGAACTCGCCACCTTGATGGGCCGGACGAAGGTCAAGCCAACGTCAGCAGCAGCAGCAGTAACGCAGACGAGACCCGCGACGTCGACCTCCACAAAGCGGCCTCGTTGTCTGCTGTCTGCGGCTTCTGAGTCGTCCAGCGCAGCGAAGAAGCACAAGCTGTCGCCGCGCGACGTGTGTGCCGTGGACGATCTGGCGGACCTCCGTTTCGCATCCATCCTGGAGCCGCTGTGGGCGCTGAACGACAGCTGCAACACGGACGAGGAGCTGCTGCTGGGCGCGCTAGACCCCATCGAGCTGGCCGAGTTGGCCGAGCTGGACTGGGACGCCGTCATCTCCCCACTCGAGGTGTACGCTTGTGACAGCGATAGCGACGTCGACATCGACTGCGCTGCGTCAAGTCTGCTTACCGAAGACGACGTGACCGCGGTGCTCAGCGACCTGGACGCCGTGCAGGTGCTGCCGGGCTGCGAGCTCGACTCGTTGCTGGGAGGCGACTCCGACACAGACGCTGACTTCGCAAGCGACGCTGATTTCGATGCGAACATCAACATCGACATTGACGTCGCTCTCGACGCTGACACCTTGCTATTTGTGTGATTGGTTTGGCACCACTGCCAGCCAGCGACCACGCATGCCACTTTGTACAGTGCAGTGCAGCGCGCGTATATATATGTAGTGTCGATAGAATGTGTAGTGAGTGTAACACATGCAACTAATTTATGAACGCACACACTAGAGTGTACACCGTGATAAGCGGAACATTTGATCCATCTTCGACCTGCAGCGTATCCTTGTGCATCGTTTTGGAGCTCACCCTTCTTGAAATTGTTGTGGAGCTCCCCCTTGTTGAAGTTGTTTTCGGTGGTCGTATCCTGGCCAGTTTATGTGAAATTCGTCTACATCTACATGGCTACAGTAGGCTAATCAAAGCGCATGCATCTGCTTATCCGGAAATGCGCTTGCCACCTGTGTTCTTGGAGTTCCCCGCTAACAGTGCCAATCGACGAGTAGCCGCAGCTCCAACGCCAGCAGCAGCAGAAGCCCACTCGAGCGTTCTTAGATCCTAGCGCCAAGTGTCGTCAACCCACGTGTACCGCTCGATCGGCCTTGCCAAATGTGACGAAGCACCTTAGTCTCGCGCTCGTCGACATGTGTCCAAGCCGCACTCGTACCGCAGGCACGCCGCTTGCTCCCTCCATTCAGCCTACTTGGCACCTCCGTCAGAACTCAATCGGGATCGACCAACACAAGCCACACCACCACCGCGGAGGACCAACCCTCGCGACCGCAAACACAACCACTCAACCACCAAAAGCAGATCAGCGACAGCGCCACATCGATCAACACCAAGTCATCAACCACAGAGACACAAGTAGCTCAGTACACAACCCAAGATGAATTCTACCGCCGGCGACCCTGCCTCCACCAGCGTGCCCCGCTTCGTACGCGCCGTTTACGACATGCTGCAGAACGAAGACCAACGCATTCTCTCGTGGTCAGCAGATGGATCTCACTTCCAGGTCTACGACGTGCCCCGCCTCGAGGTGGAGGTGCTGCGCAAGTACTTCAAGCACGGCCGGTTCACCAGCTTCCAGCGTCAGCTCAACAACTTCGGCTTCCACAAGTGGACCAAGACGCGCGCCAGCGTGGCCACGTTCAGCCACGACGTGCTCGTGCGGTGCAACCCGTCTGAACTCGCCGCCTTGATGGGCCGGACGAAGGTCAAGCCAACGTCAGCAGCAGCAGTAACGCAGACGAGACCCGCGACGTCGACCTCCACAAAGCGGTCTCGTTGTCTGCTGTCCTCGGCGCCCGAGTTGTCCAGCGCAGCGAAGAAGCACAAGCTGTCGCCGCGCGACGTGTGTGCCGTGGACGATCTGGCGGACCTCCGTTTCGCATCCATCCAGGAGCCGCTGTGGGCGCTGAACGACAGCTGCAACACGGACGAGGAGCTGCTGCTGGGCGCGCTAGACCCCATCGAGCTGGCCGAGTTGGCCGAGCTGGACTGGGACGCCGTCATCTCCCCACTCGAGGTGTACGCTTGTGACAGCGATAGCGACGTCGACATCGACTGCGCTGCGTCAAGTCTGCTTACCGAAGACGACGTGACCGCGGTGCTCAGCGACCTGGACGCCGTGCAGGTGCTGCCGGGCTGCGAGCTCGACTCGTCGCTGGGAGGCGACTCCGACACAGACGCTGACTTCGCAAGCGACGCTGATTTCGATGTGAACATCAACATCGACATTGACGTCGCTCTCGACGCCGACACGTTGCTGTTTGTGTGATAGGTTTGGCACCACTGCCAGCCAGCGAGCACGCATGCCACTCTGTACAGTGCAGTACAGCGCGCGCATTATATTATATATGCAGAACCGATAGAATGTGTAGTGAGTGTAACAGAATGCAACTAATTTATGAACGCACACACTAGAGTGTACACCGTGATAAGCGGAACAATTGATCCATCTTCGATCTGCAGTGTGCCCTTGTGCATTGTTTTGGAGCTCACTCTTCTTGAAATTGGTTTGGAGCTCCCCCTTGTTGAAGTTGTTTTCGGTGGTCGTATCCTGGCCATTTTATGTGCTAAGTGAAATTCGTCTTCATATTTGAGTCGTCTACATGGCTACACACAGTATCTTGTATCTTGTGGGAGGCTATTCAAAGCGCAGACACCTGCTTATCCGCAAATGCGCTCGCCAGCTGTGTTCTTGGTGAGCTCCCCACCAACAGCGTCTTTTGACGAGAAGCCACAACAGCAGCTCCAACACCAGCAGCAGCAGAAGCCTACTCGAGTGTTCTTAGATCTTAGCGCCAAGTGTCGTCAACCCATGTGTACCGCTCGATCGGTCTTGCTAAATGTGACAAAGCACCTCGATCTCGGCTTTTTGTCAGGTGTCTGTCGCGGCGGAACACCCGCTCGTACCGCAGGCACGCCGCTTGCTCCCTCCGTCGAGATCGAGCCCACTTGACACCTTCGTCACAACTCAATCGGGATCGACCCTCACAAACCACACCACCACCGCGGAGGACCAACCCTCGCGACCGCAAACTCAACCACCAAACCAGCTCGGCGATATTGCCACATCGAACAACACCACCACACCAACTCATCAACCACAGATACACACCATGAATCCTATCGCCGGCGACACTGCCTCCACCAGCGTGCCCCGCTTCGTGCGTGCCGTCTACGACATGTTGCAGAACGAAGATCAACGCATCCTCTCGTGGTCAGCGGACGGATCTCACTTCCAGGTCTACGACGTGCCACGCCTCGAGGTGGAGGTGCTGCGCAAGTACTTCAAGCACGGCAGGTTCACCAGTTTCCAGCGCCAGCTCAATAACTTCGGATTCCACAAGTGGACCAAGACGCGCGCCAGCGTGGCAACGTTCAGCCACGACGTTCTCGTGCGGTGCCACCCGTCTGAGCTCACCGCCTTGGTGGACCGGACGAAGGTCAAGCCAGCGGTAGCAGCAGCAGCAGTAACGCAGACGAGACCCGCGACGTCGACCTCCACCAAGCGGCCTCGTTGTCTGCTGTCCTCGGCGCCCGAGTTGTCCAGCGCAGCGAAGAAGCACAAGCTGTCGCCGCGCGACGTCTGTGCCGTGGACGATCTGGCGGACTTCCGTTTTGCATCCATCCTGGAGCCGCTGTGGGCGCTGAACGACAGCTGCAACGCGGACGAGGAGCTGCTGCTGGACGCGCTAGACCCCATCGAGCTGACCGAGTTGGCCGAGCTGGACTGGGACGCCGCCATCTCCCCACTCGAGGTGTACGCTTGTGACAGCGATAGCGACGCCGACGTTGACTGCACTGCGTCAAGTCTGCTTACCGAAGACGACGTGACCGCGGTGCTCAGCGACCTGGACGTCGTGCAGGTGCTGCCGGGCTGCGAGCTCGACTCGTTGCTGGGAGGCGACTCCGACACAGACGCTGACTTCGCAAGCGACGCTGATTTCGATGCGGACATCAACACCGACATTGACGTCGCTCTCGACGCCAACACCTTGCTGTTTGTGTGATTGGTTTGGCACCACTGCCAGCCAGCGAGCACGCATGCCACTCTGTACAGTGCAGTACAGCGCGCGCATTATATTATATATGCAGAACCGATAGAATGTGTAGTGAGTGTAACAGAATGCAACTAATTTATGAACGCACACACTAGAGTGTACACCGTGATAAGCGGAACAATTGATCCATCTTCGATCTGCAGTGTGCCCTTGTGCATTGTTTTGGAGCTCACTCTTCTTGAAATTGGTTTGGAGCTCCCCCTTGTTGAAGTTGTTTTCGGTGGTCGTATCCTGGCCATTTTATGTGTTAAGTGAAATTCGTCTTCATATTTGAGTCGTCTACATGGCTACACACAGTATCTTGTATCTTGTGGGAGGCTATTCAAAGCGCAGACACCTGCTTATCCGCAAATGCGCTCGCCAGCTGTGTTCTTGGTGAGCTCCCCACCAACAGCGTCTTTTGACGAGAAGCCACAACAGCAGCTCCAACACCAGCAGCAGCAGAAGCCTACTCGAGTGTTCTTAGATCTTAGCGCCAAGTGTCGTCAACCCACGTGTACCGCTCGATCGGTCTTGCTAAATGTGACAAAGCACCTCGATCTCGGCTTTTTGTCAGGTGTCTGTCGCGGCGGAACACCCGCTCGTACCGCAGGCATGCCGCTTGCTCCCTCCGTCGAGATCGAGCCCACTTGACACCTTCGTCACAACTCAATCGGGATCGACCCTCACAAACCACACCACCACCGCGGAGGACCAACCCTCGCGACCGCAAACTCAACCACCAAACCAGCTCGGCGATATTGCCACATCGAACAACACCACCACACCAACTCATCAACCACAGATACACACCATGAATCCTATCGCCGGCGACACTGCCTCCACCAGCGTGCCCCGCTTCGTGCGTGCCGTCTACGACATGTTGCAGAACGAAGATCAACGCATCCTCTCGTGGTCAGCGGACGGATCTCACTTCCAGGTCTACGACGTGCCACGCCTCGAGGTGGAGGTGCTGCGCAAGTACTTCAAGCACGGCAGGTTCACCAGTTTCCAGCGCCAGCTCAATAACTTCGGATTCCACAAGTGGACCAAGACGCGCGCCAGCGTGGCAACGTTCAGCCACGACGTTCTCGTGCGGTGCCACCCGTCTGAGCTCACCGCCTTGGTGGACCGGACGAAGGTCAAGCCAGCGGTAGCAGCAGCAGCAGTAACGCAGACGAGACCCGCAACGTCGACCTCCACCAAGCGGCCTCGTTGTCTGCTGTCCTCGGCGCCCGAGTTGTCCAGCGCAGCGAAGAAGCACAAGCTGTCGCCGCGCGACGTCTGTGCCGTGGACGATCTGGCGGACTTCCGTTTTGCATCCATCCTGGAGCCGCTGTGGGCGCTGAACGACAGCTGCAACGCGGACGAGGAGCTGCTGCTGGACGCGCTAGACCCCATCGAGCTGACCGAGTTGGCCGAGCTGGACTGGGACGCCGTCATCTCCCCACTCGAAGTGTACGCTTGTGACAGCGATAGCGACGTCGACATCGACTGCACTGCGGCCGGTCACTCACCGAAGACGACGTGACCGCGGTGCTCAGCGACCTGAACGCCGCGCATGTGCTGCCGGACTGCGAGCTCGACTCGCTGCTCGGAGGCGAGTCCGATACAGACGCTGACTTCGCAAGCGACGCTGATTTCGATGTGAACATCAACATCGACATTGACGTCGCTCTTGACGCCGACACCTTGCTGTTTGTGTGATTGGTTTGACACCACTGCCAGCCAGCGAGCACGCATGCCACTCTGTACAGTGCAGTACAGCGCGCGCATTATATTATATATGCAGAACCGATAGAATGTGTAGTGAGTGTAACAGAATGCAACTAATTTATGAACGCACACACTAGAGTGTACACCGTGATAAGCGGAACAATTGATCCATCTTCGATCTGCAGTGTGCCCTTGTGCATTGTTTTGGAGCTCACTCTTCTTGAAATTGGTTTGGAGCTCCCCCTTGTTGAAGTTGTTTTCGGTGGTCGTATCCTGGCCATTTTATGTGTTAAGTGAAATTCGTCTTCATATTTGAGTCGTCTACATGGCTACACACAGTATCTTGTATCTTGTGGGAGGCTATTCAAAGCGCAGACACCTGCTTATCCGCAAATGCGCTCGCCAGCTGTGTTCTTGGTGAGCTCCCCACCAACAGCGTCTTTTGACGAGAAGCCACAACAGCAGCTCCAACACCAGCAGCAGCAGAAGCCTACTCGAGTGTTCTTAGATCTTAGCGCCAAGTGTCGTCAACCCACGTGTACCGCTCGATCGGTCTTGCTAAATGTGACAAAGCACCTCGATCTCGGCTTTTTGTCAGGTGTCTGTCGCGGCGGAACACCCGCTCGTACCGCAGGCATGCCGCTTGCTCCCTCCGTCGAGATCGAGCCCACTTGACACCTTCGTCACAACTCAATCGGGATCGACCCTCACAAACCACACCACCACCGCGGAGGACCAACCCTCGCGACCGCAAACTCAACCACCAAACCAGCTCGGCGATATTGCCACATCGAACAACACCACCACACCAACTCATCAACCACAGATACACACCATGAATCCTATCGCCGGCGACACTGCCTCCACCAGCGTGCCCCGCTTCGTGCGTGCCGTCTACGACATGTTGCAGAACGAAGATCAACGCATCCTCTCGTGGTCAGCGGACGGATCTCACTTCCAGGTCTACGACGTGCCACGCCTCGAGGTGGAGGTGCTGCGCAAGTACTTCAAGCACGGCAGGTTCACCAGTTTCCAGCGCCAGCTCAATAACTTCGGATTCCACAAGTGGACCAAGACGCGCGCCAGCGTGGCAACGTTCAGCCACGACGTTCTCGTGCGGTGCCACCCGTCTGAGCTCACCGCCTTGGTGGACCGGACGAAGGTCAAGCCAGCGGTAGCAGCAGCAGCAGTAACGCAGACGAGACCCGCAACGTCGACCTCCACCAAGCGGCCTCGTTGTCTGCTGTCCTCGGCGCCCGAGTTGTCCAGCGCAGCGAAGAAGCACAAGCTGTCGCCGCGCGACGTCTGTGCCGTGGACGATCTGGCGGACTTCCGTTTTGCATCCATCCTGGAGCCGCTGTGGGCGCTGAACGACAGCTGCAACGCGGACGAGGAGCTGCTGCTGGACGCGCTAGACCCCATCGAGCTGACCGAGTTGGCCGAGCTGGACTGGGACGCCGTCATCTCCCCACTCGAAGTGTACGCTTGTGACAGCGATAGCGACGTCGACATCGACTGCACTGCGGCCGGTCACTCACCGAAGACGACGTGACCGCGGTGCTCAGCGACCTGAACGCCGCGCATGTGCTGCCGGACTGCGAGCTCGACTCGCTGCTCGGAGGCGAGTCCGATACAGACGCTGACTTCGCAAGCGACGCTGATTTCGATGTGAACATCAACATCGACATTGACGTCGCTCTTGACGCCGACACCTTGCTGTTTGTGTGATTGGTTTGACACCACTGCCAGCCAGCGAGCACGCATGCCACTCTGTACAGTGCAGTACAGCGCGCGCATTATATTATATATGCAGAACCGATAGAATGTGTAGTGAGTGTAACAGAATGCAACTAATTTATGAACGCACACACTAGAGTGTACACCGTGATAAGCGGAACAATTGATCCATCTTCGATCTGCAGTGTGCCCTTGTGCATTGTTTTGGAGCTCACTCTTCTTGAAATTGGTTTGGAGCTCCCCCTTGTTGAAGTTGTTTTCGGTGGTCGTATCCTGGCCATTTTATGTGTTAAGTGAAATTCGTCTTCATATTTGAGTCGTCTACATGGCTACACACAGTATCTTGTATCTTGTGGGAGGCTATTCAAAGCGCAGACACCTGCTTATCCGCAAATGCGCTCGCCAGCTGTGTTCTTGGTGAGCTCCCCACCAACAGCGTCTTTTGACGAGAAGCCACAACAGCAGCTCCAACACCAGCAGCAGCAGAAGCCTACTCGAGTGTTCTTAGATCTTAGCGCCAAGTGTCGTCAACCCATGTGTACCGCTCGATCGGTCTTGCTAAATGTGACAAAGCACCTCGATCTCGGCTTTTTGTCAGGTGTCTGTCGCGGCGGAACACCCGCTCGTACCGCAGGCACGCCGCTTGCTCCCTCCGTCGAGATCGAGCCCACTTGACACCTTCGTCACAACTCAATCGGGATCGACCCTCACAAACCACACCACCACCGCGGAGGACCAACCCTCGCGACCGCAAACTCAACCACCAAACCAGCTCGGCGATATTGCCACATCGAACAACACCACCACACCAACTCATCAACCACAGATACACACCATGAATCCTATCGCCGGCGACACTGCCTCCACCAGCGTGCCCCGCTTCGTGCGTGCCGTCTACGACATGTTGCAGAACGAAGATCAACGCATCCTCTCGTGGTCAGCGGACGGATCTCACTTCCAGGTCTACGACGTGCCACGCCTCGAGGTGGAGGTGCTGCGCAAGTACTTCAAGCACGGCAGGTTCACCAGTTTCCAGCGCCAGCTCAATAACTTCGGATTCCACAAGTGGACCAAGACGCGCGCCAGCGTGGCAACGTTCAGCCACGACGTTCTCGTGCGGTGCCACCCGTCTGAGCTCACCGCCTTGGTGGACCGGACGAAGGTCAAGCCAGCGGTAGCAGCAGCAGCAGTAACGCAGACGAGACCCGCGACGTCGACCTCCACCAAGCGGCCTCGTTGTCTGCTGTCCTCGGCGCCCGAGTTGTCCAGCGCAGCGAAGAAGCACAAGCTGTCGCCGCGCGACGTCTGTGCCGTGGACGATCTGGCGGACTTCCGTTTTGCATCCATCCTGGAGCCGCTGTGGGCGCTGAACGACAGCTGCAACGCGGACGAGGAGCTGCTGCTGGACGCGCTAGACCCCATCGAGCTGACCGAGTTGGCCGAGCTGGACTGGGACGCCGCCATCTCCCCACTCGAGGTGTACGCTTGTGACAGCGATAGCGACGCCGACGTTGACTGCACTGCGTCAAGTCTGCTTACCGAAGACGACGTGGCCGCGGTGCTCAGCGACCTGGACGCCGTGCAGGTGCTGCCGGGCTGCGAGCTCGACTCGTTGCTGGGAGGCGACTCCGACACAGACGCTGACTTCGCAAGCGACGCTGATTTCGATGTGGACATCAACACCGACATTGACGTCGCTCTCGACGCCAACACCTTGCTGTTTGTGTGATTGGTTTGGCACCACTGCCAGCCAGCGAGCACGCATGCCACTCTGTACAGTGCAGTACAGCGCGCGCATTATATTATATATGCAGAACCGATAGAATGTGTAGTGAGTGTAACAGAATGCAACTAATTTATGAACGCACACACTAGAGTGTACACCGTGATAAGCGGAACAATTGATCCATCTTCGATCTGCAGTGTGCCCTTGTGCATTGTTTTGGAGCTCACTCTTCTTGAAATTGGTTTGGAGCTCCCCCTTGTTGAAGTTGTTTTCGGTGGTCGTATCCTGGCCATTTTATGTGTTAAGTGAAATTCGTCTTCATATTTGAGTCGTCTACATGGCTACACACAGTATCTTGTATCTTGTGGGAGGCTATTCAAAGCGCAGACACCTGCTTATCCGCAAATGCGCTCGCCAGCTGTGTTCTTGGTGAGCTCCCCACCAACAGCGTCTTTTGACGAGAAGCCACAACAGCAGCTCCAACACCAGCAGCAGCAGAAGCCTACTCGAGTGTTCTTAGATCTTAGCGCCAAGTGTCGTCAACCCATGTGTACCGCTCGATCGGTCTTGCTAAATGTGACAAAGCACCTCGATCTCGGCTTTTTGTCAGGTGTCTGTCGCGGCGGAACACCCGCTCGTACCGCAGGCACGCCGCTTGCTCCCTCCGTCGAGATCGAGCCCACTTGACACCTTCGTCACAACTCAATCGGGATCGACCCTCACAAACCACACCACCACCGCGGAGGACCAACCCTCGCGACCGCAAACTCAACCACCAAACCAGCTCGGCGATATTGCCACATCGAACAACACCACCACACCAACTCATCAACCACAGATACACACCATGAATCCTATCGCCGGCGACACTGCCTTCACCAGCGTGCCCCGCTTCGTGCGTGCCGTCTACGACATGTTGCAGAACGAAGATCAACGCATCCTCTCGTGGTCAGCGGACGGATCTCACTTCCAGGTCTACGACGTGCCACGCCTCGAGGTGGAGGTGCTGCGCAAGTACTTCAAGCACGGCAGGTTCACCAGTTTCCAGCGCCAGCTCAATAACTTCGGATTCCACAAGTGGACCAAGACGCGCGCCAGCGTGGCAACGTTCAGCCACGACGTTCTCGTGCGGTGCCACCCGTCTGAGCTCACCGCCTTGGTGGACCGGACGAAGGTCAAGCCAGCGGTAGCAGCAGCAGCAGTAACGCAGACGAGACCCGCAACGTCGACCTCCACCAAGCGGCCTCGTTGTCTGCTGTCCTCGGCGCCCGAGTTGTCCAGCGCAGCGAAGAAGCACAAGCTGTCGCCGCGCGACGTCTGTGCCGTGGACGATCTGGCGGACTTCCGTTTTGCATCCATCCTGGAGCCACTGTGGGCGCTGAACGACAGCTGCAACGCGAACGAGGAGCTGCTGGACGCGCTAGACCCCATCGAGCTGACCGAGTTGGCCGAGCTGGACTGGGACGCCGTCATCTCCCCACTCGAGTTGTACGCTTGTGACAGCGATAGCGACGCCGACGTTGACTGCACTGCGTCAAGTCTGCTTACCGAAGACGACGTGACCGCGGTGCTCAGCGACCTGGACGCCGTGCAGGTGCTGCCGGGCTGCGAGCTCGACTCGTTGCTGGGAGGCGACTCCGACACAGACGCTGACTTCGCAAGCGACGCTGATTTCGATGTGGACATCAACACCGACATTGACGTCGCTCTCGACGCCAACACCTTGCTGTTTGTGTGATTGGTTTGGCACCACTGCCAGCCAGCGAGCACGCATGCCACTCTGTACAGTGCAGTACAGCGCGCGCATTATATTATATATGCAGAACCGATAGAATGTGTAGTGAGTGTAACAGAATGCAACTAATTTATGAACGCACACACTAGAGTGTACACCGTGATAAGCGGAACAATTGATCCATCTTCGATCTGCAGTGTGCCCTTGTGCATTGTTTTGGAGCTCACTCTTCTTGCCCTTGTTGAAGTTGTTTTCGGTGGTCGTATCCTGGCCATTTTATGTGTTAAGTGAAATTCGTCTTCATATTTGAGTCGTCTACATGGCTACACACAGTATCTTGTATCTTGTGGGAGGCTATTCAAAGCGCAGACACCTGCTTATCCGCAAATGCGCTCGCCAGCTGTGTTCTTGGTGAGCTCCCCACCAACAGCGTCTTTTGACGAGAAGCCACAACAGCAGCTCCAACACCAGCAGCAGCAGAAGCCTACTCGAGTGTTCTTAGATCTTAGCGCCAAGTGTCGTCAACCCACGTGTACCGCTCGATCGGTCTTGCTAAATGTGACAAAGCACCTCGATCTCGGCTTTTTGTCAGGTGTCTGTCGCGGCGGAACACCCGCTCGTACCGCAGGCACGCCGCTTGCTCCCTCCGTCGAGATCGAGCCCACTTGACACCTTCGTCACAACTCAATCGGGATCGACCCTCACAAACCACACCACCACCGCGGAGGACCAACCCTCGCGACCGCAAACTCAACCACCAAACCAGCTCGGCGATATTGCCACATCGAACAACACCACCACACCAACTCATCAACCACAGATACACACCATGAATCCTATCGCCGGCGACACTGCCTCCACCAGCGTGCCCCGCTTCGTGCGTGCCGTCTACGACATGTTGCAGAACGAAGATCAACGCATCCTCTCGTGGTCAGCGGACGGATCTCACTTCCAGGTCTACGACGTGCCACGCCTCGAGGTGGAGGTGCTGCGCAAGTACTTCAAGCACGGCAGGTTCACCAGTTTCCAGCGCCAGCTCAATAACTTCGGATTCCACAAGTGGACCAAGACGCGCGCCAGCGTGGCAACGTTCAGCCACGACGTTCTCGTGCGGTGCCACCCGTCTGAGCTCACCGCCTTGGTGGACCGGACGAAGGTCAAGCCAACGGTAGCAGCAGCAGCAGTAACACAGACGAGACCCGCGACGTGGACCTCCACCAAGCGGCCTCGTTGTCTGCTGTCCTCGGCGCCCGAGTTGTCCAGCGCAGCGAAGAAGCACAAGCTGTCGCCGCGCGACGTGTGTGCCGTAGACGATCTGGCGGACTTCCGTTTTGCATCCATCCTGGAGCCGCTGTGGGCGCTGAACGACAGCTGCAACGCGGACGAGGAGCTGCTGGACGCGCTAGACCCCATCGAGCTGACCGAGTTGGCCGAGCTGGACTGGGACGCCGTCATCTCCCCACTCGAGGTGTACGCTTGTGACAGCGATAGCGACGCCGACGTTGACTGCACTGCGTCAAGTCTGCTTACCGAAGACGACGTGACCGCGGTGCTCAGCGACCTGGACGCCGTGCAGGTGCTGCCGGGCTGCGAGCTCGACTCGTTGCTGGGAGGCGACTCCGACACAGACGCTGACTTCGCAAGCGACGCTGATTTCGATGTGGACATCAACATCGACATTGACGTCGCTCTTGACGCCGACACCTTGCTGTTTGTGTGATTGGTTTGGCACCACTGCCAGCCAGCGAGCACGCATGCCACTCTGTACAGTGCAGTACAGCGCGCGCATTATATTATATATGCAGAACCGATAGAATGTGTAGCGAGCGTAACACAATAAAACTAATTTATGAACGCTCCACTACTGTAGAGTGTACACCATGATCAACGAACGGATCACCGGCCTAAGTTGTGACTAAAAAAATATACTTAGTATCCTGTTTGAGAACTACATTAGCTTGGATTGGGATCGTTAGCTACGCACACTTTTATTCCGTACCAATCGCTATTTGGCTGTTTGCTATCCCCACGTATCTTTGAATACTACGACTGCGGCGAACAGGTGTGTCGTCCATAGCTTGAAGAACTGCGAAATATGTACAGACGCTTGACGCCCCACTGCATCTGAATGTGTGCTTCAATAGTCAAAGTCGTCCCGTTCGGAGTAGTCGTCTTCGTTATTGCGACGCCTCGCACCAATCTACGAAAACGCAAAGACACGCGCGTGCCCTCTTAGTCACATCCGAAAATACTGCAACACAATCATTGTTTGCACGTACCTCATCAAGGTCCTCGCTGTCCGCCAGAGACTCGTCCGATGACTCTTCGTCAGGGTAGTCGTTCGCGACGTGGTCCTCGTCGTTCGAGTCCTCGCTCAATCTACACAGCACACAACAACAGGAAAAGCAAGCGTCAAAACAAATCCAGCAGAGGCTGCCTTCGCCAGCAACCCGCCGTCTCTCAGCATTATGATCTTTAGATCGGTCCCGTTCGCGCCCACGTGCTCTGGTCACGCGCGGCTCAGCGGTCCCAGGGATATCTATACAGGCATGCGTACCCGTCCACTTCGTCGTTGCTATCAATGTCGGACTCCAGCATGTATTCCTCCACCTCGTCACTCGGCTCTTCGGACAGCCACCGATGCACCTCCGAACTCACACTCACAACGGGAACACCATTCACACTCGTCTGTCCAGAGCCTTCTTCAGAACTTGAAGCAGTATCGTGTGCGCTATCTTGACGCTCGCTTGCGGAGATATCAACACAGTACACGTCGTACACGTAGTCCTTCTCCTGCTCTGCTTCCTCGCATGCCAGCAACGCCGTCTCCACATTGGCGTGGCCTCCACGCTTTGCAAACACCGCCGCAGTAGCTCCCTCCCAGTCCTGTTGAAGAATACTAGTCGTGCCTGCGCGCAGCAACACTTCAATCACATCACTCCGTCCGTGCAACGCCGCCGCCATGACAATCGTACTCCCATCCGCTGGTCTCTGGAACGACACCGGGTCCACACGCAGTTCCGGCCGTCGCGCATGGTAAATCTGGAAGAACGGGGCAAAGTCATTGACGCGGAAGGCGTTCCAAATGGCCTCATCCAGCTCGCGCTCGTGCGGGTTCAGCACCCGCGTGGGTTTCAACCGCGCTCCATTAACCGTGACCAAGTCGGCCTTGCTCTTCTCCAGCAGCTCATCACCTTCTTCCTTCTCCTCCTTCTCCTTGTTGGGGACTGTAGACACCTGCAAGTCGACGAGTCGGATGCCGTTCAGCTCCATCGTCTGCTTCTCCTTGATCTCCACAAGTGGCTGGAGGCCTCTGGACTTGAGCATTCCCTCGTTGCGCCGCGCCTTGGAGCGGCTCTGCTGCTGCTTGACGCGCCTCTCCGTCTGCTTGGAGGCCATTGGGTCTTTCTGGAACACGGGCACGATCTGCTTCTTGGCCAGCATGTCAGCGCGCTCGTCCTTGAGCGATCGCGCCTTGCGCTTGAGTCGGTCCGTCCACTTGACGCGGCCGGGCGCGGGCGGCTCCTCCATCGTGTCGATGTGCTTGAACACGAAGCGCTTCTCGGTGGTCGACAGCTTCGTGAACGCCTGCAGAAGGTCCTGCGACGCGCCTTTGCTGCGCTTAGTGTCGGGCTCACTGTGCACCACGAGACACTCCATCGGGTCGTCCGTGCGCTTGCGTTTCAGCCGCAGGAACACAAACGACGGCTTCTCATTGCCCTCGGGCTTCGGCTTCGACGCGCGTGACGCGCGCGCGGCAGCAGCGGACGGCGCGGCGCGGGTTGCGACCGCCGAAGGTGTCGGCGACGTCTTGTCCACCATTGCTACAGAAAATGTGTGTACCTATGTTGTGGTACGAGATAATGGCTACATTTGGGTGTAGACGAATGGGTGTAGCCATTTTTGGGCTAATTGCCTGCAAGTACGTGTATAAATAGTTGATGTTGGGCTGAAGGTGGAAGCGAGCTAGTGCTGCAATTGACGAGGAGTTTTCGAGCTGGGGGCCATGAGCTCGATCGTTGTGGATGATCTGCGCCACGAGATGGACGAGAATGTCGTCGTCGCCTTGACGACGACCCAGCGCAAGCCGAGTGGAGGACCCAAGCCTGGAGATGTGAAGGCCAGCTTCCTCATTCGAACGCTGCCCAGAGACTGCAACCCGACGCCTGTTCCTACGGGCGGGATGAGTGCATGCACGTCGGGACTGCTTTCCCCATTGATGAACAAGCTCAGCAGTCGACAGGAGGCGGAGCTGGAGATTTTACAACTCGATAACCCGTTCGATGACATCACGGAAGAAAAGTTGGTAAGTTGCAAAGGTTTTGTTGGAAATGAGGGACGCGTAATGCTGGGAGCTCATTTTGGTATTGTAGAGACAACTGACGGGCAGTCAAGACCTCGAACGAGTCACTTCGCTGCAGATTTCGGTCGACTCTGCGAAGCAGTCAGTGGAGGTGATCGGAGAGCTGCTGCCGTCGTTGCAGCAGCTACGGTTGCAACCAAGCTCACTCAGCAGCTTCCGTGATCTGGGCACGTCTCTCCGATCGCTGCGCATTCTTTGGGCAATGCACTGCCAAATATCCGACCTCGACGGCATCGGGGCACTGCTGAATTTGCAGGAGCTGTATCTGCAGCACAACAATGTGAGCGACATCAGTCCTTTGGCGATGCACGAAGAACTCCGCATCATCGGTGCGGTCAAAGCGAATTGACGATGGACAAGCGGTGCTGGGGCTCACTGTGTTACACTTATTCTGTTGTGCTTGTACAGACTTGGAAGGGAATCGTGTCGCCGATATTGGGCAGACCGAGCAACTCGGTGAGCACTTTTTATCGATGTTAGCTCTGACGTAGCCCAAGTTTCACGTTATGCATTTCTCTTGTTGTTAGCTTTTTGTCCGCAGTTGACGACACTGAATTTGACAGGAAACCCCGTCGAGAGTGTCGAGCGGTACAGACAAATTGTAGCCAACTTTGTACCGCAGCTCGCATCGCTGGATGATCGAGCTTTTTCCGAGAGTGAACGAGCCAAGCTCTCGGACTCTGAACTTGATGCTGCCATTCTCAAACACCGCGAGCAGCAGCAAACAGATAATTGGGGTGGTGAGTCAACGACTAATCTACGAACACTGGGCCCGAACGATATCAACAGTCCTCGTCAGCTTTCATATTCTTCGAGTACTGCAAGTCTCAACGGCCTGCCAGTTGATTCTTCGCACAACGATGACTCAGGTAGCCGCCTCACGCACGGAACAGACATTGTCTTCGCTGGAAATGTTACCAGCGCATTGCGCAGACATCGATACGAAGCTGAAACAGGATCAATGCTCGACGTACACGGCTCCTCTGGGGCCAGTTCTGAAGGTTCTGACAGTGCTGTTGACTCGCGCCCGTCTTCAGCTCATGGACTGCCTGACCGTCCCAAAACACCTGCACGACGGATTTCCATCACTGACACACTGGATCGAGCAAGAGAACTCGATACCCACAAGAATAAGTCACGCGATGCTATCCTCGACGAACTGAAGTCGTGGCAACTGGATAGTATCGGTACCTCTCAAATCGGCGTCCCTCGTGACACCGACGAAGCGCTCTACATGGAGATTGATAGCTCGTCTAACCGAAGCAGATCTCGGAGGAAAGGAAGCATTGATATCATCGGGAGTGATGCCACCACTGCTGCTAGAGCACGACAGGAGCGCCGACCGAATACTTCCGCTGGTGTGCTGCGTAATGGCGCCAACGTGAGAGAAGCTTTTGTCGACATGTCAACGAGCAAAAACAACTGTCCACGACCGAGCTCTCGAGGAGGGTCTTCGAGGCAGCGCGGTTCATCTTCGACCTCTTCAGGTGTGGACATCCTGATCTTAGATGGCGGTGATGACATCAGACGACCTTGCTCCCCTTCCAAGACACCAAGGGGGATTTACACAACCGCATCTAGCTGCACGAAAGCTCTGGGTCATCACCATGATTGGAATTTAGAGCTTCTCTCCCCGAAAGTGGACATCACTACGGCCAAACGCCACCTGCCATCTTCACTGACCAGCAAACAGCAACTTGAGCGCTCTCAGATGCGTGAGGAGTCGAGTGACAGTGACGCCGACGATGAGTAAGTGTCCCGTGGGTATTGAGCTTGCTCGCTTGCTGTGGTGCGACTTGCTATCCGGGAGCTGTTGATAACGCTTTGCTTGCTCTGTCATTTCTAAACTCTTCACTTCAGATCAAGCGTGTGCCCAGCCGCGTCAACAGAGTTTGGCAGCCCATCACCGGTACCCAAGACGGCGTTCTTCAATGTGGCTGAGAGTTTGAACGCGATTGAAAAGTGGCGGGATGAAATGGAGTATGACGCGGAAGATACCGCCATCTTGAGTGTCGCCAGTCTTCAGCAAAGCTGTCTTTCGCCGCGTACTTGCACTGGGTATGTTAGAGAGACCAGCGTCTCCGATGGATGCAACAGTTGCAGTAGTGTCAACCAGCAGAACTCGCCTACCCGTCAGCAACAACCAGGCTCAAAACTGGCGCTTGGCCCGGGGAACCACGAGAGCGACAACCACAACGTCAAACTCTTGAAAGACAAGCACGGCCAGCTCAAAACTCGTGACGGCTTCCGATCCTACTTCCGCGGAATGGAAGAGGAGCGTCTGGAGGGTATTCTACATCAAGCGTTTGCAGTGAACGACAAGGTGCGGCGTCGAATGCAGCTCATGAGTGGGTTCTTCCGCCACGAACTACAGTGATACAACTAGTGAAGAAATACAGCAAATAGTGGACGCAAAGCCATACGTACAAGGAAGTAGCCACCGGGTGCATTAGGGAAATAGGACTCGGGTGACCCCGATGCGTTAATTCTTCCTACCTTGTTGGAAACAGTGCAGCGCCCCCGCATCCACACGAGTTAGCGGCTCCAACCAAGTTATTGACGATAATCCGCGTCTAATTGGTGCAATTACGAGCGGTAGTCCGCGTTAATGGCCACATACTCGTGCGTGAGGTCGATGCCCAGCACCTGAGTCTCCTCGGAACCAACGCCCAAGTCAATCTCCATCTGCCATCACCACAAACAAATACACGTCACGTTTAGAATCAAAGCTAAGTAGATAAGGCAACAACATACACTGCACTTACCTCGACGAATTTTCCGTGGGGCGGGAAGTTGTGCGAGCTGGCGTCGAGGCCACCGCGCGTGGGCTCGATCAGCATCGCGTCGCGCATGTGCGCCACCAGCTTGGCCTCGATCTCGTCGTTGAGCACCATCTCCCCGTTCTCGAAGATGACGACGCCGCCCATGCGGATCTTCATGCGGCGCTGGATGTCCACGTCCTTGTGGTGCAGACCCATGTACTTGCCGACGGCCATGACAAGGCGACCCACGTTCGGGTCATTGCCGGCCACGGCGCACTTGAGCAGCGGCGAGTTGACCACCGACTTGCCCACGCCCTTGGCCATCTCCTTGGTCACGGCGCCACGCACGCGCACGCGCATGACGTGGTGCGCGCCCTCTCCGTTGCGCACAATGTCCTCGCTCAGCCCGAGACAGACCTCGTGCAGCGCCTTCTTGAACTCGTCGAGCTTGTCCATGTCGAACGGGATCTGGTCGGACGACACGAGCGTCACCGTGTCGGACGTGCTCTGGTCCGTGTCCACACTGAGCGCGTTGTACGTGTCGCCCACCACCTCCGTCAGCAGCTGACGCAGCACGTCACGCGGGATCGACAGGTCTGTCAGGATGTACGACAGCATTGTAGCCATGTTGGGCTCGATCATGCCGGCGCCCTTGGCGATGCCCACGATGCGGCCGCCGCACACGTCCATGGAGCGGATCTTCGGGTACAGGTCCGTGGTCATGATGCCTTCAGCAGCAGGCAGCACCGAGTCGGACTGCAGGTTGCTCACGAGCTTGGGCAGGTTCTCGACCATGGCATCCACGGGGATGCGCCAGCCGATGACGCCCGTGGAGCAGGGCAGCACCTGCGCGCCGCCCTCCAGCCGCAGGTGCTTGGCCAGACTCTCACAGACCTCCTCTGCGTCAGCCACGCCGCCACCGCTGGCGCAGACGTTGGAGATCTTGTTGTTCACGAGGATGGCGCCGATCGTGGGCTCGTGCAGCCGCTTGCGCCCCACGAGCACGGGCGCGCCCGGGAAGGCGTTCTGCGTGAACACGGCGGCGAACAGCGGCGTGGGCTTGACGGGCTTGATGAGGGTCATGGTCATCTTGGCTGGTAGGTGCGGCGCCTCGCGAGGGACGAAGTCGAACTTGGTGGTGGCCACGGAGAAGCCCCAGGGCAGGCGGCTCTGGTGCGTCTGCAGATACTCGGTGTACTCGTGGCGCGACTCGAACACGAACGGGTGGCCGTGCGTCGACATGCAGCGCGGCTGGAGCAGCGGCACGCGCGGGCGTAGAGAGAGCGACGACAAGCGCAGCATAGTGGGGGGGTGGACGCCGCTTCGATATGTGGTGGGGTCCGACCAGTTAAACGGCTAAAAAGGATCCTCGAATGAGGATTTTTCCTGTGGTGGAGCGGACGAGATCGACCAATCACCCGCCTCTAAACTTTTGTTTCGAATTCGGGTGCATCTATCGCTAAAGTTGAAGTGGGTTAGTCGAATTGTCACAATTCAAAGTGCAAATATAGCATTACATCGTGAAATTTCTTAAAATTCAACAAGTATGAAGGACGAGGGCACAAGTAGCATGGACGACGGCAACGACTCGGAGGCGCCGCTGCCCCCTCCTCCGCCGCCGCCTCCCCCGCCGCAGGTGCGACCGGAAGACGAGATCAAGAAGAAGCGACCGCCGCCCACACAGACTCAGACTCAGACTCAGTCTCTTAAGCCCAAGAAGAAGAAGGACTTCCGCGAGATTCTGTCGCTCTTCCACGACGAGGCGATGGACGCGGCGCGGGTCAAGCGCGTGTGGGGCGCGCTCTGGCAGGCGACGCTGGCAGAGGCGCAGGAGGAGCACAAGCGACGCCGGCAGCAGGAGCAGCACGGACTGAAGCGCAAGAAGGACGAGCACGGCGGACCCATGGCGGTCCGGGGCTCGCTCTCGCGCCACGGCAGCATGACCCAAGACCACCTCAAGCGGGCGCGGCAGGGCTCTTCGGCCAGTACGGACTCGTCCGAGTCGACCAAGGCTGGACGACTGGGAGGCAGGTTCCCCAAGAACGCGCCCAAGGGGTCCAAGCTCATGCAGAAGTTCGGCGGCCGTAGTTAAGTAAATATATAGAGGGGAGAGGGGACGTGAGTGTTCCAGAGACCGTCGTTTTCGTGGTTGGGCCACGGACGACTGAAGCTACCGCGAGGTGTGCTGAGGGCGACGCTGGGGCTCCAACGAAGACGCTACCTTGGTGTGTTCGTCTCCGAATCTTCGTTCAGACGGCAATTCCTTAGAAGTGCACTCGAGAAAAATGGGTTTCCAGCCGAGAAAAATGGCGTGATGGAGTCGCAACGCGACAGCAATGGCGGCCAGCCTGACGTCGTAGTGACGTTATCTGTTGCAGTGGCTGAAAGTATCGTAGTGCTGGACCAGCACATCAATATTTTGTTTTGCTCCTCGGTAAAATCATTTGTTTGCCTTATACTAGTTTAGGCGGAGGCAGAAGCCGACTACCGCGCGCTCGTAGTCAGACGGCATGACGCGCATGAACCTGGACACATTAATCTTCATTAAGCCCGACCACGTCCAGCGCAGCCGCAAACTGAAGCACCTTCGCAGAAGCTCCAGGATTGTTGCTGACTGCACCAGCCGCCGTCCTCGTTGATTGCTTCCGATACGAGGTTGCAATTTTACTTGGAGCCACGAATGTAAGGTAGAACTGTTCCGTGTCCACGCCTGCTTCTTTTAGCCACTCAAGAAAGTTGTTCAATGGCGCAGCTTTGATTCCATGGTCCGCGTTCAGGGTCATCTTCAACCCGTAACATTTGCTGTGTCCATCCCAGATGAACGCATCCAGCGCTTCAAACGTTTTTGATGTTGGCCGGTAGTACGTCCAGCTCTTAGTTAGCTTTAGTTTGTCGAGGGCAGCGAAGCGTACCGTTTGCATCTCTTCCGGAATGGTCACATCTTCCAGAGTCGTCAAGCACAACGAGCGAAAGTGCAGCGTTCTCTTCTTGTGCAGGCTAAACCACTTGTGGCAGAGCAACTCGTATATCTTGCCTCGAATGCCGGCCGTACTTCCCGAATCATAAGCATCGTCCACAGCGAATTCCGAGACTCTAGCTAGACTTTCCCCGTGCACGTTGTCGATAACCGCCTCCGCGATGTGCATGGACAGAAAATCCAAATGAAAGTTTACGCGGAAATTATCTTGAGTGGGAACCATCTGAAGGATGTAGTGGCTATAGCCTTCTTCCTTCACATCAGATTGTTTTCTGCAATAGGAGATAACCTCCAGTGCACTGAATGAGGTGATTGCCTTTTTCAGTTCAGCCTTAGTTTCGCCCATTGCCTGCGAGAAGACGAACCGCGGAAGTCCACCAAACGTGTCGTATCTCGAAACCAACTCGTCTTCAGCAAGTTTCAAGTCACCTGGAAGCAATGAGTTGTATTTTTTCAGCTCCTCCAACGTCCACGTCGGCATGATATACGTTATCCCGTCCACTTTTGCGAAACTATGCAAGCCTTTAACACCCGGAGAAGCAAACAAAACCGACACACCATGCCAGCCTACAAGTTCCGTTGATGTTGCTTGGACAAGTCGAATCACATGGGCTTTGGCCTTGAGCGCACGAACGTCCTTTTTCCTCAACTCAACAAATTCCGTGCTTGTTGCGTCGTACTTGAGAAAGTCATTGCCATGATTCAACACCAACTCGTACGGGGGCAACTGCTTGACATCCTCTCGCTCACGACGTGTGAGTTGAAAGATGCAATACAGGAAGAACCGACTCTTCCCAGTCCCAGGATTCCCCGTGACAATCACGTTGGAATCTCTGCCTGGTTCATCACTTGTCTCGCCAGTCGCGCTATCCATAGTAGGAACGTACTCGAGGCAAGCTTTCGCGTGCTTCACCAACTGGGCAAAGATCACAACATACGCCTCCCTCTCCACGATCGTTTTGGATTCCCCCTTTAGATGCGCCAGCAGCGGAGGGAAGTCTCTCGTATCGAAGAATCTCCTCTCCTCGCCCACTCTGCGCTTCTTCAGCGGGTGTGAGGACTCGGTAAACCACTCATTCGACCGATATCGTTTTCCTCTCTCCGCAGTCACCACAAGCACGTGAACTTGATCCTCACCCGGTTGGAAATTCGCTCCAAAGTGCTTGGGGTTCTTGATCCACAGTGTGGCATCCATCTTCACAAATTCGTGGCGGTTTCCAAGATCATCGAACAGTACAGGCACCGCACTACCAGCAGCCTTATCGAGCGTCACAGCTGCCATGTCCGCACCATCCAGCCACGCGTTGTTCTTTTTCGCCAGGAAGAGTAGCATCTTTCGAGAGGGGCCCTTGACATCTTCATTTTTCGCCTTGATCGCGTCCTTGAGCCTAGACACCTTCTTACCATCGTCGATCTCCACATCAAACGCTTGTCCCTCACCAACAATTGAGCAAGTCAACTCGAGCTTTGTCATCTGTCCTCGAGGCGGCAGATTCTCGAATGAGAAGAAGGAGGAGAATTTTTATCGTATCAGCGTGTGATTGAAGCTTCTAGCTCGGACCACTGGAACTCATGGTTCTTTGAAGAAGCCGATTTCCGCAGCTTGGATCCAGCGATAACCAGTGCTTCCTAAAAATATATGGCAATTTCCATATATGCCATATTTTATGGCGCATAATGTATTTCCCTGTTTTGAGATAGCACCTTCCATAATGTACATGTATGTATTAGGATAGAACAAAAACGACATCGACTGACAAATCGGAGACATAACAACCTTTTCCTGGCTTAAAAAAACTCCGGACCACGTTGGGTGTAGGTGGAATGTACCGGACCATTGTACATGTATACCTAATACTGTAAGTGTGAGGTGATGCATTATGTATTATACGCTGGTTAGGATAACATAATGTATTTTCTTATCTTTGCTTTCCCAAGGCATTATGTATTTTGGTGTATTTCCTCCCTACATATAAATAATATTTTAGGAAGCACTGCCGATAACACATTAACCTCGCTAATTGCGTCATCTCTGACGGAGCCAAGCAGCGACGCTACGTATTGTATTGTACTTCGAGTATTTACTTGTAGTAGCACACGAAATACGCCGTCTTGAGCGCACTGAGCATGTTTTTCTAAAAGTAACGATTCTAAATTCAAAAGTATCCGAATCTAAATTCCCACCCGCTACCTTTGTCGTGCTCGTCTCCGAATCTTCGCTCAGACATGATGCCAACTAGGGCTCCGCGAAGGCTGAGATAGGATATAGTATCTTCCTAGTGCCGTTCTTATTGCTACGTTTACGTTTACGTGAAATTGCGCATCTCCTGCGCCTGCTTCGCAGCCGCAGTATCTGCACGCACATACGGGGAGCAGATTAGCACCGATACATACCGGTACATACCGGCCCACGGAAATAATCCTGTTTGGGCTGCATAGCAACTTCGTTCCTATCTCAGAAAAATATCAAGGCTAAACAATAGAAAAGTCATGGCTAAACTCTTACTTCTAGTATACATACAGGAGTCGCATCTCATTACATTACATGTAGTTTGTGAAACCACAACGCATCTGCCATCGATTGATCCAGATCCGTTGTGGTTTCACAAACTACTACTACATGTGATGTTCTATTACTTCGAAGTAGTTTTTTATTCTTATGACATCCAAGATATCAAAAAGCGTTGCGTCTACTAACGTGAAAAACTTGGATCGCCACGGTGGTGGACACGCCGCTGTGTAGTATAGTACTTCGAAGTAGCACTTAGAGCATCGGGGGTCAAGCTGAATTGGTGAGTACGCTGGAAATTTAAAACTGACATTGAAATTGGCACCTTCGTCCTAGTCTTTCTAAGCACTGCTAGCTTTGGTGTCTTCCGCATTCACACAACTTCAATGCCTACCTTCAAGCAGATCGTATCCTTATCTCTTACCATTTTTTGGTAACTTCATCCAGATGGCTGCATTGGACGCGATTCGCACAGCTCAATGCTGTTCGTGCTACTTCGATCTCCACCAAGCCGGCCATTGTTATCCACTTGCGCGTTCCATGTGCTTGATGTCACCAATACCGTGACATCACTTGAATTAATGGTTCGCACGGTTTGCTCTACGTCGAGCTCTAGCTCTTTCAGCACTTTCATCACGGTGCGATTCAGCATGAGGAACATATTCACCATACGTTCGCAATCGTACACCACAAGCTGGAACACAGCACACGAGATCAACTTCTTCTTCCGATGACGATCCGGATTCCGGGTCCAACACACCGTCCAAAGCTTCGCAAGAAAGGGTGAAGCCAGGAAGAACGGTACCACCATCAAGATCTCTCCACGCGCTATTGCCAACGCACCAAACAAGACGATCTCCTCGGGCGTATCGCTTGTATTCGTACATGATTTTGTTCTTTGGATCAATGAGCCATCCCAATTGCACACCGTGAGGAAAGTACTCGCGCCGCATCTTGCGATCGAGAGCATCAAGCTTGGACTGTGGACCAGTGAGAGTGTCGATTTCCACCACGAACGTCGGAGCAAAAGATTCTCCACTACGAGTCCATCGTTGAGCTTCGGTCAGCTGCCTTGCTTCATGTCGAGGCTCATACGCCACATCGGGGACCCGGAGCGCTGTGCCATCCAGCACGTAATCACCCGCATTTGTCACTCTTCCAGCATGCCCACTCCACTCAGCCCAATTCAGCAGCACCTTGCAGATGTGTGGTGCGATTAAGCAGCGCCCGAACACCACCGTCCGAAATGGAATAAATCGGCCTTCGTCGATGAAGAAAGCAGGCTGCTCGCCAAGTGTTGGATGGACCAACGGACCGACCTTCTGCACGTGCTGGTTTAGCTGCTCGAGGGACACACCAGCGTAGTCCTTGACACGGCACAGAGTCTTCTTCGACTCTAGGTCACGCACCAGTCGCGCAAGCACGTCTTCGTGGTCTTTCTTCTTGCCCTTTGCTGCGGACATGGTTGCCGATCTTGTTCTTTCTCGCACTGGCAGAAGCAAACAATTGCCCAGTGTGGTAAGCTTACGAATGAATTTGAATTGGTACCGGTACATGGTGGACATGTATTGTGGATTCCACTCAAAAATTTGCCGGCCGATTGATTGAATCAATCGCCTCGCGTGCAGAACACTCTGGCGTATACAAGTTCAACTAAGTACGAGTGAAGCCATGAAATCGACCGCTCACACGTTCATAATCTCTGGGACACATAGAGCACACCGGAGCCAATACTGACAAGTTGTGTAGTGACGAGTTAGACTAGTTGGAAGCAAGCAATTTGGCGAATCTCAATGATACACGGGGCGTACCAGATACGGGTACACGTCTTCGTTCACATCAGTTTGGATGATCTTCACCCGCGACGCTGCAAGCGAGTTGAAATCCACAACCTGCACCGCAGCAAGCAACAAAAAATCAGTTTTTTTTTCTCCTCACAACCAACCAACACGTTTCATCTTCGTACGTACCTCAAAGGTGTACACTTCATCGGACAGCGTCGTGAGCAGCAGATGCAGTCCCAAAATCGTGCACTCAATCTCGTCGTACTTCTCCAGCTCAATGCCCGCCACCTCGTTGAAAGCACGTCCGTACTACACACAACAACGTCAGCAACCCGCCCACCACTCCACCAGCAATTTGCAATTCGAACCTTGTGGGCGCCTCCGCCCGTGCATGGCAAGATCCGCAGCGACTGGTTGATCCCGTTGCTCGCAATGAACTCGATCGCCTCGCGCGTCTTGTTGCTCTCGAATCGCACGAAGTGGAAGACCTGCAGACATGATACAGCAGCGTGAGTGAGCGAGTCCAAGCAGCAACCCACCGCAGCAGCTGCAACACTCGCGCGCGCACCCCGTTGAGCGTCTTGGAGTGGATCCTCAGCCGCACGTCCTGCACGCCCGCCTTGGTCGTGCTCGTCTCCGAATCTTCGCTCAGACATGATGCCACGAATGTCAAGGCTAAACAATAGAAAAGTCATGGCTAAACTCTTAGTACAGGAGTCGCATCTGCCATCGATTGATCCAGATCCATTGTGGTTTCACAAACTACATGTACAGCGGAGGAATCTGCACTCCACTGCTCGGCAACATGATCAAATCGTGCGTCTGACCACCCCATGGACTGCCATGCAAAACTGAGAGTGAGACAGTATATAAATACATTTTTGGTTTCTCCTTCCCACCATATCACTCTCATCAAACTGATCAGCCAACACTGGCACGAGGTAGTTTGCGACTCCCCTTTTTGAATGCCTTCGAGTTCTGCAATAAACGTCGAGCCGCAGTTTGTGCAACTGGACTAGACAGCAACGACACTCCTGCACCACCGACACGACTGTTTTCACTGTCGCCTGAGCGCAAGTCATCCAATAATTCTCCAAATCCACGTCCATAGCTGATGTCACTTGAGAAGGTATAGCCTCGGACCTCTCGCTCAAGCAGCCTGCCCAATGCAGAATCTACACCCCGAGGCCGCTTGGAGAAATATATAGGCACGATTGTTTTACCTTTGTCTTCTGCAAACGCCAACTGATCACTGACCAGTTCTGTCTTCACACTACGCTCCGAAAGAACAACGAGAAAGATCGAGCTTGATAAAATTGCATCTTTTGCTGCCAGGATACGCTCCTTAGTGCTGGAAACATTCGTCATCGAATCGACCACAAACGGAAACTGGTAGCGGCGCAGTTCTGTGCACAAGCGTGTTACGAAGTCACGATGGCAGTCTCCATGCGATACAAATATCGAGAACGTAGGCCCGCCACCACCAAAAGTACTCCGTCTCCCACTTCCTCGTACAATCACAGCATTCACAATATCATCCATTCGTCGACGTCTGAGAGTTGCAGCCCTACCCATCGACTTCTTACTTGCCATCATTTGAGCAAGATCTCGATCGCCTCCAAGCCGATGCATCTCGACTTCGTCACGCAACCCGTCGATAAGGCTCCTAAGACTTGCTTGAAATTTATCCTCGTCGATTTCGAACTCGACATGGTCTAGAGTCGATGTGTCTGATGATGTAGAGCCATCGTCACTAATATCGACCATTTTCGAGTGATGCGATGTCACCGCTTGTCCAAACGGCACAATCTGCCGCGTGAAAACAAATAACTGTAATTCCTCCGACATTTTGACGGACTCACACGAAATCGGCACCACCGGAACCTCGTGCTGCTTGGCAAACGCAAGCTCATCCATACAAAGAACGCTCTGTGCGTATCCTTCGCTGAGCATGCAAACTATAGCAGAAGCGTTCTTCATCACTTCCAACGATACTTCGGATGCACCGCCACCATTTCTCCCCACTGTATCTTCAGCTTGACTGCGCATATACACAGTCATAAAGTTTTGCTCAATTCCGGCGCGCACACGCTCCGCGAACGCGCGGAACACGGGGTCGAACGAAAGGACCACATCAACACAGCTGCCCGCGACCTTGACAGCATATTGGAGTTCGGCTGATGCGCAGCACTCCACAGCACGACGCCCGTCTCCGTTCAGTTCGTATAAATCAGCTTTGCCTTCGACAAGTAGAGCTAACGCAGTATCTTTATATCCGAGCCGCAACGCAATGTGGAGAGGGGTTTCCTCAACCTCGTTGGGAACAAGTGCATTGACGTCTGCTCCAAAACGGACGAAGAGTTCCACACAATCGCCTCGCAAAAGCCCGCCATCCACTGCAAACGCTAGTGGCGTCATTCCATCGTGGTCTAGCTGCAAGTAGTCAGCATCTACTGCAAGTAGCTCCTCGACTGCCCCAGCGTAGTTATGGCGAGCTGCCCAGTGCAGTGGCGTCCGGCCATGGCTATCCTTGGCGTTGACGTCAGCACCTCGCTTCACTAGCTCACTGATTACACGATGCCTTCCCATTACAGCAGCCCAGTGGAGTGGTGTGCGGTTGTTGACTCCACGTTGAAACTCGCCCAGTATATCAGGACTGATACCCCACGATAGCAAATGTTGCACGGCAGCGAGGTTTCCTGCAGCTGCAGCTTCGTGTAGCGGGGTAAGCGCAACATCAGCACCCCACTCCTCAAGAACTGTAGCAAGCTCGCGACGACCAGAGAGCTGAGCGCGTTGAAGCACCGTTGTGCTGGCAGCATTCCCACCGCCTGGGACCAGAAGGATGTTGGCTCGGTGTCGGATCAGGCATTCCACAACGTCAGCCGAGTCCGCTAGGAAGATTGGCGTGACACGCATGGAGCGCGAGAAAAAGCTCGACCGGGCCAAGGTGTCCAAGTTAGCTCCAAACTTCACCAAGAGATCAATAACCTGCGTGTGGCCGTGCAATGCGGCCACATGCAGTGGCGCTCCAAGTATATGCGTAACTTTCTTGACGCGAAGCTGGCACAACTCATAGAGCAGCTCGAGATTTAACGTTGCGCCTGAAATTTTGTCGAGAAAGTTGGGATTCAGTCCTGCTTCCAGCAGCACCGTCACAACACGTACGTCACCAGCGCGACACGCCACATGCAGTGGGTTGAGCGTGCGATGGGAGAACATCCAGCACACCAGCGTTGGCGTCGTGTACATCCGATTAAACAGCATATCCAGCTGCATCTTGGAGCCGAGCACGTGCTGTGCACGCTCCAGCAACTTCTCCACCGCAGCACAGTTGCCGCTCGCTGCAGCGTCGTACAGTGCGCCGCGCAATTGTTTCTCCACTGTACGCACCGTATTCTGCGTCGTCGCCCACGGATGCAGCTCCTGGTTCAGCGTCAAGTACGAGTCCACATGGTTCGACTGCAAGATCGGCGTGTCAACGCCACTAGGAGCTGCTGTGTTCTTGTCTGTCGTATCTACAGTACCAGCATCACCTGCAGCTGCACCGTTCACTGCGGCCAGAGCCGTGGGAGCCACGGCCATCAGCTCGTCTTCCTCCAGCCCCGCCCCAAGCTGCAGCTGCTGGTGAGCACGCAGCCGGTCGAACTGCTGCGCGTGCAGTGCAATGGTGAGGATGGCCAGCAGCGTCACGTACGTCGTGGGGTCCGTCCAAATGGCCCACACGCCGTCCTCCGTGAGCTCTCCGAAGGCCCAGTAGACGCCCAGCATGAGCACGACGATCCACGTGAGCGACACGGTCTGCACCACCACAATAGCCTCGAACACGGCCAGCGCCAGCGTGCGCTCCAGTGTCACGCCGGGCGCGTCGAAGGCCGAGCGCGACAAGGAGAAGGAGCTTCCTAGCAGCTGCTCGCTCGTGGTCGCTGTCGAGGGGCCGGTACCGGTAGCGTCCTCTACAGTGTGGACCCGCACGCGGTAGAGCGGCACGAACGGGAGCGCGGCGAGACCCAGCGACACGTTGAGCGCCTGCAGCCCCATCCAGATGCTGAGCACGACGCCCTGCTCGCTGGTGGAGCACAGCAGCAGCAGCGAGCCCAGCGACAGCACGGACGTGCACGCCACGCGCCACGTGTAGTACGAGTTGGACCACTGCAAGTACGCGTCCGCGCCGCGCCAGCCACCGCGCGGGGACGAGGGCGGCGCCGGCGGAGAAGGAGACGGCGTGCTGCCGTCTGCAGCCATGTTTCCCTACTGACAGAGTGATGGTCCGCCCCGAAGTGCGCCACGAATGAGAGTCGGAGGAGCAGCTGCTGCTGGTCCCACTTACCGGTAGGTAAATACCGGTAAACCGGTATTTGTATCAGAACATCGGTCGGATTCCGATACAGTTTGCTAGGACTGGCTTGAGCAGTTTCAGCGTGGCGACCAAGGCTTGCTTGGGTGCAAAGGGCTCATGAACTTCGTCATGAGCTAACCGATGGAGGTGTCCGTCCCTCCGTGTTGCTGGCGAACTTCGACGGCCGCCCCGACCTGCCCATGTGATTTTTTCTGCAAGGTTCTTTCAGGTTTCTCATGTCCCGCGCGAAACGCCCACTCTATCGCGATTGGCCAAAATATTTTTAAGGTCGGTCGCCTCGTCTGTGCGAAGCGGTCCGAATTCCGCAACACACGGCGTATACACTGCGGCGAAGTTCGACACGCATTTTCCGGCATACAAAGGCGGTCGGTCAACCAATCAACCGAATGCCGACGCGACTTCAGAAAGGAAGACAGACAGCCAGGAGGAACGAGGAAGAGTGCACACGTCGCAGACGCAGCGCTCTCGCGGACTCCACAGGCATCCCCAGACAGCAGGACCCACAGCAACAGACGCACAGCTCAATCAGCTACTCGCTGAGCTTTTCGCGCCCTCAAACAGACCCGCAGAAGCAGAGATATTCAGGTTCAAACGGCCATGGCCAAGCGCATTCGAGTGACCAAGCAGGACGCGGCCGTGCCGCTCTCAGACGCAGCCAAGACGCCCCCAGTACCGACCAGCTCAGCAGCCAAGGGAAAGGCAGCCACGCCCACCAACGCCGAGGGGAAACACGTGATGCTGCCCGCGTTCCTGTCCAAGACGTACGAGATCTTCAGCATGCCCGAGTTCTCGCACGTGTGCGGCTGGAACGCCAACGGAGATACCATCATCGTGTCGCAGCTCGAGGCCTTCGTGGCGTTGGTGCTGCCGCGCTTCTTCAAGCACCGCAACTTCCCGTCGTTCGTGCGCCAGCTCAACCTCTACGGCTTCCACAAGACGGTGCTGGACTCGAAGCGCCTCGAGTTCCAGCACCCGTACTTCAAGCGCGGCCGGCCGGACCTGCTGCACAACATCAAGCGCAAGGTGTCCAGCAGCAGCACCCACCACAACCAGCAGCTCGTCAGCTCGTCGCTTCAGGTGGGTGGCTTGACGACCGACGATGGGGTTGGAGAGGCGAGGCGGGACGAGGTACTTACTCTATTCTGTGATGGTATTTTCTTTCTACAGAACTCGCGACTTGATGCACATCGGGAGATCTCGGACACGCTGCTGCGGGAGATGAAGGAGTTGCGGCAGCGCAGCGACGCCATGGAGAAGCGGCTGCGTGAGCTGGAGATTGACAATGCGGTACGAGCGAGAGACTACAGCATGTTTGCAATTCGTATTGCAGAGAAGACTAATGAGGTCTTGTTTTGGGTTGTAGATTGTGCGGAGTGACAACCTCAAGTTGTGGAAACACCTCGAGTCGGCGAAGGACAAGCAGCTGATCATGCAGGAGAAGATGAAGAAGATCATGTGGATTCTGTTCCAGATCTACCGCGGAAAGCAGCAGAACCTTCCCAAACTCTCCAGCAACGACGCTACGGGCGCTGTGATCAGCGAAGAGTAAGTGTCGTAGGCTTGCATTGCTGGCTGACGTGTTGTTTTTTTCAAAGCGGAGTATGTGACCTGTGACTAACCATTTTTTGCTGCTGTGTGGTATTTGCAATTCGCGCCTGCTTCTCGTTGGCTTCGAACTTTTCTTTGACCTATTGGTAGCTACATCAACAACAGTATGCTTGGCCCAAAGGAATTCCGAGATGTACTGCGATTTTTGGCGATGGACGAGCCCGCACTGCTGCCTGGAGCCGCTTCCAATGTAGCAGCTGCAACAACAGGATCCCGAAAGCGAAAGTTTGTCGAAGTTCCGTCGGATATCAACACTGAAAGTGCTCCCTACAAGCTAGGTGCGCTTTATCTTGCATATCAGCGGATTGAATTATGTGTATATTTTACTAACTCGCGGTGTTTTCCCAGATGCAGAGCCATCGTCTGTTGTGGAAGTGCCCAGTGCTGTAAATGAGCCCAATCCGTTTGCAATGACGGTGCCATCAAACCTGTTCCCTGTCATGCACCAGGATGCTTCACAGAACAACGTTCTGAGCATCTTCTCACCGATCAAGAGCAACAGCGTACCGAGCGTCGATCCAACGGTTGGCGGGCTCCTTACGAATGGCGTGGACACTACGTTGGGCGTGTCACCACCTGTATCTACGCCGGAAGTATCGACCCCAATTGTATCATCCCCGACCGTATCTACTCCGACCGTGTCGACTCCGACAGTAACCACACCGGCTGCTGTGGACGCACCGAGTGAAAGCGCGACTACTACAGATGAGTCCAACAACAACAACCAGCTGGCATTTTTGGACGAAGACCTCCCTTTGCTGACCGACTCGGACCACTACAACTTCACTGACGGCGAGCAGGTACTGTGATGCATCCTGCGGTCTTCTTTTCTCGGTATGTTGTTATACTGTGTGAGCGGCGGTGTAATGAAGTGTCTTTTGTTGGACTGTGCATTAGCAGGCAGTAATGAAAAAACTCGAAGATTTTGAGACGTCTCTACTCGACGAGTACGACGTTAGCTGCCTCGACACACTGTTGCAGCAACTGAAAAACTCGAACGGAGACAAGCCAGCGGGTGTTTCAGTGGCAGACCCGGAGGAGATCGTGGTGGGACCAACCAACGCGTCGCCACACGACGCGTAATACGACGAAGTATGGATCGACGCCATGCTCTATCGTGACTATGGTCCTGCTGGAAGAGTGAATCCTGTGAAATACCTTACCGAAGAACTTTCATATCCACGTACATGTCGAGCGAGTTACCGCGCATGCAAGCGCGTGTCGTCACTGGGAAGAAGAGCTGTGCAGCGCTGCAGTTGCACGCCTGTCACTCCTTTTGTCAGCTGACACACAAGCTGAAGAGCGCGTTGACTCGCGTCTCCTCGTCCGGTATAGAAACAGATCGAGTGTCAAAAAGTCAAGAAGAAGATCAAGCGGAGCGGTGGGAGCGAGAGAGCAGCTTCCAGGTCGCGACGCGAAACCAAGAGAGACGGAGACGAGTTCGTACGAACAAACAGCCAACAGTTGATGCGATGGGCATTCGACGGCAGCGAACGAGCGCTCCGAGACGATGACGAACACATACACGCGGCTGTTTTTATTTATGCAATGATGCGAGAATTGAGACAACCAAACAAGAAAACAAGAAAAATGGTTCAGTAAATACTCTTCCTGTCTGTTGTATGACCACTACCCTTCACACTCTAGGTGCCGTCTGTTGACGGGTTTGCGCTTCCAATTGACTGCGCAGTCGCTGGATCTCCTTGTCCTTCCGACTGAGCTCCAGTTGTGCAGTGGCGAAGAGTGTCGAGATGTTCGTCTCAAGCTGTTTGTTGGTTGCTCCAAGCTGTCGGTTCTGCTCTTGCAGCTGCGCCAGTTCGTCCCTCAGTCGCGCGTTCTCCTTCTCCACTTGAGTCTTGAGGTCCAGCGCCTCCTTCTTCACCAAGGCGCTGGTGGACGTGTCCAGGTCGCCATACAGGTCTTCCTCAGTGCTCATAGTCGCCGATTCGAGAGTGATATACAAACAGCCAGTGAAAATACGTTTCGGAATTAAACGGAATCCCGGGTTTTGTCTCGCAGTTGAGACCATGGACTCGAGGTGCACCAAGTTCTGGGAAGATGGCCAGGCGCTGGTGGCGGCCATCTCCGGTCCGGACGGCGCCGCAAAAATGAACACAACGCAGAGCAAAATCTTCAAGGAGCTGCGCACCATGAGTCGCTTTCTGCAGCGCAACCAAAGCCAGCGCTTCAGTGACGCGGCGCAGCAGAAGCTCGTGGATTGCGTGGGGCACTACGTGGGACTCGGCAAGCAAGGAGGAGCCATGCTGCCAGTGGCTGAAGTCACGTTCCAGACGGTGAAGGACGGCCTCGCAATGCTCTTCAACGTGGTGGGCACCAAGCAGAAGAAGCGACTGCTGAAGTGGTACAACGAGCTCATCGCAATCGTCGGCGGCGACCCGGACGCGGCCATTGCTGGAGAGGTGGAAGTCGTCCCCAGCATCGAGTGGAGCGTCATGGACATCGACGAGGACGGCTTCCTGTCGCTCATGCAGGTAGAAACAGGAGAGGCAAGTGAGAGCTTCCAGGTCAAGAAGAAGAGCGCAGAGTACAAACGGATCAAGAAGGCACTGGAGGACCGGGAAGTCATCGTTGTCACCAGTGGAGACGACATTGAGGAGATCCGAGTCCAGGACGAGTGAGCGGGAAAGCTTCCGGCCTGCATGTTAGAGCATAATTAAGGGTGACCAAAGTGCATCGAAAGTTGACCCCATTTGGCAGCGATGTCAGTTAGAACGGACTGGCAGCCCCCGACTTGTCGCGGCTCTCGCTCCACGCCTTGGCGATCGTGCGCTTCATCTCGTCGTCGCCTTCGGCGTACATGTTCTGCAGTCGAACAAACACAACAAGTGAGTTACCTATCACACTCTTCCTTAACGCAGCTCGAGGAGTCCAGGACGCACCTTCATCATGTCCATGATGCCTGCCGCCGGGTCGCTCGTGTCGGGCTTGCTGCTCTTGAGCGGGTTCTTGGCCGTGAGGTTCATCCACGTGTTGTCCTTGTCCGCCTTGTGCAGCGAGATCGTGACGCGGTTCTTCTTCACGCGGAACGAGCTCTTAGCAGGGTCGATCTCCTTCTCCAAGTGCTGCTTGAATAGTCTGCACACCAACAACAAAACAAAATTATATCAGTCTCTTCATCCACCTTCCCGCCTCCTCTTTACCTCGCAACGCACCGGTAGTTCTTGTTATTCAACCCAATGATCTAAACCAGCAGCACCACAGCAACAAATACACGTCATAATTAGCAACCCTTAAATAAACCTGCCCATAAATCCACCCCTATCTCTCCAACGCACCTTCAAATCAAACGACGTCTTGGTGAAGTGGCACGTGACGTTTTCCTTGGGCAAATTGCCAACACCATCGACGCCCGACATGATGTAGACCGCCACCTTCGGCTTGCCGTAGCCGTCGTCCTCCCAGCCGAAGCGACTGATCTCCGAGAACGCCGCGACGTTGGACGCTGCCTCCACCTTGACGGGCTTCGGTGTCTCTTCCACCTGCATGGGCTCCTCCTGCTGCGGCTCCGCGGCCTCCAGCGCCTTCTGCTTGCGCGCCAGCAGCTGCTCCAAGTCGTGACGATTGCCAGGCGTCTTGGTCTGCGTCAGCAGCGTCTGCAGCTCAGCGACTTCCGCCGCAATATCCGTCGCCATCGTTTGTGTGCACTGCGATCCAAATCGAAAAATGACGCATCTGAAAAAAAATTCACACAAAATTGAGCGGCCGAATTTTCTCGATCGGATTATTTCTGACTTGCGTTTTGTATATTCAGCTTCAACACAAATTTAAGTACAATACACATATTATAATTGTTTTATTCTTGGCAAGGTCGGCACGAAATATGGAGGGAAGTGTGCGCACTGCGGGGGCCTCTGGTGCGGCACCGCTGGCGTCTCCGCCCTCTGTTGAGGGCCTAGGGCCGTCTGCACATGCGTCCGGCATCGCGCAGCTCTTCGCTCAGCACCCAGCGGCGTCTGTACAGGGCGCACAAGCGGCGTCTTCCTCCAGCGTGTCTACCGGTCAGTCCAAAGCCCAGCAGAAGCCTCAGGAGACGCCCACGACACCAGAAACAGCCTCGCCAGGCAGCGACAAAGTGCCGACAACCTCTGAGATCGAGAAAGGCGGCGTCACGGACACAGCAGAGCAGAACGGACCTATTTTGGTCGCTAATGAGGACCAAACCGCGCAACAGACGACAGGCGGAGACGCTGCTGCTACGGAAGCGGCAGAGCAGCACGCTCTTGCACCTGAGAAGAAGGCGAAGCGGTGGTTCGAGGTCATTCCCGTGGTGTTGCAGAACTTCAGGGGTCACGATCGGGAGCAGATCAACCGTACGAGAAGAAATGTTTTTTATTATTTTTGTTTTGTATGGAGAGGTGCAAGTTCTGACTGTGGGGATTTTTTATATATGTAGAGCTGAAGATGGCGAGGTGTTCGAGTTGTATACGGAGCAAGCGAGACACCAGAGCGGAGTTCAAGTGTCGACAGGAAGGCTGCATCCTATTGGACCAGCCGCTGTGTTCTTCTTGTTGGAAGGCGCATCGGGAAGATGGCAAAGAGCACAAGCAGATTCCTGCGTCGAGTGAGTTTATTTTTGCCTTTTGGTTTGGTGGAGTTGGTGTGAGAGTTCTCATGATTTAGTTTGTATGTATTTTTTTTGTGTGTGACAGTTTGTCCGCAGTGCCAATTGGAGCGCATTGCTTACTGGTGTGCGGGCTGCGACTTGAAGTTTTGCGAAGCCTGCTTTGACCAGATCCACAGCGTGAAAAAGGTTAAATATCACCGCAAGCTTGCCACGGAAGGTTCGTTGGTGTTTAGTTTCCTGCACAAGAGATTGCTGGGTCGTTGTAAAGAACTCACCTCATTTAATACCGATATGTTACTCGTTCACAGATGCACCTGGAACCTGTCTGGCAAAATCGGACTGGTCGGCATCATTCCAAAATGCAATCATGCAATTAATTACGAAACGAAAACATCCAGCCCGAGGCCCTGACATGTCTGAAATGGATTCTACTGGTGGCAAGCGAAAGCGCGAGGTGGAGGTGATCGTTATTGATGATGATGATGATGATGACGAGATGGATAGTGCAAGTGCTCAAACCTCATCTGCTGCTGATGGAACTTCTGGGGTACGGGTTGATGGCAGTGGCGATGATATAACTCGGCACGATGACATTGACAGCGGAAGCGGGGGAATTGAGGATGCACTTACTCGATCCAGTGAAGAGTTCGCACAACTTGTTGCATCTGCTCAGGCTTCAGCTGCCCGAAACTCGGCGATTGAGCCTATTCCGTTCCCTCGAGAGCTATCGCAATCAGCACCCTCGCACGCTGGGCAAACCAACTTAGCATACAACTCATCGTCAATGCGAAACGGGACCAACACAGTAAATATTAGCACCAGCGCGGGCAATATGCAGTGGAACAATAGTGCGTCTCAGTTCGCCGTTTCAGCACCGTCACTGGGATCTTCAGCCGGAAGTACGGGCTACGTGACAAGTACCACAAGCAATGGTATGATGGAGATATCATCTGGCTCCACAGCTACTTCGATGGACATGGCGAATGGAGTGTGGTCAACAACTTCTGCCATTAGCACAGATTTGGCCAGCACATCAAACCCAACCAATCTTCTGCCACTTAGTGGTGCCGTCTTCGCGGAGAACGCGTTGGTTGACTCGCTAGTGGACCGCTATCATGAGGTGAACCAAGCGGTAACTAATTTGGAGCTACAGACTGAGCAATTGACCAGGCAGATCGCCGTCGCAACGTGCCAAGGACCATACGCAGCAGGGAACTTGATGTCCCGACTCAGAAGTCTGCAACCTATACTGTCCGCAGAACGTGTTCGGCGTGATAATTTGTTTATCGCTATGATGATCCAGTCCAACGACATCATGGCTGCCGTGCGCCTTCTGCGCCTGACTGAACTTGGCGATGTGCCGCAAGTCCCCATGATAAGCCATCGCAAATGTCTGCAGATAACAAACAAGATCAACCATCACAAGAAGAAGCTGATCGAGCTGAACCAAGAGCTGACTGATACGCTCACGCAATCCAGCGCTGGTGGCTCGAGCTGGGTAACCACAGTAATCCGGACGGTTAGCGGCAACATTCAGATGCATGAGAAGAACATCATGAAGCTCAAGAAGGAGCGTGAAGTGGAAATCGTGCGTATTGTGCAGTTCAGTCGCAATATCCGCGAGGCTCTGAAGAGAACGTTTCAACAATCGATGGAGCTGCAACGCCAACACCAGCAACAACAGCAACAACAGGAACAGTTTCGGCAGTATGGATAGCTTTTAGGCCGAATGAAGCTCCTCAAGTGGCACGTATGAGTCGGTGATCATCGTTGGCTGAGCCTGAAAGCGATTGCAGCGAAGGAGAAGTGAAATGTAGGCAAAGGTGATTATTTAAAGCGGTGAATGCAGCAAACGAGTAGCTGTGTCAACCATGTCGATACACGAGAAAGCCGATTTGACCCAGGAAGAAGTACAACATCCTACAAATGACGGAAGGTAAGAGACTTCAGTGTCAAAATGGCAACAACAGGTGAACGTGCTCTTACTTTTTGACCTCATGGGAGACGAAGGATCCGAAGGACTTGCCCACGATGACATGCCACGCGCCTTCCTGCGTCTCCTCGATTTCGTGCTTGATCTGCTGAGCGACTTCTGTGAAGTGGTTCTTTTCACCCTTGTATAGAGCCTTTAACGCGTTTGTGGCGCTGGAGAGAATGAGCTCTTCCAGCTCCTTGGACGTGTCTTGGTACACAATCCGCAGCCCGCCGACAGACACATCGTCCTTCTTCTGAGCTTTCGACATGTTGGGACTCTGCGGGCGGATCTTTCGATCGAAAGTGGCTTTCGGGCACGTCCGACCGTTGACGTTTCCAGCTAAATCAAGGAAAACGCTGCAAGGTCATTGAATCATTCGACGTGTTGGGGCCATGTCAAGGTCGAGGGACATTTTCGAGCGCTTGATGCAGCAAACTGTCCGCAATGTGCTGTTTCGCGAGTCTTCACCCAGGAATCAAGTAGTACTTGTCGCTAAACCTGCTGCTACAACGATCAGTGCAACTAGCAATGTTCATACTGCTCTCCCCACGACTGAAGCTCGCCCAGGATCGCTTCTTCATCAACTCGTCAACTTGAACGCCAAGTGCATCGATAACCCAGCGGAAGACGACGAGGACAACAATGCTGACAGAACCTTTCCTGGTTTGTGGATTTCGGACTGCATGAACTGGTCCATTGAACGTCTCAAAGCTGAAAAGGCTGAAATCAAGCGATACCTTCACGACCAGCGTCGCAGTATGAAGACCTGTCAGAAGACAACGGAGCCAAGTGCTCAAGGCTCAATCCTGCACGAGGCATACGCGATTCTGAAGCTTTTTCTTCTTGAAAGGGACCCCGACTATCGTCAATGTCTGCAGCAATCAATTGGAGGCAACAACTCGTTCCTGACGTCGCTGCACGTGCTACTCACGCTGTACGCGACCTACTTCGAGCGTGCCAACGGAAGACAGGTACGTCCGTACACACACAAACTTTTGTATGTATAACTTCATCATCTCTTAGCTCTCTTTACGACTGACATTTGCGTTGCAGATTTCCAAGAGAGCGGACGTGAAGCCTATCGAATCGCTCTATGAATTCTTCGCCGCTCACCACCGCGCTCCAAACTCGCAGGTAACCGAGTGAGGAGTAGCTTTATCTTTCTCGTTTAAGGAACAGAGACACTCTACACGAACGAGCTGTGCGTGGGGATGATGTCGTCCTTCTTGGAATCCATGCAGGGCACCGACAGCCACGCGTAGTAGAAAGCTGCGCCTCCCATTACGTGCATCAGTCCCTTGGCGAGTCCCAACGCCGCGTGGTTCTCGTCGTCTTCGAAGAAAATAGCGACTACTCCCACCAGCGCGGCAGCAACCAAGCAGCCGATTCCGTACGTCGCGTTCTGCTTGTTAAGTGGCGAAATGTTGCTGCTCTGCGTGAAGAGCCGGCGGTAGGCGACGCCCAGCAGGTAGCAGACCACGAGCAGCCCCTCGTAGAGCGTCGAGTCCCAGCCGTCCTTGGCCTTGAAGAGCCACGCGCCCGCGAACGCCACGTAGCGCAGCACGATGTTGTGGTTCTCGTCCTTGTAGCCCATGAGGTGCACGCACAGCAGCAGGAAGTAGGTGACGGACAGCACGTCCGAGATGAAGTGCCACTCGTCCTCCTTGAGGAACAGCTGCGTGTCGAAGGCCTCCGCCGCGTTGAAGCAGAAGGCGATCACGAGCTGGAACACGCCCACGAACAGCTCGAAGTGGCGGCGGTTGCGCTTCATCACGTCCAGCGCCGGCAGCATGGCCGCGTCCGTCAGCGCCAGGAACACGAAGCGTCCAAGCTCCAGCAACATCTTCCCCCGTAGCAATGGCGAGCGTCCAGCAGCACGTCGCCACGTCAGTGTCGACCTGTGATTGGAAAATAATGACATCCACCAATCACAGAGCACCTGGGAACATACACCCGACTAAACAGATACCGTATTTGACAGGGTAAGTACTCATACTGAGTGAATGCGAATCAGTAGTCGAACAGAGACGAGCCACTTTGAAGGTCAAGCAGGTCATGCATGGGCTCACTTCTCAATTTGCGCAACACCGGACAAGCGTTTGATACTATACAATAACCCAATGACCGCCACAGGTCCAAGCTCTAATGGCACGCCGCTGCTGCTGGACGGCAAGGCCACGAGCGACGCCATCCGCGAGCAGCAGCTCAAGCCGCAGTGTGCCGCGTTCCAGCAGCTGCACGGTCGTCCCGTGGGGCTGGCGGTGGTGGTCGCGGGCTCCCGCAAGGACTCGGCCACGTACGTGCGCATGAAGCAGAAGGCGTGCACAGCTGCAGGCATCGAGTCGTGGAAGGTCCAGATCTTGCTGGAGCAAGACGGCAACGAGAGGCCCGAGAGCCACGTGACGGACGAGCTGCTGCGCACCATCAAGACGCTCAACGCGCGGGACGATGTTGATGGCATCATCGTGCAGCTGCCGCTGCCTGCGTTCTGCGACGAGGACGCGATTCTGGCCACGATCGACCCCAAGAAGGACGTGGACGGCCTGCACCCGGACAACCACGCGGCGCTCTTCCAGTTCGCCACCAAGAAGGCTGCGGGTCAGCACGAGGAGGCGCCGTTCGCGCTGCCCTGCACGCCTGCGGGTTGTCTGGAGCTGCTGGACCACTACAACATCCCACTGGAGGGCAAACACGTCGTGGTGCTCGGTCGCAGTCAGATTGTCGGCCTGCCGGTGTCGCTGCTGTGTCTGCATCGCAACGCCACGGTCACCATGTGCCATTCGCGGACTCAAGACCTCAAGGCGCGTGTGCTTGAGGCCGACGTCGTCATTGCAGCCATCGGACGCGCACGCTTCGTGCAAGGAGACTGGATCAAGCCAGGCGCCACGGTGATCGATGTCGGTATTAACGCGGTGGAGGACGCGTCTAAGAAGAGCGGGTATCGTCTCGTGGGCGACGTGGACTTCGATGCCGCCGTCAAGGTCGTACATGCCATCACTCCTGTGCCAGGCGGAATTGGACCCATGACCGTCGCCATGCTGCTGAAGAACACTATCCAGTGCGCCTCGAGACGCATGCAACACAAGTAAAACGAGCGTGAAAGCAGCAACTTTACTTTGGTTCGTGGAGAATCACCCTGGCCCAGCAAGCGCACTACTGTACACTACACTAGTCAACTTGTTCGGCTGTGGCTGGTTATCCCAGTTGGTAAGGCGACACTTATAAGTACATGTACAGCGTTCCCTGATCCTCATCATCTATTGTCTGCTGCTAGAAATTGAGATCGTCGTCGCCGTCCACGTCGCGACCGAAGAGCAGACCCTCTTCGTCCTCGGACGAGAAGTGTCCGCTCTCTTCCACGAGCTGCACGTCTTGGTGCAGTTCCTCCCAGTACCCGGCGTGTGCTTGCTCAGTCGTTTCGTGCTCGCCGTCTAAAGCACCGCTGGAACTTGCAGCAGCTAGACCGGTGTCCTGACCAGCATCACGATACGAGTGGGCCGAGTGCTGCCTCTGATGAAGGTGGTTCACGGCTTCTTCCAGTCGCTGCAGAGCTGTCTTCTCACTTGCTGGACGAGTGAGTGTCGGCTCTTTCGGTTCACTTGACGCAGCAGCTCCGTACCGCCGTTGAGCTTGGAGCAGCAGTCGCATGCAATCGAGTTGTCCATACGCTGCAGCGATCTGTGCCGGGGTCTCCCAGTCGCTGTTGACTAGCGTAGGGTCTGCTCCGAGTGTCAACAAATTCTGCGCCACCGCTGCGCGACCGGAGAACGCCGCCCAATGCAGTGGCGTGTCACCTCTTTCGTCGGCCACGTTGACGGTAGCTCCGTGCTGAACCAACCGAGCAATGATCGGAAGTGCCGCGGGCGATTCCACCGCGTAGTGCAGCGGAGAGCGATGCAGGTCATCGAACGCATTCACGTTTGAGCCTCCTCCGGGGGTCAACAGAAACGCTGTCATGGCTGCGTCATGCGTTAGGACTGCTAGGTGCAGTGCCGTTCGACCCTGAGAATCACCTTGCGCTTGAAGCATACGATTCCATTCGTAGTTCGCTTCGGTCGGGACCACGAGTTGCTTAGCGCACTCAACGAACCCCTTTTCGGCCACGCAATGCATGGGGTATCGTCCTGTGCTGTCCGGTGTATGGAGCGAAAGCGTTGGGGGCGCGAGTATCGAGACGGTCTCAATCGGGATGATATTCTCCGCGATTGAGTCTTTCGTCATCAACTGCTGCAGGAATCCACAGATCTCAACTTGATCGTCCTCACACGCCCGGTGCAGCACGTTTTGGCCTTTTCGATTGGTCTTCAAGATGCCAGCGCCCTGCTCGAGCAGCTTCTGCATGAATTCGAGGTGACCTAAAGACGCGTACAACATCAGCGGTGTATCACCGTTGCAGTCGACCGAGTTCACGTCCAACTTGGCGTCACATGAGAGCAAGAACTCCAACAGCTCGGCACGAGCTCGATAGTTTTCTTTGGAAAACGACAGCATATGCAATGCATTCCGCTGCATCTTCGGCTCAACTGCTGCCAGATCGGCACCTCGCTGCTGAAGAAAAGTGATGTCGTCGACCGATGCGTTTTCTACCGCAGTGAAAATGGTGACTTCTTTCTTGGCGCGTTGCGAAGGAGAAGCCGGCGCAGACTTTCCAATTGGAGAGGACGGAACTGACTTCGCCACCGGAGACGGTAGCGATACGGAGGGCTCCGTGAAACTTGTGTCTATCTCTAAGAGCTGCTGGCGTCGAATGTGGGCGCGGTGTTGAGCCATTTGCCGCAGCAACTTCACAGAACCAGGAAACTCCATCTCTTCCACGTCATGATAACGAAGTTCAGGTCTCACGTTCTCATGGTCTTGCACGCAAACTGGAGAGTGGAATATAGGCAAAGCGTCGGTCACAATCTCTTGCAGAACTTTTTGAGTCTCCAAGAGCGTGTACTCTTCGCTTGGCTCGAATAACTGCAGCAGTCTTCGAGTCATTTGTGAGTCAAATCGAAGCCGCAGAAGTGTAGTGTCTTGATTGGTATCGAGTCTCGAATCGGCATCGCTGATAGACTGGGGCCCGCCCCATTCCAGCCAGGCTCTAGCTCTCTTGAAGTAGAAATGGAAGTGTCCAGCAGTTGTATCTCCGTCAATATCGCCATGTTCACTTGATAAGGCGCCATCCGGCGATCGTTGGTAGTAGAAATGCAGTTGCTGTCGTCTTTGATAGTCTCGAATATACGTTTGAAGTACCGTGGCAACATCGTGGAAGAACATGATCTGGTTCATACTGCGGGTCAAAATGTGCGGAAGCTCTCGATGACTCCAATTATCGACAGTCATCTCCACGCTAGCACGAGTAAAAATCTCCTCCGTAGTATCCACCGGTTCTTGGTAATCACCCGCGGGGTTTTCGCTCTGAGGCTGGTCATCAGTTGGTTCATCACTCAGTAGCTTGTTCGTCGGCTCATCCACCGCTTCCTTCAGCTTAACCTCTTTCTGAGATACAAATTTAATATCTTGCAATCTCCTTCGCGATGCTAAGGCTCTTTGAATTCGCTTTGCAGCCAAGGAACGTTTAAGCACCAGAATCTTGCGCTCAAGGGCTTTCGCCTCTTGAATCAAACGAAGTTCGTCATCCTTGACAGCTGCACGCTTCACTTGTCGAACTCCACTATGCCATCGACGCCAGCACACCTGTACTTTGGTCGCCAGAACTGACAACGCAAGGCGATAAGCTCGAATCTCCTCAGCACGCCGGGCTTCCAACGATTGCAAATAGTGCACCCGGTACAGCTTTGCTTTCCACATGGCTTCAATTTTGGTCGCCGCACTATCTTGTCGTCGACTCTGAAGGTACCGCTTGACTGCACGTGCAATACGTCTACCATTCGATCGATTTGTGATGATATCTAACTGCTGTGCACGTTGTTGTGGTTCTTGTGGTGTTTTTGGATCATAATTACACTCCACAGTCGAGCTGGTAGTAGACATTTGTGCTTTGGTTGCTTCACTCTTGCTCCTCTTGAGCTGTTCAAGACGAAGATAGTGCCACCGACGCCAGTGCTTTTGTATCTTGAGAGCACTTATGCTCTGCTTGTGCCTTAGGCGCTCCTCGGCCAACTTCCGTTTTTGATGTGAGAGCCCCCAGTGTCGCTGACTCTTGACTGAGCTTTCGTACTGCTCCTGGCGAATGAATTCTCTTTCGAGTTCTTCTTTCTGTTCGTGGTTCCACCTCAGCCACAGCGTTTGAATTTTGAGCGCTGCCATGTGCTGTTCATGCTGAATACGCTCGCGCTCCATTTTGCGCCGATGTTGCCGTATCCCCCAATTCCGTTGGATTTTCAACGAACTCGCGTTTTGAGTCTGCTGTACACGTTCCAACTCTTGGTGATCCTTTTGGGTTTTCAGCGCAAGTGCCTGCAGCAGTCGCTCGTCTTCCTTCTGAAGACTTTGTTCAGTTTCCAGCTTCCCCGACACCTGCCTTTCCCGTTCCTCCTTCAGTCGTTTTAGTTCATTTCGAGCACATTTCGCCATATGCCACTTCTTCCAGACTCGTTGAAGCAACATCGCACTCGTACGCTGCGCCTCCTTAGCACACGCTTTAGCTCGTCGTTCTTCTTCTCGATTCCGCCCCAGAAGTTTCTTCGTCCAATTCTGCTGAATTCGAAGTGCTACTGCTCGCTCTTCCTTCTCTTGTCGTTCACGCTCCTCTTTCTCTACAGACCGCTGATGCCATCTTCTCCAAGCTCTTTGAATTCGAAGTACTGATCGTAATGCTTGTCGTTGTCGTTGCTTTTTCTGCCACCATTGGCAGCAAGCACTTTGTATCTTGGCCGAACTCATTTGCTGAATACGCCGCTTTTGTGTCTTCTCCTTCTGCCACTTCTCCCAGCGTTTCTGTATCCGTCTAGCGCTCCGTTCTCGCATACATTTCCACTGGCGCCACATCTTCCAGAGATTCTGAACTTTTCGAGCACAAGCCTGTTGTAGAATTCGGAAACGGGTCTTCTCCCTTTCAGCAAATTTCCACTTCTGCCAGCTCTCCCACTTCCTTTGTATCACTTGAGCGCTTATGTTTCGTAAAAATTGGATTCGTTCAGAATTTTTTTCTCGCTGCAGTTTCTGCCACTTTCTCCACCATCTTTGTATGCGGATAGCACTTAAAAAGACGAGCTGTTGAACACGTCTTCGCTCTCTTTGCTCCTGCTTGCGTTGGATCCAACGTCTCCATACTCCTTGGATTTTACGAACATTCGCCCGGAGTCGAATCGCTTCAAGATGTGCATTAAACACAAGCTGCTGCTGGAACCGTCGCTCTTGCTCGCTTCGTCTCCATCGTCTCCACGCTCCTTGGATCTTACGCACATGAGCTCGAAGTCGAATGGCTTCCAGGTGCGCAGTAAATACCAACCGTTGTTGCTGCCTTCGAGTGACCCACCGTCTCCATGCTCCTTGAATTTTGCGAACAACGGATCGAGTTCGGATAACTTCCAGATGCGCTTCAAATACCAATAGCTGGTGTCGCCTTCGGGCTCGCTCAGATGTGACCCAACGTCGCCAAAGTGCCTGGATTTTGCGTACATTTGCTCGTACGCAGATAGTTTCCAAGTGAGTTTCAAATGCCAGTTGCTGCCCACATCGTCGTTCTCGCTCGCATCGAACCCAGTGTCTCCAAGCTCCCTGAATCTTGCGCACATAGACTCGAATTCGTATCGCCTCCAAGTGTGCTTGCAATACAACTTGTTGCTCACGTCTTCGTTGTCGCTCATGCATGACCCACCGTCTCCAGACAGCTTGAATCTTGCGCACGCTGGCTCGAGCACGTATCGCATTCAAATGAGCTTCAAATGCTGCTTGTTGTCCACGTCGTCGTCCATGTTCACTCTGGACCCACCGTCTCCACGCTCCCTGAATTCTGCGTACATTCGCTCGAAGTCGAATCACGTCTAAATGCGCTTGAAACACGAGTTGCTGCCCCCGTCTCCTTTCTCGTTCACATGCGATCCAGCGCCGCCAACAGCCTTGAATCTTGCGGACAAGGGCTCGAACTCGTATCGCTTCTAAATGAGCCTGCAACGCCAAATTTTGCTGCTTCCTTCGCTCTTTCTCCCGAGCGACCCAGCGTCTCCATGTTGCTTGAATTTTGCGTGCATAAGCTCGTACTCGAATCGGTTGTAAGTGTGCATCTAAAGCAGTCTGCTGTTGATGCCGTCGCTCTTGCTCGTGTTGAACCCAGCGATGCCTCGCTTCAACACGGATAGCTTCCAAGTGAGCTTGAAAAGCCAATTGACGCTGACGTCGCCTCTCTCGCTCGCATACGATCCATCGTCTCCACACTCCTTGAATCCTCCGCACGTTGGATCGAGCACGTATTGAATACAAATGCGCCTCAAACACTCGTTGCTGTTGAATTCTTCGCTCTCGCTCAGCTTCAGACCACCGTCGCCAGGCTCCCTGAATTTTACGTACGTTGACTCGGACACGGATGGCTTCCAGGTGAGCTTCAATTGCTAATTGCTGTTGAATTCGCCGCTCTCGCTCACACACGACCCAACGTCTCCAAGCTCCTTGAATTTTACGCGCGTTGGCTCGAACGCGAATACTTTCCAGGTGAGCCCGTAAGGCTACCTCCTGCTCCTGTCGGCGCTGCTGTATCCGCTGCCCCCACCACGCTTGTATTTGCCGAGCTGACCCCCGCCGCCTTTCAGCTAGTTTCAACTGAGCTAGTGCCAGCTCTTCAGCTCGTTTAACCTGTTCTCGACGCCATGCCTGCTGAATTGTCCGTGCAGAATTCATCCGCCGGAAGTACTTCAGTCTCATCCACTTGTGCTTTAGAGCCTTGTGGAAATTCGTAACTCCGTCGAAGGCCTGGGCGACACCTTTGCTACTTTCGCTCTCCGACAGCAGCTTGACGGCGATAATGACCTGCACTAATTGCGCTCGAGTACGCTCCGCGACAGCCTTCTCATACGCAGCCTCTTGCTGCTGCTGGATCCGCATCATTTCAACAGTTCGGCGGTTGCGGTGCTGGCTCACACGCTGGTGCATGAAACTAGAATCCTTGATCGAGGTAATTTCGCGCATCATGGCTCCGATCTCCTTGCGTTGTCGACGTTTCTCCTCCTCCATTTCGTGAGCTGCTGATTCACGGATCGCAGCTTGTTCCTTCTTGAGTTTGGATAGCTGCATCTGCCCGGAGACCCACGAAGCAATCTGCTGCATACTGGCTTCAACTCTGCTGTGCTCCAATGCTGCTACTGCTCGCCGAGCCTCCAGCTCCTTCTCCGCTTCTAACTTACTTTTCGCGTCTAGCAGAGCTTCCGATCGCGCTTCAAGCTCAGATAAACGCTGCTGAAGATCAGAGGCGACTGAAATTGCGGCTCGACGCTGCTGCAGTTGGTCTTCACTGGACATGAGCTCGATCTCTGTCTTCTCTGCCTGTAGATACGCTTGCTGCAGTAAAAGTTGGTGTCGCTCACGCTCAGCTCGTCGGAGTAGCACCCGAGCGTCAACAAACGCCTTAATCTTCTGTCGGGCAGCACGTTTTTGAGATAATCGTTCTCGTTTTTGATGAGCTTGGACAACATCGCGATGTTGTGCATCAGTTTGCAACGCTTGTTGAGTCATCCGCCCAAGTTTTCGTTCCAGCACTCGCACTTGAGTGCGGGTCTTGCCAACACGCCTCTGAGCTTCCACGCCTAGTTTTTCCTTGGCCAATAGCTCTTCCTGGAGCTGCGTCTCATATTTCTTCTTCTGTGATTCAACGCTCTGTAGTTTCTTGTGAAGACAACACACTCTGAAAAACATTTGGATCTTCAACGCAGCGAGTCTTCTTCGCCTCACCTCAACCGCTTGTTGTTGTTGCTGCACAACTCGTTCGTGATGTGTAAGCAGCTGCAGCCGTTCCTCTTCCGAAGTTTTCCACCTGCGGTCGAGATCTGCCAGCCTTGCATTCATGTCTGCAATAAGCTCTCGGCGATGCTTCGAATTGATCTTCATGCTCCTCTCCACATCTCGCTTGGCCTTCGTCCACTTCAGTTGCTCCTTAAACAAAATGTTCTTCGCCCTCTCTTCGGCATCCTTCAATTTGCGGCGGAGTAAAGTCTCCTTCAAGAACCTTCGAATGTCTTTTAAAGCCCTAGATCGTCGCTCTTTTTCTCGAACAAGTTTCTCCTCGCGCTGCTTCGTCTTCTTGATCCGCGAGCGTTGTCGCCTCCACCACCGAACCAGTTTCTCCTTCGCACATTCTCGGACGCGCCGTCGCTTTGAAATACTCACGAAGAATTGTGTTCGACGAAATGCCAGGTGTAAAGCTCGAAAAACAGCTTTCCGCTGGAGAATTTCTCGGTTCTGACGGTGTACTCTCCAGCACCGTTGTATTCGTGATGCTGCGAGGGATCGAAGGCAATTCTCTTCGTCTATTCGAGCTTGCAGCCGTCGCTGATAGTGGTGGCTGACAAACTGCCGGACTTTCCGTCTTGCAACTAACCTGCGGACGACCACCTTCGCTCGCTTCTGCTCGACACAAAACTCTCTCCACGAAGCAAAGTTGCGACGCAGCATCTTCAGTTCGCGCTCCAGATACTTCGGAGCGCTGTCGACGACAACATTTGTCGCGGTGGGCGACGAGTAGCCCATCAATGCTGAGAATGGCTGAGCCGCCGACTGAATGTGGTCTTCCACTTCGCGTTGAGATACCCAATGACTCATATCGTAGGCTGCCACCTGAATATCTCGACAGAGCGCGAAAATCCGGTTAAATTCTGAAGGTTCGCTTTCATCGTCAGCTTGGTAGCTGTAAATATTGCTACGAGATGAAGCGGGTGACGTTGTATCACTGCGAACTGAACTAGGTAACTCTTGACCCCTAGCCTTGTCCGAAATGTTGCTTTGAGAAGATGAGGGGGATAAATTCACCGTTTTGTCGCTCAAACTCACGGAAATGTTGCTATCAAAAGTTGGTGGGATACTGCTGCGAGATGATGTGGGTGAAAATTGTGCCACTTGCTGGCTAACCGTAGCACGAAAACTACGAGGCGAACCAGACAAAGATTCAATATCGAAATGCCGTAGTTCGTCTAACGATGGATGCGAATCCTCCAACGATCGATAGGTACTGAGTCTGGAAGAATTGATATCCATTACGGTTTCCGGCTGCTCTTTGGGACGCTCGTCAGGAACGGCAAACGCGTTGTCTCTCCAGGCACTCGGCAGAATACTCAGCGCCATGGCAATATTCGATATGGCTGTGCTTGATGAGTACGAATACTCGTCGTCTTCTGGCTCCACTCTTTGTTCGACGCTTTCCAGCTCGGCTATAACATTTTCCGTCGAAGTGGTTACTTCGCTTAGCACAGACCTACCTGTTGATACAGGGGACACGCCAACACTAGACATTGCTGCAGATGCATCGCGCACGGCAATACTTTCAGCAAAATCAGCGTGTTCTCCCCTTCTGCTCGACACCACACTCTCATAATCATTTGGTGGTATTGCCACCTCAGGTTTCAACACTTCATCATCCAACGTTGAATCCGTGGTCGACAACGTGAAGTTAGGTAGCATTCGCAGCGCCCCCGCAATACTGGACAATGCCTCGTTGGACGAGTACTCAAAATCACAGTCGTATTCATCGTCAAGATCCGCTACAACCTCGGCATTAGCTTCCAATGCATGATCAACAACATCGACCACACCACTTGGTTCTCCTTCAGCCATGCTACGTGATGAAGCGAACAACGCCTCGTCGTTCGAGCTTACAAAGTCATCAAACTCCAACGATGCCACTGATTCCGAGAGTTCGTCCTCCACAGACCTCGTAGCAGGATAAACCTCACATGTTTCTGGCTTACAACCGTCTTCTCTCACGGATCGAACCGGCGGCCTCCTTTCGCTAACAAGACTAGCAGACTCATCTTGATAAACCTGCATCGCTTCATCTCGCACCGACCGTGTGGGAATAATCCTTGCTGATCGCTCTGATGTTGGAATTTCCTGTTTTCGAGTAACAACCAGCAATGGCGAGCTACGCTCACTCATCTGGGTTCCAGAATCGATGAGAGCTTGACGAATGTTGGTCTTTTCAGTAGCCTTGCTACTTCTCCTTTTCGCTGCAGCTCGTTCAGACTCGCTACTTCTGCTAGAAGATTTCGCTACTGCCGATAAATCGAGCAGGGGTGGTGGTAAAACAAGCCGAGCAGCTTCCACTTTGCCACTTCCTCCATTCCCAGCAGAGTCAGCCTCAGCAGGCACTGCTGTTCGCGCTGAGATTGGCTCGGGCGAGGTCGGCATTGGTATCCATGCCGACGATGACCGCCTGGCGTTTTCCTCCTTATTTGACAAGCCTCGAACTGAATCGTTAGAAGCCTTGGACGACGACGAGAGTTGGTCTGGAGCATTCTGCTTTGGAGCCGATGAAAGCAGCACTTGAGATTCATAAACAACTGGAGCTTTCGGTATTGGTGATCCAGCCCACGCTTCAACTACGGATATTCCATGCGGTATGTTGTAGTCACTTGGTCGAGATGCTTGAGAATCCTGACGATCCAGCCGCGGTATCCTTTCATCTTCAAACGTACCATATCCATAAGATGAATTGTCCTGTCCACGATGCTGATCTAAATATTTTTTGCTGTCGATTTTCGATTGAAGGTATCTCGGAATCATTCGAACAGCGTTGAAGCGCGTTTCAAGATCCATCAAGTGCAATAACGCTGCTGCCACACGTTCTGCTGGAATAACTTGCCACCCTGGAAGATATCGTTGAGTCTGGAGCGCAAATGTCTCTAACTTCTGCTTTAACAGCCGCAAGAGAGACGATGGCGACGAAGCAGCAGAGCAAAATAAAACGCCAGACTCGGCACTTTGGTGGCAGGAACAAAGCAGCACTTCCGACGAGTCCAACGATAATCCATCTACGAATGGATTGCGCGTCAAGTTCACCTCGAAGTCCTCGAAAAATCGCTGGAGTTGAGGCGAGCAAGCCAGAAAATCTGAATCGGACGCCATTTGCAGCAAATACATGAAAAAATCCTGCTCCAAAACTTCATGCTCGACACTCTGGCCCACGATGTTAGAGTCACCAAGCTCGCCGCTCAAGTACGCCACTGCTTCGACAACCGCAAGAGACAAACTGCGCATTCTGTTCAGCAGCTTCACCACTCGTTGCGGCACATTTTTCTCCACGTGAGACGCTCGATGCAACGGCAATACACCCATGAGCTCTTGCTGTAAGTGGGCGAGCACTTGGTCGCGTAGATGCATGTTCTGTCTGATTGACTCCATCACAAGATGTGCCGGTGATCGCTGCATGGTGGGTGAACGGATTGAACGTCGTGTACCGGAGCCTCCACTGCCCCTTTGAGAGGATTGTTCGTGGGAAATACGATGAGATGTCGAGTCGTTTCGAATGTCTAGCACCTGCTGCTTCAACTTGTATGGACTTGACAACCGCTTGGCATTGAGCTGCTGCATCTGACGCTCAGTGAGAGGCTTGGCCGTTGGATCTCGAGGATTTCTTGACTGCACGCGTGTTTTTGGTTCGGCTATGTAGTCGCCGTGCTGGAGATGTCGGCTGTCACCAGCGAATGCTGATCTCCTGTCTGGGGCAGAATGCCACGCTGCACGCTGCTCAATACCCGCTTGCAGGGTGCCTTGGTACAGCGAGTCGTCTAGCTCCAGCTCGACCAAAAGACGCTGTTGATCATGGCGTCGACGCCCGTCGAAGTCCGTCGTTCTGCGCGGCGCAGGGGCTCTTCCATCTCGTCCGTAGGTCCGATCACCCATACCCTTTATAATTAGGCGACACTTGCCAAAATGCTGCGCTCGCCCACGAAGCTCCTTCGCCGCTTGAAACGTTTCATGAAAGCGTTTCGGGGCCTTCGTAATCCTGCGTAAAAACCAACACGATAACAACTCACAACAAAGAGGCAGTGGAAGGCTAGCCTCGAAAGCTAGCTCTGATAGCTGTCTTTAGTTTTAGCGGAGGCGTGTTAGTTCCAGGTGTATCTAGATAAGCATATCGTCTTCCTCTTCATCACCGTTGGTTACAGTCGCAAGACCCTGGGCTCTGTACAAGTCGGCAATCTAGCATGACACGCACAACAGTGATTAGCTTATTTGAGGACAAACGATAAGCAATGGCCATCACTCATACCTGCGAAGAGTTCGTCGCCTGCGTGGTATCCTTGTCGTCACGGATGCGGATGAAGCGAGGGAAGCGCAGTGAAATACCCTTGTCTTTCGCCACAAGGCCCATGGCCGCCATGTACTTTGGCGAAATCGACAGGTCAGCACCTAGAATTTCCCACACGCAACTAGCCTCGAACCAAACGTCAGGCTTGATACCTTCACCGATGGCATAGTCGCTAGGGGGCTTGTCCACCACCTTCTCCTTGAGCTGGTCGTAGAACTTCTTGAGCACTTCATCCGACAAACCAGTGCCCAGCTTCGTGATGGGCTGGTACATCTCGGTGTCTGGGTCATAGCATGCAAGCAAGTACGCGCCATAGACACCAGTTCGCTTGCCCCGACCATGGAAGGCACCGATCGGAACCAAGTCAGCAGAGTCGCCAATGCCGTCGAGGTAATCCTTCTTCAACTTCAGCCACTTGTGAGAGCGGTTAGCAGGCTCATACGTCGCCTCCTTCTCGAGGGTCTTCACCATCAAACCCTCGCAGTTCTCACGCACAGCTTCCTCCAGGAAAGTGCGCACCTTATCCACGGCCTCGTCCATCGCCTCGGGATTATTCTTCACATCCATACAATCCTCCACGTCTAATGATGTAGCAAACTCGAAGTTGCCTGGCTTCAATTCGAACATATCCCGCAGCTTTTCGCGGCGCTTTGCGAGCGGAGTAGATAGGAATGACTCACCGTTCAGGAACAGCAAGTCAAACGCGTAGATACACACCGGAATCTTGATGTCTTCCACTTTCACGTTCTGCAAGCACAACAAATACGCGCAAGAGTTGGTTAGCAAGATAAAAAGTCAATAGCCATCACTAACACTCGAATAGCGCACCTTTCGAGAACGTGTGCTCAGAATCTGGAACGGCAGGCGCTTATTGGTGGCACGATCCACCGCCACCACCTCTGCGTCAACGATGCAGCTTTCGACAATACCCTTCTTCTTGGTAGCCTCCGAGATGGCCAGCTTGACGTCGGGGAAACGCTCCGTGGAGTTTTCGAAGTTGCGTGAGAAAATGGCAATTTCTCCGTTCGGAAGAATGTGAATCTGGGCACGCTCGCCATCATACTTGTATTCGCAAGTGAATGGCTTGCCTTCGAAACGGTCAAATACCATCGCGTACGCCTTCGTCGGCCGCGCAAGCATCGGCGACACCGGAGTACCCGGCGTCAGCACACACTTCTCGGCAACCTTGGCGAAGTCTTTCACGCGAAGGAAAGGAGCACTAGGCACCTCCTTCTGCACTTCGTGGAACGCAGCAACCAGAGCGTTGTAGCTGGGGCATTCAGCGAAAGCCTTCTTGACAAACGCAAGGGCCTCCTGCTGCTTCTCCTTGTCTTTGTACGCCTTCTCCGTCATGAACGCGTACGTCAACCCCATCAGAATCGACTTTTCGGCGAGACCAATACGAAGCTTACCCTGGAGTCCACGAATGATGAACTTGGCTCCTTCGGCGGACTGCGCACCGTCGGCTTGAGACTTCTTCTCCTTCTCGCACTTCACCAACAAACCCTTGATAATCGAGCACTTTTGCTGTTGCGAGTTGTTTCCCGTCATCTTGGCAATCTTGACGAACTGGTCGTGGACGGTGAGTCCGGTGCCTTTAGACGTTGCGGGCTTCATCGACGCAAACGACAGCGTCTTCTGCTTGGAGCGCGCATTTTGCGCAACCTTACCAAGGTCGCCCTCTTTGTGGTACATCTCCTTGATGAACTTGAGATTTGCGCCGGTAGCCTCGCCGATGGCCTTCATCAGAATTGCGTCGCCAATGCCGATCTTGAGGTTCTCGAAAGGAGGCGCCAGGTCGACACACACACAGAGATAGATGCAAGCCAGCAGATCGTCAGGCGATCGGCGAATGACGTCGCGGAAGAACGCGGTGAGCAGGTCTTGGATGACGAGACGGCCCGAGACCTCTTCGATCTTCGCGAACAAGTGCGCCAGAGCGAAGTACGGGGTCTCCCGGGGCTCATCGCTCTCATCGTCTTGCGCTTCGGTAATTTCGGTCTTCGCCTTTAGGTCCGGCTCTGTCTTGGCCTTCTTCTCTTTCTTGTCGTCAGCAGAGGTCGTCTTCACCTTGCTCTTCTTACTGGATACTGGAGAGAAGAAGCTTGTCTTCGTGGCAGCAGGCGACGTCGTTTCTTTCTTCACCTCCTTCTTTGGCTTGACCTCTTCAGCCTCCTCCACCTCTTCATCTTTAACCTCCTCCACCTCTTCAGCCTCCTCCACCTCCACCTCTTCATCTTCAACCATCTCCACCTCTTCAGGTTCGTCTTCTTCCTTCGGACTAGGAGGCTTCACCGTCTTCTTCTCCTCTTTCTTGGGGCTCTTGGGCTTCAACGACGTCTTGTTCTTCTTCGTCTCCTTCTTGGTCTTCTCAGGAGTCGACGTTGGTGATGTCACGTCAATCACCTCCTCCTGCGCAGTCTTCTTCTCCGTCGACATGGGCAGCTCCACGTCACTGTCCTCGTCTTCCTCCTCCACGACCCGCTGGCGCAGGCGACGACGACCAGCTGGCAATAAATATATAAGAAACAAGAAGATTAATCAGCCATCAACTCTTCTTCTCCATCGTCAGCACATAAAGAACGCACGTTTCGTCTTGCTCTTCGCAACTTCTTCTTCCTCTTCATCTTCCTCCTCCTCCTCCTCTTCTTCTTCTTCTTCTTTAGCAGCATCTTCTTCTTCTTCTTGTCCGTCTTGCATCTCGACGTCCTCAGGCTCCTCCTCCACCTGTTTCTCCTTCTCTTCTTCCTCCTCCTCTTCTACAACTTTCTTCTCCTTCTTTTCTGTTTTCTTCTTCTCTTCCTTCTTCTCCTGCTTGGGCTTCTTCACGGATTTTTCCTCGTCACCATCAGCGGGTTTCCGCTTCTTGATTGGTGGTGTGGGTGCCCCAGCGCCGAAGAACGACCTACCGAGCCACACATACTACCAAGGTTACACAGCCACCCACCGACGGGGGTACACTGCGAAGAGGTTACGCACGTGATGGAGCTCTGCGTCTTGGACGCAGCTGCACAAGTTCACCAGCAACACGTTAGCGCTCGTATCCACAGGCTCCGTAACCCTCAAGCAGACGCACGCACCTTTCTTCCCCATCTCGTCCCCGACGACAATCACTCTGCACTTTGTTTTCGCTTCTGGCAATTGCGCACTAAAAGTGTAGCCAACGTAACCCAAGTGTACCCATTTTGACGCGTACCCCATATTTTTTGGCGGGAAAACCAAAACCAAAAAGGTTACACATCAACGTACCCACGTGGTGATCTTCCTGCAGCGACCGTAACCTCCATGGGACGCAAGCTGCTGGCGCTGGTGCCGTCGAGTCTGCCGGCCTCCGCCAACCTGGGCCGCTTCCACGCGGACGCCACGGACGCGCCGCTGCTGTCCGTAGAGATCTGGACCTCACGCCCTCACGCGGACGCCGTGCGCACCCGTCAACTGGCTCTGGACCAGGACAAGCGGCGGCTGCTGGAGCTGCAGCGCGTAGAGCCGCCCGAGGGCGCGCGCAGCTGGTTCGTGGGCAACTGCGTGCTGCAGGACGGCGCGCTCACGCTCTTCGCACCGCTGGACGCGCTGTTCGTGCTGCTGGACGCCGCCTGGACGCAGCGCGCGAGGTTCGCGTCGGTCTACGACCTGCTGGCGCGGGACGGCAACACGTGGCTGCTGCAGCTGCAGACGCTCAGTCAGGAGAAGATCGAGCGCGTGTGCGACGTGCAGCCCGTGGGGGGCGAGGACGGCGTGGATAACCTCTACGTCAAGGCCAGCGAGAGCAAGGTTACGCGCTGGTTACGCGCCAAAGTGGAGCGCGTGGCGGCCGTGCTGGCTCAGCAGGAGGCGCAGGCCAATGCCAAAGCTGCTCAATCAACTGCCGTCCATGAACAGGTGAATCTACCAGGACTCCAGAAGCAGAGCAAGAAAGAGGGTACACAGGTTACGCAGGTTACGCAGGAGGACGTTGCTCGGCACTACCGAGACGCTGTTGATGTAGTGGGAAACTACCTCGCGGACGAGTGGATTGGCCTGTTGTGCAAGGAGTTTGGGTACGTGGGTAGAGTGAGAGGTAGAGTGAGGTAGAGTGTTGACGTGTTGTGGTTGTGTTGATGTAGAGTGGAGAAGGAGGTTGAGGTGAAGACTGCGGCCAAGTCGGCGGCTGGTGGACCGCAGGACACGTTCAAGCGGTTTGATCGACGTCAGACGCCGGAGAACGGGACGAAGCGTCCAACGCCATCGAGCGCTGCAGCTGCCAAGAAGAAGAGCAAGTTGGCCAACGTGGATCGCTCGGGGATGAAGTCGCTGACGTCTTTCTTCGGCAAGAAGTAGACCAAGCGATGCATTAAACGAAGTATATAGAGCTGTTTATCGCCGTGACGTGGAGCCTTCCACGCTGACCCGATGCACCGCCACGAAGTCGTTCCAGCCGGAGAGGATCTTGAACTTGATGAAGGACGCGTCGGTGGGTTTGACGTTCTCGCTGACGATCTGCATCTCGCCGTCGGACTCCTTCAACTCTGAAGTTGACACACGATAATTAGACGGTGGCACCAACCAACACACCACACTCGTGTGAGAGTCTGCTTACTGATATCGAAGAGCTTTTCCCATTTAATTGGCGTCGGACCGCTGCAGGACTCGACAGACACGTCCTTGGCATTTCGCGTCCACATCTTGGCACGGACGACTGAGGCCGTCGTAGCAAGCTGGACCACGATCTCCTGCGGAAAACTCCCCGTCGTCACCCATTTGGACGATTGTTCTCTGTTCATAGACAAAAATGCAGCAAAGAGAAGTAAGGAAACAGTTCGTCTGAAACAACTCGTCGCTGTCGCTTACCCGTCCAAGATGTTGACCGGCGGGAAGCTCGAATCGTACGAGGTCACGGCAGTCACCTGGGCACCCTCTTCATCCAAGGCGAGCTCCATCACGGTCACGACGACTCCAGGCTTTTGTGAATATGGCTTGGACTCGATTCCTGAAGTCCCCACCACAGTGTAGGCTTAACTTAGAACAACCGAAGCATGACAAAAGCTCACAACCAAGTAATAATAGCTGAAGGCACGCACTCATACTTATCATCTCGATTTTGCGCTGCGACTTACATGAACACCGTCCTAGATACCAACGTCACAGATGGCCACACGAATCCTTTGGCGCTGCTGGCCACTTCCAGTTGCTTCGATGTTCCCTCTGTAAAGTGTTTCGCTCGCCCAATTCACTCGAGAGTCGGCATTATTCTCACGAAGACAGAGGCGGTTGGATGGACTCTTTGTACAGACGCTCGAAACCTGCCGATAGGATGTCGGCCGCACGCGTAATACCCGATCCATCGTCATTGAAAAGCTTGCAGTTCGACCACATCAACCGGATATCGTTCGCGAAGTGTGTGGAATCCAATTCCTTCACGCCAGCAGCGACGGTGTTGCTGTCCACGATGTACGCGCCCTTCTTCAGTTTATTCTCGATCTTCGACAAATCCATTGGCTGCTTTACCACACGCGTGTAGAGCGGCACGTTTTCCACAGGCGTCAGGAACGGCTTTGAAAAAGGATGCGACTTCAAACACTCCACAACCTTCAGGCACCTATCCAGCAAGCTTTGCTCTCCAGCAACAGCCACGGAGTAGCCGTCAAACCTTGACGGTTTCTTGCACTCGTCGCACTGCCAATCGCCCTCAGGTAGATCATTCTCCGTCATGTGAAGACACGTCAAATGGTAAGAGCGCGGACACTTATCGCAGCAAACAAGGTCGCCAGCGCGCTGGCAAACCTCACAGAAATCTAGGTTGGTGTCCAGCTCACTGTCTGAACCATCATCGTCTTCGTCATCATCTTCTTCGTCGTAAGCCTCGTCCTCTGTGTCTTCGTCGTCATTCTTCGCGCGCTTGAGGCGTTTAGTAGCACGCCTACCTCGGCCTCTGCCCCTACCTCTGGCCTTCGGGGGCGGGGTAGTTTTACGCTCTAGTGGGGTTTTCCTCTCCACACGTGAAGTAGCAGGAGTCCCGTCAGGGTGTACCTTACGCGGGCGTCCTGGTCCACGACGTTGCGGTTGCGGCGTCTGTGTAGCATGGTTCCCCTGGTTGTCAGCTTTGGGCACGCTGTCTCTTTCACGATCGCCTCGTTTCGTGGTCAGCAGTAGCCTCGACTGGGATTCATATCTACTCTTGTGTTCGCTATCTTCATTTCCAGTGCTTCCGTCGCGGTGCGATGCCTCCGAATCGTCTCGTGACCTCACCCCGTCCGAATCACGTGGAGCAGCACTGTCTTCGCCATCGCTATCATGTTGCCTCCGCGGCTCACCGTCGCTTTCGCTTGCTTTCCGCTTCCGTGGCTTAAGCACTTCAAGAGGTCGCGTGCTACCAGCATTTGAACGCCCACGCGGAGTGCTATCACCCGAGTCCATTGAGCTAGTCGATGATTGATCCTGGTACGGGCTATCCGATTGACGTCGTCTTTCAGCGATACCACGCACAGAGAACACCCGAGGTGACGCTTCCACTTCGGCATCACCGGAAGCTTGCATAGTCCCGCTGTTTGTGTTTCTCGGTGCAATTCCATTCGTAAGGGGGTAGCTGCCGTCTTTGCTCGCCTGACTGCTAGCATCCATTGCCGTCGAGGTCGTGGGGGTTCCATTTTGATTCAACGAACTTAACAGCCGAACCAGAGACTTTTCCGACTCGGCACAATTCATAACAGTAGCCGCTGACGGAGAATCGACAGAGCTTGGGTGAGCACGCGGTGAAGGAGCTCTAGCAGCAGCAACTCGGGCATCAGTAGCTTGCGCACTATCAGCCATTACAGAGAGCATATCACCTGGAGTATCTTTTGCTGCTCGCTTCGGAACGGGAGGGTACTGTGACGGAGACTTCTGTTGTGCCTGCATGCTGGGATATCCTTCACGGCGATTTCGCTCATCTGGCGAATACTGCTCACGCTCGGACTGCTGAGTCTGCATTTGTCTGCGTCCTTCAAACACTTTTCCTGCTTCCGCATTGCGAGCAGAAAATCCGTCGCGTTGAATAGGAGGGCGGCCTTCCGCTGAGGAGGTGGGAGGGTATTGTGCGTACCGGCGCCCGTCCCTAGCAGCCATGCTTTGAGCGCTGCTGTATGCCAACCGCCCATCGGGTGACGGTGCTGAAGTAGTAACCGTAGCGGCGGCAGCAGCAGCGGTAACAGCGGCGGTATTAGTAGCAGCAGCGGCGCGGTCGCTCGTCACCGTAGGTGCTGAACCCTTTCCGCTGCGACGTAGCGTATCCAGCAGATAGCGCTTGTATTTCTGCACTTCCTGCTCCTTTCCCGCTGTGCACGCAGTGCACGGGCATCCGTGCGTACAAATCAAGCAGCGCAGCAAACGTCGGTTGGGTGCAGATCCGTTGCGGCCGACAAACAGCGCCTCCATCCTCACCCGGTAAACACTGCGCAAATGCTCGCGGCACAGCGAGTGGTTCTCATCTGCGTGCGGACAAAAGTTCACCACAGGCACGTAGTGGTTCTCGCCCACTCCACACAGGTGACACAGTCCCTTGGCCACAAAGTTGGCCTCCTTTTCCGGGATCAAGTCCTCCATAGCCACTGCGAACGCGTCATGCAGCACCGACTCGTCCAGACTCACCTGCTCGCGGAGCATCTCTTCCACTCTGGGAGGCAGCTTCCTGTCCCTCTTGTAGTCCTCCGCCATCTTCCCGGACGAGACCTCCGGGGTCGTTCTACCCTGATACATTTTACCGGTAGAACCGTCCACGACTCTCCCCTGGTAGCCTTGCGGGGCCTGAACCATTCTTCCCTGGTAACCTGCAGCTGGCTCCGGCGTTCTACCTGGATACCCCGGCGCTCCGTCGCTCATTCTACCTTGGTACCCGGCCGGCCTGCCCTGATATCCTGGCGCTCGTTCCACCATTCTACCTTGGTATCCCGCCGCTTTCATCGTTCTCCCTTGGTAGGCCGCCGCTCCGTCGTTCATTCTCGCCTGATACTCCATCGTTCTACCCTGGGGGTACGGGGTAGGGCCCTCCATTGTTCTCCCCTGGTACCCGTCCACGGTTCTACCGGCATACCCCGCCGCTTTATCCGCCATTCTCCCCTGGTAGGGCGCAGGAGGCTCCGCCGTTCTCCCCTGGTAGGGCGTAGGGCGTTCTGCCGCCCTCCCAACGTACCCATTAGGGTACTGCTGGTACTGCATGGGCGCAGAGGCCGGTGGGGGGCCCTCCCAGTCCGTCGTCGGCCTGCCGCGCCCCTGCCAGGCGGCGCTGGAGGACGGGGCGGAGCTCACCCCACTGGGCGCCGCAGTGTAGCCATCTTGGGGCGTCTTGTAGCCATCTTGCGTCTTGTAGCCATCTTGCGTCTTGCCCTTGCTCATAATGGCTTCCATCCACACTTCGTTGGGCGGGGGCGTGAGTCGCTGACGCTGAAAGTTTGTACACGACGAGAGATAATATTAGAGAGGGAGAGGGGAGAGGGCTAAGAGAGATAGAGACAGAGAGAGGAGGGGGGAGGGAGACGCACCTTGTCCCCGCGGTCCCGAGGCGCCCCATTGTACATGCTGGCGCTCGCTCGCTCGCTCGCTTCCTCGCTCTGAGGCGTCGGCTGCTTGTCCTGCCCAAGCCTTCTTGGGATTTGTTAGCACTGTCGAGCCGGGTTTTGGCGCGATGGCGTGAAAATCAATAACTTGTTGTCTGGTAAGTATTATATACTGTAAATAACGATATGGGTGAGATGTACAAGTATTAGGTTGTGAAGGTACCCATCGCACCTGGTGCCTCAAGGTACAATGTACAGTTCTGCTCGATACAGTAATATACCTGGGTGGCCATGTGGCCGCGTCAACACCGTTCAGCAACGGTGTTGATGCGGACACATGGACACCCAGCACTCCATCATACGGCTGCAACGGTTGCCGGGAGTTTGAGCCACGACAACCGAGTGCACGGATCAGAACTGGCGCGTTCAGTGAACGGTCTCTTTGTCGCGATAAATAATGATGTTGAAGTGGTAAGGTGGATCTGCGACCGGGCGATCGAGTGGGTGGCTCACGTGCACCATTGGGCAACCGTCGAGTTGAGTGAAAAAAATGTGCTGGGGTTACTATTGATACTGCTCGTAGGAAGCCATACGCGCTGCCATTGCTCCACATGTTGTGCTAAATTTCCACTGCTGTACTATAGTGTGCGCTCCAGTCATTTCTTGGGTAATTCGAGCGTGTTGCGTACCTTGATCATTTTTTTACGATTTAATCTCTTTAAAAGTTTTTTTTAAGTGACTTGACGCACAGCACGATTCTTCCTGGTCAAACTCGCGGGGCACCGGAGCACACCGGTATGCTTTGGAGTCTTTAAAAGTATAATTTAATTAAAAACACTACCGTGTTTATCATAGAACAATATAATAATGATGTCAGGCCACGTATTCACTTCAGAGGTGCAATAATGGCCAAGGAATGTGGCAACAAAATGAACAGACCCTACAGCACATTTTGACATCTCACCCCACCACAATTATGAGTGCGTTTTCAAGCTAACAAGAAGACCAATCGTGTTTCCTGTACGTATCGTGTCAAACCGACCGAAGCTGCTACTGTAGGAAGCGCAGAAATAAGGGTTAATCACCACAAGTGGATGGAGGCAAAGCCAGCGAGTCAAAAGCTTGTTTAGAGAAACAGCATGCCTATTCAAACAGGGCCAGTTTGTCCTTCGCCTTCTGTCTCTGTAGGGTTGTTTTAGTAGTCAATGGATAGTACCGTACTCGCTCTCAACTTAATTTACACATCTCGAAAGTGATCATTGATCAGCTTCAAGATGTGCAAGTTCCAGAACGTGATTCTGACTCAACCGAATTTACCGAGTTGGCTCTTCACATGGTTTCGTACCTAAAAATCATCGCGACACTTATTATAAAACCCCTTCTTGTGTACATGACATGTACATTGTACTTCGAAGTACTTACGTACTGAAACTCAAGTCAACTGCTAGTATTTAAACTAAAAGTACTCCAGTAGTTGTGTTACCATGTCGGATGAAGCGAGCGATATCACAAACTCAAGCTCGATGAGTTCACAGGTTTTTTTTGCAAAACGCGGAGTTATTACAATGTTTTTAGCAAAAGCAACTGATTGTTGCAAAACGCGGAGTTCTCTCCGTAATTATATGTTGCCCTTGACTGTCAACTGTAGCGACACACATTGGCAGGCCTCTTTAATGGTGGGTTTTGGGGAAAACACCACGATTAGCTTAATGGTGGGCTGAAACGGTAACTTAATTGTGGTATGGTGTGGGACGATACAAACAATAAGATAACTGTCTGACAATGATTGCATCATGTGGACTTGCCAAGTCTTCTTCTGTCTCTAGTGAAGCTATTCGTTCGAATTGCTTCGCGTGCAGAATTCCCTCGAGTGAAAAATCTGTCAGCGAGTGTCGATACTGATCTCGTTCCTAACTGATGACCGAAAAATCCGATTCCACGGTGGTAGTGTTGGGATGGTCGTATTATTTTAATAGTCAATGCGCCATACAACTGCTGTAAAGCTGTGATAAGGCATCTATTGTACAGTACCGCGGTCTATCATGCGCACGTGCATCAGCAACCTTAACAGCATACGAGCGCCTCTGACGACGTAGTCGTTTGATGGTAACAGCTGAAAAATATCTCCAGGAAGTGACCTAACACGGAGACCTAGGCCGATAAATTGTTGTTCAGATCGTGAAGTTGTGCTATTTGTTGCCCAAGACGAGTAGCGAGGCTTTAAATTCCGCTGACACGTAATTGACAACATCTTGCTACAGTATTGAGTGACAGCAATACAAGTTTAGGAGTGCTCGCTAACATTTTTTTGGTGGGTTGACCGGGGATATTAATTGTGGTATATTGTGGGTTTGTGGGCTCAAACCCCACAATTAAAGAGGCCTGCACATTGGCGAACGCAGCGTGACGTTCGCAGGCGTGTAAAACCTGTTCAACGAGACGCTGCCCTTCGTCAAGTGCAAGGTGTTTGCCAGAATGGATGATCGAGCTCGTTAGCTCCTCGTTTGCACCGCCAATTTCGTTTCGCTCATGGCGGGTAAGGCGTCGATAGGTAGATTGTAATTCCTTGTCAGGGCAACTACCCCGACCCACGCGACGACCATTGCAGACCTCCGCTTCGCTTCCGTTGCAAATGGGCATCTGTCAAGGGCAACACATAATTTCGGAGAGAACTCCGCGTTTTGTAACAATCAGTTGCTTTTGCAAAAAAAATGTATTATAATAACTCCGCGTTTTGCAAAAAGCCCGAGTTCACAATGGACAATTCATGCCAGTCGTCGTAGGCGGCTGTGGCGGGTTAATGTACTGTTGTTGATATTGTCGAGGAGCACGGTAGCGTGACGAAGCGCTTGATGGTTTACATAACTTCGTGCTTGCATTTATACTAGACAATGATTCCAAAGCTCCGGTTGCGGTTAAGTTGTCGACAAGAATACAAAACGTCGAAAGCATGATGGCAGATGCAGATTGTGGTCAACAATGTTGTCAACAATAGTCCGACACCGTTAAGCCTTTCATAAGTGGTAAGGACGGCGAAGGTGAGAAGCGGAGGCCAAGGACGTCAATAATATGAAAAGAAACCGAAGTCAACAAGTTCTTTTGGGAACTGCTGGTAGGACAATTGAAGTTGTATTTTTGATACCGTAGTAGTAACCCTAAAATTCTTCATTGAAAAGCTGATACCTTATATTGATATAACTATCAAAATAAATCCTGTAATGTGCGTCAAAAAAGAAGGAAGTGGATAAAGTCACACTCTGGGCGTCGGTAAATTAAAAAATATTTTACCGGCGCGTCAGGTAAATTTCCTAAATCTGACCGCGTGCAAATTTAGAGAAACACCGCTCCTCCCCCGTTTCACCCGTCCCGCACCTCTCTAGACGATCATAAAAGAATGTCGTAAACTGTATAACCTTTTAAACTATATGGATAAAGTGGGATGAAATTCTCGATTTTCGTACTGATTTTTAAATCTTAAAATATGAAATGACAATCCTTTAAATCTTTTGATAACATATTTATCTTGGAATTATAATATGACTCAGGTCTTCATTATTGATACACATTACTGTACATGTACATATTTAGTAATGTGTTAGCGTTATGCTCAAATTGCACAAGCGACAGCGAGCAGCCCGCAAGCGCATGAGGAGAAGAGAAACTACACGAACGCACGAAGTTTTTTTCTCCAATGGACGAAGGTGCTATTATTAACTGGGCTCTTTGCAGACGCGAGGTGTTTAAATAGTTTTATAGTGTTGCTGTCTACAATGCGTACAGGACGAATCTCTTGTGAAGCAGCCAAGTACTAACCCCTCAGCCAAACTGCGGCGATCACAAAATTTATAGCAATGATCGGTCATGAGACTGAAATCATTCATGTCACTGGACAAGCAAGGAAGGTTATCATCCGAACCAACGAATGGCTACATTGCCTGCGCGATGGGGCATTTGCTTACATGACAATGTCATGTTAACGGTGTCGAATCTACCGTATTGGAGTACATGTAAAATATTGAAGATTTAGCACTGCGGGGATGCATGTAGTGGAGGGTATCCCGCTGTACCTAACCAATTAATTCTCAAACACCCAGACCATTTGAATGTCGGTGATCAACCCGCAGAGCTTTCGAATACGAGGCACTCAAGCGTTGAGTCTTGTGTCGCTTAGGCTTGCTCGCTTGATGTCTACTTAAGTACGCAGGAAGAAGAGAAAGAGCTTGTGACCGGCGCTGCGTGCTAGCTCTCATAACTGATTTACCTAGGAGTAGCGTAGGCATCCAGCAGCATACTGAGAGAAAACTTGCATCCAGCACAAGGCAAAGAATTACCGGTAACAGGGCCCCTTCAGATTATAAATCTGGCGGGGGCTAGTGTGCATTTTATGTCCACCTGAATGTTCAAATATTCAGGGATACCCTCCAGTAGTTTGTCGAAGCAGTTTGCGTTGTATTTTGGGCGGTAACTAAGATGTGAGATCGCTACCTGTATAGAGCGCACATGGTGAACTCTGGACATGTAATGGGTAGCGATGCCATACGTTGGACATATCGTACAGTACGATTCGTACTCACCCTTCACGGACATTCTGTGGTAACCACGCAGCAACAGGGGAGTAAATCAATTCAAGTGGATTGAGACCCTTTTGTAAACCCGTAAGGAGGTGGATGCATCTACTATCTAGCAAGTAGATCATATTTTGTTGTTGTTGCAAAACGCGGAGTTTCCACACTGGTGGTACAGTTCATCGGCCGAATAGCTCAATGACAGGTATAGTACGAAAGTGCGACCTGTAGGTGTGCCCTATTAAATGGCTAGATATTTGATAGTGCGTGTCTGTATCTGGATATTCAACGAGGGTGGCGTTGCAAGCTGCACTGTAGTGTCTTGCGACTACATATAGCTTGCTTGCTTGAGAATCCGAGTGCTTGAAGGTGAAATGAATTCTGGTATTCAACGCAGCCCAGCCTACTGTGCAGCATACAATTGTTTCGTGTATTCAACCTGGTCCCAAGCTCTGTGCGTGATTTGCTCGTCGCGTGCATTGTTATTGGCGTGCGCGGCGCCTGCTGACATCGACACGTCCTGTGGCGTCGCTACATACACTCCGCTATAGGTCAGAGTGAACTCGGTGTATTGCATTAACAGTTTTACACGTAGGCCTCAATCCACTTGAATTGATTAATTCCTCCAGCAACAGGTGAAGGCTTGGCAGCGCCTTAGCGCATCACATTCACGGGCGTACATGCATATACACGAAAGCATTCCAGCGGTGAATTTCCGAGGCTGAGAAGCAAAGTACACCAAAGCAAGGTACATGTACAACGCTGAGCATCGCCTTGCAAATCGAGACCGAGAGGGCGAAGATTTCTCCACCAGCTCTCGGCTTGAGTTGGGAACATGTGTATACCCGGTATACTATACCGGTAGGCTCCGTCCATGGAGTAGGATACAGCTCTCCATGCGTTGTCACTGGCAGTCCCCGCGACAGCAGTGACTAAACGCTGCCGTGGTGACTTTCAGTTCCAGTCTGGAAGGCCAACACTCCGCCGCCTTGTAGATCTCAGCACCGCTGGATACTTTGCGTGCATGTGTGCATCACTTGCAATCACCGTCGCAAAAGGAAGGGGAAGTGGGAGCGATTACGGCAGGAAGGGAGGCCTCAAAGGCGATAAATTACTTAGTTGTTGGCTATCATACCGAGCGCTCCTCAGGCAGCAGGTGTCCGTAATCACCCGCTGCCCCTGGAAGCGCCCGCGTCTATCTGTCGGTCTCACATGACCCGCTGGCGCTTGAGGGGCCCGCCGCACGAAATGGCGGGCACCGAGCAGTGCTCAAGGCGAGCCAGTCTGGCCTCCTCCTGTTTCCGACGGATGTAGCTGCTGTGCGCCGGCAGGTTGGCCACCGCCAGGCGCTTGGGGGTCACGGGTGCAGCGCACTCGACGAACAGACTCGGGTCCAGCTCGTTCAAGTATTCGTCGAGGCTGCGGATGAGCACGCGCTCAGCTGGCTGCTGTTGCTGCTGCTCGAGCTGGTGCTTGCGCTCGAGGAAGTCCTGGATCTCCTCGTATTGGCTGCGCGAGCGACTGTCGTGCACGCCGAGCAGCAGGCTGGCGGCCTCGTCGAGTCCGCCGACCTGCGCGCAGATGAAGCGCTGCACGTGGTCCATCTCTGCGCGGTACTGCTGCTCCTTGGCAGGCGATGCGAACTGTAGTGGGCGGCGCACGACGCGGCGCTGCGGCTGCGACTTGCTGGGCATCATGAGGCTTTCGGTGCTGTCGGCTAATGGCGGAATGACACCGAAGCTGCGGCCGGCACCGAAGTCTTACGGCTGTTACTTTACTGCACCAAGCCTGATTGACACGCCCGTCGTAGCGTCGCGTGATTGATTCTTTTTTTGTTACCTACACCTGCAGATCACAGGTCGGTCTGAACAGTGGTTGAGTCTACCCGCAGAAACGGATTGCAACGATTTTGACGGGGATGTGATATTGCACGTCGAGTAAGGTTCTAAAAACCAGCTGGTAAAATAAAAAATCGGGGAACATCTTGCTTTTTTTGAGACGCCAGGGCTGGATTATTATCGCGCCGCAGGAACTCGCGTCGATAATGGCAGGATTTTGCTGGTTGGTCGCGGTGATTCATTCACCTGAGCTGTCCACGACGAGTCGACGCTCTTCATGGGTTCAATCTGCACGAGGCGCAGATCGGATCGGGGCGCGGTGCTGCCGCCGAGTGACTCGACTTGGATGTCAGATGGCTGCCCCGCCTCGGCTCAAGAACCGGCTGATCGACGCACGGGAACCGGCGCCGTTTGAATCCTCCGAGGTGGAATCCTGTCCTGACAAATATCTGAACGATATGAACCTTTCTGTCGATAGCTACATGTACTATATTCACTGGAGCAAAAGAACACAGAGGACCTCGACCATCGCTACTGTAGCTAATGACCGACAGCGTCAGCTACCGTAATATTGGTAATCGAGACTTGAGACTGGTCTGGCCACTTCAACGATTCTAACGACACTGTACAGTACAGTACTACCGTATCAGGTATGCTGCTGTTATAAAGAATGTTTTGATAGCGGGTGAAAATATGAATTGAGAAAAAGAGTTGTGCGAGCAAGTGGGCGAAGTTTCCAGTCTTGAAATTTCTGGAGAGAAGAAAAAAATAAAATGGTCAAGCTGTTTTGTGGTGTGTACGGCGAAGGGAGCGTGTTCTCCGTCAAAATTGAGCTCAGTGAAGACGTGGAGGCGCTGCAGGAGGCTATTGCTGCCAGATACAAAGTCGTGAGCAATCGTGTTGAGGTGTATCCAGCAACTTTGATGCTGTACTTGGCGCGGAAGAAGGAAGGCGTGAACGACAAGTGGCTCAAGGACGACAAGAATGTGAAGAGTTTCTTGGCAGGCGGGATCGACGAGGAGTACGAGAAAATGCGCCCGTCGTGGAAGCTCAACAAGGAGGAATTGTTTGGACCTGATTTCAAGCCCGGTGAACAAGAGATTCAAGTCTTGGTGGAACTGCCAAAAGCTGCGGCTGGTGTTGCGAAAGATATGAAAGAACTGATTGAATCGTCCGTGTCCAAAGTGTTAAACGAAAGAGAAGAGAAGCAGTCGGTTCACTCGCTATCGGATCTAAATTCCGAGCTGGGAGAGCGGATTATGAAGAAGATGCGACTACGCGAAGACTTCCCCGATTTTGACGAACCCGTCGATACTTCTATTGTGGGATACCAGTGGATCTCGAATGTCGCCAAGCGCGAAGTGAGTCAGCGAGCTGGCTGTATGGCGTATTTGCGACTGTATTTGAAGACACTGCTCGACCGGGGGGATTTTCAACTAGTAGATATCGCCCACGACGAGTCACTGCTTTCAATTGTGGATCCAAGACTTCCGTTCCGAATAAATGGCACTGCGGATGTGTTATTGGTGAATCGAAGAGCGAAGAATCCACTGAACAAGTTGGCTGGGATCAGGTTGGTGATCCAGCTCAAGAAGAAAGTCGAATCCGCACATTTTCCTCAAGCTCTCGGTCAACTTGCAAGCTGCAGTCTCAAGGCACCTCTGCATTGCTATCCAGTGAGCTTGTTGACGGATCTGAACGACCACTGGCATTTTTCCTGGTTCAACGACGAGCGCGTTGTGGCACAAGTTACGCTGAACTACCCAAAAAACGCGATTGACTTCATTGTGGCAGCGGTGTCAGAAAGAGAAGGTTCAGCTCCATTTCGAGTTCCATTCATTCCTCCTCCGCTAAAGAAGCTCAAGGTCGATGATTTCTTGCCGATGCCAAGTGATGGTGCCGATGAGATGACGGAACGGTACGAACTGATGGCTGACGAGCTGGAACCCGAGTTTTTGACGGAGAGAAGAATGGAGTACGCTCAACACTTGGTGCAGTCGATGCCTATGTATGCTCACATATATGGGTAGGCATTACTTTAAATTTAAGACTTCGTAGTAATCGAAATTGAGTTTATTTTTTTTAAAATACGTACGAAGTGTATTCTTTGACCCAAGGCATAAATTTAAGATCGAGATGGGATTATAATTATGCCCGAATTGCCACGGCAGAATTAGTGAGAGGCACATGAACTCACGAAATCGCACTACATGTAGTCGCCAACTACGTTCTTGAACTCATGAACCAAAAGACCTGAACATCCTTGTGCTAGTCCGCTTCTCGTAATGTTGTCCAGAGACTCCTCCACATCATTCAAGCGATCCTTGATGACTTTCTTGCGGTCAATCTCTTCGCGGAGTGCATTGATTGTTTCCAGGTGTATACCCACCACCCTTGATAAGAACTGCGGCACCAGAATCTCCAGCGTACGTTGGACATGAATACATGATGTGTCTTCTGTGAGCACTGATGGAGATGTCGGCTACTGGAGCAAATCCCAGTTCATTCTTGAACACACCTTGGTATTCGTCGATGCCGAGTCGATACGATGCCAACACAAGATCATAGCGTCCTCTTAGTTGATCTGGTCTCCCGTTCCATGGGGGAATGAATGATCTTGGACTGGATGACTTCAGAATCGCGAAGTCCAGCTCAGAATTGCGAGCAACGACTTCAACATTTGCCATCGCTTCCTTCAACGCCAAAGGCACCACACTCCCCACAGCGTGTCGCTCCTTTAGGTTACAATCGCACGTCACCGCTAGATTAGGACTGAAAAACACACCCATTCCAACACCCTCATCTTCTTCTACGATCACAAATACTGCCTTTTCGACTTGTTCTTGAACGTTTGGCTGGATAAAATAACGTGAATCGCTTTCTGCGCGGTCATGCACTTGCACGATCAGCGCATCCTTCTTTGAACCACCAAATGATCCGATCGACGAGTCTTCCTCCAACTCTAACGTCTGCTTCCCCTCCTGCGTCACTGCGAAGACTTTGAGGTCGGCCGCGATGACATTCGTAGGGAGAGCACGAGAAACTTTGACAAATACAGCGTCTCGGAGACCAACAACATCTTCAATATCCACGGATACAGCATCAGCCGAGGTCAGAGCATTGCCGCCGTCGTCCACGAGCTGGAACCATTTCCGCGCCATCACTTCAACAAATCTGAGGATGAGCACACGAACTAACCCCTACATGTGAACCATTTGGCGGTGGCCCGGGCCACCGCAAAAAAAAGCACCCCAATCTGACTTAATTATTTTTTTGAGAGGTCGCCGAGGTCGCATTGAAAGATCGGACAGACGACGAGCGTATGCTCGATGCCCCCGCAATCCTAGCGGAGGACGAACCCAAGGTGAAGCAGTGTCCCGCGAGATAACCCCACGGCACTATATACATGTAGAGCGGGCGTAAGCTAGCCTTGGTGAGGCACCTCTCTCTGACGACGTAGTATGTCAAGGAAATATTTCTTGATCCTACCACGATACATTGCATATTATCTTGTGGATCCAGCGTATACACTGGGGCCGAATGGAACCACGTGGATCAGAGCAGACGAATTCAAGCGCCGAGACACCTGACTGCAAAATAAAAGTAGCGGTTGGCGTCCCTCTCAAAACATAAAACGAGTTGGACGTCCACCCAAGCTGCCACACTACATCACCAAGAGTCCGTCGATAGTCACCTTCTTTTCTCTAAGCTTAGTGAAAACAGCTTCGGAGGTGCGCTCCAAGTTGGAGTCCAACTTGGAGCACACCTCGTTGGAGCCTCCAACTGCGACTCTTGAGTAACTGAATACGGTATACCACCTCATGTTTAGCATATGCATTATCTCAGGATTTTTGAGTACCGGGCTATTATGGCAGCCCGGGCCACCGCCAAATGGTTCATGTGCTGTAGCCAGGGGTTAGTAGTACTTGCTGAAATAGTACACCTCGGTAATACTAATACCCGATTTTTTGGGGTAGTAGTGATACTACTACCGTATAGTCCGGTATTCAATATGAGTAATACTTTTGTATCATCAGCGTAGTACTCTTCAAGTAATATTTTTGAAGGACCTCGCAATTCTAGTTTGAGTGGCTCTCAATTAGGCTCTCATTTAGGCCTCGGGGTAGTCACCATTTTCGAAAGCACATCAAACGAAGCATGGGTTGTGCCATGAAGGATTGTCAGGAAGGTACATAATGTAATGAGGTCAATCTTGATCCTTGTAGCGTGTGTGAGAACACCAGTGATTCACTGGCAGTGAATACTACGTAGTAAGCCCGATAATGAAGCTCATATAAAGTTTTCTGGTGAGATTAACTTCAGGGGTTCGTTCGCACGTCAATTAATTTACTACGTAGTATAATATATATGTCATATTATGGCAAGCGCTTACATTTTTTTAACGAAAACATTATTTTCCCACAGAGATTAAGGACTACAAGATGCGATACGCTTTATGCTGGGAGGCCATTACGATGTGTGTAGGAATACAGCGACCGAGAGGAGCATCTGGTGCGCCTGCTTCGCAGCCGCACCATCTGCCCCGTTGAATGGCAATCTAAGTTGCATGCAGTTATAAGCAAGAACGTGTTTTCGCAAAAAGCGCAAGTTAGTTGCATTTTTGAACTTTACTCGCAAAAAGCGGAGCTGTCCTGATTTGGTTTTGCAGAAATATTGTAAATCATGTCGAGATAATATCTCAATACATGCCGGAGTAGTGGCGACGGCGGAGGCACCAAAACCAATCTTTCTTACATACTGTATCCTGTGGATACATGGCGATTAAACCTTCTGTACGGGGTGGTGTCTCGGGCACCGTCGATATCCATACTGTATGTGTACACGCCCAGGGGTGGACCTTACTCAGTAAGTTACATACATATTATGTACCATGCTCCCCTCTGTATTAAGCTTACCTGAAGATTGCATTAGACAAGTTATACTGGGAATACCGACGAATGAGGGATGGACAGCCCTCAAGGGATTAATTCCACGGTACTGCGTAAGCGTAACCTGGGCAAACATTCGTACAACATTAGAAATGTTGCATGAACCGCGCGCAGATGCTGCGGCTGCGGAGCAGGCGCAGCAGATGCGCGCTGCATTGCAAAAAGCTTTATTAATACGACCAGCGCTACCAGCCCGACCCTGAGAACGCTGCTTATACTCGGCATATTGGGCGTCTGCAACTTAGACTGGGAATACCAATATGCCGATTATTATTATAGCAACGTTCTCCACCATAGATAGAGGGCTGCGATTCGCGACTTTGTAATATTCCTGGGCTGGTAGCGCTGGTCGCACAGCAATGCTGCGTGCTACTACCGGTAGCAGAACAGCATGATAGAAATGGGTGCAGTAGCACTGCTACTAGCAGAGCCGCGTGATGTACTATAAATGGATGGCAGTAGCACTGCTACTATCGGTAGCAGAGCAGCATGATATCAATGGTCGCGATCGGTGCAGTAGCAGCATGATAGCAACGGACGGTATCGGTGCAGTAGCACTGATACTACCGGTAGCAGAGCAGTATGATAGCAATAACGCCATCGGCGCAGTAGCACTGCTACTAGAGCAGCATGGCGACATCGGTGCAGTTGCACTGATACTAAGCTTACCGGTAGCAGAGCAGCATGATAGCAAAAACGCCATCGGCGCAGTAGCACTGCTACTGCGTGTAGCAGAGCAGCATGACACAAAGGGGCGGCATCGGTGCAGTAGCTCTGCTACTACCGGTAGCATAGCAGCATGATAGCAATAGACGCCATCGGTGCAGTAGCACTGCTACTTGTAGCAGAGCAGCACGATAGAAATGGACACATCGGTGCAGTAGCGCTGATACTAGCAGAGCACACCATAAGCGCTGCTTATATTAGTCAAATTGGTATTCCCAGTCTAAGTCGCAGACGACCTAGTTTCTACTTCGACCAACGAGAACCACTGAATGTTTGTATTTTTCGTGGCTGGAGTGGCGCACAAGGAAATAGCGCCCCTGCTCAGCTACCCTAGCATAAACTCACGGTGGCAGATCTGAGCCTGAAGGCTCATGAATTGATACACCAAACCTTCAACCAATCAGCGTCAGTTAGGGTGAAACAGAGCTATATAATTGGATATAAATGCGGTTGGTTGGCTCATGAATTGGCAGACCACGTTAAGATTGTTAGTTGTCATTTTGTGTTGGTCTACATTTGCGGTTGTTTCTCAAACCACTATACAGTCGTCCCTCCCAAATCTGAACCCCTCTCAATTGATATGACATGATAAGTGATCGGATTTTTCAATTTCGAAATCTCCCGATTTCTGTAATAGCAGTTTCCCATACTAAGGCAATACACCTGATATTCCCTCGCGCTGAAACGATTTTTTATGTGATAATCCACTTTGAAAAGAAGGATATGGGCTAATTCATGAATAAGTGATACCAGTGACAATCGACTCCAGGAGGATATGCGAAGATAGAGGAACTATAAATCTGATGGATTTCTGCATTTTTCATAGAAAATAGAAATAGCATTACACATTTTGGAAATGTCACGCGAAGGTCGTAAGAGGATCGGAAGACAATTCGTGAACGATATAATAGCGGTGAGGCTGTCCAGCCAGCAAGCTGGCCTCCCAGGATTTTGCTATTTCATAACGAGGCGGAGCTATGCGCGATTTTTTTTATTCGGTCGTTTATTGCCGAATGGAGGTAGTATACGACAAGTTTTTTGCTGAGATCTTTTAACGTGTAAGATTATGCTGGGAATACCGAAGCAATTCTACGGTACTGCGTAAGCGTAACCTGGGTTAACATTCGTACCTGGTACAACATTAGAAATGTTGCATGAACCGCGCGCAGCCGCAGCAGATGCGCGCGGTTCATGCAAGCAGTTCTACTACAGTGGTCACGGTAATTAATCTCTATTGAAAAATAATCTCATACGTTAAATAATCTCAGTGCTTGTCGTATAGATTAATTCATGTGCGAACGAAATCCTGAAATTGAAAAATAATCTCACTTCAAAATTTTATATGAGCTTCACTATCGAGCTTATTCACTACCGTAGTGTGGTGGTTAAAATTTGCCCTAACAATCACCCCACTGTGAGGTAACGCACCTGTTTGACTTGGGCATTTAAAGGTAAAGTAGATTATTACCAAGCCACCACCCTTGACTCCAAAGTGTTCATAAGATTCTCGTAGACTGTTCTAGGACTGTATGTTGCTCATACTACCGATGAGTTGGCAGCATGGTCGCTGCACTGGTAACAGCTCAGAAGTCGGCTGGCATTGTGGCTGCTCTACTGGTAACAGAAGTATATTGGCTGGAAAGATCTAGCTGCACAAATCAACTAGCTTAGATCTTCAGTGAATGCACGTAAGTTTTTGAGCATTATGGGGCGTTCTATTAATAGTTGTCGGGTTTGAGATAGTGGACGTTTGAAAACTCATGAAACACGAAGGGGGTCGCTGCAATCGCGACAGGGCTCGGCTGGGACTCAGACCAACTTATCAGTCGTTGCTGGTGCTCTTTTTGCGCTGGGTTGAGAAGGTTGGGCATGCTACATATATGGGATCTATCGTCAAAGTTCTTCGAGCGAGACAAAACCTTACCGATTTCGTTAATGTCAGATTATGTGAGAAGATCGAACAGATATGCCCATGGTCCATCGTCGCAAGTCGAGATGTAGCAGATTCTTGTTTGCACTGGGGCAGGGTACAAATAAAAGCAGGAGCGGAATTTTAGTCTTGAGCCGGAGGGCGAGTGCTCGATCCGTAGGTTCCAGGTTGCAATTTTGAAATGAGTTAGCAAGGTCGCTTCTATGACGTAGCGGCGTGAAGATGCCGATATACTATAACGTTCGTCCAGCACTTTGCAGACTACCAATCAACACGCTTTCATATTCTTGGCGATTGGGGAACATCCTGGTATTAGCTAGGCCAGTCAACTGAACTTGCATCCGACTGGTGGCGGGTTGTATTCGGAACTTTGACCTTGCCTTTGTGAGATTATTTGAGGTGGCACGTCAAATAGTCGCAGTGTGATTAATTTTACCATACACAAATTAATCTGCATTCATAAATAATTTAACTTTGATCAATTTGTGTGGAAGTTAAAATTATTTCCCCACACAAAATAATTTCAATGAGATTCATTACCGTGACCACTGTAGCAGATCAGAATTATAGAAATGGACGGTATCAGTGCAGTAGCACTGCAACTACATGTAGCAGAGCAGCATGACAGCATCGATGTAGTAGCACTGCTGTAACACTTCGACTATTAATAGCAGAGCAGTATGATAGAAATGGACGGCATCGGTGCAGTAGCACTGCTACTACATGTAGCAGAGCAGCATGGCAGCATCGATGCAGTAGCACTGCGACTATTAATAGCAGAGCAGAGCAGTATGATAGCAATGGAGGCAGTAGCACAGCTTAGCATAGCAGAGCAGTATGATAGCAATGGAGGCAGTAGCACTGCTGCTAGAGCAGCATGATAGAAAGGGTGCAGTAGCAGTGCGCTATAACACTGATACTAGCAGAGCCCGACACCATAACGCAGGTCGCATGCAAAAGCGCTGCTTATTCTAGGCAAATTGGTGTTCCCAGTCTAAGTCGCAGACGCCCTAGTTTTCCCGGGAGCTTTACATGACGCGAATTGTAGTGGAGTAGTACTACTATACATGTATTACTACTACAAACTCAAACTTCCAAAACATGGGACCCATACTAACAGTAAATCCAGAGCTTCCCCGGGCGCAGCACGGCTTTGTCATGTAGAGATATGTACCATGCTCCCCTCTGTATTAAGCTTACCTGAAGATTGCATTAGACAAGTTGCTTCTACTTCGACCAACGAGAACCACTGAATGTTTGTATTTTTCGTGGCCGGAGTGACGCACAAGGAAATAGTGCCCCTGTCATGTGATGTTTTTGTCATGTAAAACTTCAGAAAATAGCACAAATCGCGAAACGGTGCGATAGCAAAATCGACATAAAGCAACGCAAATTCTTTCGCAATTTGCAGAGACGATTTTGCGGTCTCTGCAGAATTCGACCGCTTCACCGCAATTCGTGCCATTTGACTGGCCACATGAAACGCGTACATAGCTGCTTGCTAGCCCAGCTAGCCTAGCATAAACTCACGGTGGCAGATCTGAGCCTGAAGGCTCATGAATTGATACACCAAACCTTCAACCAATCAGCGTCAGTTAGGGTGAAACAGAGCTAAGGGGGGTAGCTTCACCGCAATTCGTGCCATTTGACTGGCCACATGAAACGCGTACATAGCTGCTTGCTAGCCCAGCTAGCCTAGCATAAACTCACGGTGGCAGATCTGAGCCTGAAGGCTCATGAATTGATACACCAAACCTTCAACCAATCAGCGTCAGTTAGGGTGAAACAGAGCTATATAATTGGAAAAAATTGCGGTTCGTTGGCTCATGAACTGGCAGACCACGTTAAGATTGTTAGTTGTCATTTTGTGTTGGTCTACATTTGCGGTTGTTTCTCAAACCACTATAATATGCAGTAGCCAAACCTCGAACGTTATACAACTTCATATCTGCCTCCCAGCATAAAGCGTTTCGCTCTTTACGCGCTGAAACGATTTTTATGGGATAATCCACTTTGAAAAGAAGGATATGGGAATAATAGTGAGCTAATTCATGAATAAGTGATACCAGTGACAATCGACTCCAGGAGGATATGCGAAGATAGAGTAACTATAGGATTTCTGCATTTTTCATAGAAAATAGAAATAGCGTTAAACATTTTGGAAATGTCACGCGAAGGTCGTAAGAGGATCGGAAGAAAATTCGTGAACGATATAATAGCGGTGAGGCTGTCCAGCCAGCAAGCTGGCCTCCCAGGATGGGTGCTTTACATGACGGTGACCACTGTGGCTCGAGTAGTAGTTGAGTAGTACTACTAGTATTACTACTACTACTACCCAATTGTTGGTATCTCTACTAGTAGTAGTATGTCTCGAAGACCCGGTAGTTCCGGTAATACTACTACCCAGGTTTTGGGGCTACTATTAACCCCTGACTGTAGCGGACTGTAAGCGGACGGTAGCGGATCCGCTCATCCTACCCCTAAATAGGGGTCACCCAGCGGAATAGCATCATTTATCGTAAGAGATCTCCCTTTTCACCCAATCACTGATCGCGTACGTCGACAACAGCGGTCTATCAAGTTCAATCAGCCTCCATGGCGGCGCCCTCCAGCTCCAGCTCCAGCGCCGGCGCGCTGCTGGCGGGCGGCTTCCTGCTCTTCTCGTCCACCGTGGCGCTCTTCTGCCTGGAGCGCAAGCGCCACCGCCAGCGCGTGTGGCGGCAGCGTCTCACCTACAAGAAGCTCTCCAAATCGTGCGCCACCAGCCTCAATCCATCCCTAACAACTCACAGTAGACAGTAGACAGGGCCCCGCCCTCTAACCCACGTGCTGTTTGCTTGCTACAGGTCGGACCTGGGCGCATCCTTCGGTTTGGACATCGGTGCGTACGGGGGGGGGAGGAGGAGGAGAAAAATCCATCGCCCCGCCTTCTGATCTTCTGATCTGTGTGTGTCTCTGTGTCTGTAGGGGGGACGCTGGGCAAGATCGTGTACTTCGAGCGTCGCGATGCGGTCAATAATGACACGCGCAAGCGGCCGCGCTCTGCGTCGCTGGACGTGGCGGCCGGAGAGATGAACAAGTTCCTGCGCGAGAATCAGTCGTTCGGCAGCACGGGCGTGCAGGACGTGCGGCTGAGAATCCACTCCAAGACGCTCAACGGGGTGCGCACACGAGTGTTGCAGCTGCTGCGGTGGGTTGCAGCTTTGACTCACTCACTCACGCTGCTGTATCATGTCGGCAGGTCTTCCACTTCGTGCGATTCGAGAGCAACAAGACGCGCGAGGCGATCGAGTTCATTGCGAGCAACGGGATCAACCAGTCGCTGCGGATCTTGCCATGCACGGGCGGAGGCGCCCACAAGGTTCGAATTGCAATTTGCTGATGGAGAGGTGGGCGGGTTGCTGACGTTGTTGTGTGCAGTACGGACGTGCTTTCAACGAGATGGCGGGCATTGAGCTGGAGAAGTACGACGAGATTGAGTGCACGATTTTGGGACTGCATCTGCTGCTCACGACGCTGTCCGATGAAGTGTATACCTTTGAGGTACGTACGGAGATGAAAGGTGTTAGTTGATTTAACGGACAAACTGAGCTTTGTTTCCTTGCTGCGGTGCAGGTTGTGGATTTCAACTCGCTCGCAGCGTCGCGGGTGAAGATCATCCAAACTGATGTGAACGAAGACGTGTACCCGTATCTGGTACGCCTCGTGTATCATTGAGATTCGCCAAATTGCTTGCTTCCAACTAGTCTAACTCGTCACTACACAGCTTGTCAGTATTGGCTCTGGAGTTAGTGTGTTGTATGTGAAGGGTCCAGGAGATTATGAACGTGTGAGCGGTAGCAGCATTGGCGGCGGTACCTACTGGGGACTTTGTCGCCTGATGACTCACTGC